>BDMV01000011.1:16562483-17162483 GCA_008326285.1 Oryza officinalis | reverse complement strand
TTATATATGTAACTGACATGTGGGCCTCACATGTTTTATTATTTTTTCGGATCGAATTGTCACGTAAGCGCCACGTCAATGTCACGTGAAATAAAGACCTAGTCAAAAGATCTATGTAAGCGCCACGTCAGCCAAAACCATGGTCAATACTATGAAGGGACCTCGTTTGTATGGTTTTTTAAGTTTGGGGATGCATTATATTTGGTTTTCCGGACTGAGGACAAAAATCAAACGGGACGACAAATTGAGGGACCTAGAGTGAACTTATGTGATGAAATGAAGTCTCGGCCTTCTGGGCTCGTAGGCCTCTTGAGCACAAATGTGATGACCCTTGCCCGTTGGGAATTTGCCCTGGCTACTTGGATGTTGATTTTAGTGTAGATGCTAATTGTGATTATTTATTTATTTATTTATTTTTCTGGTCTAGTACGAGTTATTCGTTTAATTAACTGAAAGCAAGGACTATGGTAGGAATGTTTTGTCTGCAAATAAATGAAAAGTTTAACAACAAAATATTAACCACTAAGATGCAAACAGTATGGATAAGGGAGCAACTTTATTAAATGTCCATTAATTTATTGTTTGTTTTTTTTAGAATCATAGTTGTTCTTAACTCAAGTTCCCAACCTCTACTCGATCGTTTCTCATATGCATACTTTTCGAACTAATGGTACGTTTATTTAAAAAAAAGTTATAGAAAAGTTGTTATAAAAATCATATTAATCTATTTTTTAAGTTTTTTTAAGTTAATACTTAATTAATCATGTTTTAATCCGTCGTTTCATTTTGTGTGTGAAGGAAAGAGGTTCCTAACCCCTCCAAAATAACATAGCCTAAATGGTCCTGGTAACAATGTGGCCCATTCGTTTCCTCAAATGGAGAGTGGTTTTTTAGTGCACGCAAAACTAGAAATCTCATCTCATTAGCATATATTAACTATTATAAACTTAAAAATAGATATATTTTAATTTTTTAAACAACTTATATATAAAGTTTTTGACAAACGCATAATTTACCTGTTTGAAAAATGTGTTAACGAAAAACGAGCAAGTTGAAGTTTGAAGTTGAAGAAAAGATCAGAAGGGCAGTCTCTATGCTCCAAGTAAAATGTTGTCCATAATATTATCTATTATATTAAATGAGAAAAAAAGAAACTAAATAAGATTTTGGCTGCATTCGAAGGCGCTAGTTGGTTGAGCTTTTCCCTTGCATGCAAAATAAAAAAAAAGTTATTAGTACATAATTGCTTGAGTATTAACTGTTATAACTTGATAATTAGATTTATTTGAATTTTAAAAGAACTTATACATAAAATGTTTTTTTAAAAATGTATATTTAATAGTTCGAGAAACATGCTCATGATAAACGAGAGAGAGATAGCTCTCTTGAGAAGCCGAAAACAACAGAGCCTTAGTGCGAAAAAAAAGGCATTAACACACTAGTCAAAACATGATGAGAGAACTTACATCAAATCAGTGTATTGAACTGAAAGTTGTATCAGAGTTGAATCTGATAGTAGTTTCTACAAGTGGAGCATACATAATAATCTATCTGTAGCGTCTTGCACTGGAGCTACTCTAGGCTAAGTTCTGCATAGGGACAAAGAGAGGAAATGGTGGTTGAACCCTAGTGTTAATGTTTCTATCGGTAATAATATAAAAGGATAACACATGAGAACTAAAAATTGATGAATACGAAACATAAGGGTTTAAACAGATTTAGACCCTTTCGATGAGAGGTAAATATCCTACTTCTGATTGGTGGATTTTATCCGCCGATTGTATTATGGGGGTTGAATATTGTGCTCTTGAGGTTCTCTCTGTCCACCTTATATAGGTTGGGCGCAATATTATAAAGAGAAAAATCTAGCCCGATACGGCTTTAGTTTCCTAAACTATACATAGTAGTAGTATTAAGACAGGGCTCTATACCCTGCCTTAAGATGTAAGGCAACATGGCGACCGAGTCCTACTCTATTAGATATTACATAAATCTAATGCACCTCCTATCTGTAATTGGATATGCAGGTTGTATGGGTACCCGGTATCCATATCCTTAACAACTAGCTCCTAATTTCCCAAGTTTTTTTTTGCATTTTCCCCTACGGTGACGGCCGACGGTTGAAGGTGGTGCAAGCGTGCGGTGACTGGCGACCGCGACAGCAGCAATCCCAACTACAAATTTTGAAAGTTTCAACTCAAAATTCAAACTTCCAATTTAAAAGTTTTAAAACTTTCACCTCAAAATTCAAAAACTTTCAAGCCAGATTTGAAAACTTTCAACTCAAAATTCAAAAACTTTCAACTTAAACTTTGAAACTTTAAACCCAAGTTTTAAAACTTTCAATTTGAATTTTTGGAAGTTTCAACCCAAAATTCAAAACCTTCAACTCAAATTTCAAAAAAACTTTCAACTGAAATTTAAAAATTCTCATATCAAAATTCAAAGACTTTCAGCTCAAATTTTGATATTTTAGTATTAATTATTTCAAACTTGAAAATAGATCAATATGGTTTTTAAAGTAACTTTTTTACAGAATTTTTTTAAAAAAACACAACGATTAGCAGTTTGGAAAGTGTGCGTATGGGTAAAAAAACAATTTTTCTCCTCCATTGTGCTTGTGCCAAATGCAGCTAGTAGAAAGACACTCCTAGAAAAGAAAATATTTGCAAGGAGAAGGAGACTGTCAAATAAGAAAACACTACGTCAAAGAAACAGGAACCAATGTCTCCATCATCAACTACTCAGTGAGTACTTACAGCCTACTCTCGAGCGCGGCCCTCCCGTGGGCTATGCTAGGGGCACATCCACCCGTGGATGCGGCCCTCCATGGGTTGTGCTCGGGGCACATCCGTCCTCTGGTGCAACCCTCAGGGGCTATGCTCAGGGCATATTTGTCGCCTCTAAGCGTGGCCCCCTATGGACTGTGCTTGGTGCACATCCTTCTTCGGGTACGACCCCTCGTGGGCTGTGCTCGGGGCACATCCATCCCTAGGTGTGGCCTATGTTACCCAAATACAGGGATACAGATATAGATACGTGATACATCGATATGGGGATACACTATTTTTTGAATAACATGGATACAGGGATACATATATATATATATATGTATATGTATATGTGTGTATATATATGTGTGTGTATATATATATTTGTATGTATATGTTGCCGATTACAATGTAGCAATCTTTTGTAATGATCTCTTAGGCTGTGTTCTTTTTCTAACTTTTTCAACTCATCTTGCTCATTTTTCGTGCGCACGCTTTTCAAACTGCTAAACAGTATGTTTTTTTAAAAAATTTTCTATACGAGAGTTGTTTTAAAAACCATATTAATCTATTTTTCAAAAAAAATTAATTAATTATTAATCATGTAATAATACGTGCTTCGTTTTACGTGCCGAAGAGAACATACCCTTATACTAGTTGATTCAGGTGGGTGAAATGCTTACAAGTGCAGACTACTTAAGAAATAACACCACTAATAAACAGATACCCATCTAAAAAAAACTCAACGTATTTTCGCCCTCTTTGACTTTTCTATTTCTTCTCTAACAACTCAACATATCACCACATCCCACAGCTGCTTCTCCTCACTATCATTAGGAGGAATGATGAATCTGCAGCTAGATTAGCAGCCGCACTACCTTTAGGCTTTGTTCGGCAGCCTTTCTTCTCAACTCTTCTTCCTTCCTTATGTATCGCGCGTACGTATTTTAAACTACAGTGCGTTTTTTGCAAAAAATTTTTATATAAAAGTAATTTTAAAAAATCATATTGATTCATTTTTGAAAAAAATTAGTAAATACTTAATTAATCATGTGTTAATAAGTTGTTCCGTTTTTCGTGCGGAGAGAATAAACTCCCAACACATACTGCCAAACTCAGTCTTAGAGTGCTAGATGCATTGACACTTCCAATCCCAAAAATCATCAGATCGAAAAAAAATATATCGCACTTCCCAGGAAAACAGGAAAGGGGAACAAGAATAGATAAAATCACATGCAGACTCAAGCATCGAAGAGGCCAACAAGTTAATCGTTCAATGGAACTTGCCTCACTGGGGAACGAAGGAAGTCAGTGGCTGCGACGGCGAGTTATGCCCTGTTGGCGTTGCGTCCGGTGGTGGAGGTGGTGAATATACACCCAGACGCAGATCTGCATTCGGCGTCTGAAGGCCCGGCATGTAGCGACGGCGGCGCTGCGTTCGGCGTATGGCGGCAGCGGCGGCGGCTCTGCGTTCGGCGTATGGCGGCGATGGTGGCGCTGAGTTCGGCCTTCGGCGTGGCGGGCGCTGGCGCAGGCGGTGGGAAGTGCCGCGACGGTCGGGCCTCTGGCAAGAAAAGTGGAGGCAGCGCATTGATCGTTGCCATGGATGAAGCCATGCGGACGTATCGAGAACGTATCCAGATTTATTTTAATTATTCGAAAATTGTGAAAATCGCTGATACGTACGGGATACGAATCCGACGTATCCGTATCGCTTCACGTATCTGATACGGATAAGTTGCTTCAGGGACGTATCCACGTAACGTAGGGTGCGGCTCTCCGTGGGTTGTGTTTGAAACACATCTTTCTTCATATACGGTCCTCTTTGGGCTATGCTCGGGACATGTCCATTCATAAGTGTGGTCCTCAATGGAATGGATTGTGTTCAGACCATATCCTCCCATGAGTATGGTCCCTCATGGGTCTCTTTGGGCTATGCTCCGGACATGTCCACCCATGAGTGTGGTCCTCAATGGATTGTGTTCGGACCATATCCTCCCATGAGTATGGTCCCTCATGGGCTGTGCTCGGGAAATGTCCTCCCATGAGTGCGGCCCCTCGTGGATTGTGCTCGGAGCACATCTTTCTATTTGCCACCTATCCCTGAGCTTTACCCCCGTGACTCACTCGGGATAGCAGCAACGCATTGACCCAAGCCTCGCATTCAATGTGAGACGACGTTGTTAACATTAAAATTGGTTATAACTTAGTCCAACAGATGAAAATCTCGGATTTAACATTAATCAAGCAAAGATCTGATAAATCGGTTCCAAACTTTATTCAAAGATTCAGAGACATAAAAAGTAGATGCTATAGTCTGAATTTGACTGATTCACAATTTGGCTGATTTGGCATTCCAAGGGTTGTTGAGGTCAATAAAGGATAAATTTTCTTCACAACATTTTGAGAGTTTGGCTCAACTAATGCACAAGGTATCGGCTTATGAATAACGATTCTAGGAGTCCAAGAGGGAGAGGTTTACTAAAAATGCCAATAATATTAATAATGCTTACAACTATGCTTCAGAGATTTGACACGTCTAGTGGGATACAAATTTTGTATCAACATGTCTGAAGAGCAAGTCGATGCCAAGATCCTGATCACAATGAAGAATTTGATGGAAGAACAGAGGCAATAGATGGAGCAATCTGTGGATGATTTTCAAAAGCGTTGTCTTTAATCTTTCGCCATCAATATAACGTTTCATCTCGCGTGAATTTTTCGTCAACACTGGAGTCGATAGCATATATCATACTACATCAGCTTTGCAAACCACTGTGCACTCATTATATAATAGATAATGTCTTAACTTACACGAAAAATACAAACATAAACATAACTTCTCCACTGGGATATATCTTATCTATGCATCCAGAAGCTTTCTACTAAAATAAAATAAAACTCTTTCTTTGCTTTCAAACTCCTAAACCAAAGCTGACCCGATGGACTTCTTATCGGCCGATAAATACAATTTAAACGGAACCCTTTTTTGTGGCGGCATTAATACTAGAGGAGAACTCAAGTAATCCTTGATATTATTTAAAACCTTATGTTGTTTTTCTCCTCATACAGACTCTTTTTCTCCTCATACAAACTCTTGATCGGCTTTCAATCGTAATAATGGAGTAAATGGTTTTATCCTTCCTATTAATATTGTCGATCAAAGATTACAATTTTGTCTTATTTTCTGGTGGTTTTATATCCTTGATAGCCTTATGTCGATGGAGTAGATCGTGACTACGGTATTTATAGAGTATGGAGATCGTTGAAACAAAGGTAAAAGAGACGGGAGACATGGATTTTTATATAGGTTCGTGCCCCTTAATTGACAGGTAATAACACTGCTCTTGTTGGCCGAAGCCGGTGTTGCTCTTATATATCAGAATCACACAAGTACAATATTTGGAATAACCTAATCTAGTCATTGTCAACTTGACGGCACGGATCTCCAACACGTAATCGACGACATGGTAGTCTTTTTCCTCGAATATGAACTCGGCAAGGTCAGAGATAACACTAGACCCCTCTTGTCGGCCTCTGTGGCTCCAGATTGAGTCTGTCTAGGCTTGTCTCCGAGATTGGTATCTGACGGCGTATATTGGTCTGTCTTCCCTATCCTCCTAGGGGTCTTTTATTTATACCTACAGATGTCCTCTTGTTCAAGTAGAACTAGAGAGACAAATATGGATACGATCCGAGTAGTCCTTGTAGTTTCTAACTTGAACTCTACTTCTCTTTTCTTATGCGGAACACTTTCCATATATGAGGCATGATTCTGTATAATACTTTGTATATGATAGACCTCGTCGAGCCCAATTTAAGATCATTGGGTATGCCTTATCTATAACACTGACAGTAGCCGCCGACTTCAATACAAATGAACGAGTTGACGTTCTCGACCGAAGATCTTGAAACAACAGTTGTCGAACTCACATAACCATTCTCGAACGACCGAAAAGATGTGGAGTATACGACTAAGTTCCCTATCCAACCTTAATCGAGAATTTGGATTAAAGTAAAAAAAGCTTCCATCTCGGCAGGTACACCATTGCTTTATCCAGTAACCCTTGTCGAACTCAATCAACCGTTCTCGGATAGCCGAGTAGGTGCAGAGTATGTGACAAAGTCCTGATGTTTGACTTAATTGCTTCAATATCTGACTCTCCTAAAATCAATTACTCAGAGCAAATTGTTAGATAGAAAAAGCCCCCGATTGAACGCTTGGGGGTAAAATGTGAATTGAAAAATCAAAAATAAACTGAATCTATTTATGACAATAAAAGAGTACTCTCATCGGAGCTGCCCTCAGCAATTGGAGTATGGTACCCTTCCTAACCCCCAGCTGTCTTTATGGAAAAGTTGTTTTCCACAAAGGCAGCTTAAATCTTATAACAAACTATGCTGAAGCAGCAAATTCCTAGCCCCCAGCCGTGAAGTTGGAAAAACCAATTCCCGATTACATGACTTGGTTAATACGCTCAAGTGGGTACTCTAACATGATCAGATCTAACATGGTCGTTTGACCCTGCATGGCCTGACAAACTTTCATAGTGCTAGGTGTCCCCAGCCAAGGTTCATGGGACCCCAAAGTTTGCTAGACTAGCGTAAGCGAACAGTAGGATCAACTTTGAGACGTAGCGATATAAGAAAAGGGGATCAATGGACAAATATTGCATATTTTATATGTATAAACACTTACAGAGATTGATGCACGGGGTGTGATGAGATCGCTACCACACTGGTCAAGAGCCAGTTGTGTAGTCGTACTCAACAAATTGCAAAGGTAGTAGGAGAATCGCTATAACAGCTGGTTGAGGACCAGGTATGTAGTTGTTCTCAACCACTCGCAGGGGTGGTGGGAGAATCGCTACAACTACTGGTCGAAGACCAGGTGCAGACATACCTCGACCACTAGAAGATGTGGTGAGAGGACCGCTACAACACTGGTCGAAGACCAAGTGTAGACATACCTTGACCACTCGAGGACCGCTACGATGTTGGTCGAAGACCAGGTGTAGACATACCTCGGCCACTCGAAGATGTAGTGGGAGGATCGCTACGACGCTGGTCGAAGACCAGCTGTAGACATACCTCGACCACATTGATAAACTCTGAGCTGCTCTGATACCACTTAATAAACCATAAAATCCACTCGATATGCTCAGGGATCTAGTTGTCCCGATCTTTCAGTGAGTTGATGATAACTACGATTTTAGAGAAACGTTGACGACCCGACTACAACCGTACGAGACGTTATTGTGTTGCGCCTTAGCAATCGATATACCTCTCCGTGGGTTGTTGATCTTGCCGGTGCAGATCAACCTTATTCCTGCAAGCAAATCGAAGAAACAAGTAAGAACAAGATAAAAACAATCTGATATTGCAAATAGGAATTGAATACACACGATAAGTTAGGATTTCGTAACAAACAAACCGGCGATCTAACCGATCACGGGATTATACGACAAAGTAGCGAAACTAAACTTTAATCTAAACAAAACCCAAGAAATCCTGAAGGGGTACTTAGCTATTTAAAGGGGTGGGAGGACGACCAAGAGGGTCCCTAGGTCATGCTCCACCAGGTTGGGGCGCACCCCATATGGGCCCCACTTGGGCCGGAATCCTAGATGAAGTTACAAGCCCATAGGTCCAATATAGGTGACACAACATCTTGTTTCGTGATTGCAGCTGATTGGGATGGAATTTGTGGATGAGGCTGGATCCATTGGAAAGAGAACTCTAAGAGCTTTCTATCAAGTACACATGGGCCCAAAACGGAGCTCGTATGCATATTTGGCGGCCATTTGAAATCAGCACTATAGCTGATGGCTGAATTGGATTCTAGAACTTGGATTGCTTGATCTGGATGTCTTCCGGTTGAACTATGATGTGAGCAATGGTTGTATCAATAGTAGCCATGGTCACATCACATATGAAGGCAACTCAGAGAGATGGTGAGAGGATGACTACCACCCCTGGGCGAGGACCAGGTGTAGTTATCCTTCAACCACTCGAAGGTAACGCGGAGATATGATGAGAATTGCCATCGTCGGCCGAGACCCATGTGTAATTACCCCTTGACCCCTTGTGGGTAGCTTGGGGAGGTGGGATGTAAATCACTACAATTGCTGGTCAAGAACTAGACGTAGTCATCCCTTGACCACCCGTAAAAAAGGGAGAGATGGTGGGATCGCTACCACACCTGTACTCAGACCAGGTGTGTAGTTGTACCTCGACCACTCGTAGAAGATTTGGAGAGTTGGCGAGAATGCTACCACGTTAGTTGAGAAGCAGGTGTGTAGTTATACTTGACCACTCCCAGAAGATTTGGAGAGTTGGCGAAACCGCTACCACGCGGTTGAGAACCAGGTATGTAGTTGTACTCGACCACACACAAAAGATTTGGGGAGTTGGCGAGATCGTTGGCGAGATCGCTACAACACTAGTTGAGAACAAGGTGTGTAGTCATACTCGACCACTCGCAGAAGATTTGAGGAATTGACGAGGTCGCTACAACGCTGGTTGAGAACCTGGTGTGTAGTCGTACTCGACCACCCGTAGAAGATTTGGGGAGTTGGCGAGATCGCTACAACGCTGGTTGAAAACCAGGTGTGTAGTCGTGCTCGACGACTCACAGAAGATTTAGGGAGTTGGCGAGACCGCTACCACGCTGGTTGAGAACCAGGTGTGTAGTCGTACTGGACCAATCGAAGAAGATTTGGGGAGTTGGCGAGATCGCTACAACGCTGGTTAAGAACCAGGTGTGTAGTCGTACTCGACCACTCGCAGAAGATTTGAAGAGTTGGTGAGACCACTATCACGCGGGTTGAGAACTAGGTGTGTAGTCGTACTCGACCACTTGTAGAAGATTTGAAGAGTTGGTGAGACTACTATCATGCGGGTTGAGAACTAGGTGTGTAGTCGTACTCGACTACTTGTAGAAGATTTGGTGAGTTGACGAGATCGTTACAACGCTGGTAGAGAACCAGGTGTGTAGTCGTACTCGACCACTCGAAGAAGATTTGGAGAGTTGGTGAGACCTCGACAACGCTGGTCGAGAACCAGGTGTGTAGTCGTACTGGACCACTCGTAGACAATTTGGAGAGTTGGCGAGACCGCTACCACGTTGGTTGAGAATCAGATGTGTAGTCGTACTCGACCACTCGTAGAATATTTGTGGAGTTGGTGAGATCTCTACAACGCTGGTTGAGAACTAAGTGTGTAGTCGTACTTGATCACTCGTAGAAGATTTGGAGAGTTGGCGAGATTGCTACAACGCTGGTTGAGAACCAGGTGTGTAGTCATACTCATCCACTCATAGAATATTTGGGGAGTTGGTGAGATCGCTACAACGCTGGTTGAGAACCACGTGTGTAGTTGTACTCGACCACTCGTAGAAGATTTGGAGAGTTGGCGAGATCGCTACAACGCTGGTTGAGAACCAGGTGTGTAGTCTTACTCGACCGCTCGAAGAAGATTTGGAGAGATGATGGAGTCGCTGCCAAGCTGGTCAAGGACCAGGTGTAGTCGTACCTCGATCACTCTTAGGTGTGCTTGAGTTGGTTATTACATGTGCATTTCATGTGGTTAGTATGACTCACATATCCAACTAGTAGCATATCGAACATCTGTTCACAATTATGCCGGGTGATCAAGCCGACAACATTGCGAGGAGATAGTCCGTAACAACCTTTTCTCAGATAGTCGGGACGTGACCGACGCTAAATGTGAGATAGGTCGTTGGTCTTTGTTGGTACATTCAGTCTGACAACTCCTCATTTGTTCGAGAATATTCTCGATAATGGGGTGTACTCGACTGCTGCCTACTCGAGTGCTCGATTGTTCCTAAAAGTATTTTCTAGAAGACAAAATATATAGCAGAGAATATCGAGCGTGTACTCAAAAACAATATAAATCTTCTAGTATTATCAGGATATAATGAGTAGATTCAGATTAAATATCGGGTATTAAGTAAACCGTAAAGAAACATGATTTATACAAAAGAAATAGAACGAACCCCCAGTATTATATCGTTGTCGGCTTAACATAGGAGGCGCTCGCACAATAGACATTGTACAAAAAAAAACATGCTCTAGGTAAACATAATAAATCACAGATCTGACAATATCGTATGGATCGAAAAAAAGGTTAACTTGCATATAAAATATTACGTAACTGTGTAGATATATGCTGGATATTTCTACGAAATTAGTAGATTAATTTAAAAAACCAACCTATTAATTACCTTTATTAACTTGTCTGAATGGTCATGCATATGCATGTGTACGCGTCAGAAGCAAACAAGTTAATCGGATGTCTCATTGATCGGCAGGACACATGGTCGTGTTCCTTTGGATATTTGGACATGCACGTGCTCCGTCCGATTCGTCTTATGGACACGCGCGCTGGCATACTCAAGTATGCAACTAGGGAATTTGTATTGGCATCGGATAGCAATGTCTGATCACGTCAATATGCCAGTTCTGACTGATGTCCATATGTCTTCGCTTTTACTCGGCTCACTATGATCAATACCACGTACGTTGTTGTCCGAGTTCGAGTCTGTCTGGCCGACGAGGTCTTTGGACTGATCATCTCGGGAGGCAGCAGCAGTATCACCTTAAACTAATATAATCCGTGGTATTGACGTCTTAAAGCTTGAACGATCGCAATAGATCAAATTGTTGACGGCGATGATTCTTATTTGGTCGGGGAGCGTACTTAGGTCGGGTCAGATCTCCTTGAGCCAAAGTCATTGAAGTATCCCTCATCGAAAAATTTGCAGCGACGATGACTTGGCAAACTTAAGATAACGAGGGCCCCAATCCATCGGAGAACGTATTTCGGTCGGATCGTAGCTCCCTAAAGCCGAAGTCATCGAGTAGTTTGTCGTTGGAGAATCCGTCTTTTGAAACCCATCTCGTCGAAACCTTTTAGCACCAAAATCTCCTTACCTGGCGTGCCAATGTCGACGGAGTAGATTGTGACTATGGTATTTGTAGAGTATGGGGATCATTGGAATCAAGGTATACGCGAGATTGTGATAAAAGAGACGAGAGATAGAGATTTTTATACAAGTTCGGGCCTCTTAATTGACAGGTAATAACCCTACTCCTATTGGCCGAAACTGGTGTTACTCTTATATATCAGAATCACAGAAGTATAATATTTAGGAGAATCTATTCAAGTTGTCATCGACTTGGCGGCATGGATCTCCAATACGTAGTCGACGACAGGGTAGTCTTTTTCCTCGAATATGAACTCGGCAAGGTCAAAGATAACACTAGACCCCTCTTGTCGGCCTCTGTGGCTTCAGATTGAGTCTGTGTAAGCTTGTTTCTGATGTTGGTATCTGACGACATATATTGGTCTGTCCCCCCTCTCCTCCTAGGGGGTGTTGTATTTATACCTACAGATGTCCCCTTGTCCAAATAGAACTAGAGAGACAAATATGGATAAGATTCGAGTGGTCCTTGTAGTTTTCAACTTGAACTTTACTTCTCCTTCCTTATGCGGAACACCTTCCATATATGAGGCATGATTTCATATAAGACTTGGTATATGATGGACTCCGTCGAGTCTAATCCAATATCATTGGGTATGCCTTATCCATAATACTAACAATAGCCCCCGACTTCAGTAGGTGCAGAGTATGTGACAAAGTCTTGATGTCTGACTTAACTGCTCCGATATCTGACTCTCCTGAAATCAATTACTCAGAGAAAATTGTTAGATAGAAAAAGCCCACGAGCGAACGCTTGGGGGTAAAATGTGAATTGAAAAATAAAAAATAAACTGAATCTATTTATGACAATAAAAGAGTACTCTCATCGGAGCTGCCCTCAGCAATCGGAGTTTGGTCCTTCCTAGCCCCCAACTGTCTTTATGAAAAAGTCATTTTTCACAAAAGCAGCTTAAGTTTTATAACAAACTATGCTGAAGCAGCGAATTTCTAGCCCCCAATACCCTTCATAAATCGACTAAATCTGTGTTGAAGAAAAATTCGCGTCCGGTCGATGGTGCGAAATTTGTGTTGATGCGAACTATATCGATAAATACAATAGCCTGGGAGAACTGCTTAGCACTAGTGCAGGTCCTAAAATGGCCTGGGTGATCTGCTTAGTTCTAGTATAGGTCCTAAAATATTGATGAGATGCAGGCGTGTCAGTCTGTTTGATCCTGCAACTGATAAGATAAATAAATTTGTTGATGATCAAAGAGCCGATCGGCCAATAATCCGATGTAAAGATACTAGCCGATGCGATAGGGTTTTGAATAATCGGCTATAATTCCAATGTAGATTCTGACACTTGCATAAATAATGATATAAAGGCAATCGGCTGATGATAATGTAATAAAATAATAAACCAATCAACTGATATAAATGTGACAGTAGATATCCAATGAATCAATCGGCCGATATAGATATAATAAATCAAATATCTAACAAACCAATCAGTCGATGCTGATATAGAAATTTAGATATAGGCTCGATGGTTAAAGCATACATTGGCTGAAAATCTGATGTCATTAAATCCAAATGATTAAGTAATCAATGAAACCTTTGCTAGAATCGGATAAAACCAAGCCGATGTAATACTTAAATAATATCTAGATATTTCATCGGTTGAAACCCCGATAAAACAATGATTGATGCTTACTGACTTAAATAAATCTAACTTATAACCACAACCTTATATGTTGGACCTAACCGATACAGCATAAGGTTGATAATTGCCTGATAGATTTAAACCAGCCAATATGACACCGATCAAAGTGGTCATGTATTAAATTTAAGCAAGACAGAAAAACCATCAAAAAGAAATTTAACACATCAGATATGATCGGCTAACCCTCTGATGAAACATTAGCATAAACCTATCGGCTTAACAAGACTTAGATTATCAATAACAATCTAGTAGGTCGGACCTAACCGATGTATCACGAGATTGTATATGATAATCTAATACTCAATGAATCGATAAATCTGTCTAATATGATGGATATATCAAATCTATCTAAAATGACATTATGTTTAAAAAACATCAACTTGATCAGAATATCGAACCTAACTGAGGAAGTCCTAACTAAGTCGATGTGACAATAAACAGTAATGGAACTAAAGATATAGATGATATACCAGATAGGTAACACTTGTGTTGGCCCGATTAGAATATCGGACTCAACCGAGAAAGTCCTAGCCACGCCAGCTCAAGCAAAGATGACGGAACTCGCTTCTTACCGAAGGTCAAACTCAATCAATGCAGCCCATACGCGAAAACAAGAACTCGTCGAAATAAAACCTCATAAGAGGGTGGTGATGCGCCGAAAGTAGATGTATATTGATTTGTGAAGATAGATTACAAGGAACTCGGGCGTACATATTTATACCCTCAAGCCAATATGAGTCCTAATTTGACACGACACAAGCTTTCCAAAAGATAAAAGGAAAAACATAAAGTTCTCA
This sequence comes from Oryza officinalis, assembly GCA_008326285.1. Classification (NCBI taxonomy): domain Eukaryota; kingdom Viridiplantae; phylum Streptophyta; class Magnoliopsida; order Poales; family Poaceae; genus Oryza; species Oryza officinalis. The sequence continues at coordinate 17,148,245 of BDMV01000011.1, read as the reverse complement.
TCGGACACGATACAAACTTTCCTAAAGACAAAACTTACCTAATTAATTGATAAACTTAAGCTACCATGTTGTGGTCTTCATGACTCCTTCTTGAACTCGGCCTCTTCTGGATAAACTTTTCATCGGCTGATTATGGTTTTTCCTTAACTGAATCCACTAAAAAGTCTTACCAAATTTTGGTGTTAACACATGCCCCTAATTTTGGAGTATGAGAACTCATGCTTCAAAATTATCTTCATTTTCCTGGCTTCGATAACTCCAAAATTCTTCTTCCTTGGTCTCTTGCAATCGGCTTTCATGAGCCGATACCTTCAGCTTTAAATGTGCTAAACACTCAAACACTTGGAAGAAAAACTTTTCTTTGATAGGCGTTGACAATCCTTGAAATGCCAATTCTGCTAATTGCCCATCACATAAGTTCAAACTATGACATCGGCTATGAACATCATAAAATCTTTGAATATATCTCCCTGATTCATCCACTTGTTGTTTAAGTGATACCAAATCTGATAGCTTCATAACATCAATCAAGCAAAGATCTGGCACCATCGGCCAAGCATGAATTTTTCGTCAACAGACGTATACCAACTCGGCGTGCATACGACATACAACAAGACAATGCTTGTCAACCCTAGGACAAATCATCATCACCCCTAAAAAGGCATGGAGCGTGGGCTGTCAAACGACATGGTTATTTGACTTCTTGCCTGTACCGACCCATTGCAGTGCAGTCCCACCTAGCCAATGAGGTTGGCAAGCAGGCCTGGCAACCACTAGGGTGTCCACGTGTCACGCTCCGATTTTTGTTCGGGATTAAAAATCATTAAATAATCCATTTCTAGAAATTAAATTAAAACAAAAAGCAAATTAACAAGTGGAATTAATGAGGGAATTAAGAATTTCCTTTAAAAATCATGGCTGAGAATATTTTTGTAATATTTTCCATGCCCTAAAGTACTCTCTGGAATTTCCCGTGAATTTTCAAAGCTCAACAAATAATTTTAAAAGCATTTAATCAATTAATTAAATAGAAAAACAAACTTAATTCCTGTTCTTGGCTCTGGGCCATTTTCGCCCTATCCTCCCGAAGTCCTTTTTCCCTCCTTTGTGGCCCGCTCCGCTCCTTTCCTCTCTCTCTCGGGCCGGCCTCCTTCCCTCACCCCCGGTTCTCTTGGCTCCCTCTCCTCCCTCCTCGGCCCAGCTCGCCGCTCGGCTCGCTCGCCCCTTCCTCTCAAAGTCCACTTTACCTCCCCCTCCTGGTCCCCTCTCTCCCTGTCCCCGATAGGTGGGACCGGTGGTCCCACATGTCATCACAACCTTCGGCCGGGCGGTTGGAACCGCCATGGCCAACGCCCACGTCGCCGCCTCTCCTACGTGTTTCCGGTCCCGTCCTCACCTCCAACCACGTGACGCGGGCCTCCTCCACCTCTGCCATCCTCTTTCCCAGTCTCCTCGTGAAATCCGACGCCGCTCCCGCTCTTTTTCCCCACGTCGCCACCCCACGCCACCCAGCAAATCCGTCCATTCCCAGCCTCAAATCCATCCCTCGAGCCCTTAAAAAGCCTCACGGAGCTCCTCTCCTCATTTTTCCCTCTCTCCCGAGCTCGCTGTGCCCCTAGAGCCTTCCCCGCACCGCTCTCTCTCTCTCCATCTCTTGCCACCGATAGGTGCGCCGCCGTTGCCGTGTGCTCCTCCACCGCAAGGGCGAGCTCGACCTCTGCTTCCCCACCACCGGAAGCCACCAAAACCCTCTGCCCCTCGATCCTCGGTGAGGTCCCCCGTGACCTCCATCTCCGGCCGGCGATTCCCACTGCCTCGTGCCTCCTCTTCCTCACCTAATGCCCTCTCCACCTTCCCAAGGTCTCGAAGCTCCTCGGCCGCCTCTCCATAGGTGCCTTGCATCACCGGAACTCCACGGTCATCGTAGCCTACTCACCGGCCGCCACTCACGTCCCCACCGACGAGTTCCCGCGCCACCCCCTTCCGCGCGTGCGTCCTCGGTGAGCATCCCCTCTTCCTTCTTACTCTTCTCCGTCGCCGCCTCGCTTTGGGCCACTGCTGGTGGCCTTCGGGCCACGCGCGTGCTGCCGGCGCTGGTCGGCCAACGTTGGCCGCTCGGTCCCCTCCCATGTGCTGTGCCACGTCTGCCCATGGCTGCTTGATCGGTCCCCTGTCCGATCTGGGCCGTCCATGTGATGAGCCCGCGTGGCAGTGCCGCTGGCCGCACGTGGACTTGGTCCACCGTGGACCGATCCCCTTTGTGCCGCTGACGCGTGGGACCCACCCTTGGTGAACTCGGTCCATGCCGGTTCCCACGCTGACGTATTAAACCTTGTTTTCCTTTCAAAAAATAATTGTTAATTGTGCAATAAATTGAGTTTAATTCCAGAAATCCATTTAAATCCCTCAAAACTTCTAAAATTCATAACTAATTCATACGAATTCCAAATTGAGCCATTCAACTTGCAAAATTCATCTAAAATTGAGATATACATTTTTTTACTTTCCATGTTATGTTTATTTGGTTTTTGTTAGGGGTTTTCCTTGTTTTGCGTGCTAGCACATAGATTGTGCTGTTTCGAAAGATCGCGCTCGTGAGGGAAAGAGTTCGGAAGATTGTTTGAAGAAGAAAGGTAAGCCACACATTCCTCTGTGGGCATGTTGAACCTAATTTGTGAAATGTTTTTCTGTTTGCAAATTAATTGCATGTTTTACTAATTACATGGGATTGGAATTACCTATCTGCTTGCTTGTGCCATATCTACTTGTTATCCATTCTTTGTCAAACTTGGATGATAATTTGATTAGCTTGTGACGATTATGTTGACCTTGCTAGAGTTATGTTATGTTTAGCCATGCTTAATTACCACTAGCTCACTAATGGGATTATTACACTATTTACATATAGTATCTTGATGAGCTGTGAGCTCGAGACATTTGAGCATGTTTTATTGGTCATAATTATCCAATTAAAATATGGCTTAATGGTGGGCTATGGGTGTATGGTTTTGCTTATCGCATCCATGGCAATTAAGAACCGGTTCACGGGAAATCCTGGAAGACTTACCGTGCTTACTACAAGAAAGAATGGGCAACTGCTGGACTTGTAGTATAGCTCGACCCTTTCCTAGGCACCGAGGCTAGGGTGGGCATGATGGAGTTGGGTCGGCCTTGGTTTAAGGGTTGATCGGGTGCCGGATTCACCACGGTGCATGTTAGGGCTGCACACCCTAATTTAAGTGTGGGGGTGAAACCTTAGTGTGGTGTGGATGGTTAGGGGAGGGTTATGCGAAGGGTCTTGTCACGATTTCCCCCTTTGCAGTACCATGGTGGTACTTCGGGGCATGACAACATGTGTGAAATCGTGTCTTGTGGGTACAGATGTACACCTCTGATTAGAGTAAAACTATTTGAGTAGCCGTGCCCACGGTTATGGGTGATCGACCAACTTCACCGTGATTAGTCCCACAATTAATTAACTTGACTTATTGAACTAGTGTAGTTCAGGTGGTTTGCTTGGGCTTGTTCAACATGTTGTAGCGTTGTTCAGTAGATATTTAATTTTTTCTTAACTAATCAACTGTTTTACCGTTTTCAACTATAAGTGTTTACAACCGCCTTTATGCGAATAGCCACAAACCTTCCTTTGTCTCCCTTTGCACGTCTGCATCATTGGTGTCGCTTGCTGAGTACGGTGGTTGTACTCAGCCTTGCTATCTTCCTCTTTTCAGAAGTGTAGTGCTTCTGAGCTGAAGATGAAGTTAATTGACCAAGGCTTATACCCCAGTTAGTTTTTGCCTGTGGAGTGGAGTTGAATCCCCGCTAGAATCGTCCCCTTTTCCGTTGCTGCTGCTTTCTTTTCGGTGTGGGGACTAAGTACCTCTTCTGTAAGTATTTACATTTTATTTATGTTTGGATTTGTGCATATAGTTGTCGTTTTGTGTACCCTGCCTTGATTCCTGGACATGGATTTATACACAAAATAGTCTGGAAAGTTGGTTAAATTTCTAGGCCTGACACCACGTCACCCAAGCCATGCGTCGAAGCAAGGAGCAAGGAAGCGGAGAGAAGCCGCTCTACGCACCGCCAACACAACCGGCACGCATGTTCAGGGCCGATGGTCAGCCCCGCCAACTGTTGTGTGACAAGATTGATCCTACTAACCCATGTGAGCTGGGTTCCACCTGTGTACGCATGCTCGGGCACTGTGGTATTCCCTTGACATATAAAAGGAGGACCGATGCCACTGAGAAGGGGTTTCAACTTAAGTTCTACTCAGACTATATCTTAGAGAGTGAGAGTTCATGCCCTAAAGACCAAAACCCACCTCCAAGAAACTCATTGTAAACTTAATCATCATTTAGCTGACAACACAAAAGTAGGATGTTACACTTTCGAGCGGTCTGAACTTCTCTAAACCATTGCCTTTTGCCATCCTTGTTTATTCATGTGATGCCAATCATCTCATTTCCGTGCACCTGCTCCCTGGCCAAATCCCAAAGAAGGGGTGCCACTCCTGTCGATTTTGGAAATCAGCAATAATAAAAGGGGGTAGCACACGAAACGTAAAAGTGGATGGATGCGGAAGACAAGGGTTTAGACAGGTTCAAGCCCCCTCGATGAGAGGTAATACCCTACTCCTGTTTGGGGATTGTATCCGCCGGGTTTATGTTGATCTGACGATCTGATAGTGCTTATCTTGCTATGCCCTTGGAGGCTCCCTGCCCACCTTATATAGGTTGGGGGGCAAGGTTACACAAAGAAAAACCTAGCCGGACATGACATCAGTTTTCTAATCTATTACATGGTAGTACTCAATCAGGACACTAGGGCTTCCCATAGAACACAAGGTAACATGGTGACCGAGTGTCGAATCTGGAAATTGACAATAATAAAAGGGGTAGCACATGAGACCTAATAGTGGATGGATGCGAAAGACGAGGATTTAGATAGGTTTAGGCCCTCTCGATGAGAGGTAATACCCTACTCCTGTTTGGGGATTGTATCCGCCGGGTGTATATTGATCTAACGATCGAGTTGTGGTTATCTCTATGGTTATGCCCCTAGAGGGCTCCCTGCACCTTATATAGGTTGGGGGGCAGGGTTATAAAGAGGAAAACCTAGCTATATATGACATTAGTTTCCCAATCTATTACATGGTAGTACTCAATCGGGATTCTAGGCCCTGCCGTAGAACACAAGGCAACATTGCGACTGTATCCTACTCTATTACATAATACATGGATCTAGCCCACCTGCTATCTCTTGTTGAATATGGAGGCCATGTGGGTATCTAGTACCCATATTCTCCACAGTAGCCCTCGAGACCTTCACCGTCAAGTTGCAGTCTTCTGTGTGGTTCATGACCAATACTGAGTGCTTCAATCTTTGGCGCAAAGGCTTCTCGAATGCTTATTTCTTGAGACCTCATTTTGACATCTTTTAAAGGGGCTTTTGGAGGGCTCGTCAAATAAATTAAATAGATAAGTGCATCGAATAGATATATAAACAGGTGCATTGAATAGATGCATCTTATAGGTGTAGTACCCGACTATGTGCTTAGTTGGGAAACAACTAAACATAAGTCAAGAACTATAATTTTAACCAGGCAAGTGACTTAATATAAATTTATAGCATATGCAGTGTGAATCCCCGAGTAACATGACTCGAGTGATATACTGACTGCACAAAATATGATGCGCATAGCTCTAGGCTAACCGTTGCTTAGGAATATATTGCGTGTAACCCTAGGGCAATCATGTCTTAAAAATATAATGCGCATAGCTCAACACCAACTGCGACTTAATAAAAAGAATCACGTAACACTAGGTCAACCGTGTTTAGAATGTGCGTAGCACTAGGCTAACCGCGTCTTTAAAAATGATACCAAATAGCACTTGACTCTTATGAAGAAGAAGCTAGTTTAGAAAAGCCATTAAAGCATGCTATTGGTCACCTTTAAAAGTTACATAGCAAATGACTTTTATAAAAAGCCTTTTTACAGCGAATAAAAGATTTTTTAAGGTATTGGGTTCACATCGTGTGTATATGTCTACCGATACCCTTAAAATATGACGTGTATAGCACGTCTATTAATATGCTCCCAAGTGACAAATCTCCCGGGTGATGTAGACTGAGCGCATCTCATCTAAATGGTTTTTGATTCGAGTGGTTATCCCTCATGGGGTTTACCAAAGTAAATACGATAATTAAATCCCGACTGACACAAGAACTCAGCTTGTGACCTTTATGAGAAATAATGACTGATCCAGACCTAGGACATAGGAAATAAGCTCATGGCCATGAATTCCTGTTGTATATATCTAGAAAGAGCCTTTTGGTTTTAGTGAGCTAGTGATTGTCAATGAAGTCATCAACTTAATAAAATCTCGTCTCCAATCAGGTCCAAGTTCCTAGAACAGAGAAACTGGCTAGGAAGAAGGTGTGGGCGTATAGATCCTCATGTATGCTGACACCAAAGATTGATGTTGAGCGACGGTGAAGGTGAAGATGCCAGAGAAACCTACCGGTAAGAACCTACCGGTAAGAGCGAAAGCAGCCAACGGTGAAAATGATGTTGCCCATCAATGGCGGTGGAATCCACCAACCAGAGCGGCGAAGAATCTAGTCATCGGCGATGGAGGTGACCGATAATGAAAACGATGTCGCCCAACAGCGGCAACGGAGTAAGCCAATCGTGAAGGCGAGGTAACTAGTTGGTGGTGATGATGTCAAGGCCGGTATAGAGACGAGGCTGAAGACACATGTCAGGATGTCGGTGAAGATGACAATGTTGATGATCCATTCAGATTTCAGTGTTGACAAAGCCTATACTCTTGAAGCGAAGAACCTGATTGACAGTACTTGGCCGAATATGAAGGTAACACTAACGATGAAGGTGCCGGTGATAACATCAATGATAATAAACTGTTGAAGAGATGTCCAAGCTTGAGTAGTTATCTTGACATTAGCATGCGCGTGGCATCAACTGGACACTTAAGAAACTTGGAGTAGACTGTAGCATCAACTGGGAGCCAAAAGTTATCGGTAAGAATGTTGGAGTTGCTGAAGTAGAAAGCCTGTTTTGGAGCGAAGATGAAGCTAATGATTTCTGAAGTTGACTTCATAGAACTCGTTGACTGGTTAATTTCCTATCAAATTTTAGTCTTGTGTTTGTGCAGTCCCCGACTCTATGTTTAGTTGGGAAACAAGTAAACAGAGAGTTAAGAACTATAGCTTCTCGTCATCGAGTAACCATCGTTTAAGTAAAGATACGCATTAAAGATGTTCGAGTAGAAAGCTTGAAGACTGGAGCACCACTTGTTGTAGTAGGATTAGCGTGACGTTGTATCTGATGGCTCATGCCGAGATGTCGAGGTTCTTGGAGACATTGAAGTTGTTGAAGTAGCAAAGCTAGAGCCGTGGACACCAGTTGATGGCAACAAAGACAAATTGACGGTGAAAACGCATGACCATGAAGGCGAGGACACCAGTCGGCGACAGTGGATGCGACTGGCTATGAAGACGAAGTTGCTCAATAATGGTGACGGAGACGCGTGGTCGTGAAAGCAAGGAGACCAATTGGCAACAATAGACGAGATAGCTGGTAGTAAAGACGTGACATCCATCAGTGGCAGCATAATAGGCTAGCCATGAAGGCAAGGACACCAGTCGACGATGACGAAGGCAAGCCGACGGTGAAGATGAAGATGCCCATCAGCGGTGGCATAACAGGCCAGCTGTGAAGGCTAGGACACCAGTCGGCGACGACGGAGGAAAGCCGGTGGTGAAGCCAAAGACGCCCATCAATGGCGATGGAGGCAAGCCAGCGATGAAAATGAATACACCCATCTGTGGTGACGGAAGCAAGCCGGCGGTGAAGACGAAACTGCCCATCAGCGGCGGCGTAATAGGCTAGCCATGTGTTGACGCAAAATCTGTCCCGTCAAGTATGCCAAAAGATGTATTGACGTAAATCCTCCATGTGGCACACGAAGGCCTGAGAGATCTGCTTAGCTCCAATGCATGTCCTAAAATTGATAAGATACGGGCGTGCCAATCAGTTTGATCCTGCAACTAACAATCAAAGAGCCGATCGGCTGACAAGCCGATGGAGTAATTCTAGCCGATGCCGATACAGCCGATGTCAATAGGGTTTTGAGCAATCTGCTATATATCCAATGTAGATTCTGACACTTGATGTAAATAACGATATAAAGACAAACGACTGATGATAATGCAATAAAATAATAATATAATCCAATAGAAACCAATCAGCTAATAGTCATATGATAGAATAAGTGCTGATCCAAAGGTTAAAGCATGCATCGGCTGGAGGTCCGATGTCATTTAATCCATACGATTAAATAATCAATGAAACCTTTGTTGTCATCGGCTAACTTATATGTAATCCTTGTGAGCCGATGCAACGTCCAAATAACTCATCGGCTGAAACCCCGATGAAACCCTTATTGGCAATCAAAAAGCAGGCTAGAGATCATGGTTCTAAACATCAAAAAGCAGCACAAAGTATGAAAAGAAACATAATATCTGGACAATTAAGTCTTTGACTGATTTTAAGAGTGGTGGATACCTTAGCTAATCTAATCTAGCAAAGCAATTTAGCCGATACCGGCAAAAACCTTAAAGCATATCCCAGCCGATACAAGTAAATCGAGCTACCAAACTAGATTAACTAAGATATATGATAAATAGGTAAGGCCGACGGAACGTAGGACTTACCTCTTCGCCGGAGATCGAAAGCCGATGCAGCCCCGCGTCAGGTGCCAATTTTCGTCGATTGATAAATAAAACCTCAAAAAAGAGGGTGGCGATGCGCCGAATGTTGTATTGATCAAGAGATATCTTACATAGACTCCGGGTGTACATATTTATACTCATGAGTAGATACTAGTCCTTATTGGACAAGACACAAACGTTCCTAAAGATAAAGTAAAAGATACAAGTTCTATTCGGACTCTAAACAATCTTTCCTAAAAGTAAAAGAAAACTAATTGACTCTGCCTAATTCGGTCTCTTTTGGGCAAACTTTCTTTAATTGATTAATTTTTTTAACTGAATCCATCAAGAATCCAACTGCTGGCAACTTGATATGTCCATCGGCTCATCCGAGGACTCTGAAGCCGATACGATTCCTAAGCCGATGATGACTTCGGGACTTTCCAAACTTTTGCGTTAACACCATGAAGGCAAAGAGACCAGACGGTGGCAAGAAAGGCAAGTCGACGGTGAAGACGAAGATGCCCATCAGTGGCGACATAATAAGCCAACCATGGAGGGGAGGACACTAGTCGGTTACGACGAAGACAAGCCGGCGGTGAAGATGAAGATGCCCATCAGCGACGGCATAATAGGCCAGCCATGAAGGTGAGGACACCAGTCAGTGGCGATGAAGGCAAGCTGGCGGTGAAGACTAAGATGCCCATCAACGGCGGCGTAATAGGCCAGCCGTGAAGGCGAAGACACTAGACTGCGGTGACGAAGATAAGCTGGCGATGAAGACGAAGACGCCCATCAACGATGACAAAATAGGCCAGCCGTGAAGGCAAAAACACTAGACGACAGCGACGAAGGCAAGCTGACGGTAAAGACAAAGTCGCCATCAGCAACGGCGGCGGAATCCACCAACCATGGAGGCGAAGAAACCAGTCGGCGGCTGCGGAGGCGACCGATGGTAGTATTTTGACTAATCCATTCCCGAAGCGTAGAAGATAAGCTTATGGCCAGAATCTCTACTATGCATATCTGGATTTGGATCCTACATTATAAACATGTAGGATGAGTAGTATCTGATGTAAATATAGTACTTGAGAAAAATTCAAGCATTTTTGCAATATATATAAATATGTATTTCTCTCGTCGATTTCAACTTCCCCGAGTAGTTTACTCATTACCTTTAAACACTCTGCCCGACTAGTCATAGCCCCCAAGCATCGGAGGTCGGCTCATGGCACTTCCCAGATATGCGTATGAGTGACATGAGTTCATCTTTCATGGAGCAAAGCTTCACGAATCAGAATTTGTGCTACTCGGGTACTTTTGCAATTGTTAAGAGTAGAAAACATATTATTTTATCTTTATGCCATTGATTTTTTCCGAGTCATACTTAGCACCTTGCATTATACAGTCTACCCGACAAGCCCCCTGGTGCTAGGAATCGGCTCATGGCAACCATCCATCGACACACCAAACGGAAAGCATCGGAAAATAGAGCTTCACTACTTGGCACTTTTTTTACTCAGATTTATTCACAAGAAATCAAGATAAACATTATGAAAATTATTGCAAAAATATGATATAACATCTGTAGCCCCTGACTCACTACTCAACGAAGACCCAACTAATGTAGTGAGGCAGAGAAAAATGAAAATATCATATAAAAAAGAAAATTATTGATGACTTAGCTTATTGGTGTTTCCATTGGTGACGACGAAGGTGGCTGATGTAGGGACAAGGTCTTCCATCAATGACGATGAAGACACCAACCGTGAAAGCAGCTGATGCGACCGATGGTGGAGGTGAAGTTGCCCAACAACGTGGCGAAGACGTGCGGCCATGGAAGCGAGAACACCAATCGGCGGTAGCGGAGGCGGCCGACGGTAAAGACGCTGTCACCATCAGCATTGACGGTGGAATCCACCAATCATGGAGACGAGTACATCAGTCAGTAGCGATGGAGGCGGCCGACGATGAAGACAATGTCGCCATCAGCAACAGTGGCGGAATCCACCAACCGTGGAGGCGAAGAAACCAGTTGGCGATGGGAAAGGCGACCGACAGTGAAGATGATGTCGCCATGAACAACGGTGATGGAATCCACCAACCGTGGAGGTGAAGAAACTAGTCAGCGATGGCGGAGGCGGCCGACGGTGATGATGATGTCGCCATCAGCAACGGCGGTGAAATCCACCAACTGTGGTGGCGAAGAAACTAGTCGGTGGCGGCAAAGGCAGTTAGCGATGAAGTTGATGTTGCCATCAGCGATGGTGGTGGAATCCACCAACCATGGAGGTGAAAAAATTAGTTGGTGATGATAGAGGTGACTGACAGTGAAGACGATGTTGCCATCAGCAGCAGCGGCTGAGTACACCAACTGTGGAGGCGAAGAAACCAGTCGGCAGTGATGAAGGCAATCGACACTGAAGACGATGTCGTCATTAGCAACGACAATGGAGTACACCAACCGTGGAGGCGAAGAAACCTGTCAGCGACGACGGAGGCAACCGACAGTGAAGACGATGTTGCCGTCAGCAATGGCGGTGGAATCCACCAACTGTGGGGACGAAGAAAACCGACGGCAGCGTGAAAACGATGTCATCATTAGCAACGACGACGGTGGAGTAGGCTCGTGGTCGATTGACCGCATAGCGATGCCACGTGTCCATGACCCTCATCAATTGCGTTAGTAGTGCTGCGTAATTATATGTGAACAACAACAACAACAAAAATAGCGAGAGATTAATTTGAGATTAGAAATCAATTTAATAAACAACGATAAGTTGGAGGGAAAAAACCCGGTGATGTCGGAGATTAAATCGTTGAACTCGCCGAGATTGATCTCCCCGGCTAGACTGAATCTGAGATAGAGACGTGGGTCAAAAACGAATCTGACGATGCCAGAGATTGGTTCCATCACACTCATCGATGGTAAACTCGACGTCACCCCTAGCTGGCGTGCCAACTATCGAATCTGGAAATTGGCAATAATAAAAGGGGAAGCGCACGAGACCTAAAAGTGGATGGATGCGGAAGATGAGGATTTAGTTAGGTTTAGGTCCTCTCGATGAGAGGTAATACCCTACTCTTGTTTGGGGATTGTATTCGCCGGGTGTATATTGATCTGATGATGAGGACATCGCTAGTAATGTCAAAGCTAGTAATGAGACTTCAATAACAGGACCAATAACAAGAGCACGAGCCAAGAAACTACAATCTCAGGTGAACCTGCTCCTTAATGAATATGTCATTAATTTTAATGAGAATTTTATACTACCTAAAAACAATGTTTTACTTGTGCTCAGGTTTGAAGAGTCAGCGATGGATGGAGATCAAGGATATGTGGCCGTCATCCAAGGAAGCATAAGTCCACATCATGAACAATGATCAGCCCATAAATAGTGCTTGCGGCCCGTGAACAGTACCGTACGGCCCATGAACAGTACCCGTGCTACAGTGCGCGTGAATAGTACCACATGGGGAGTTTAGTGTTGAATAGCCTTGGGCTGAGACTATATATTGAGGGGTAGACTCCCATTGTAAAGGGAACCACTTTTGATATTAAAAATACTCTTGTTCTTTCTGTTGTCCAAACAACATTGAAGGAATTGAGAGTTAGTCAAAAATCAAGATCGTTCAACCTTTCCGCTGGGAATTGGGAGCGCGATAGAACTTCATCTGGTGGTCGTGAAGTTCAACACGTGTGATTGGGCGAATTATAGAGTGCTAACTCTTGCATTGGCAACGGGGGATCACTACGATTCATCAGTTCCACGTGAGTATCTTGATCCTACGTCGAGAAGATCGGGCGACCCCGTATCATCTGACGATCGTGTTATGGTTATCTCTATGGTTATGCCTCTAGAGGGCTCCCTACCCACCTTATATAGGTTGGGAGGCAGGGTTATAAAGAGAAAAACCTAGCCAGATATAGCATTAGTATTTTCATCTATTACATGGTAGTGCTCAATCGGGACTCTAGGCCTTGCCGTAGAACACAAGGCAATATTGCGACCGAGTCCTACTCTATTACATAATACATGGATCTAGCCCACCTCCTATCTCTAGTCAAGTATGGAGGCCGTGTGAGTATCTGGTACCCATATTCTCCGCAGTAGCTCCCGAGACCTTCACAGTCGAGTTGCAGTCTTCTTCGTGGTTCATAACCAATACCGAGTGTTTCAATCTTTCATGCAAAGGCTTCTTGAGTGCTTACTTCTTGAGTTGTTATTTTGATATATTGCAAAGAGGTTGTGGAGGGCTTGTCAAATAAATTAAATAGATAGATGCATCAAATAGATGAATAAACTGGTTCATTGAATAGATACACTTAATAGGTGTAGCCCCCGACTATGTGCTTAGTTGAAAAACAACTAAACATATAGTCAAGAACTATAATTTTAGCCAACCAAGTGACTTAATTAATTTACAACATGTGCGGTGTGAATCCTCAAGTAACATGACCCGAGTGATGTACTAACTGCATAAAATATGGTGCACATAGCTCTGGGCCAACCGTGGCTTAAGAATATAATGCGTGTAGCCCTAGGGCAACCACATCTTAAAAATATAATGCGCATAGCTAAAGGCCAACTATGACTTAATAAAAAAGAATCATGTAGCACTAGGCCAACCGTGTCTTTAAAAATGATACCAAATAGCACCTGACTCTTATTAAAAAGAAGCAGTTTATAAAGCCATGAAAGCATGCTATTAGTCACCTTTAAAAATTGCATAGCAAATGACTTTAACAAAAATCATTTATGCAACAAGTATAGGAATTTTTAAGATATTAGGTTCACACCGTGTGCATATCACAAACACAAGTATGCTTAAGTCCCTATAAGACACACGGCTTCACCACACTTGAAAATATGGGCTGCGAACATATTGGGCTTAAGCCCAAAATATGCTCACCGATGCCCTTAAAAAGATGATGCGTGTAGCACGCTTCTTAACCTTCTCTCGAGTGACAAATCTCCTGGGTGATGTAGACCGAGTGCATCTCTTCCAAGTGGCTTCTGATCTGAGTGGTTATTCCTCATGGGATATACCAAAGTAAAGGTGGTATCTGAATCCCAACTGGTGCAAGTTGTCAGCTAGTGGACCTCGTGTGGCATAATGACTGATCCAGACTTTGAGTGTAAGAGATAGGCTCATGGCCATGAATTCCGCTTTTCCTTCTATTGCAGTCGTAGTTGCCTATTAGTGCAGGCTGATGTGGTTGGCATGGAGACAAGATCACCAGTCGGTGGCAGCGAAGAAATTGGTGCTAGCAAAGCAGAGGCAACCAACAGTGAAGATGAGGTTGCCTATCAAGAGCGATACAGACGTCAGAGCCCGTGAAGCAAAGGCAGCCAACGATAGAGATGAGATCGCCCATTAGAGTCGACAGAAATATCGGTGGTTGAGACGAAGTTGCCCATCAACGTCGGTGGTGAAGTCCACCAACCGTGGAGGTGAAGTAACAAGGCGGTAATGACAGATGCAACCAATGGTGATGACGTGTAACATATGCAAAATCTTGAATTTCTAGTTTTGCATTCAAAATGTTGAAAGTGATTTTCATATATTAGAAATACTAAAATTTTCGGACCAAAGACCTAGATGAGTCCAATATAGCATGCCCTTATGAAAAATTATGAACAATTCAAAACTTTTTCCTTATTAACCTTTAAATGGAAATAAAACCTAGAAGAGTGCTTGCATTTGCATAAAGGTATTGAGTGTGACTTGAGTCTTTTGTGTGTTTTTGGATCTTACTTGTAGTTTATATTAGGCACATATGCATCATCATGGGTAGAAGCAAACAACTAGAGTAAAGGACCTAAAATCAAATATGGTTGAACATATGGAGTGAAGTATGGAAAATTAGAAATCAAACTCAACAACATCATTTTAGTCCAAAGACAATCTAAATACAATTTTTATAAACACTTATTACATCTTCATAATAATAACATATGTATATTATTAAGCTTTGCAAATTTATAAAAATTATTGGTGCAAGATAAAATCATGGAAAAATTCATGTAAATGCTACTCAATATATATTCAAATCACTAGAATTTTGGTAAAATTCTATCTTTACATTTGAACCCTCAGTTAAATTGGTCAAATAAGTCAAAAACTGATTTAATCCTATACCCTAATCAGCAAAATCCATACCTCATCAAAATATGCATCAAATCATAAGAAAGTGTATGTGTAACATAATTTATTCAAATACTAGATTGTTTATGAGCTAACAATATAATTTTTCCAGAATTTATTTCATTAGTTTTGACCTCCTAAAAATTCCAATCAATTTCAGCCAAGCCATTCTTATTTATTTTCCTGAGAATAAACTATAATGAATTTTTGAGTGAAACAAGGAAAAATGGAAACTAGATTATTTTGTATATCAACACAAAAATCCACCATAATTTATCAGCTTTAAATATTAACCAATTGAATTATAAAAAAGGAAGAAAGAAATAATTAGAGAAAAAATCCTGAAATTAGCCCCAATTCCTTCTTCACAAAAGATTCTACCCACCTTTATCACCTTAGCCTTGTTTGCATCGACTGGGACCCACATGACAGTCACCTCGGCTTCCTTCCACCTCTGTTCACCTTCCTCCCCCTCAGCCAGCAGAGAAGTCACGCAAGAGAGAGACCGAGCGCCAGTCATGCTCGACGCATGGCCGACGTGTGTAACGGACGTGTCCGACACCGAGACCCACAATATATCATCGCACGACCCCCCTCTCCCTCCCAGAACCGGTCACACCAAGGGAGAAAGCCCTTAGCCACCCCATCGCCCTCACTTCCGTTGCCGGCCACCGAGAAGATCGACCACGCCGATGCCATCAAGCCGTCGCCATCTCTTTCCTTTCTGCATTCCAAACCCTCCTCACCATGCCGAACAAATTCTCTTTTGACTCCATCACTTTTTGTCAACTGTAGCGACGGGAACGCCGCCGTACCATCGCCGCCCTAGAGCGCGCACCGAAGACCGCCGTCATGAACTCATCACCGTTCCGGCCAATGGAGACCAAGCCAAGCCTTGCTAGCCTGCTGTGAACATCGCCCTGCGCTCCTCTTTAAAAGCCCTCAAGAATCCCAGCTGATGCCGCAACAGACACGGAGATCGACGTTGTCGTCCCGAAGATTTTGTCGCCGCCACTGTGTTCCTCCATTGCCAGGACCCTACCGAACCTCTGCAGACTCTGCACAAGGCTCGGTGAGCACCCTGGATGCCCAAGAAGTAGCATGCATGCATTCCCTTCCCAAGAACACGACTGTGGACGCACATGCACGCACAGCCGAGACCTTCCGCCGCCTGGACTCATCGCTGGCGCTTCTCTGGCCACCTCTATCGATAATACTACCACCTACTGGTGCGCAAGACCCTTGCGCACTTTTTCTCTTTTGGCCACAACCCCATCCGAGCCGCCGTTCACCGCCGGTGAGCTCGCTCGTGCTGCTGCCTAGTTTTCCTGCCTGTACCTTTGAACCAAGGAATCCATTTGTAAATTCGACTAATTCCAGGGATTCAATTAGAAATACAGCTAGACACTTACATGTGGGACCGGACCTAGATGCAATAACTTTGGAAACCCAGGGACTCTTAATGAAAATGTTATTCAACATGTGCCTAAGACTGCGGGTTGATTTCTCAAAACTCTAGGGGTCTTTTTGAAAAGTTACAGTGACTGACCGGTGGACCCCATATTTAAAATCTGGAAATACAAATTAAATTAGTTAAAATAGTATCTATTCAACTGAAAAAACAGGATAACTTATAAAATGCATAGAAAATCCATATTAGCTCCATTTTAGATGAACAAAACTCCAGTGGATTCACAAAACTATGCTCTTTAATATTGTAGATTAAACAGATCCACTTGCAGTACAAGAAAATATCCCTAAAATTTTATATAAAGAATAATTATCATAAAACATACTTCAACTTGTAAAATTTGTAGAAAATTCATTTTAGCTCCAAATGAGTTGAACTAAGATTGGTTAGAATCACAAAATGATGAGATTTATTTAGTTTAATTAATATCTGGAAAAACTAGTATATAGAATGCATCCACTTTTAAATAATTATAAATAATCCAAAGTAATAGGAGTATTTCTAAAATTCATAAGAAATTGGTTCTAACTCCAAATGAGATGATTCTAGTTTTGTTAGGTTCATAAGCTCACGATCTTAATTACTGTAATTTTAAATAGGACACATACTGTACTAAAAATGCTGCTAAAATTTTGTATAGCAATTAGATACCACAAATGACTATTAACTTGTGAAATTCATAATAAATTCATGCTAGCTCTTAAAATTGTAAACTAAATTTTTTTTAACTAAATAAAATGTACTCTTCACTGCAGTAATCTAAAACTTCATAGAACTTGAGCCTAAACTGTATCTAAAATTCAATGGATCATAACTAACCTATTACTAGAATAGAATTTATAAAATTCATAACTCACAAATTCAATTTGATAAAATAAAAATTCCTTCACCATAAGTCATGTTTATACAGTACCTATTCACAGTAGTAAATTCATTCGTTTTAGAGCATTTTAGATTTTTACATATGTTGATGTTTGTTCGTTACCGTTATTTCATATAGTGGACGAATTCAATATCGGTAAGAAGTTAATTTTATTGCTGACCATGGTGGAAATTCTAACTAAGGCAAGTTTCCTTTCATTTGAACATAGTAAATCCTATGTTTTATGGGCAAATGTTTTGTTTATAACTTCCATGCAATATTTAGTAGAAAAACTATACTTTTTTGTTAAAATGGTATATATAACCTAATTGTTGCATGACCACCCTTGATTAAATTCACTCTTTGCTGGTTGTAACCATACGATTGATTGGAGTGCTTTGGTTGTACTCTAATGGGTTTAATTATGCTCTTTATATGACATATGCTTAGCCGTGCCTAGTACTAAATGTAAAATGGTAATGGATCAAATCCCTTCTATATTTTGAACTCTTTTGAACTTACGAACAGTGATGTAGCTCTATATTTGTGAACTAAAATAATGGAAAATGTGGATTTTAGACTTGGGCAGCAAGTGTTGTGCATATGGTGGTAGTTGCATACGGATAGGGGTAGTGTTCGCCCGGGTTGATTGAGGACCGAACTTTGTGTCACTCACTATTGTTTACCATACATCCACATGTGCTATTTATGGTGTGGCCTTAGTTAATTAAGTTATTTAATGTCTAGCCTTGCGTTTTGGTAAGCCTGAGTAGAATGAATTAGTCTGAGCAATGATTCATAGGAACTACCTGTTTACTTGCTTTTTATAGGGGTAGTTCAAGCATCTAAGTCTGTTCAATTCAATGGTATAGTGCCTCGTGGGGGAACAGATGTGTTCGCTGCCATAGCGTTAGGTTTAAGGCGTGGGTCTGTAAACTAACGGCTCTAGGTCATATGCCTAGCTTGGAGTCACAGTTGCCGTCGCTGGTGCAAGGCTAGGCATTAGATAATATAAAGGGTACGTTGTGAACTCTAGACCGCACTCAGTATGTAGAGTGTGGTAGTACCGATGGGTACCAGACAAGCTAGAGCGATTCACATCATATGGTTAAAACTGTACAAACCCTACAGAGTTCGCGAAACTAATCGATTAGCGGTGCTCACGGTCATGAGCGACATAGTGAATTGTCATGGGTATAGATTTATGTTTTCTAAATGCTTTTGAACTTGATTTATTTTGTTTGGAATGATGATTTTGCCTGGTGCGGGCTGAAGTTGAGATGCATTGCTTGCTGCCATGGAAGGCACAAGAATGCTATTATGATGATGATTATGACGCTATTATGATACTATTAAGATACTATGCCATGCTATTTATGCTATACACTTGCAAATGTTTATCTAAATTCCGTTGCAAAATGTTTGTGAAACAAAATTAGTTTTTTTGCAAATATGAGACCACAAATAGCCATTCCTTGATATTTAGAGCTTGCATGTATTTAGGATTGTAATGCCTTGCTAGTACATCTCTTTTGTGGTTTTTCTTTGATTGTGTTGTGGGATTCATTGTTTCTTCAGGACGATTCTAATAGGGGTCTATCCCTAGTCGATTTGCTTGTGGGTTGGGTAGGCAAGTTTCCGTGAATCTAATTATATTTGGCCGGTCAGCATATGTATTCATAGTAGAGTTGTAATCTGAATATATTTATGTTATACCTCATTTTATTTGTGTATCATTTATTTTGATGAAAGTATGGGACTAGTACTCATCCTAGGACTAGTCCGACATGAGTATGAGTTTAGAGCATTTGGGATGTTATAGAGCTCTAGCATTTTGGTCAAGTCTCCTGAGATGTGTAACACATCTGGTCACCAGCATTGTGTGGTTTGATGGGCATGTTTCAGGCTGAAGTTGACTGGCATGCTGAGTCCCAGCAATATCTCCTATGCTCTCTACTCGACGCTTCGGGTTTCATAATATGTTTGCTATTTGACTTGATAGGACAATGATGAGGTTGGATGGTTACTATTTTATTTGGGTTTTATTGAGACTCCATCCAACTAAATATTTCGCGCTGTCATTTCAAGTAGCATAAATAATATTTACCCCAGGGTGTCTTGACATGATGATCAGCAGCAGCAGAGGCGGTCAGCTGTGAAGACGAAGTTGCCCATCAACGACGACAGAGTAGGCTAGGCCAAAGAGGCATAGCAGGATGTTGATGAAGATGGTGATGTTGGTGATCTAGTCAAATTTTTAGTGTTGACGAAGCCCAACCTCCTAAAGCAAAGAACCTGGTTGACAGTAGTTGACTGAACATGAAGGTAATGCTGACGACGAAGGTGTTGCTGGTGACGTCTGTCACGCCTAGAAATTTAGCCAAATTTTCAGACTATTTTATGTATAAATCCCTATCCAGGAATCAAGCCAGGATACATAAAACGACAAATTAATATATAGATCTAAACGTAAATAAAACATAAATACTTATAGAAGAGGCACTTAGTTCTCAGACCGAAAAGAAAACAGTAGAAGTAGAAAAAGGCGATCCTAGAGGGGCTTTAGCTCCACTCCACAGGCAAAACTCAACTGGGGTATAAGCCTTGGTCCTCTAACTTCATGTTCAGCTCAGAAGCACTACACTTTTGAAAAAAGAGAAATTGCAAGGTTGAGTACAACCACCATACTCAGCAAGCCACACCAATGATGTAAACGTGCGAGGGGACAAGGGGAGGTTTGTGGCTATTTGCATAAAGGCGGTTATAAACATTATAATTAAAAACAATAAAACAATTGATTAATTAAGGCAAGATTAAAAATCCATTGAACAACACTACACCACGTTGAACAGGCCCAACCAAACCACCTGAACTACACCAGTTCATTAAGTCAAATTAATTAATAATGTGGGACTAATCATGGTGAAGTTAGTCGATCGCCCATAACCGCGGGCACGGCTATTCGAATAGTTCTACTCTGGACGAGGTGAATTGTACCTACAAGAAACAATCCACCATATATCACTGTGCTCGGCCAGACACGTCACCATGCGAGTGATTGTAACAATACCCTTCACATAACTCCCCTCAACCAATCGCACCACACTGAGCTTTCGCCCCCACCCTTAAACCTGGGTGGGCAGCCTCCCCGTGAGCCACGGTGAATTCGACAGTTGAACAACCCTTCAACCGGGGCCGACCCAATTCCATCATGCCCACCCTTGCCTGGGTACGACAAAGAGGTTAGAGTTACACTACAAGTCCAGCAGTTGCCCATTCTTGCTTGTGATAAGCACGGTAAGTCTTCCAGGGATTTCACATGAACCGGTCCTTAATTGTCATGGGTGCGACAAGCAAAACCATGCACCCACAGCCCACTATTAAGCCATATTTTAGTTGGATAATTATGACCATTAAACCATGGTCAAGTGCCTTGAGCTTGCAGCTCATCTAGATTCTAAATGTAAATAGTGTAATTATCCCATTAAATTAGCTAGTGGTAATTAATCATGGCTAAGCGTATCATAATTATAGCCAGAGTTTGGCAAAGAATGGATAGCAAGTAAATATGGTACAAGCAAGCAGATAGGTAGTCCCGATCCCATGTTATTAGCAAAACATGAAATTTATTTGCAAAATGGTAAAACATTTTATAAAGTACGCTCAACATGCTCAAGGTGGAATTTGTGACTTGCCTTGGTTCTTCAATCAATCTTCTGAACTCTTTTCCTCGCGAATGTGATCTTTCGAAACAACGGATTCTACACGCTGGCCCGCAAAATGAGGAAAAACCCTAATAAAAACCAAACAGACAGTACATCAAAAGTAAACAAACATGTAGATCTCAATTTTAGATGAATTTTGCAAGTTGAATGGCTCAATTTTGAATTCGTATGAATTAGTTATGAATTTTAGAACTTTTGAGCCATTTAAATGAATTTCTTCAAATTAAATCGATTTATTGCACAATTAAGACTATTTATGATGTCAGCCGAGGGGAGAGGTGGCACCGGCAAGCAGGCCCCACCTGTCGGTGACTAAAACGGGGCGATGCACGGTGGACCAGGTCCACGCATGGCCGGGACGCTTGTCCACCACGTGGTGCACACGTGGCGCCAACGGGGCACCGACCTGGCGGCCACGTGGGCGGACACACGGATGGCCCAGATCCCCTAGAGGTGGATCAAATGGCTAGGCCAAAAGGGAGCCGACCCTCGAGCCAAGCCGAAAGGACAACGGCATGGCGGCGACGCCCAGGACCAAAGCCGCCATCGGCGGTGGACGGTGGTGCGAGAGGAAGCATGGGAGAGGGCAGATGAGGTAAGGGAGCGGAAAAGGGTTCTCAGTGGGGTGTGGCAGCGAAGGGCGGCGCGACGGAGCTCAGTGACGAGGAGAGGTGGCGGCGGCTAGTGCGATGGGACATGGCGGCCATGGAATCCTGTGATGGGATGCACCGACGAAGGGGCGGACTAGCTCCTGTTGGACCTAGGGAACGAGAAGAAGTGGTTAGCGAAGGGAGAGGAGGCATGATGCGGTGGGAATTGCTAGCCAAAGCTGAGAAAAAGGGCTGGTGACATCACCTCAAGCGACAGACAGGATTCCGAGGTGAGGGAGCTCCAAGGGAAACGCGACCGAGGTGCTCCTTGGCGCGACGAAGCGAGAGGCGGCAATGGCGCACCTTGGGGTGGTCACAGTCGATGGCAATCACCGACTGAAGGATGCGAATGCGGCGGCGGCCTCGGGTTAGCTGTGAAGTCGCCTCTCCAGTGGCGATTTGTGGCGAGCAAGGGATGCCTGAGGTGCGGCGGGGCATGAGGGAGCTTGCGATGGTGGCAGCACGACGCGGTGCCATGTCATGCTGTGGCAAGAGGTGGCCAGAGCACAGTGGTGGATGGAGAGAGAGAGCAGCGTGGAGTGCGTGGTAGAGGGCGCGGCGAGCTCGGGGTGGTAGGGGAAAAAGAGGGAGGTCTGGGGATCCTCTTTTAAGGCTTGGGAGGTGGGGATCACGGCCATGGTGGGTGGAATCTATCGGCAGAGTGGGGATGGTGACGTGGGCACGGGAGCTCGAGCTGATGCTGGCTTTTACGGGAGAAGTGGGGGAGATAGTGGTGGATGGGGAAGACCATGCCCACTGCTTGGACGCGTGGGCGCACGCGAGAGTGGCGTGGGTTTGGCGGACAGCGTGGGGAAGTGGCGGCCAGAGGTTGGGGGAGAAGTTGATAGGTAGGGCCACCGGTCCCACCTGTCGGCGAGAAGAAGAGAGAGGAAGCCAGTGTAATGCCATGAAAATCACCCTAAGTTTAAATCATACTTTAATGCATTTTCTTGAAATTTTAAAAGCCAAAAAGTGCCTACAACAATTAAAACTCACCAAGGTTGATGTCAAATTGGCTTGTGGGTATTTTTAATAAATTCCCCATGCTTCAAAATGTTTAACCAATTTTTACTTAAATTTTCAGAGCATCCTAAATAATTTTAGAGCAACAAAAACAATTAAAAGAATTTTATAAAAAGGAAAAAGCTAAAAGAAATCCCCTTCTCCTCTTGGGCCACTTTCGGCCCATTCCTCCTCTCCCTTCCTTGCCAGCCCAGCACAGCCGCCCCTTCCTCCCATCGTGGGCCGCTTCCTCCCTGTCGGCCCAAGGACAAAGTCCACTTTCTGTCCCCTCTCTCCCTTCCTCCCGCCCGTGGGCCGCCCCTTTCCTCGACCCAATTCGCCCGGCCTCCCTTGCCTCCCACTCCTTGGACCAAAGTCTGTTTTTGCCTCCTTCACGCAGCCCAACCGGCTCGGTCGTCGGTCGTCTTCAACCTCCGGCCGGCTCCTCTCTCTCTCGCTGGGAAGCCTTAGCACTAGACACCCTGATTCGTGTCCTCGACGCGCCACCTTCCCAAATTGATTGAGGGGAATTAATCCCCACTTCATCCTATCCAATTCCCCATAATTTCCCACTCCATCCCACATTATTCGCGGTAGATTTTGATGGCTTCCCATCAATGGTGAGCTCCACCATGGCCGGTGTCGATCTCCCTCCTCGACGACCCTCTCCATCCCCTCCGGGGTATAAAAGGGAGATCTTGGCCTCCTCCTCCCTCTCTACACACCGCCCGAACTTCTCTCCCTCTCTCTGGTCGCCGCGCCACTCTCTCCTTGTGCCACCGTCGTCGTACAGCTTCGACCGCCCCTCACTAGGGGTCAAGACCTCAGACCCCGGTGACACCACCGTCGACATCACCTCTTCCTCCTCTCCCACGTCCACCCCTCCGTCGAGCATGAGGACCACGGGAATGACAACGACGCTGACGACCCGAAGGTCTCCACCGGTGCCAACTCCGTCGATCTTCCACCATTGCGATCGTTGGTGAGAATCATCACCTCCTCCTCTCTCCGTTTTTCCCTTTTCGCACTCCGTCGCACCACCGCCGCACCGTTGGCCATCGCCAGCGAGCCGTTGGGCTCGGGCACCACTCGGCCGTGCCTGTGCGCTGGTGCACCATGAGCCGCCTCCATGCGCTCGGCTCACGGTGGTCCGTGCGGCTGGCACGTGGGACCCGTCCCGTGGACTCGGTCTTAACGTCAAAATTTGGTAAACCTTGAAATCGTCATTGGCCTATAGTTAGTATCGTCTTCAGAGTCCTGGAATCGGCCGATGGGAATTATCAGTCGTCAGCAGTTGGATTCTTAGTGGATTCGGTTAAGGAAATTAATTAATTAAAGAAAGCTTATTCAGAAGGTGCCGAGTTCGAAGAGGATGCAGCATGGCAATTTATCTATTAATTAGGTAGAGTCAGTTAGTTTCATTTTATTTTTAGGAAAGTGTGTTTAGTGTCTGATCAGGACTTATGTTTTTCCTTTTATCTTTAGGAAAAGTTTGTGTCGTGTCCAATCGGGAATCGTATCGGCCTGAGGGTATAAATATGTACACCCGGGATCAATACAACTACTCTCGGCGCATGCCACCCTCTTTTATGGGGTTTTTATTTATCACCAACGGAACTTAGCACCTGACACGAGGCTGTATCGGCTTTGATCTTCGGCGAAAGGGTAAGCCCTATGTTTCGCCGACCTTAGTGAATATATCGGGTACATTGGTGTTGTTCAAGGCTGCATCGGTTCGACCTCTTGGATTGCTCTGATTCGGTTGATATATTTGCCTACCTGATATTTCAATTCTATCTTTAATAGCATTGTGTTTAGAGACGCATCGGTTTAGTTGAGACTGTCTCGGTTAGGTTTGATCTTCTGTCTCAGCCGATATATCTCTATAATCACAATGATGCTTTAGATAGATTTGTTATATCCATCACATTAGACAGATTTATTGGCTCATTGAGTATTAGATTATCATAAATAATCTCGTGCTGCATCGGTTAGGTTTGACCTACTAGATTGTTATTAATAATCTAAGTCTTGTTCAGCTGATAGGTTCATGCTAATGTTTCATCAGAGGGTTAGCCGATCTTATCTGATGTGTTAAATTTTTCTTTCATGGTTTTACTGTCTTGGTAAAATTTAACACATGACTATCCTGAAAAACAATGAAAGGCTCGATTGTTTAGATCTTAGTGCTGCATCAATTGGGTTTAACCTTCTAAGTCGTGCTTGGAGTTGTAAGAACTAACTTGCTCTTTGATTGCCGATAAGGGTATCATCGGGGTTTTAGCCGATGAGTTATTTGGATGTTGCATCAGCTTATAAGGACCCTGTATAAGTTGGCATTAGCCGATTGCAACAAAGGTTTTATTGATTATCTTATCATTTAGATTTAACGACATCGGATCTCTAGCAGATGTATGCTTTAACCATCGGATCAACATTTATTCTATCATATCATTATTAACCGATTGGTTTCTATTATCATCAGTCGATTGCCTTTACATCGTTATTTGTCCAAGAGTTGAAATTTATATCAGACATATAGACGATTGATCAAAACCCTATCGACATCGGCTGGTATCGGTACATCGGCTTGTTAGCCGATTGACTATTTGATCGTCAATTTATATATCTTGTCAGTTGCAGGATCAAACTGACTGGCACGCCCGTATTTCATCAATATTTTAGGACTTGCACTGAAGCTAAACAGATCTCCCAGGCTTTCGTGTGTTTCGACACGGTTCGCATCAACATCAGATTTGGCATCATCGCCCGGACGCGGATTTTTTGTCAACCCTCGGTCCATGTGCGACCTCTCTCCTTGCTGATGCAATAATTTAGATTTCTTTTAGGAAAAATAATTCACTAATTCACAAAATTCCATTTAAACAACACCTAAACTTCAAATGTTCATATCTTGACCGTTTGAACTCGGAATTGACCCGTTCAAGTCTATAATTTCTCGTAAAAATGTGTAGAACCCATTTATGTGCTTTGTTGCTTTTGTTCATATGGTTTTTCTTAGCCTTTTTGTATTTATTTACGTTGGTCGTGTAGATCCCACCGTCCCAGAAGATCAGCTGTTCATCACCGTTGACGCCGAAGACTTTGTGAGAGATCAAGGCAAGTCATATCTACCTTGAACATGTTGAATCCCATTTTGTGAAAATTATATTGATTTAACTATACTGCATCGCTTTATAAATTACATCGTTCCTTATTAATAATTGCTTATTAGTTATTCCTATGCTCCTTGATATTGATTTGATATCTATTATCGTTGTGAACCCTAGTAAAATTATAACTTGACTAGTCTAGTACCCTACAGGATGGACTGACTAGTTGCTTTAGGTAAATGCTTAGTCATGCTTAGTTCCAACCTAGAACTTTTTGATAAACTAGACTATGGTGCTTAACAACTAAAACTGGATTAGTTATGGACTATTGACTGGTTTGTCAATAGATGGGTGATAAAATGCTTTGTGCAACTAAAATATATTTTTTGGGTTGGGCTCGGGGTGCAAGCTAGTTACTTTGGTAGTCGCACCCCGACTAATATAAGGACCAGTCTTCGGGCCTCTGTTGCAAGGCATCTTCATGCAATCACAAGTCTAGTGGGTAAGGCCTGACTGGAAGTTTAGATCTTCTCAAAACAGAGACCATTGGTTGGAAGGGTGTGGCACTTGGATTAAGGTCGACTTTCGCCCGACGCAAGGGGGGCTTGTCTTGTCCCGGGGGATCCGTTGACTTTCACCTCATTGGGGACCGGCGAGCGGCGAAACCTCAGCGGGTTCTCTTATTTTGGGTAGAGTTATATGTATAGTCTTGACACAACCTCTATCCGAGTACCGTGGTGGTACCTAGCATGCAACGCGTGTTGAGGTTGTGTCTTGTGAGTAAAGTTGTACACCTCTGATCAGAATTAGAAACTATTCGAATAGACGCGCCCTCGGTTGTGAACAAGTTGAGCAATGTATCCAAAGTTAGTCTTGTTTTATAAAACCTTGGGAGGGTCAATTCATGATGGTGTAGTCATATGGAAATTAGTCTAGGTTAAGGCAGGTTCGCAGGCTCATGCGACCTTGATGGTATTAAAATATTTGCTTAGAACAGGACTATGTTTTAAAATTGGCTTTAACCTGTTAAAATATTGAAACTGTGGCTTTATGCAAAGTAAACCTATTAGACTTTTTCCTTGCTTCCTCTATGCATTATTATTTCATTTCCGGTGTGACTTGCTGAGTACGGTGGTGGTACTCACTCTTGCTCACAAAACCAATCCAGAGGATGGATCTGATGAAGATGAAGGCTTAGACTTCTAGTTCGCTCCGCCGTCAAGTGCCTATGGCTGCTACTGTTGCTATTCCGTAGTCTTTCGCTGTTTTATTTGTTTATCTTTAAGTGTGAGGGCCTAGAGTCGCCCATGTAATAAAAGTACATCCTTTACGTTTTCGCAAGCGTGGCTATAATTATCAATAATGTCTATGTGTACCTCGCCTCCTAGGACGAGGATTAATGCACTGAGCGTTTGGAAATGGTGTGTATTTCTGGGCATGACAAGTTGGTATCAGAGCCACCTTGAACTTGGCTTCAACTTGGCTGGTTTTGTGGAGCAACTTCATGCATTGGCCACTGAAGTTGGATACTGTATCACTTCGGAGTACCGTGTGGTTCGTAACTTCGAAGATGAGGGTGTACCTGATGTACTTTGTAGTGCCAAGGTGATGATCATCTCCAACTCGATGCTGTTGGAAAGCCATTGGTTCACTGGAGAACAAGACAGCCGTGAATCTGCTTGCCAAGAAGCTGCATTCCATGCCATTGGGGCCCTTTGCCAGAGCCACTTCGACCAGCTGAAGACCACTCCGTTCCGCTACCACCCTGCCCGCTCGGATTTTGCAGATTATGCTGACTTCCGCAATGCCAGCAATGAAGACGGCACCACCATCATTTACATGTCCAAGATGATGGCTGCGATGGACAGGTACCATATGGACTACTCCAGGATGACGGAGAGGATGCTCGGGGCGCTGCTTCAAAAGAATAGGGACAAGGAGGATGAGCTCTGCGCTGTATGCAAGAAACTGAAGGACCTGAACTGTGGGACACCTGGAACCACCATCAAAACCCTATGACCCCCTAGATCAAGCACCTATCCCCGCCACGACATCAACAACACGGATGAGCCTTACGTGGACTGTAGCCCCTCCAGGAGTCATTCTCAAGAGTAGACGCGCAGTCTTAGTGCGCGTCTGTTTTTATCGTTTATCTTTTGTTGGAGTTTGTTGCCTTGTGGCTTTCTGGTATGGACTATATCGGCCCGTTATGATATAGTTGTAACTTTGTGGTGCTTAAGCAACCTGAACTTTGTGTAATCAACATCAGATGAATAAAATTTAAATAAGTTGGTTTAATAGCTCGTGTTCTTGTCCTGATCCTCCCTCCCTTCTTCTTTTCCCTCTTATCTTGGTTGCTATACATGGTGAACACAAGGAGTACTACTGCCAACAATGCTCGTGCTTGAAATTCTACTCAGAATCTAAACCAGAACCAGAACCAAAATCAGGACTAGGGCAATGCTTAGCCACCACCACCGCCAACTCCACTAATCCATGATCACCCTAACTTAGCACAAGTGCTCGCCAACCAAAACCACCTCATCGCCGCTTTGCTCCACCTAATGCAAACCCACAAGCGCCCGCAGCTCACGCTCATGCTCCTGTACACGCTCCACCGCAGTTTAAGCTGTCGGAATTCCTCCGAGTCTAACCTCCCACATTTTCAAGCACCACCAACACCGTTGAAGCAAATGACTAGCTGCACGCGGTCAACAAGAAGTTGGACGTTGTCCAATGTACCGATGAAGAGAAAGTGGCTTTCGTAGCTCACCAACTTCATGGACCCGCCTTCGAGTGGTGGGACCACTTCTAGGCCACCCAACCAGCTGGACAAGTTATTACTTGGGCTCATTTCTCTACTGCTTTTCGTAGAGCTCACGTGCCTGCTAGAGTTGTAGCCCTGAAGAAGAAAGAATTCCATGAACTCAAGCAAGATGGCAGGACAGTCACTGAATTTCTGCGCGAGTTCAGCAGGTTGGCCCGCTATGCACCCGGGGACGTTCACACAAACAAAGAGAAGCAGGAAAAATTTCTTGAAGGATTGAATGACGAGTTGTCAGACCAGCTCATCTCTGGTGACTACGAAGACTTCCAGAAACTAGTCGACAAGGCGATCCAATTGGAGGTCAAGCACTACAAGATAGAAAGCAAGAAGTGCAGTTTGGCCAACGCCAAGATGTTTCAAGGATCAAGTCATAGACCACTTTATGCGTTTCCTCCGCAAGCCGACTCTTCATCGTCAGCACAGCATGCACCCCGCCCATAGCTGAACAACAAGCTGCAAAACCCAGGATGGAACAACGGTCCGCGTTCCACCCCTGCCCAGGGTGGGTCAACATGTAGAAATAGCTTCGGGAAGATACTCTTGTGCTTCAACTGTCATGAGCCTGGACACTTCGCTGACAAGTGCCCAAAGCCAAAGCGCACGCAAGCTCCCACACCTACACGTAATGGAAACCAAAATAACAACAACGGCAACCGCTACAACAACAACCTAGTGAGGGGACGTGTGAACCACGTTTTGGTTGAGGAAGCACAAGCTGCACCAGAAGTCATACTTGGTACGTTCCTGGTTAATTCTGGTTGTGCATCTGTACTTTTTGATTCTAGAGCTACACATTCCTTTATATCAAGAGATTTTGTGGCAAAACGCCAAATAAGGGAAGAGGATCTTAGCAATCCTATGGTAATATCTACCCCCGGAAGCCAGTTACCTACTAAGCTCTTCAGCCCGTCAGTAACCATAGAGATTCAAGGAGTCACTTTTCTGGCCAATTTCATCCTTCTAAACTCCAAGAGTCTTGATGTCATTCTTGGAATAAATTGGTTGACCAAGCATGGAAGTATTATAGATTGTGCTAGCCGATCTATAACCTTGATTGGGGGAACAGGCGAACAAGTCACCTACCATGCTAAGCCTGCACTACCTTATAAGCAAATCTTGAACCAGCTTAGTATAGACAAGATATCTATCGTGAAAGAGTATCCAGATGTTTTTTTGGATGAACTACCAGGCATGCCACCCAAGAGGGACATTGAGTTTTGGATTAACTTAGTGCCCGGGACAACACCAATCTCCAAGAGACCGTACCGCATGGCTGCCAATGAACTAGTCGAAGTTAAAAAGCAATTGGAAAAACTCAAGGGAAAAGGTCACATTCGATCGAGCACTTCGCCCTGGGGAGCACCAGTTATCTTTGTAGAAAAGAAGGACAAGACTAAGAGAATGTGTGTTGATTATCGTGCACTCGACGAGGTCACCATCAAGAATAAATATTCCCTTCCAAGGATTGATGACCTCTTTGATCAGTTGAAAGGAGCAACAGTGTTCTAAAAAATAGATCTTCGATCTGGATATCATCAGTTAAGGATTTGAGAGGAAGACATCCCCAAGACAGCGTTCACGACCAGATATGGGTTATATGAATGCACGGTTATGTCATTCGGACTGACAAATGCACCAACCTTCTTTATGAACCTGATGAATAAAGTTTATCATGGAGTACTTGGACAAGTTTGTTGTGGTCTTCATCGATGACATCCTGATCTATTCAAAGACAACAGAAGAACATGAGCAACACCTCTACCCAGCTCTAGAGATGCTCAGAGAACACCAATTGTATGCCAAGTTCATTAAGTGTGAATTTTGGCTTTTGGAAGTGAAATTTCTTGGACATGTCATTTCAGCTCAAGGAGTGGCAATGGACCCAACTAATGTCGAATCAGTGACAAATTGGAATCAACCCAAGTCGGTGACCCAAGTCTGTAGTTTCCTTGGACTCGCAGGTTATTATTGCAGGTTCATTGAAATCTTCTCAAGAATAGCAAGACCGATGACTTAGCTGCTAAAGAATGAAGAGAAATTCGTATGGACCTCGCAATGTGAAGAGGCATTTCAATTGCTCAAAAAGAAGCTAGTATCTGCTCCAGTGCTAGTATTGCCAAATATCTACAAGGATTTCTAGGTGTACTGCGATGCCTCTCAACAAGGACTAGGGTGTGTCCTGATGCAAGAAGGACAAGTGGTAGCCTATGCTTCTCGCTAACTTTGTCCCCATGAGAACAACTACCCAACGCATGACTTGGAACTAGTTGCTGTAGTACATGCTTTGAAGATCTGGTGCCACTATCTCATCAGTAACCGTTGTGAGATATATATAGACCATAAAAGCTTGAAGTATATATTCACTCAACTAGATCTAAATCTCCATTAGAGAAGATGGTTAGAGCTCATTAAAGACTATGATGTGGGAATTTACTACCATCCGAGGAAAGCTAATGTAGTGGCCAATGCTTTAAGTCGGAAAAGTTACTGCAATGCTACCATCCATGAGCAATGTCCACCTGGATTGTGCCGAGAGCTTGAAGCTTTGAATCTGGGAATAGTCAACCATGACTACATGGCGACCTTACAAGCAAAATCTCTACTCCTTGACCGAATTCGAGAAGCTCAGAAAGATGATTCGGATATCCAAGAGATCGAGAAGAACATGAAGAGAGAAAACACAATTGAGTTTTCTGAAGACGAGCATGGGACCGTTTGGTTGGGGAACGTGTTTGTGTCCCAAATGATCATCCTAACTTTAAATCGTGCTTTAATGCATTTTCTAGAAAGTTTAAAAGTCGAAAAGAGCCTACAACAATTAAAACTCACCAAGATTGATGTCAAATTGGCTTGTGGATATTTTTAATAAATTCCCCATGCTTCAAAATGCTTAACCAATTTTTAATGTAATTTTCAGAGCATCCTAAATACCTTGGGGTACTGCTCTTCCTAGACTTGTTTAGATACTAGTACGAGCTTAGGTGGATGGAGGCTCGTAGAATCTCCGGTTGCATTTGCTTCCACCTCTGAGATGGGATAAAGGCAGAATACATCCCCTTTAACTGCCACTCCTCTCGAGGGCCGTGGAGGTCGAAATGGTTCTACCTCCATGTGGAAGACCGTCCTGCCAGCCTCGTCGTCCTAAACGAGAAGCTTGAGCACACTATTTTGTGGACATCGAGACCTTTCTTGACCCCCTCTCTCCGAATATTCGTAGAGAAAATCCACGACCTCCGAAAACAAGGGTTGTCGGGGTATGAAGTTGTTGAAGACTTCATACGTCATCGAATCCAACCCTTGCAAGCCCGTGCCCACACTACGTACGAGTACTCGGGGGATCACAATGAAACACAGATCTTGGTTCGGGGTATACGTTCTCGTAACCCACCTGACCTCAATTCGTGCAACGATAAGATCTTGAATACTGATAATAGTATCTTACTCAGATTTTGACGATGACAAGGTGGCCACGCGAGCAGGCCGCCTAGTGATCAATATGCCACCGGACCCCGAGAAGCTCCTCACGCCGATCTACGACATCCCGTCCTCAGATAAGGACGTTGCCATCAATGTAAGTAATCTCGACTACTATCCTTTATCTAACCATCAGTATCCAAAAGAGTAGTAATCTAAGTCTTGTAGGTCCTGCCTCTGACAGATGTCATCGGCCCGCTTGTTGACCACCAGATCGTGGCTTCTCTGAAGGACAAAGCGACCTCGGAACAAACAGCGGCCGAGAATGCCCCAAGCGACAGCCAAATAAAATCCTCCAAGAGGAGGTGGACAGCTTTAACGAAGTCATCTAGAGAGGGGACGCTTGTGCAGACAAGCGGGTCCGAGGTTAGTTATACTCCCTGTGATTTATAAATCAACCCAAGGAGCTCCTCAGGCCCTAACTTACACATCTTGCAGACCACTTCTGGCGCAAAATCCTCATCTCAAGGGAAGAGAACGCTCCTGAAGCGGTATAAGCCCAAGTAAGTTACTGGCTTCTTTGATCTCATAATTATTGCTCTCGTGGTGTCCTCTATAACACACGCTTTCCTTAGATGCAACCCTTCTCTCACGACCTCTGCTCAAAGCACTGATCGCGAAGACACGAGCTCTATACCTCCCGCTATCGTCGTCGCTATGCCAGCACCACCTCTCCCTCCGTCGAGTGTCTCAACCGCTGTCGTGTCATCTTTGGTGATCGACAGGCTGGTCGAGGCCAGCTGCCTGCTACAATCCAGCACACGCAATGTCCTCGCCAAGGTTGAGCGGCTCAGAAAAGCCGCATTGACCTCGGACAACCGAGTCGCCCAAACTGGAGTCACAACTAGCGGAATTGAAAAAGGACTTGAATAAATTCAAGGACATGGTTGTCGGCCACGAAAGGCAACGACAAGGCTAGGAGAAGAGGATGGAGGAGACCCAGGAAAACCTCGTGTCGCTCCGACAAGGCATCCAGGACAACTATGGGTGGCTTGTCACGCCCGGAAATTCACTTGCAGAATTTCCGAAACTGAATGTGTATTAAAATCCCTGTCCAGGACCAGCCAGGGTACACAAACGACAATATTGATATACAGATCCACGTCTTACAAACATTATAAAAATCTCTTACATAAACGCAGCGGAAAAAGAAAACAAACTAAACACTCATAACGTAGCAACTCCAATCCACAGGCATCCTCGACGGTAGCCACAAGCCTACTCTTCTGAAAAGTCTTCCTCTGAAACATACTCCAACTCTGGTGTGGGGGAAAAATAATGCAAGACTGAGTATTACCCACTGTACTCAACAAGTTATACCGGAAAGGGGAAAATAATGATGCAAGTAATAACAAAGGAGAGCTGCAAAGGCTATTTGCATAAAATACGCATTCAAAAACAATAGTTGAAAGCAGTAAAACAGTTGAGTAAATTAATCAATATTAAACCATCACTGTCCAACGCTACACCATGTTGCGACAGGCCCAAACCACCATCTGAACTACACCAGTTCCATTAAGTCAAATTATTAGATAATGAGACTAATCACGGTGAATCTGGTTGATCACCCATAACCGCGGGCATGGCTATTCGAATAGTTTTACTCTGATAAGAGGTGTACAACTGTACCCACAAGACACAGTCCCACAACACGTTACTGTGCGCCGACATACCACCACGGTACACCGGAAAAGGAGCTGTGATAGGACCCTTCGCACAACCCTTCCTAACCAAGCGCACCACACCTCAGGTTTCGCCCCCGCCTTTACACCAAGGTAGGTAGCCCCCTCTCGTGCCTAGGTGAATCCGGCAGCCGATCAACGGGTACACCCCCGCTGACCCAACTCCATCACGCCCACCCTCGCCTGGGTACGTCGGCTAGGAAAAAGCTATACTACAAATCCAGCCATTACCCACGCTGGCTTGTGGAAAGTACGGTAATTCTTCCAGGGTTTCCCGTGAACCTGTCCTTAAATGTCATGAGCACGACCATCAAAACCATGTGCTCACAACCCACCATTAAACAAGACTTTAGTTGAAATAATTATTAAATCGCCCACGATTATCCATCGTGAACCATCATGAGATAATCATCATCATGTAATAGTGAAACTTTAATTATCCCATTAGTGAACTAATGTTTCTAAGCAAGGCTAAGCAAGTTCTATTGTAGCAACTACTCAAATTATTTCCCAAGCTATCAAAGGAATAAGGTAATTGCAATATAAGGCTGAGTACAATAGGTAAATAAGCCCATAGATGACATTATAAAACAATGCAGTATTTAGAGAAAAATAAGACTTTTTCGCAATTTAGGTACAACATGATCAAATGAATAAGTATGACTTGCCTTGCTCTTGCGCTGGGCCGACTTCGGCAACGACCTCGAAATAAACCGGAGCGTCGGAATTACCGGAATCTACGCGTCAAACAAAGCAAACAACAATTCATGCTATAAGTCTACTAAAACAAAACACAAAACCATTTTTAATGGATTCTAGACATTTTTATGAATTTTCTAAAACTTGAACGGACTAAAACGGAGTCCGGATGAATTAGTTATGAATTTTTGAAGTTATCTGTGTTTTTACTATAACAGAATTGATTTATTGCGCAATAAAACCCTAGGGCTGACATCATCACTGACGTCAGCAGCTAGGGCTGATGTCATGCCAACGTCAGCGGGCGGCGGCGGCTCCGACAGGTGGGCCCCACCTGTCGGTGGCGCGGTGACCCCGGTCCACGGTGGACCGAGTCCACCGGCCGGCGGCGGCGGCGCACCACGTGGCGCACGCGCGGCGCCGACGCGGCGGCCACGCGGTGCCCACGTGGCGGCCACGCGGGGCGGGAAGGGACGGCCGGGATCGGCCCGAGCGGCCGATCCAACGGCCCACACGCGCGGCGGCGGGCGCGCGCGCACGGCGGCGGCCGAGAGGGGAAAAAGGGGCGGCGGCGGTACTCACTGACGGAAAACGGCGGCGGAAGACGGCGGCATCGCGGCTTTAGGGTTCGGGCAGCGCTAGGGTTAGGGTTTGGGGCGGCGGCAGCGGGGAAAACGAGGAGGGGAGTGCCTCGGGAGGGGGAATAAATAGGGGCGGCGCGGCGGCGCCGGGTCGGAGACGGACTCGGTCGCGGGCCGACGCGTCAGTGGCCGAGCGGCGGGGATGCGAAGCGGACCTCCGGGGCATCTCGGCTTGGGCCGGCCCGGGAAGGGGAGGGGCGCGGGGAGGCGGCGGCGACCGAGCCGGGAGGGGAGGGACGGCGCGCGCGCGGCGACGGCCCGGGAAGGAGGGGAAATGGGCTGACGGCCCAAGAAGAGGAAAAAGAAAAAGAAAAAGAAAAAGGAAATTTTCCAGGGTTTTATTTATTGTGCTTGAGGTTTTTAATTGGTTAAAATTATTTCTAGTGCTCTGAAAATTCCACTAAAAATCCTGTTAATGTATTTTGACATGGGAAACTCAAGAAAAATTCCACCTTGCCATTTCCACTTCTTTAATGCATTAATTAATTGGACTTTTCTCCAAATTAATTAAACAATTTCTCAGATAAATTATTAAACTTGGTTTTTTTACGATTTGGGAGAACTTCAGGGTGTAACAAACCTACCCCCCTTAAACGGAATCTTGACCCCAAGATTCGGAGATGCTGGTGAAGAGGTGCGGATGGGCGGCCTTCAATTCATCTTCTCTTTCCCATGTAGCTTCTTCCTCGGAGTGATGGCTCCACTGAACTCTGCAGAACCGGGTAACCTTGTTTCTGGTCCTCCTCTCACTGGTTTTGAGAATACGAATCAGCTTCTCCACATAAGTCAAGTCCTCTTGAATCTCAATTTGATCGGGACTGGCCTGTTCTTCCGGTACTCTCAAGCATTTCTTCAATTGCGAGACATGAAACACATTGTGGATACCAGCCATGTTGGGTGGAAGCTCAAGCTGGTAAGCAACTTCTCCTCGACGTTCGCGGATCCTGTATGGTCCCACAAAGCGTGGTGCCAATTTGCCTTTAGTTTGGAAGCGGTGTACTCCTCGAAGCGGTGTGACACGAAGGTACACTTAGTCCCCTGTTTCGAAAACTAGCTCCCTTCGACGATTGTCGGCATAGCTTTTCTGTCGAGACTGCGTGATTCTCAACCTTTCCATGACGGTTCTGACCTTTTCCTCCGCATCGCTCAAGACTTCAGTCCCAAATAGTTGTCGTTCTCCGGTCTGATCCCAAAAGAGCGGGGTACGGCACTTTCTACCATACAACGCCTCAAATGGTGCCATCTGCAAGCTGGCTTGATAACTGTTGTTGTAGGAGAACTCGGCATATGGCAAACTCTTGTCCCATGCTCCTCCAAAATCAAGCGCACAGGCCCTGAGCATATCCTCAAGTATCTGGTTCACTCGCTTAGTCTGGCCATCGGTTTGCGGATGGTAAGCTGTGCTAAAGTTCAAACGTGTACCCAATTCTTCTTGTAGTTTCTGCCAAAACTTTGAGGTGAACTGGCTTCCTCGATCTGATACGATCTTCTTAGGCACTCCGTGCAAACACATGATTCTTGCGAGGTAGAGTTCTGCTAGCTTCTTTCCAGAGTAGGTAGTATGTACAGGAATGAAATGAGCCACCTTCGTGAGTCGATCCACGATGACCCAGATAGAATCATGTCCAGATGACATTCTTGGCAAACCTGTGATGAAATCCATTCCAATTTCTTCCCATTTCCATTTCGGAATTTGGAGAGGCTGTAACAGTCCTGCAGGCCTTTGATGTTCTGCCTTGACTTGCTGGCACATGTCACAGAGTGTGACGAATTCATCTATTTCTCTTCTCATGCTAACCCACCAAAATTTTTCTTTAAGATCCTGGTACATCTTGGTACTGCCAGGATGAATTGAATACTGAGTTTGATGGGCTTCCGTGAGTATTAACTCCTTTAACTCTTTGTCTTCTGGGACGCACAGTCTTTCTCCCATCCATATCGTGCCATGCTCGTCTTCGGAAAAATCTCGGGCCTTTTTGACCCTCATGTTTTTCTTGAGCTCTGCTATCTCCGGATCTTTAGCTTGAGCTGCTCGGACTTGCTCCACGAGCATTGGTCGTGCTTCTAGAGCAGACGCGAGCCCATGTTCAACAATACCGATGTTCAGCCGTTCGAAGTCTTATTGCAACTGGCTGCTCATCCCTTCCATACTGGTGGAACTACAGTAGCTCTTCCGGCTCAAAGCATCTACCACTACATTAGCTTTATCGGCATGGTAGTGGATTCCCAGATCATAATCTTTAATCAATTCCAACCATCTTCGCTAGCAGAGATTTAAGTCCGGTTGGGTGAAGATATACTTCAAACTCTTGTGATCCGTATACACCTGTTAACAACGGATTTTGGTAATCGACTTGGAAGTAAAAGAGAAAACCGAAGCAGAGAAGAAGGATTGAGTTGGAGTCGGACCAGGCTTTGTATCGGACTCGGTAACCGTATCGGACTGGGGAGGTGCTGCCAGAAAGGACGTATCGGCCGATACGGATTCGATGTGATTGTTGGCCGATACGGGTTGTAAGTTGACAGAGTCAGCGTGGGCTTGGTCTGGGCTTAAGATAAGCTTTAAGGAAGTTGCCAAATAGAGATAAAGCTCGGTTTTAGGCAATTGTATCTTGTAAATCAAGTAGATTTAGATCTAATCTGTGGCAAGAGTCTGCCGTGAAGACTTGTTGTTTGTTAGAGATAAGATCGTGTCCTACAAGGACCCTGTTGTAATCTCGGGTATAAATATCCCGGTAGTTTGTACATAGAAACTCTCTCACAATCCAATACAACAAACCAGTTCAATCTACTTCGGCGCATCGCCAACCCTCGCAAGAGGTTGACCTTGACGAGTTCTTGCCTTCTTGGAGCAAAGGTAAGAACTCGTTCCCGACGATCGGCATCGTCGGGGCTAGCGTGTCGTTTTAGACACGTTAAGCCTCGATGATGTGATCGTCGTCTATCATGTTTTGAGTAATCTTGACAGACGTCTTAATTATGCTTCGCCGGCGATCTATTCGTTTTAGGGTTTATTGCCGACGACGGTTTAATTATTATGCTTGGTTAGATTGTTCAATGCATCTATCATCCCCAAAAGCAATCGGCGGCTTGATCTTCTTTGTGTTAAGTTTCGGTTCACACTTTGAGTTGCTATCGACCTTAGTCCTGTTTTGAGATATAACACAAAGCCTGCTTTCAGTTGTAATTAAGGATATAACTGGGGTTTCAGCCAGTTTTATCTGATACACGTGTTTATTATAATGTTTTCATGTGTATCTGTCATCTACATTAAACGGATTGATTAATAGGAATGCATCTGTTATGGATAATTCTCCAGGTTTTATCTGTGATTGATATGTTTTTATTGGTTGATTGGTTCATGTAGATTTGCACTAGAGTACTAGCTGGTGTAGTAATCTTTGTTATTCCTTATCAGCTGGTGCTGTTGATTAATATTAACGTATTGACAAAGGTCGATAAGTTTGGATTGATGCTTTAATCTTATTTTATCATGAGTAAGCCGATATAGTTTTGCCCTATCGGCTGGGCTTTGATAATGTGTCATCGGCCTATTGGCCGATCGGCCGTTGTTTTCTGACATGGTTTACTTGTTTCTTGTTGGTTGCAGATCAAATCAACTGGCACGCTTTGCGCACGACTAGGCAAGCCATTTGGACCTGCACTGGAGTTAAGTAGATCTCCCAGGCTGCCATGGTAACGCGGAACTCGTTTGGTTGCTGGACAGGTCGAAAATCTGCGCCAACAACACCTCACGACGGTTTCCAATAAGGTAATGCGTCCAGATCTTTAGGGCATGTACCCCAGCTGCTAATCCAAATCTTGAGTGGGGTACTTATTCTCATGTGGGCGCAGTTGCCGCGAAGCGTATGCAACCACTCTGCCTTCTTGCATCAATACACATCCTAGCCCTTGGCGAGACGCGTCGCAATAAACCTGAAAATCTTTAGTCTAGTCTGGCAGAATTAAGACTGGTGCTGTTACCAACTTCTTTTTAAGTTTCTCAAAACTTCGGTCGCATTCTGCTGACCACTTGAATTTCTCATCCTTTTTCAGCAACTGTGTCATTGGCTTGGCAATCTTGGAGAAGTTCTCAATGAACCAACGGTAATAACCCGCAAGTCCAAGAAAACTTCGGATTTGCGTGACTGTCTTCGGTGGGTTCCACTTCATAACCGACTCCACATTCGACGGGTCTACTGCCACTCCTTGAGCGGTGATGATGTGGCCTAGGAACTATACCTCTTTGAGCCAAAAGTCACACTTGCTAAACTTGGCATACAATTGGTGTTCCTTTAACTTCTCAAGTACCAGGCAGAGATGTTGGTCATGCTCCTCCTTGGTCTTAGAGTAAACGAGTATATCATCGATAAAAACCACAACGAACTTATCCAGAAATTCCATGAACACCTTGTTCATCAAGTTAATGAAAAAGGCCGGTGCATTGGTAAGTCCAAAAGACATGACTGTGCACTCAAACAACCCATACCGAGTAATGAATGCCGTCTTCGGAATGTCCTCCTCTTTAATCCTCAATTGGTGGTGGCCTGATCGCAGGTCTATCTTGGAGAACCATGTTGCTCCCTTTAGCTGATCAAACAAATCATCAATCCGAGGTAACGGGTATTTGTTCTTGATGGTCACCTCATTGAGGATGCGATAGTCGACACACATCCTCTTGGTCTTATCTTTCTTCTCCACAAAGATCACCGGAGCACTCCAAGGTGACGTACTCGGGCGAATGTATCATTTCTGCAACTGCTCATCAACTTGCTTCTTGACTTCCGCCAGTTCATTGGCTCCCATCCTATAGGGTCTCTTGTGTATTGGGGCAGTTCCCGGTACTAAATCAATCCGAAATTCAATTTCTCTCTTTGGTGGCATTGTGGTTATGTCATCCGGAAAGACTTCAGGGTACTCTCTAACAATAGGAATATCCTCCAACTTCTTAAGACCTTTCCCTTCTTCTGCGATTTGTTTTGTCCCATCGACTTGGTTCAAACACACTCTCTGCTTCTGGGGTGTCGGCGACTGGAACGTCACCACTTCTCCTTTCTCATTAACCAGAGTGATAGTGCGACTAGCGCAATCGATAACTCCCTTGTGCCTTGTTAACCAATCCATCCCAAGAATGACATCAAGGTCGTTGGATTCAAGAAGGATAAGGTTGGCTAGAAATTTAGAACCCTGGATTTCAATTACCACAGAGGGGCAGTAGTGAGCTGAGGTCATATCATTCCCAGGAGTGTGAACCCACATAGGCGTCCTAAGTTCCACTACTAACAACCCATGTGTTCCCGCAAAACGCTTTGATATAAAGGAATGCGTAGCACCAGAATCAAAAAGTGTGATAGCTGGAATTGAATTGACAAGAAACGTACCCAGTACCACTTCTGGTGCAGCCTGGGCCTCCTTTGCCAACGCATGGTTGACGCAGGCATGAACAAACTTGGGTCTTGCGCGTCTTGGTTTCGGGCACTTGTCGACAAAGTGTCCGGGCTCGTTGCAGTTGAAGCAGACCAACGATTTCCCGCCGGACTCCTTCTTGGCTTGAGTCGATGGATCTGGCTGAGCTGAGGCCACTGGTGGGCGTGGAACCGGGTTGCGGTTGGGCTATCCCCTGTTGTTATTGCGGCTGCCAACATTGTTGTTGTTGAAGTTACCAGGCTGGTAAGGTTGATGCTGGCGAACAATCATTGTGGAACGTCCACCCTACTGTCCAGTGACGAACCGGGGCTTCTGTTGATTCCCCTGATGCGCTCTGAATTGTACTGCCTTCCTCTTTCAATCCATCTTGTTACGTTGGTCCTCTTGCCGGATCGCCTTGTCAACTAGCTTCTCGAAATCAGCATAATCTCCTGAGATTAGCTGATTGGCCAACCCGTCATCCAGGCCGAAAAGAAACTTTTCCTGCTTTTCCGCATCAGTACGTACATCCTCCGGAGCATAACGTGCGAGACGGTTCAATGCATCTATCATCCCCAAAAGCAATCGGCGGCTTGATCTTCTTTGCGTTAAGTTTCGGTTCACACTTTGAGTTGCTATCGACCTTAGTCCTGTTTTGAGATATAACACAAAGCCTACTTTCGGTTGTAATTAAGGATATAACTGGGGTTTCAGCCAGTTTTATCTGATACACGTGTTTATTATAATGTTTTCATGTATATCTGTCATCTACATTAAACGGATTGATTAATAGGAATGCATCTGTTATAGATAATTCTCCAGGTTTTATCTGTGATTGATATGTTTTTATTGGTTGATTGGTTCGTGTAGATTTGCACTAGAGTACTAGCTGGTGTAGTAATCTTTGTTATTCCTTATCGGCCGGTGCTGTTGATTAATATTAACGTATTGACAAAGGTCGATAAGTTTGGATTCATGCTTTAATCTTATTTTATCATGAGTAAGCCGATATAGTTTTGCCCTATCGGCTGGGCTTTGACAATGTGTCATCGGCTATTGGCCGATCAGCCGTTGTTTTCTGACATGGTTTACTTGTTTCTTGTTGATTGCAGATCAAATCAACTGGCACGCTCTGCGCACGACTAGGCAAGCCATTTGGACCTGCACTGGAGTTAAGCAGATCTCCCAGGCCGCCGTGGTAACGCGGAACCCGTTTGGTTGCTGGATGGGTCAAAATTCTGTGCCATCACGCTTTTGGCACGCCTGGTGGGACCTAAAGAACGCAAACTCTGCAACAGCAACAAATCTCCTCAGGATGTCGAAGCAGGCCAAGATCTCCGAGGAGAACGTCGTCCCTATAACCGCCGACCAGCTCAACGCGAAGCAAAAGGCTGAGATGGAGAAGCTGGTCGAGCAGTTCCAGAATATGTACCTGCAAACATATTCTAGGACTCAGCAAGGCACCTTGATCCAGAAATCCAAGGTAGTTATGCCGAGTCCTGGAGATGGAGCTGGCACATCGGCGGCAGCACACACCGTCAAGACTGAAGATACTGCAGCGCCAACGTTGCAAGACAGGATTGACTCCGCAATTCATTCTGCGCTAGTCAACCAGTCGAGGATCCTGGTGAACACATTGACCAATACGGTCAAATCAATCCTAGATGGGTCAATTCACTAGTACAAGCCTCAGTGGCCGATTTTCTTACCAGAAAATAAGTTCCCTGCCTATCGGACCCTGAGGAACGACCTGAGCACGGCTCAGCCGATAGCGCAGATGCCACCCCCATCGGCGCAGCCAACAACAGCACTGCCACTGGTCCTCACCAGTCAGACAGGGGGGAGCCCTCAGCACATCACGGAAGAACAATATGCACAATGGACCAAGGGGAAGCAACCAGTGATCGAGCCGATGCAGCAAGTTCCTAGTAACCAGCCGTCGGTCGGACAGCCACAAGCCCCGGTGTTCAGCAATCCTCCACCTCAAGCTGCATACAATGTGCCACAAGGCTACCAGCAGCACACCGCAGGGCAGTATGGCGCGCAGAATCTTGGTCACCACTACCAGCCGTACTCCCCCAAGCAGTATCAAGTAGAGGGCTTGCAAAAATCATATCAGCAAGACCTCCCACATCGGCCCGCAGGATACTGGGCCGATATAATAGCCGAAGTGATGCGAGATCAGTTCAGCTTGAAGCCCAAGGAAAACTCTACAATGTATCGGCACCCGTATCCTGAGGAATTTGACAGAGTACCATTGCCAGGCCGATACAAGATCCCGGACTTCTCCAAGTTTTCGGGGCAGGACAACGTCTCGGCATATGAGCATGTCAGCCGATTCCTGGCACAGTGCGGGGAGGCATCGGCTA
This sequence comes from Oryza officinalis, assembly GCA_008326285.1. NCBI lineage: Eukaryota > Viridiplantae > Streptophyta > Magnoliopsida > Poales > Poaceae > Oryza > Oryza officinalis. Next base: position 17,105,435 of record BDMV01000011.1, on the reverse strand, counting down.
TCGAGGCGTTGAGGGTGAGGTTTTTCCCTCTGTCCTTATCAAGGTCTGCATTCGCGTGGTTTTTGTCTTTACCCTGCAATTCCATCAGAGGATGGATAGATCTGGAGAAATAGTTTCACAGGTATTTCTACAATGGCGTACAAGAGATGAAACTGTCCGATCTAACTGCCATCAGGCAATGAGTGGATGAATCGGTCCCAGAGTATATCCAAAGGTTTACAGACATAAGGAACAGGTGTTACAGCCTCAGCTTGACCGATTCCCAGTTGGCCGATTTGGCATTTCAAGGATTGCTAGGGCCGATACGCGAGAGGTTCTCCTCGCAGGAATTTGAAAGCCTAGCCCAGCTAGCACAACGGGTATCGGCCCACGAACAACGATTCCAGGAGGCAAAGAAGTTTGTAAAGAAAATCAACACAGTTTATCAGTATGCCTCCGACGACGACGACGAGGAAGATGTTGATGTCGACCTGGCCGAGTGGGCCCGGATGAGGAAGCCGACAACTTGCCAATGGGTCAAGAAGGGCGACAAGGAGGATAAATACGACTTCGACATCAACAAGGCCGATAAGATATTTGATCTACTGTTGCAAGAAAAGCAAATTCAGTTGCCAGTAGGTCACGTATTGCCGTCGGCCGAAGAGATTAAGAAGAGAAGATACTGCAAGTGGCACAACTCTTATTCACACCATACAAATGAGTGCAAGATCTTCCGACAACAGATTCAATCGGCTATCGAACAAGGCAGGATTAAGATTGACGACGCCAAGAAGCCGATGAAGATAGAAGGACACCCGTTCCCAGTCAACATGGTGCGGGCGGACAGGGCCGATGACGGTGACCATCGGACTGGCAAGCGACCTTATCAGACCTCTGAGGGCCTGATCAGAAAGTACCAGCGGAGGCAGGAAGAACAAGCTCAAGACTACGCCGATCAAGACAACTCTTACGACCCACATTGGGAGTGCGAGTTTTTCCGGTTCTGCTGGAATGAGGGGATGAGGTTGCCATCTGTTCAAGAATGCCCTGCGTGCAATGGGGCAGAAGATTATTATCAGGGCAGCTCAAGCAGGCAAGTGCATCGGCCGGCCAAGCAAAGAAAATCCGTGCATGAAAGGCTAGGGCCGATGCGCCAAGAGCAACATATAGAAGAAGAGGAGCAAGTCCAGAACCCCCGATGGTGCCCGAGCGATGTATTCACCAAGACACAAAAATGGCAGGTTCAGAGGCTAAGGAAGAAGGAGCAAATCCTGGAGCAACAGGCAGAGATAGCCCATCGGCTAGCCAAGACCAAGAAGGAGTGGAGGATAAAGTCCACGGTGGTCAAGGCCGATGAGGGCACTTCCAACACAGCTCAGGCTTCTTTGGCTTCGAAAGGTAGAAGAGTGGCATCGGCACCTGTTAATATGGTTTTCATATTGCTAGCAGAGTACAGCGTGCAGGCGGCTGATGAAGCGATGGCCGACGACGAACAATCTTCGGCCAGGCTACAGTTGTCACCAGATCAAGCCATCTTCGACAAGCCAGTTGATGCCAGTTACAAACACTTGCGGCCGTTATACATCAAAGGATTCATCAATGGGCGGCCGATGACGAAGATGCTGGTCGATGGCGGCGCGGTGGTCAATTTGATGCCACACACAACCTTCAGGAAGCTTGGAAAAGTACCTGAAGACCTCATCAAGACCAACATGGTATTAAATGACTTCGGTGGCAACGCGTCCGAGGCGAAGGGGGTCCTAAACGTGTAACTTACCGTGGGCAGCAAAACAATACCCACCACCTTCTTCGTCTTCGATGGAAAGGGTTCCTACAGTTTGTTGTTAGGACAGGATTGGATCCACGCAAATTGTTGCGTCCCTTCAACGATGCACCAATGCCTCATGCAATGGCAAGGGGACCAGGTTGAGATCGTGCAGGCCGATCGGTCAGTACACGTGGCCAATGCCGATCTCGCAGTATGGGAAATGGAGGGAATCGACTGCTTGTCCGGGCGAGTCTGGAACGCCGATTTCCTTAAGGTAACTGATTGCGATATCGAGACGATTGAAGATCAAGACAAGCGGTTACTTTAGCACAGATGAGCCGTCCACCGTTGAAGACGAACAAGCTAGTCCCTACACAGATGATGCGGTGGACGAGCTAGATGGCAAGTTGGGACAGGGTTTTACGTTGGCCGATGAACTTGAAGAGATTGATATAGGGATAGGTGATAGGCCTAGGCCGACGTATGTAAGTGCTAACCTGCCAAAGGAATACAAGAATAATTTGATGAATCTTTTAAAAGAATTCATGGATTGCTTTGCATGGGAATATCATGAGATGCCGGGTTTAAGCCGATCGATTGTAGAACATCAGCTACCAATCAAGCCAGGCTATCGGCCATTTAAACAATCTCCTAGGAGATTTAAGGCCGATATGTATGAAGCTATCAAAGCAGAGATCACAAGGCTTTACGACGCCAACTTTATCAGACCCTGCCGATACGCGGAGTGGGTCTCCAACATAGTTCCAGTATTGAAAAAGAACGACAAGCTAAGGGTCTGTATCGATTTCAGAGATCTAAACAAGGCAACACCAAAGGACGAGTACCCCATGCCATTGGCCGATTTGCTAGTCGACGCTGCATCTGGGCATAAGATTATCAGTTTTATGGATGGAAAAGCGGGCTACAATCAGATCTTTATGGCTAAGGAAGACATTCACAAGACAGCTTTCCGATGCCTAGGGGCAATCGGCCTGTATAAATGGGTCGTCATGACCTTTGGTTTGAAAAATGCTGGAGCTACGTATCAGAGGGCTATGAATTATATTTTTCATGATCTTATCGGCTCTTTGATTGAAGTTTATATTGATGATGTCGTCGTGAAGTCAAGAGAATATGATATGCACTTGGCCGATTTACGCAAGGTACTAGAAAGGGCAAGGAAATATGGTTTAAAGATGAACCCTAACAAGTGTGCCTTTGGCGTATCGGCCGGCCAATTTTTGGGTTTCTTGGTCCATGAGAGAGGAATTGAAATTACACAGAAGAATATTGATGCCATCCAGAAAATCAAGCCTCCAGAAAACAAGACCAAGTTACAATCTCTGCTCGGGAAGATTAATTTCGTTCGGCATTTTATATCAAATCTATTAGGCAGAATAGAGCCATTCACTCCACTGTTGAAGACAAAGGATGACCAGGATTTCGTATGGGGTGATAAACAGCAGAAGGCGCTGAACGATATCAAGGAGTATTTAACCTCTCCGCCAGTTCTAATCCCTCCACAGAAAGGGGTTTCGTTCAGACTGTACCTATCGGCCGATGAGAAATCCATCGGCTCAGTCTTGGTTCAAGATATTGATGGTAAGGAAAGAGCTATTTTTTATCTCAGTAGGAGGATGTTAGACGCTGAGACAAGGTACACGCCGGTGGAGAAATTATGTTTGTGCTTATATTTTTCATGTACTAAGTTGAGGCATTATTTACTTTCCAACGAGTGCATTGTGGTAAGTAAGGCCGATGTGATGAAATACATGTTATCGGCCGCCCCTGCGTTAAAAGGAAGAATTGGAAAGTGGATTTTTGCCTTAACAGAGTTTGATCTCAGGTATGAATCGGCCAAAGCAGTCAAAGGACAAGCCCTGGCCAATTTCATTGTTCAACACAGAGATGAGTCAGTTGCATATGCAGATATTGTGCCATGGACATTGTCACACCCCGATTTTCGATCGGGATTAAAAATTACCTAATAATACATTTTCCAGAAATTAAATAAAAATCAAAAGAAATTTAAACAAGTGAAATTAGCAAGGAAATCAAAAATTTCCTTTAAAAATCATGGCCGGAAATATTTTTGTAATATTCGCCGTGCCCTAAAATACTCTCCAAAATTTTTTGTGAATTTTTGGAGCTCAAGAAATAATTTTAAAGTCACAAAGATCATTCAACTGATTAAATTAATTAAAAAACGAATTAAAAATGTCCCCTTTTTGTTTTGGGCCGTTTCCGGCCCAAAACTCCTCTCTCTCTCCCACGGCCCACGCGGCTTCCTCCCCTCTCCGGCCCAGCCACCCGAGCCGCCGCGCCTCTTCCCTCCTCAGCCCAAGGCGGCCCAAGCCGTCCCGCCTCCGCGTCCTTCCTCCTCTCGGGCTGGCCCGAGGCCGTGGCCCAAGGCCGGCCGAGAGCCGCCGCCGCCTCCCCGCGCCACGCGCCCACTGACGGGTGGGGCCGCGACCGAGTCGTCTCCGACTCGGCCGGCCGCCGCGCCGCCCACGCCGCCGCGGTTCCCGGCGGATTTTTCGCCGCGCCGCCAACCCTAATCGGCGGCCCCCCTATTTATTTCCCCCGCCGAGGCCTCCTCCCCGTTTTCCCCGCCGTCGCCTCCCCCAAACCCTAACCCCTAGCGCCGTCGCGACGTCGCCGTTTCCGCCGCCCGCCGCCACCCTCCGGCCGCCGCTTCCCGCCGCCCCAGCCGTCGCCGGCCGAAAATCCACCGCCCCTTTGGCTTCGCCGTGCAGTGCCGCACCCCGGCCGCGCCTCCGCCCCGCCGTCCGCCGCCGGTGCCGCTGTTTCCCGCGAGTCCGCACCGCCGTCTCCTCCGGCCGGCCGTGGTCGCCATTGCCGCGCGGTGAGGATCCCCGTCCCCTCTCTCTTCCTCTACTCCCTCCGCCACCCTCGCGCCGCCGTCCTAGCCGTCCTCGCGTCGCCGTCACGCGCCACCGTCCTAGCCGCCCGTGCGCCGCCGTCGCACGCCGCCGCCACCTCAGAGCCGCCGCCGGCGCCCTGCCCTCGCCGGGTCGGCCTAGTGTTTCGGCCGAACCCTAGCTGCCCGCCCCGGCCTAGAGGCCGGCTTCTTTTTTTTCCGGGCCGGCCCACCGCTCCCTCCGGCCCAGCGGCCGTCGGGCCGATTGGCCCATCTCCCCGCAAAAGTCTATTTTGCTTCCCCCTCCCCTTTTCTCAGGTCGGCCCATCACCCCGCTCGGGCCGATTGGCCCACCTTCTCGCGAAAAGTCCACTTCACGTCCCTCCCAGCCCTTTCTCCTCTATTGGGCCATCGGCCTATTATCCTTTCTCCACACAAAAGTCTACTTTACGTCCCTCGGCCCTTTTAACTTTTTCCGAGAAGACCCAGTTCACCTCCTCAAGTCCAGTTTACCTCCCTCTCAGCCTTTTTTTCCCCTTCTCCTGCAAAGTCCTTTTCACCTCCTTTTTCTCTCCTGCTCGCCGACACTTGTGTCGCCGACACGTGGGCCCCCTTTGTTTACTCCGGTCCACACCCAAACCACGTGGCCGCCCGTGGCTTCGCCACGTTGGTGTCCACGTCGGCGTAACCTTCTCCCTTTCGTCCGCCGTGGTCGCCACGTCTGTGCCACGTGGTGTGTCCGCACCCGTGCGTGCGTGAATTTGGTCCACCCTAGATCAGTCGCCCCTTGACCCGTTGACACGTGGGACCCGTCGTTCCGACGCCGTTTCCCTTTGATGATGTCAGCGTAGCCCTTCCTTTGCAAAATTAATTAATAATTGCGCAATAAATCGATTTAATTTCCAGAAAATCATTTAAATGGCTCAAAACTTCTAAAATTCATATCTAATTCATACGAACTCCAAATTGAGCCATTCAATTTGCAAAATTCATCTAAAATTGAGCTCTACATGTTTGTTTACTTTTTATGTACTGTTTACTTGGTTTTTATTAGAGTTTTTCCTTGTTTTGCGTGCCAACGTGTAGATTTCGCCGTTTCGGAAGTTCGCGCTCGCGAGGAAAAGAGCTCGGAAGATTGTTTGAAGAAGCAAGGCAAGTCACGCATTCCCCCTTGAGCATGTTGTACCTATTTTACGAAATGTTTTACGTTTGCAAATAAAGTGCATGTTTGGCTAATTACGTGGGAATAGGGTTTACCTATCCGTTCGCTTGTGCCATGTCTACTTGTTAACTGTCCTTTGTTAACCTTGGGTGATAATTTGACTAGTCTAAGTCACTTATGTTGACTTTGCTAGAATTATATATGCTTAGCCTTGCTTAATTACCACTAGCTTATTTAATGGGATAATTACACTGTTTACAATTAGCTTCTAACGAGCAGTTCGCTCGAGACACCCGACCATTGTTTTATTGGTCGTAATTATCCAACTAAAATATGACCTAATGGTGGGCTGTGGGTGCATGGTTTTGCTGGTCGCACCTATGGCAATTAAGGACCGGTTCATGGGAAACCCTGGAAGAATAACAGTGCTTACCACAAGCAAGAATGGGCAACTGCTGGACTTGTAGTGTAACTTTCCTCTAGCTGACGTACACTGGTTAGGGTGAGCGTGATGGAGTTTGGATGGGCCCTGCGACGGTCTATGCGGCTGCCGGATTCACCAAGGCACGAGGGGGGGCTGCCCACTGCCTTTTGAGGGGTGGGGGCGAAACCCGAGGTGGTACGATTGGTTAGAGGGGGTTATGCGAAAGGTCTTGTCACGATTTCCCCCTTTGCAGTATCGTGGTGATACTTCGGGGCATGGTAACATGTGTGGAATCGTGTCTTGTGGGTATAGTTGCGCACCTCTGATCAGAGTAAAACTATTCGAATAGCCGTGCCCGCGGTTATGGGCGATCGACCAGATTCACCGTGATTAGTCCCACATGTTTAATTAATTTGACTTAAGGAACTGGTGTAGTTCAGGTGAAATGGTTGGGCCTGTTCAACGTGGTTGTAGCGTTGTTCAGTGGAGATTTAATATTGCTTTAATTAAACAACTGTTTTACTGTGTTAAAATGTAAAGGTTTTCGACCGCTTTTCTGCAAAGAGCCACAAGCCTCCCTTTGTCTCCCCTGTGCATGTCTGCATCATTGGTGTGGCTTGTTGAGTACGGTGGTTGTACTCAATCTTGCTATTTTTCCCCTTTTTTAGAAGTTTAGTACTTCTGAGTTGAAGATGAAGTTAGAGGATCAAGGCTCAGACCCCAGTTGAGTTTGCCTGTGGAGTGGAGCTGAAGCCCGCTAGGATCGTCTCTTTCCGTTGCTGTTTTCTTTTTGGTGTGAGGACTAAGTGCCTCTGTTATAAGTATTTATCGCTTTATTTACGTTTGGATCTGTTTATTGATTTGTCGTTTTGTGTACCCTGGTTGATGCCTAGACAGGGACTTAATACACAAAATGGTCTGGAAATTTGGGAAAAATTTCCGGGCGTGACAAGTTGGTATCAGAGCAATCTTGACTGTAGGTTGAGCCAAATGGTCAAATCCCTAAGGACAAGTTTTGCGAAAACCTTATCTGCGAAAATGTCTCTTCTCTCCCTCAGGAGTTCTTTGCAAAATGGTTTATCAAATTTCTCTACTTTCCCCTCCAACTCTTTAGCGGTTCAGACGGAGCACCAATTGAGAGCTTCTCGAAAAACAAGCTGAGAGTCGAGCTCCAAGCAAGGATCAAGACAAGCTGTCTAGAGTCGGCGTCTCTCGAGGTGCGAGCAAAGTTTTCCCGGAGCTTACCTAAACCCAATCCTTCCTGGAAGAGTAGTATCGGTTGTCGTTAGATCGTGTGTTGTTTGCTGTGTGCAGGTGTATGGTTTACATCATTGGTGGGGATGTGACCATACTAGATTGTCTGCCTAATCAACTTGAACAATAAGAGTGTACTCACATCAGATCAGTAGCTAAGTGGGGTTAAGGTCCGGCCTTTAGTATCAAGCCTTATTATACTAACAATCAAGCAGAGTATGAAGCAGTACTTAAAGGCTTGCAGTTATTACGAGAAGTCGAGGCCGATTCCATAGAGATCATTGGTGATTCACAACTGGTGATTAATCAACTTTCTGGGGCGTATGAATGCAAGAATGATATTCTCAGAGTCTACAACGAGGAGTGCAAGGAGTTACTACAAGGTTTTAAGATTGTGACGATGAGGCATATACCCAGGAAGCAGAACTTCGAGGCCAATGATTTAGCTTAGCGGGCATCGGGATACAGGCCGATGGCTAAAGATGTTCAGATTCAGATCGCTGTCGTGCATGCCGATGATTGGAGGTTTGATATCATTGAGTATTTGAGAAATCCTTCTCAATCAGCGTCAAGAAGAACGAAGTATAAAGTTTTACATTATGTCTTACTGGACGATGACCTGTATTATCGGACAATTGATGGTGTCCTACTCAAGTGCCTAGGCCCCGAGGAGGCCAAAATTGTTATGAGTGAAGTATACGAAGGGATTTGTGGAACCCATCAATCGGCCCATAAAATGAGATGGCTGTTAAAGCGCGTCGGATATTTTTGGCCAACCATGCTAGAGGATTGTTTCAAGTATTATAAAGGATGTCAGGATTGTCAGAAATTCGGAGCAATTCAGACAGCACCGGCATCGGCTATGCATCCAATCATAAAGCCGTGGCCATTTCGTGGATGGGGAATAGATATGATCGGCCAGATTAACCCGCCATCAAGCAAGGGACACAAATATATCTTAGTGGCTACAGATTACTTCACAAAGTGGGTTGAGGCCGTTCCCCTTAAGAAGGTTGATTCCAAAGACGCAATTCAGTTTGTCAAAGAGTATATCATATATCGGTTTGGGTTACCTCAGACAATAACCACCGATCAGGGATCAATCTTCGTGTCCGATGAGTTCGTCCAGTTCGCCGACAGCATGGGCATTAAATTATTAAATTCTTCTCCTTACTACGTGCAAGCTAATGGGCAGGCAGAGGCTTCCAATAAGACTTTAATCAAGCTAATCAAGAGGAAAATCGACGAACAGTCGAAGCAATGGCACACGACGCTGGCCGATTCCCTTTAGGCGTATCGGATGGCTTGCCATGGTGCAATTCAAGTGCCTCCGTATCAGCTGGTTTATGGACATGAAGCTGTGCTGCCGTGGGAAACCAACATCGGCTCAAGGAGGATTGCTTTGCAAGACGACTTGACAGTCGATGAGTACTATAATCTTATGGTTGATGAGTTAGATGATTTGGCGCACGTCCGATTACGGGCCTTAGAGAAGATCAAACGTGATAAAGATAGAGTGGCTCGTCATTACAACAAAAAGGTTGTTGCCAAGTCATTTGAGGAAGGAGACCTTGTATGGAAATTAATAATGCTGATTGGCTCCAGAGATAATAAGTTCGGCAAGTGGTCACCTAATTGGGAAGGTCCTTTTCAAATTCATCGTTGTGTGCCTCATAATGCTTATTTGCTCAAGGGGATGGATGGTGAGATTTATGGACGAGCTCTTAATGGCAAGTACTTGAAGAAATATTATCCTAGCGTCTGGATCGACTCATGATCGGCTCTCCAGCCGATTTATGATTACAGCCGATGTGTTATGCATCATCTTTAGATGGCCGATATACACTATCGCCCTTAGTTCAAATTTTACAACATGAGCCCTCATCTTCTAAAATTTGGGGGGCATATATGTATACAAGCGTAGCGCGAAATTTTTCAAGGAATTTTCTTTTTCAGCGTAAGATCGAATTCAGAAGTAAAGGGATATTTGTTTGCAAAGAGGATTTCAGAAGTAATGTTCAGACTGGAATTCCCAGATCAAATTCAGCTGCTTGGCCGATGAGGTTTGTATTTACACAGTATAAAGACAAGATATGTTACATCACCCTATGAAGTCTGCAATAGCTGCAATGGCTTTACGGCTAATCTGCTCGATGTCTTCTATAGCCTGGGCGTCATCGGCCGTCGACCCTGGGATCGGCTTCAGCGATCTGCTCAGGGTTGCAAGGTACTTGGCCGATGCCTTTAGCTTTGCCGTCTGATCTTCTATGGCCTTAGGCGAGGCAGCTATCCCGGCTTCGACTTCTTGGATTTCTTGACAAGTGGATTTCAGCTTCGATTCTAGCTCCGCCTCGAGACGACGGAGTTCTTCAAGTCTGTTTTTCAAGAGGATCGGCTCCACCGCTAGCTCGTCCAGTTTGGTCTTGTCAGCATTAACTTGGGCCTTGCTGGCGGACAAAGCCGATTCCAGTTGATCACGCTCTCGTCGTTCTGCGAGTCTTTCTTTGGCCTTGTTGAGCTTGAATCGGTATTGCTCCAAGAAGATGGCTGGTGTTAGGACCTCCATCAGGTCTTCAGGCAGTTCATCTTGAATTTCTTGTACCCTGACCCTGATGGGGGTGCAATCTTCCACCAAGTACTCCAGCGAGGACTCCAGCCGATTGGCGATATCGGTCAGCCGGTCCTTCAAATCATCAGAAATTGGTGCCCTGGCTGTGCTGGGTAGCTCCTTGTCCTCATCGTCAAGAAACTGGCCGATATCAAAGGAGAACATATCGGCTAGGTTCTGCAAATATCAACATGGGTCAAGATCAGCCTCGTTAAACAGGAACCGGCAGAAAGGGGATCAGAGTAATCCTAGTTACCTGTGTTGGAGTATCGGTGGTGCTCGCATCGGCCTCCCTTTGCTGTGTCGAAGCAGTAGGCGAGGGGGTTGGCCGATGTGGTGAAGGTGACACAATCCTAGGCTGAAAAAGTGGGTAATTGGTAAATAGGGTTATGTGATTAGAAAGATAATGCAAAAATCAACTCTTACCGAGACAGTCGGAGAGGATGGTGGAGAAGGAGAAGGAGTCCTCAATCGTGCCTTGGCTCGTTCGCGCTGTTGTAAGGCTGCCTTTTTGGTTCTTGGTAAAGGGGCCGATCGAGTTCTCTCCTTCAGTACAGATGACACCGCAGCTTGAAAAGGATATCAAATCAAAGTGTAGCAGTGGAAGGGGATTATGTAAACGCGAAGAAGAGGTTGTATTGACCTTGCGAACTGCATGTCTGGTCCTTTTTGGTTGGGGGGCATCACCTTGGTCATCGGCCGGTGGAATCTCAGTAGCTTCGGCCGATGGCTCCTTGGTGGTTTCGGCCGATGGGTCTTCTTCTCCATATGCATCGGCAGCCGCTGCATCGACTTCCTCCTCTATCACTTGTTCTTCAAGGAATTCTTCCATAGAGGGGTCCAGCTCTTCAAGATCAGCTTGGTCATCAATCTTAGCCTTCTTGCTGGATTTTTGGGATTTACCCTTGGTTGGCGCTTTCCTCTTGGGGTTTTCTTTGATCATCGGTCCCTGAAGTAATGATGATATCTTCGGGGCAGTAAGGCCGATGATGGATTCCAGGATAGTTGATCCTGATGGAGCTATGGCTTGAGCATAAAAGATTTTCTGACCACTATTGCTCACGGATGGAATCGGCTCGTCTGGGACTTGAGGGCTGATACCCTGGATAAGCTCCGTCACATAAAATCTAGCCGATTGATGGAAAATGTGAGCGGCCCACTCTTGCCACCATGTCTGGAAACTGATATGGACGAAAGCGTTCAGATGCAACCTGTCGCAGTCGCCGAGGTTTGGGAGCTCGATTTCCAGTGCTTTGCTCATGACCAGCGCTGATGGAATTGTGCCTCTGCTCTCTAGGAGTTTATGAAGGTACAGACTGATGGGGAGTTGCCCGAGCCCGCACTGTCTAGCAACTGCCATTGGGTTGTAAACTCATAGGACAGACTGGTGCTCCTTCCCTGAAATATGCCTACTGGGAGCAGGCTCGGAGTGAGGCCGATCATGAATAACTCCCGTGACTCCATGTCGTCATTTATCAAGCTCAGCTGAAGATCGTCGGGGAGTTCAAAATCTTGGTCCGATGTGTAGACAAACATGTCCATCCTGGCTGATGGAGGGCCGGTGAAGAAACGAATGAACCATGTAGCCATGTCATCGGCCGATTGGTCTGCGCCTGGGTAAACAGAGGCCGCTTCCCCATAGGACATGCATCTTCTGCTCCTGGGATCTTCGTGATCGGCGTATTTTGATGGAAAGCGAGAGTCTGATAGAGGTGGCCAATCAACCATGGTGTTGGTGTGAATGGTTAGCCAGAGTTGAATAAACCACCATGGTCCTCCATGAGCTACAGTCTGTTTTAGCATCAAATCTTGAGTGGCGATACGGAGTAGCCGATATATAGCTCCCAGAAGGTATCGGCCTAGAGGGATTTGCTTCTTGTCAACCAAAGCTTGTGCCAAGTGTTGGCAGTTTGTAGTGGGGCCGCAGGTCGATCCATAGAAGACAAATCTTTCCAGCCACAATGTCAGGAAGGCTACGTGCTCTCGTTCCGACACTGATCCTTGTTCCATGTGCTCAGAAATGTACCCAGACCAGCCTCCAATTTTCTTGGTCTTCAACTTGTGACTGCTATTTACCAGGAGGCTGAAGGGGTTGATCTTGGAGTCGATATCCAATCCTGTTAGTATCTTGACATCTATAAGGGTTGGGGTCATCGGACCTTGCTTGAACATGAAGTCATTCAAGGTACTGGACCAAAAGTAGCTGGCAGTCGACATGAGTGGTTCATTCTTCTTGGTATCGGCCAGGGATAAAGTGATGCATTGGCCGATCCCAATCTCGTCCCAGTGGATTTGTTTGGTAGCAGCAATCCTCTTGTGCCATGTTCTGTATCCGTTTAGCTTGGATGGCCAGGACCTGATGGTATGTTTCCATGAAGAAACATTGGGCTTGGCTTGCCTTGATGAGGACACAACTAGCTCGGATATAACCATGACTACCTTGTGTATTAATCAGCCAAAGGTTAACCAGTTCTACATAAGATTTACTTGTTATATTTTTGAACATACGTTGCTACACAATGAGTTTTGTTTGTTTTCGTTTGTAGAGGTACTTGCTTGGATGAAGGAAATGAAGCCGAGCATAACGAATGCATGGAATATCAAAGAAGTTGATTAGGGACCAAACCAAGACCTTCTCCAAGTCGACTTCGGGTGCAATTCGGAGTCCAGGACCAGTCTGCACTAAAACGGGCGCCCAAGTCGCATACGTGCTCGAATTGGGGCATTCTTTATATGGATGGAAAGCTAAGAAGATAACCTTTCCAATGGTTCTGGTCCCATGTCCAAATTCGTTACGAGTCATCGGGAATTGACTGAACAAGTTGACATTCAGAGTCTGTCCCGGCGCTGCGACGCCGTATTTGGGCCTTTGGCCCGTGTATCATGTTGGAGCCCATTAGGGTTGTGTCAAGGGGTGCTTGCACGACCCTAAACTCCATATATCAGTAGCCGTCGCTATCTTTAGGTTTTGGGGGGTTTTGCTTAGATTAATCTGTCAAGAACAGTTTCGCCGCTAGATCGGTTTGTAAGACCCCAACTTGTGAGCTTAATCATTCATCTGCAATTTTGGTTGTATTCTATCTCGTTCTTATTTGTGTTCTTTGATTGGCAAACAGGGATTAGCCTTTTCGGCGAGGTCACCCGCGTTTCGACACGGGTGATAGCCAGAGGAGACGTGGTGCTGCGATTGCGGGGCTCAAGAGCGTGCGCGTTCAAGATGCCGGATCGAGTTGTGTCGCGACTCCGTCCAAATCGTTGTTTATCAAAAACTTTCGGAAGGTCGGGAACTCTAGTGCACATCATGCCTGAAGGGGATTCTGTCTGTTTCAGCATTGATTAGCCATGTTGGGTCGCAATCGCCCATGGGGCCTAGCAGAAAGCGATGGGATTTGTCGTCGATGGGGATCAAGATTTGGTTTTTGAAGACCTAAATCATGAGAATGACGATGAAAATATAAGACCCGGGGGGCAGAGAGTAAAACCTTAACTTGGAGAAATCGGCGGAGAAAGTGATAATGCGGATTTTGAAGGAATCGACTTACCGCAGGGATCTCGGAGGCGTAGAATGGAGCGGAGGCCATTGTTGTCGTTGAAGGGGTTGCTGTGAAGGGGGTCGATGTCGTCGAGACGCCGAGGGGTCGCCGGAGGTGAAGAACACGATGGGTTTGTTGAATCGGCGGCGGAAGGATTCGAATCTGGATCTGCGCGGTTTTCAGATGAGACCTAGCGAAGAAGTCGATGGGTTCCTCGGAGCTAATTCCGCCACATTATATAATGAAGCGGAATTGGGGGGCATATGTTAACAACGGATTTTGGTAATCGACTTGGAAGTAAAAGAGAAAACCGAAGCAGAGAAGAAGGATTGAGTTGGAGTTGGACCAGGCTTTGTATCAGACACGGTAACCGTATCGGACTGGGGAGGTGCTGCCAGAAAGGACGTATCGGCCGATACGGATTCGTTGTGATTGTTGGCCGATACGGGTTGTAAATTGACAGAGTCAGCGTGGGCTTGGTCTGGGCTTAAGATAAGCTTTAAGGAAGTTGCCAAATAGAGATAAAGCTCGGTTTTAGGCAATTGTATCTTGTAAATCAAGTAGGTTTAGATCTAATCTGTGGCAAGAGTCTGCCGTGAAGACTTGTTGTTTGTTAGAGATAAGATCATGTCCTACAAGGACCCTGTTGTAATCTCGGGTATAAATATCCCGGTAGTTTGTACATAGAAACTCTCTCACAATCCAATACAACAAACCAGTTCAATCTACTTCGGCGCATCGCCAACCCTCGCAAGAGGTTGACCTTGACGAGTTCTTGCCTTCTTGGAGCAAAGGTAAGAACTCGTTCCCGACGATCGGCATCGTCGGGGCTAGCGTGTTATTTTAGACACGTTAAGCCTCGATGATGTGATCGTCGTCTATCATGTTTTGAGTAATCTTGATAGACGTCTTAATTATGCTTCGCCAGCGATCTATTCGTTTTAGGGTTTATTGCCGACGATGGTTTAATTATTATGCTTGGTTAGATTGTTCAATGCATCTATCATCCCCAAAAGCAATCGGCGGCTTGATCTTCTTTGTGTTAAGTTTCGGTTCACACTTTGAGTTGCTATCGACCTTAGTCCTGTTTTGAGATATAACACAAAGCCTGCTTTCAGTTGTAATTAAGGATATAACTGGGGTTTCAGCCAGTTTTATCTGATACACGTGTTTATTATAATGTTTTCATGTGTATCTGTCATCTACATTAAACGGATTGATTAATAGGAATGCATCTGTTATGGATAATTCTCCAAGTTTTATCTGTGATTGATATGTTTTTATTGGTTGATTGGTTCGTGTAGATTTGCACTAGAGTACTAGCTGGTGTAGTAATCTTTGTTATTCCTTATCAGCCGGTGCTGTTGATTAATATTAACGTATTGACAAAGGTCGATAAGTTTGGATTCATGCTTTAATCTTATTTTATCATGAGTAAGCCGATATAGTTTTGCCCTATCGGCTGGGCTTTGATAATGTGTCATCGGCCTATTGGCCGATCGGCCGTTGTTTTCTGACATGGTTTACTTGTTTCTTGTTGGTTGCAGATCAAATCAACTGGCACGCTTTGCGCACGACTAGGCAAGCCATTTGGACCTGCACTGGAGTTAAGTAGATCTCCCAGGCCGCCATGGTAACGCGGAACTCGTTTGGTTGCTGGACAGGTCGAAAATCTGCGCCAACAACACCTCACGACGGTTTCCAATAAGGTAATGCGTCCAGATCTTTAGGGCATGTACCCCAGCTGCTAATCCAAATCTTGAGTGGGGTAATTATTCTCATGGGGGCGCAGTTGCCGCGAAGCGTATGCAACCACTCTGCCTTCTTGCATCAATACACATCCTAGCCCTTGGCGAGACGCGTCGCAATAAACCTGAAAATCTTTAGTCTAGTCTGGCAGAATTAAGACTGGTGCTGTTACCAACTTCTTTTTAAGTTTCTCAAAACTTCGGTCGCATTCTGCTGACCACTTGAATTTCTCATCCTTTTTCAGCAACTGTGTCATTGGCTTGGCAATCTTGGAGAAGTTCTCAATGAACCAACGGTAATAACCCGCAAGTCCAAGAAAACTTCGGATTTGCGTGACTGTCTTCGGTGGGTTCCACTTCATAACCGACTCCACATTCGACGGGTCTACTGCCACTCCTTGAGCGGTGATGATGTGGCCTAGGAACTATACCTCTTTGAGCCAAAAGTCACACTTGCTAAACTTGGCATACAATTGGTGTTCCTTTAACTTCTCAAGTACCAGGCAGAGATGTTGGTCATGCTCCTCCTTGGTCTTAGAGTAAACGAGTATATCATCGATAAAAACCACAACGAACTTATCCAGAAATTCCATGAACACCTTGTTCATCAAGTTAATGAAAAAGGCCGGTGCATTGGTAAGTCCAAAAGACATGACTGTGCACTCAAACAACCCATACCGAGTAATGAATGCCGTCTTCGGAATGTCCTCCTCTTTAATCCTCAATTGGTGGTGGCCTGATCGCAGGTCTATCTTGGAGAACCATGTTGCTCCCTTTAGCTGATCAAACAAATCATCAATCCGAGGTAACGGGTATTTGTTCTTGATGGTCACCTCATTGAGGATGCGATAGTCGACACACATCCTCTTGGTCTTATCTTTCTTCCCCACAAAGATCACCGGAGCACTCCAAGGTGACGTACTCGGGCGAATGTATCATTTCTGCAACTGCTCATCAACTTGCTTCTTGACTTCCGCCAGTTCATTGGCTCCCATCCTATAGGGTCTCTTGTGTATTGGGGCAGTTCCCGGTACTAAATCAATCTGAAATTCAATTTCTCTCTTTGGTGGCATTGTGGTTATGTCATCCGGAAAGACTTCAGGGTACTCTCTAACAATAGGAATATCCTCCAACTTCTTAAGACCTTTCCCTTCTTCTGCGATCTGTTTTGTCCCATCGACTTGGTTCAAGCACACTCTCTGCTTCTGGGGTGTCGACGACTGGAACGTCACCACTTCTCCTTTCTCATTAACCAGAGTGATAGTGCGACTAGCGCAATCGATAACTCCCTTGTGCCTTGTTAACCAATCCATCCCAAGAATGACATCAAGGTCGTTGGATTCAAGAAGGATAAGGTTGGCTAGAAATTTAGAACCCTGGATTTCAATTACCACAGAGGGGCAGTAGTGAGCTGAGGTCATATCATTCCCAGGAGTGTGAACCCACATAGGCGTCCTAAGTTCCACTACTAACAACCCATGTGTTCCCGCAAAACGCTTTGATATAAAGGAATGCGTAGCACCAGAATCAAAAAGTGTGATAGCTGGAATTGAATTGACAAGAAACGTACCCAGTACCACTTCTGGTGCAGCCTGGGCCTCCTCTGCCAACGCATGGTTGACGCAGGCATGAACAAACTTGGGTCCTGCGCGTCTTGGTTTCGGGCACTTGTCGGCAAAGTGTCCGGGCTCGTTGCAGTTGAAGCAGACCAACGATTTCTCGCCGGACTCCTTCTTGGCTTGAGTCAATGGAGCTGGCTGAGCTGAGGCCACTGGTGGGCGCGGAACCGGGTTGCGGTTGGGCTATCCCCCGTTGTTATTGCGGCTGCCAACAATGTTGTTGTTGAAGTTACCAGGCTGGTAAGGTCGATGCTGGCGAACAATCATTGTGGAACGTCCACCCTACTGTCCGGTGACGAACCGGGGCTTCTGTTGATTCCCCTGATGCGCTCTGAATTGTACTGCCTTCCTCTTTCAATCCATCTTGTTACGTTGGTCCTCTTGCCGGATCGCCTTGTCAACTAGCTTCTCGAAATCAGCATAATCTCCTGAGATTAGCTGATTGGCCAACTCGTCGTCCAGGCCGGAAAGAAACTTTTCCTGCTTTTCCGCATCAGTACGTACATCCTCCGGAGCATAACGTGCGAGACGGTTGAACTCGTGGTGGTATTCCGTCACTGTCCGATTACCTTGGTGGAGTGCTCTAAACTCCCTCTTCTTCTAGGCCACTATGCCGTCAGGGATTTGGGCTTTCCTGAAACTGCGGCAGAACTCCGCCCAAGTGACCTCCGTTCCGGGTGGACGGGTGACCAGATAGTTATCCCACCAAGCTGAAGTGGGACCCTGCAATTGATGGGTAGCGAAAGCGACGTTCTCTTGATCATTGCACTGGAGTAGATTAAGCTTCTTCTCAATAGCATGAAGCCAATCATTCGCTTCCATGGGATTGGTGGTACTCGAGAAAACCGGCGGCCGGACACGAAGAAACTTTGGCAACTTGGATTGGGGTGGTGGTTGGTTCTGTTGGGCCTGTTGCTGCTGTTGAGCCTGTTGTTGCATTTGTTGCAACATCTGCTGTTGCATTTGTTGATGCTGCTGCTGCATTTGCTGCATCATAGCCGCCATCATCTGCGTCTGGCTGGCTAACACTTGAGCAAGAGTGGGATTCTCAGGTGGTGGGGGAGGAGCGTTGGTGTTTGTTCCATTGGCCTGTGATCCCTCTTGTCCGTTGTTGTTACCTCTTGTCCTTGTGTTGACCATCTGAAGGAGAAGAACCAGCAGAACGAAAAGGAAAAGGAAGAAAAACAGACTACTCAAAAACTAAGCTTCAATATATTAATTAAACTGTTACTGTTCTGATCTAATTTAAAACACTCCAAAACAGCAAGCAAAAACCTTAATAAGATAGCCATACCATAGGCACATGGTATCGACCATCGGCTAACCCCAAGCAACAAACCTATCACACAGCATCTAACAAGAAATCAAACTAAGAAAAACAGAAAACTAAGGGTAACGAGCCAAATGCTCGGAACGGCTCCCGGAATCCGCCATGGCAGTGTCTCCACTTGTTGGCTCTGAACTTGAACCACTACCGTTGCTACCACTGGGTGTGGCGTGCAACCAACCTCCGCTACCACTGGCTGGACCCTGGTACGCAGATGTTGAGGCGAAGGTGATGGCGAACCCTGGTGGCGGCGGCGGAACTGGCGCTGAAGGTGGCGGTGAATTCCTTGGCACAAGCTAGATACGCACGGGAGCTGAGGTCCTTTTTCTAGGAATGGTGCGAATCCAGAGTCCACCTGGCACTGTGCGTCCCTGCAACCTAGCATTATCGGCCTTGAGCCGAGCGACTTCATCCTCTAAGCGGGCAATCTTGATCAACTTCTGGTCATTAAGAGCTTTGGATGCCTTGTGAAGATTGGCGTGCATCTTGTCCAGACCCTTCATCACTGTGATCATCCGTCCGAAGGTAGTGTCGTTCTCCTCCGCTGCGGACCGGTAGGTGCTGCTGTTAGAAGAGCTACCTCGACGAGGGTGATAGCGATACGCTGAGCTGTGGAGAGCGTGGTCGTGCAGTTCTCGCATCCTGGCCATCATTAGGTAGGCCGCCTCCTGACAGGCGTGCTCGTCAGATCCTCCTGCAGCGATGACCACCATATTGGGAAGACTGGTGCCCACGAAGCCATGTACCTCCAAATGGACTTTGAACGGGAACTCGCCACTGAGAGGCTTGATCGTAGTGTACTCCGGCGCTTCAAGGTACCCTACAACCAAAGTCATACGGGCAAGCTCTGCCACGAAACCTTCCATATTCTAACCGCGGTGCGTCGGGGGATGACCTGCCATCTACAGAGGGCAAAGGAACGGGACTCAACGCATGCTCAAATCCAATTTTAAAAAACAATTTTTAAAGAACTCAGGTAATAAAAGAAAATTTTTAATGCAAGGAACATATTTTTTTTGACAAAATCCCAAAGACCACAGATCTCGAATTTTTCCCAAAACAATTTCAAATTAAGGAAAAATGCACATGAAAAAGTTTTAGAGGGCTCTTAGGGTTTCCAGTTGGCTTGTCCTACGGTCAAGGTCGGCTCTGATACCAACTTATCACGCCCGGAAATTCACTTGCAGAATTTCCGAAACTGAATGTGTATTAAAATCCTTGTCCAGGACCAGCCAGGGTACACAAACGACAATATTGATATACAGATCCACGTCTTACAAACATTATAAAAATCTCTTACATAAACACAGCGAAAAAAGAAAACAAACTAAACACTCATAACGTAGCAACTCCAATCCACAGGCATCCTCGACGGTAGCCACAACCCTACTCTTCTGAAAAGTCTTCCTTTGAAACATACTCCAACTCTGGTGTGGGGGAAAAATAAAGCAAGACTGAGTACTACCCACTGTACTCAACAAGTCATACCGGAAAGGGGAAAATAATGATGCAAGTAATAACAAAGGAGAGTTGCAAAGGCTATTTGCATAAAATACGCATTCAAAAACAATAGTTGAAAGCAATAAACAGTTGAGTAAATTAATCAAAATTAAACCATCACTGTCCAATGCTACACCACGTTGCGACAGGCCCAAACCACCATCTGAACTACACCAGTTCCATTAAGTCAAATTATTAGATAATGAGACTAATCACGGTGAATCTGGTTGATCGCCCATAACCGCGAGCACGGCTATTCGAATAGTTTTACTCTGATAAGAGGTGTAGAACTGTACCCACAAGACACAGTCCCACAACACGTTACCGTGCACCGACATACCACCATGGTACACCGGAAAAGGAGCTGTGACAGGACCCTTCGCACAACCCTTCCTAACCAAGCGCACCACACCTCAGGTTTCGCCCCCACCTTTACACCAAGGTAGGCAGCCCCCTCTCGTGCCTAGGTGAATCCGGGAGCCGATCAACGGGTACACCCCCGCCGACCCAACTCCATCACGCCCACCCTCGCCTGGGTACGTCGGCTAGGAAAAAGCTATACTACAAATCCAGCCATTACCCACGCTGGCTTGTGGAAAGTACGATAATTCTTCCAGGGTTTCCCGTGAACTGGTCCTTAAATGTCATGAGCACGACCATCAAAACCATGTGCTCACAACCCACCATTAAACAAGACTTTAGTTGAAATAATTATTAAATCGCCCACGATTATCCATCGTGAACCATCATGAGATAATCATCAACAAGTAATAGTGAAACTTTAATTGTCCCATTAGTGAACTAATGTTTCTAAGCAAGGCTAAGCAAGTTCTATTGTAGTAACTACTCAAATTATTTCCCAAGCTATCAAAGGAATAAGGTAATTGCAATATAAGGCTGAGTACAATAGGTAAATAAGCCCATAGATGACATTATAAAACAATGCAGTATTTAGAGAAAAATAAGACTGTTTCGCAATTTAGGTACAACATGATCAAATGAATAAGTATGAGTTGCCTTGCTCTTGCGGTGGGTCGACTTCGGCAACGACCTCGAAATAAAACGGAGCGTCGGAATCGACGGAATCTACGCGTCAAACAAAGCAAACAACAATACATGCTATAAGTCTACTAAAACAAAACACAAAACCATTTTTAATGGATTCTAGACATTTTTATGAATTTACTAAAACTTGAACGGACTAAAACGGAGTCCGGATGAATTAGTTATGAATTTTTGAAGTTATCTGTGTTTTTACTATAACAGAAAAATCCTTAATTGATTTATTGTGCAATAAAACCCTAGGGCTGACGTCATCGCTGACGTCAGCGGCTAGGGCTGATGTCATGCCGACGTCAGCGGGCGGCGGCGGCTCTGACAGGTGGGCCCCACCTGTCGGTGGCACGGTGACCCCGGTCCACTGTGGACCAAGTCCACCGGCCGGCGGCGACGGCGCACCACGTGGCGGCCACGCGGGGCGGGAAGGGACGGCCGGGATTGGCCCGAGCGGCCGATCCAACGGCCCACACGCGCGGCGGCGGCGGCAGCCGGAGCGGCCGGGCGGCGCGGCAGCGGCGGAGCGGGCGCGCACGCACGGCGGCGGCCGAGAGGGGAAAAAGGGGCGGCAGCGGTACTCACCGGCAGAAAACGGCGGCGAAAGACGGTGGCGTCGCGGCTTTAGGGTTCGGGCAGCGCTAGGGTTAGGGTTTGGGGCGGCGTGGCGGGTAACCCGCCGGGATTCGCGGCGGCGCGGGCGCGCGGCGTCGCCGGGTCGGAGACGGACTCGGCCGTGGGCCCACACATCAGCGGCCGAGCGGGCGGGGAGGCGAAGCGGACCTCCGAGGCGGCTCGGCTTGGGCCGGCCTAGGAAGGGGAGGGGTGTGGGGAGGCGGCAGCGACCGGGCCGGGAGGGGACGGACGGCGTGCGCATGGCGACGGCCCGGGAAGGAGGGGAAATGGGCCGACGGCCCAAGAAGAGGAAAAAGAAAAAGAAAAAGAAAAAGGAAATTTTCCAGGGTTTTATTTATTGCGCTTGAGGTTTTTAATTGGTTAAAATTATTTGTAGGGCTCTGAAAATTCCACTAAAAATCCTGTTAATGTATTTTGACATTGGGAACTCAAGAAAAATTCCATCTTGCCATTTGCACTTCTTTAATGCATTAATTAATTGGACTTTTCTCCAGATTAATTAAACAATTTCTCAGATAAATTATTAAACTTGGTTTTTTTACGATTTGGGAGAACTTCAGGGTGTGACACGGCTCAACATGGTGGCCCATAGCTTGGGCATCCACGAGAAGGGCCTCGAGTTCCCCGACAAGACAACAGTCTTGGGGTCCTTGGGCTCCCTTATCAGCTAGCTGGAGGGCACGTCGCCGAGGAGATGTGCACCGATCTTAGGACCAGCGCATGTCACGTCCTTGCGTGCCTGAAGCTCACGGACCCTGAGATCAACTTGGAGGAAGCGTTGGAGAAGGGCGGGGCTGACGCGACACGCGAGGACGTGATGTCAGAGCTTGTTAATCTGGGGGAGAGCGTCATTCCATTTTTTGAACAGTAAACTGTTGCTCCCCCTTTAAGTTGTAAATTTAAGAACAATTACTAGACCTATCGTCCTTTTCGAGAACAATGTCCTTTTTTATTGTGCTTAAGTTCTTGATATTATCGTGCTGGTTTCTAGATGTATTGAGGACGAGATCGTCCAGCAAGGAGGACATCCTCGTGATCATAACACTGTGACCCCTTCTCCTCATGCTTCCTTGACTCCGAGTGTTGATGACCAAGCCTTGGTCGTCGTTAACCCAGATAGCACGCTAGATCCACAGGGACTCCAACTCAATTCTCTTCTCGAGCAGAACCAAGGTACGAGACTTAACCTTTGTAGCTTTTGCCCCTATGCACGCAGAGAAAACTGATCAAGATCAAATGTTGTGTGTAGGCCTCGACAACGCTTTAAAGGAGAGAGAACGCCACGCCGAGTACTGGAAGGCCAAGTTTAAGAAGGCAGAGCTTGAAAAGATGGTCAACGCCACCATAAGGAACAAGCCATAGAGGCCCTTCGAGGTAGGGAAGTCTGGATCAACGCCTATCTCGAGGGTTCTTGTCTGGTGCTTATGCGGCTTTGTGAGGAGCTATGGGTGGTCCATCGTCCTCCTGAGAAGTCTATAAGCGGCCATCTCTCATGGATGCGGAGTACGTGCGACCAACTAGCAGGGATCGGGAAGCATATCGACAACAGCTTGAAATAAGAGTGTCGTCGCGCTAGCCGGTATGTAGGTGGCCACATCCTTGCCTGTATCCGAGATGAACATCAGCAAATGAGCTTGGGATTTCTTCGAGTGGGTTTCACCCGTTCTCGGATGAGTGTAGATGAGATCGACCGCCTCGTGCAATCTCTTGCTCCGCTGGCCGAAGACATCTTCTCTATGATGAACTGACAGTGGTCATCTTGGTAGTTTATCTACCTGGGAAACACTTAATGTATATATTAATGTTTTGCATGTCAGAGCTTAAGTAAGAATCAAAATCTTTGTCTAAGCATGTGAAAGAAAAATAGTGTACGAGTATTCTCACAAAGACTGCCCTCAGCCAACAGAGTATGGTACTCTCCCTAGCCCCCAGTTGTTTTTATGGAAAAGTCGTTTTCCATAAAAGCACCTTGAATCTTATAACAAACCAGACTAAACCTGCGAATTCCTAGCCCTTAGCCATGAAGTCGAGAAAACCAATTCTCGGTTATACGGCTTGGTTAGTACGCTCAAGTGGATACTCTAACATGACCAAATCTAACATGGTCGTTTGACCCTGCATGGCCTAACAAACTTTCACAGTGCTACGCATCCTCAGCCGAGGTCCTAAGGACCTCGAAGCTTGTTAAGCTAGCATAAGAGGGTCACCAGGTAAAACACTTCGAAAGCAATGAAATCGAAATAATCTATATTATTAAACTGAACTTACAAACTTTGGTACATCAGCCCTATACATAAAATTTATGTGGTTAGTCGATGTTCCAAGAGTTTGCCAACTCGAGGCCTTTATTGTCTGCGATCTTGAATGCGCCTAGCCTTAAGACTTCAACCACCGTGCACGGTCCCTCTCACTTTGGTGAGAGCTTGTTTCACCTTGCCTGCTTCTGAACTCGTCGGAGGACGTAATCGCCGATGGTGAGTGTGCGGGTACAGACATGCCTTTCGTGATAGCGACATAGGGTCTGTTGGTACGTGGCTGCTCGAACGGCAACATGTTCTCGATGTTCCTCTAGAAGGTTGACAGTGTCTGCTCACTGCTCCTTCAGTTCCTTATCTGAATACTTTTGGACTCGTGTAGACCAATGCCACAGCTCCGAAGGGAGCATGGACTCGGAACCATACACAGGAAAGAAGGGAGTCTCTTTGGTGGAGGTTGTCGGGGTAGTACGGACGGCCCACAGGACGGAAGGGAGTTCATCAACCCAGCGTGTGTCATAGGCCAAGAGCATATCGTACATACGTGTTTTGATTCCTTGGAGCGCAATACCATTTGCCCGCTCGACTTGCCCGTTACTCTGAGGATGGGAGACTAAGGCGACGCAGATTTTTACTCTGAATTTAATGTAGTAGTCTTGAAAGGCACCGCTTGTGAACTGGGAGCCATTGTCCGTTAGGATCCGGTGTGGGAGTCCATATCGGCAGAATATCCCTTTCATGAACTTGACGGCATGTTTGGCTTTGATTTCTCTTGTTGGCTCTACCTCAATCCACTTGGTGAATTTGTCAATAGCCACAAACAAGAACTTGTAGCTGCCTTGTCCTCAGGGAAATGGTCCGAAGATGTCAAGCTCGGCCAGGTGAGAGGGATGGTATGGAGCGCTTGGGCCGACATCTTGGTGTGTTTGCTGTGAAATTGACAAGCTTCACACCGTTTTACCAAGTCGCAAGCGTCTTGAAGGGCTGTTGGCCAGAAAAATCCTTGTCGAAAGGCTTTTCCAACTAGATTTTTCCTGTCGGCGTGAGACCCGCTAATTCCTTCATGGA
The DNA here is from genome assembly GCA_008326285.1 of Oryza officinalis. Classification (NCBI taxonomy): domain Eukaryota; kingdom Viridiplantae; phylum Streptophyta; class Magnoliopsida; order Poales; family Poaceae; genus Oryza; species Oryza officinalis. Next base: position 17,080,620 of record BDMV01000011.1, on the reverse strand, counting down.
TGTCGATTAGCAAATTTTTGCCGTCCTCGGGAGAGACACACTTGAGCAGAACTCCGTTCGAGCCTTTTTTTTGTATAGATCGTTGCTAATCATACAGTAAGCTTTTGCCTCGATTCAGCATCCAAGAAGTTGATCATCGGAGTACGCCAGTCTTCCGTGATCTCGATGTCTGCCACGACGTTGTTGACCTTTGTAGTAGCCCCCGAGCTGTTCTCGGCACTGGCTAAGGTGCCTTCGTCGTCCGTGATTTTAACTGAAGGTCTTGTCAGGATGTCCAGAAAGGTTCCTGGTTCAACAGGTTCTGTTTTGGACGCACGCTGTGGTAAGTTGTCGATATCGGTGTTGTCTTTGCGATAGACATGGTGCACCTTTAAACCGTCAAACTTTCACTCCAGCTTCTTGACTTCGGCGAGGTACTTGGTCAACTTGAAGTTTGAGCATTTGTAGTCCTTGTGCACTTAGTTGGCGACCAATTCTGAGTCCCCTTTCACAATCAATAGCTTTACTCCATGTGCCACGGCTACTCGTAACTCGGCAAGTAGTCCCTCGTACTCTGCGATGTTGTTTGTTGCTCGAAAATTGAAGTGTATTGCATGTTTGAACTGATCTCTGGCAGGAGATGTCAAAATGAATCCTGTCCCTGCTCCTTGGCTATTGAATGCCCCATCGAAAGCCATTGTCTATGTATCGTTATTCGTCTGACCAATTGAGGCGTTCTCGGAAATGGTCTAGTTGGCAACGAAATCAACGAGAACTTGAGACTTGATGGCTTTATGTGGGACAAAGTTGACATAAAATTGCCTGAGCTCGACGATCCACTTGGCAATGCGTCCTACGACATCTTTGTTCTTGACCACCTCGCCTAGGGGGAAAGAAGAGACGACTGTGACTTTATGGGCCTGAGAGTAGTGGTGCAGCTTTCGTGATGTCATGACCACAACATAGAGCAGTTTTTGTATTTGAGGATATCGAGTTTTGGCGTCGTGGAAGGCCTTGCTGACATAGTACATGGGCCGTTGTACTTTTTCCCTCTCGACAACAATCACAGTGTTAATGGAATAAGGTGTGGCAGCAATATAGAGAAATTGTTCTTCCATTGACTATGGGGCAACGAGTACAGAAGAGTTGGACAAGTACCGCTTGAACGCGATAAACACGTTTTCGGCATCCTGTGTCCACTCAAATCTATCCTGCTTTTTGAGTAAAGCAAAGAAAGGTTGTCCTCATTCTTCCTTCCTGGCCACAAACTGGCTTGAAAGCTGCCATGCATTCTGTGAGCTTCTGTACTTCCTTGAGCCTTGTCGCTGACTTCATGTTCTCAATGGCCTTGATCTTCCTAGGGTTTGCTTCAATGCCTCGTCTGGAGACAAGAAATCCGAGCAACTTCCTCGACGGAACTCCAAACGTTCACTTCTCTGGGTTTAGTTTGAGCCGTTGTCGTCAGAGATTGTTGAATGTTTCCCGCAGGTCATCAATCAGCTTGTCCTTTGTCTTCGTTTTGACCATGACATCGTCGACGTACGCCTCCATGTTCTTGTCGATCTGGTCATTGAAAGCCCTCGGATCTCTCGCTAGTATGTGTTGCCTGCATTGATTAATCCGAAGGACATCTTGGCATAGCAGAAAACACTAAAGGGCATGATGAACACTGTCTTCTCTTTATCCTCTTTGGTCATGCTGATCTGATGGTAGCCGGAGTAAGCGTCGAGGAAACTCAATAACTCACAACTAGCAGTTGAGTCCACCAGTTGGTCAATGTGAGGAAGAGGAAAGTGGTCCTTGGGGCATGCCTTGTTGAGGTCGATGAAGTATACGCATATCCTCCAATTGCCATTGGCTGCGCACCATCACTAGATTAGCATGCCACTATGGATGGAGGACGTCTCTGATGAAGCCAGCTTCGAGAAGTTTGTTCAGCTCTTCTCGAATAGCTTCTTTTCTGTCTTGTGCGAACTGTCGCAGCTTCGGCTTAACTGGCTTGGCATCGGGACGCACCAACAATTTGTGCTCGATCACCTCCCTGGGGCCTTCGGGCATGTCGGACTGTTGTCAGGCGAACACATCGGCATTCTCATGAAGGAAGGTGATGAGCTCGAGTTCTTATTTGCTATCGAGCGTTGCCCCTATCTTGACTGTCTTGTCGGGGTTGCTACTGGCCAATGGAATGATCTTGATTGCGCCATCGGGTTTGGGTACCATGTTGGGCTTGCTCACTTTCCGGGGGGTTCTGAGGTGGCTGGTATCGCGGGAGTATGCTTAACCATGTCGAGGCTCCTCTTGTCATACTATACCACTACCTTTATGCTCCCGGGGATCGTGATTGTCCCTTTTGGGCCTAGCATCTTGAGAATATGGTACGCGTAGTGGGACACCGCCATGAACTTCGCGAGAGCAGTCCTTCCGAGGATAGCATTGTAGGCAATGTCAATCTCTGCTATGTTGAAAGTGATCTGCTCTGTACAGAAGTTGTTGGCCTGGCCGAACGTCACGGCTAGCGTGACTTCCCCAATGGTTTTGACGATGATTCCAGAGTGATCCCATGAAAGGGCTATTCAGAAGCAATAAGCTCGCTTCTAGGGATACCCATTGCGTCGAGGGTGTTGGCGAAGAGGAGGCCTCTGAGAACTTGATCTTCTGGTTGGACCACTTCATCTTGGCAGCGACTCCTCGTGAAGTAGAGCAGACTTCGTATTCTACATTCTTATACTCCCTTTTAGAGGTGTATGTCCTACAACCGCTGAAGATATGGGCTATATGCAGGTCGAAGTCTAGGAAGGCGAGTTCGTTGTCGGACGAGAGATCATCAGTGCTCCTCTCGACCACACGAACTCGCTTTCTTTTTTCGAGGGCCAACTGTTTTGTTGGAAAACCTAGCACTTCTCCAAAGTATGTGTGCCGGTCTTGTGTATTGGGCACCATAGCCGTACTGGTTCATCACCTTGAAGGGTTGGGCGCTTTGGGGGTGGGTTTGCTAGCTCTGCAACAAGGACCTTTGTCTCCGCCTTGCGTTTCCCTTCCTTTTTGTGTTTTTGTTTCTTCTTTTTAGTGGACTCCGGTGTTTCTTTATTGGCCGATTGCTTCTCCTTGACCACCTTGCCTTTTCCATCTTTCCTCCTGAGGGCATCGTCTACATGAGCACACCTGTCGATGATCTCGAACAACTTTATGGCAGAAGTGATTCGCCTTGTCGCCAGCTCTTGGATGGTTTAGCGATCTCGGACGCCTGACTTGAACATGCATATGATAGAGGCGTCGGTGATCTCGGGGATCATATTCCGGCATTCGTTAAAACGCCGTATATAGTCCCTTAAGGATTCACCCAAGTTCTGCCTAAGAGCATGTAAATCGTCCTCGACCGCATGCCGCTTGTATGTTACTTGAAAGTTGGCGACAAATTGCTGCCATAGGTCTTCCCATGAAGAAATCGAGTGAGGTGGGAGGTGGGAGCCATGACCGAGCAGATCCTATCAACGTTACAGGCAAGTAGTTTGCCAGCGTGTTGTTGTCTGCACCAGACACGTAGAGAACTGTAGAGTAGACATGCAAGAACTCTTCTAGATCAGTACTGTCGTCATACTTTTCTAACGTAGCAAGACAAAACTTGTTTGGCCATCACACCTCTCGTAGAGCAAGTGTGAAAGCCCGACATCCGTCTCCTAGTATAAAGGGTGGACGACGTCCTCGTGGCCTGCGAGGACCGCCTCCAGTTGACGATGATGACGACGAAGGATCATCGTAGTCGGGGGTGCAGTCCCTTGAGCTACGACCTTGTCCTTGGCCCCTCCTGGAATTCGGGAATTGCGAGTTTCATCGTCGATTGTCATCGTGGTGTTGTCAACCTTGATCGTTCTCGCCTAGTTGGATTTGGCGATCTTGACGATCTTGATCATTGTTGCGATGTTCTCGGTTGTCGTTGTCGTACCGTCCTCTATTTCCTCCGTAAGGTGCGTGAGGATGGCGGTGGTTGACATCGTTCTTATCTCGTCACTCCCGTCTTTGCCCGTTCAAGTGATTGCGAAGGTCGCAGTAATCTTGATGAGGAGGGGGTTGATTGTCCTGCCTTCTCGGTGATGCGTTTTGTGGATTTCGGCCCTAGTCTCGACTGGGGTGTGGATTGGGAGCGTCGTCCTCTGGTGCTCGGTCTCCAACGTGTGGCTGGGGATCTCGAGAAGGACCTTGGGGTTTGATCCGACTGCAGCCAAGAAGGCAGAGTTGAGGTTGTCTACCGTTGACTGTATCCGTCTGACCCAGTCATCTGCTTTCAGGAAGGTTACTGGATCGAACGGAGTTTGCTTCAGTAACGAGTAGACCACGGTGAAGTGCTCGACAGCAGTTCAAACCAGCTCAATAGGTTGACGTGACGCAGCAGGAGTAGGCGGTTCTTCTCTTAAACGAACTTCACCCTCTTCAAGCACGTCCTCGATGACTCCTTCGATCACGTTCACTTCACGCGAGGAGTTGGATCCTGAAGATTCCAAGCTGTGAAGAATGGAAGGTTCGCAAGGATCAATGCCAATGAATTCGACCAGACGATCTGAGGTTTCCATCTCGCAATCGTCCACCAATGCATCTCGAGGTTGATCTCGATGTTGGTGGATCAGACAGCAGGGAACACAGACCATGGATCCGGTGATCTTCAAGAAGATATTGCAGTTCGTAAGGGGGTGACATTTTGATTTGTGGATCGGACACCACGCCTTGTACGGAGATGTGCGCTGGACATCTCGATCTTTGTAAGCATCGAGTTCAGCCTTCACTTGAAGTATTACCCGACATTCAACCAAAGAGTGTTGGGACGTCTTGTGGATCGAACACCAGGTGTGGTGGTTTGAAGGAGACTTCCTTGTCGGCACCTAGCCCCAAACAGATGTAGGGGGCTTGGCCGTTTTAGGAGTACTCCAGGGAGCTGAAGTCGTCGACTTCCTCTTTTCTGACTAGACAAGAGGAATAGCTGACGAATGGTTATTTTCTGTCATCCTAGCGGTTCTGTTCTCGGTCCCGACTTGTATTGGGGAAGACGAGATTGGAGTCGCGGTGAAGACGGGAAAGACGATGTATCTGACTTGAGTCCAAACGAGCGCTGGCTGGGTTGGATCTCCCAGGCCAGTACGAATGTAGACATTGTTGTCGAAAGGCCTTGAGCTTGAAGCTATCTCGGTGAAACCTTGAGCACCAAGTCCTCCTACCTGGCACGTCACTGTCAATGGGTTATACCCGTAGACCATATTCTGAGGGTATTGGGGTACGTTGGAGCAAGGATCTACACAAAACGACATCAAGAACACAAAAGACAAGGATTATACTGGTTCAGGCTCCTCGTAAGGTAATAGCCCTGCTACATTTTATATGGAATTACGACGATAACCACAGAGATTACAATAGAGAACAACAGAAAGTCTCAAATACCGACGAGAACGTCTTGACGAGATCCAACCGGTGAATTGTCTTTAAAGTCCTCCGAATTGCTTCTGCTATGGCAATTGCGCTATGATTCGATGATCCTGTACCTTCTTGGCGGCCTTGTATTTATATGGCAAACTACCTTAACCTCCAAGTAGAACTAAGAGAGTATTTCCGGCATACGAGATCATAGACTTTGTATCTCCCTCGAATAGGACTCTAACACCTTCTATTCAGGATACAATTTCCCTAAATATTAGTCGAATTCCATAATATTAAGGTAACCTTCCCGTATACTAAGGGTATGCCGTATCCGTATACTTCATAACCCCAAGGATAAAAGGTATGCTTTATTCATAACCCTGACAATATTGACTGCTTTAAAATTTATAATGCGCATAGCCTAAAACCAATTTGCGTCTTTAGGAATCGCATAGCAAATGTCTTTAACAACAAAACCTTTTACACAACGAGTAAATGAGTTTTCTAAGGTATTGGGTTCACATTATGCGCATATAGCGGGACAAATATGCTCAAATCCCTATAAAACACACAATTTCACCACACCTAAAAATATATAGCATACGTGGTGTAAAATTCAAGTAAAATAACACTCATAAATAGATTTACCAACCGCGTGAAAATGACCAAAATATATAATCAACCTAAAGCCATAATATTGGTGTTTGTTAAAGAACGCACACATATGTGACCAAAAGCAATGATATAGTATCCAATCAATCGCTTTATGAAATCCAAACAGTGCCTTAATTTATAAAAGAAAGTTAATAGAGCAGCAATATATAAAGATTCACTGTTTGCCACCTTTTAAATTGTATTGTACCAACTTGTGTTTTCATCAGTGACAGCGGAGGAAAAGGAAAATATCATATAAAAAATTAATAATGATTTAGCTTGTTGGTATTTTCATCAGTGACGACGGAGGTGGCCGATGTAGGGACAAGGTCGTCCATCAATGGCAACGAAGACACCAACCGCGAAATCAACTTAGGCGACCGACGGTGGAGGTAAAGTTGCCCAACAACGTGGCGAAGACGCGCGACCATGGAAGCAAGAACACCAGTCGGCAACGGCGGAATCCACCAATCGTGGAGGCGAGAACATGAATCGGCGGTGGCAAAGGCGGCCGACGGTGAAAGCGATGTCGCAGTCAGCAACGGCGACGGAATCCACCAACTATGAAAGTGAAGAAACCAATTGACGGTGGTGGAGGCGGCCGACGGTGAAGACGATGTTGCCATCAGCAACGGCGGCGGAATCCACCAACTGTGGAGGCGAGAGCATCAATCAGCGGTGACGGAGGCGACCGGCGGTGAAAACGATGTCGTAGTCTGCAACGGCGGCGTAATCCACCAACCGTGGAGGCGAAGAAACCAGTCGGCAGCGGCGAAGGTGGCCGACGGTGAAGATGATGTCGCCATCAGCAATGATGGCATAATCCACCAACCGTGAAGGCGAAGAAACCAGCCGGCAATGACGGAGGCAGCCGACGGTGAAGATGATGTTGCCATTTGCAACGATGGCAGTGGAGTAGGCTTGTGGTCGATTGACCGTGCAGCGACGCCATGAGTCCATGACAGGCATCAATCGTGTTAGTAGTGGCGCGTAATTATATGCGAACAACAATAAAAAAATAAAAAGATTAATCTGAGATTAGTAATCAATCTAATAAACAACGATAAGTTGAAAAGGAAAAAACCCAATGATGTTGAAAACGACATGACGTTGTAGTAGCAAATCTGTGCATGTTGGTGGTAGCATGTAGATGGAGTGCATCTGATTGGTTGGCCTGGTAGCCATGCATGCATATGTGCTGATCAATAGATGCATACAATTGATATGCACAGACGCTCCAAAGCCTCTAATTGCTTCACTGCACGGGGAAGTATGATGATATGTAGCCTTGGCAATCGAAGTGGTCGGCAGCACCAAGACACAAGCTTGCTGCAGCTCGTACGGTTGGTCAGCCAGCTGAACACCACCCCTCTTGCTAGACAACTGTGTACATGCATGATAATATATGAGGAGATCAATTTGTCATAGGAATTAATCTAATAAGATTGGAACGACAAACCTGGTTATTCTCTTTCTAGATTGATTTGATAGCAAGATAATGCCGGTGATTCAAGTTGATTCCATCACACTTCTTAATGGGTAATTGGGCACAACCCCTACCTGACGCGCCAACTGTCGATTCTGAAAATCGACAATAATAAAAGAAGGTAGCGCGAGAGACCTAAAAGTGAATGGATGTACAAGGATTTAGACATGTTCAGATCCTCTCAATGAGAGGTAATACCCTAGTCCTGTTTGGGATTATATCCCTCGAGTGTATATTGATCTGACGATCGAGTTGTGAATATGCCTTTGGAGAACCTCCTGCCCATATTATATAGGTTGGGAGGGCAGGATTACAAAGATAGAAACCTAGCCGGATACGTATCAGTTTTCTAAATCTACTTTACAATATTACTGAACCAGAACTTTGGATCGTTCCTTAATACAAAAGGAAACGTAATTGTTTCTTAATACCCAACGAAACGTAATACGCAAGTCATGACCCGTTACATATTTCATATACATAATTTATCCTCTGTATTCAGTCGGATAAACTAGTTATGTGGATATATGATACTCATAATTTTCACATTATCTATCTTTATCTTTACCTATATATATCTTTATCTTTACCTATTTAGAAACGCTTTTGCTATTCTGCAGTTGCTTGCAAATTCGTAATCCATCAGTCGACTGCCCTGGCCGTCGATTCTGTTTCAAGATCTGTGCATTCTCTCGGGCTGGCGCGGAGGCATTTTTGGATATGGGCCGTGCTCCTCAGCCTTTTTCTAAGCCCACCGAACCCACTTTGGATAACCCCACCGAAACCCACCCCCCGTTTTTTTGGTCCGTCACGCGAGCCATCGGACAGCACGCCCGAGACATTTTTCCCCTCTCCCCAACTCGTACTCAGAAACAGCAGCGAAGAACACGATTGGTGTTCAAATCCACTCCCTCCCGATGGTGCAGAGGAAGGCTCTTCAAATCCATCACCTCTCCCCCTTGGCGTTGCGGTTTTTGTCCACCGGTGGCGGCTGCAAGCGGCAGCTTGAGGTTCGCGCGACTTTTTTCTCAGGTACATTTAGGGATTAGGGTCCACCAGCCACCCATCGGTGCACTTCTGTACTTGTGTCGAATTTTTTTTGCTCCTGCGTCTCTGCTTTTGGACTGCTTCTGTTTTCGGAGGGAACTGGTGTTGTGCTTTTTGTGTGATTTGACTGAGGGAAAGGAAGAGAGAGGAGTGTGAATCTGCTTCTGTGTTCATGTGATGGGAGTTTGAGGGATTGACCAGAGGAGAGGGCATAATCAAGCATATAAATCGATGACTCCCATAGCAGCATTTTCTTTTTGTCTTTGTTAGTGAGGTTGGATCTGTGGCTGGTCGGTGGGGATTATTTTTATGTGATTTGCATGTTTGGCCGTATTTTGTCGACCAAACTGAATATGCATGTCAGCGGTTTGCTTGCAGGAGTTAAGTAATACTAAGTTGGTTCAGTTTGTACATGCAATAGTTTTGTCTAACTTGTGAGATATTTATTTGGAAATCGAAAATCTAGTTTGTAATGCATTTTTTGAATTAGTGTTAAAGCTTAAGTTAACAATGTCCTTTTCATTATCGGTATTAGTTAATGTTCAGTTCTAGGTAACAATGTCCAATTTATATACCTCTAGAACTGTCGAAATTTGGTTTCAGCAATAAGAATCTGGGGGTAGCAGTCAAGTGCCAAATACGATGGGTTAGTATGCAAAAGAGATTTAGACAGGTTCAGGCCCTCTCAACCGAGAGGTAATACCTACTCCTGTTTCGGGGATTCGATCCGCCGAGTGATTTATAGATCTCTTGATCTCTTTCAATCTGTGCTCTTGTGAGTTTTTGTATTTTTTGTGTATCCGCGTGTATCCCTCAAGGGACGCCCTACCCTCCTTATATAGTCTCGGAGGGTAGGTTTACTCCTTATATAGTCTCGGAGGGTAGGTTTACAAGTCCGAGACCCAATCACACTCTATGTCGGACTCCTCAATTTTACCAACTTTAGACTATAGGCCGTTACTTTATCACAATGGTAACGTAATATCCAAGTCTTAAGCCAGTTTACATAATTATGAGTCATAACGTATCCCCTATGGTAAGTCGGATAAGCTAGCTGTGAGGGTATCCGGTACCCATAATCTCCACAGTAGCCTCCAAGACCTTCAAAGTCGACGAGATAATCTTGCCTCGAACCAAAATAACACACAGCCGAATGACTCCTTAGCCGAGTGCTTCTATCGCCGAGTGCTTTCATCACCTCTGCCTGAGTCTCCCGAGTGCTTTATCGTCCAAAAAAGGCTGTGAAGGGCTGAAAACATCTCAAAAAATTTCTTAAGAATAAATATTTAAGTGCATCGACTGATGCACCTAATTAGGTGTAGCTCCCGACTATGTGTTTAGTTAAACAAACTAAGCATATAGTCAAAAACTATAATAATCATACTCTCCTAAGATAAATAAATGCCTAACCTAAGCCAAAAGCAATCATAAAAAGCCATATAACACATAACCTTATAATCAAGGCATAGTGTATAATGAATCCAAGTATTCGGCAAGCTCATGCTTATCCGAGTCGTTTTGCCCGAGTCATCTTGGAACAAACAACTCAGCCAACCCTCATGGATAGAAAATCTGAGTTAATAAACTCATAATTCATCAGTCATCTGAAAAATATGACCGAAATATTAAATAGCTCTTGCCATAATATTGGTCTTAATAAAAAGAGCACACCAAGGTGGCAAAAAAGCATTGATATAACAAAATGCTTTGTAAAAAATCAAACAGCTCCGTTGTCTTCCCCGCCGCTTCATCTTCCAAAAACCAAACCAACCTAGCGATACCCTAAAATCTCTGAAGCGCCGCTGTCTTCCCCGCCACTTCATCTTCCAAAAAGTTCCCCTTTCGCGCTCCTGTTCACAGGTTCTTCGTAGAAACCTAGAACTCGTGCGCATCCAAATCCATCTATCGGGAAGCTCAAGCCTCATTAGGATTCCTCGCGCGCAACCAACTCCCGGCATTTCCCTCAAAATATCCCCACTCTCTGTGCCAGATTCATCTTCCCCAACCCGCATCCATGGCTGAGGAGAGAGAAATCCCCTTCGACCAATGGGCTACTTCTGACGTGAAGGAATCAACCCTGCGGGAGATGGTGAAGGACGGAGTTCTTCCGGCCAAGGAGGTCATCGGTTGGTGTCCGGCGTTTGGCGAAGAATTCCCGACCCCAAACACCGGTGAGATTGTTGTCTTCACCCACTTCTTTTACTGCGGGTTTGGTCTTCTAACTTGCGATTTCTTCCGCGGCATCTTAGAATATTATGGTCTCCAACTCTACCATCTGAACCCAAATTCCGTGCTACATATCGCCATCTTCATCCATGTATGCGAAGCCTTCTTAGGTATCCATCCGCATTTCAATCTTTTTCGCCGCATGTTTTCTCTTAAGGCACACCCAACCAAACACAATCCCTGTGTTGTGGGTGGCGCCGGCTTTCAACTCCGCGGGACTCTCCGCAAAGATTACTTCCCTCTTCCCTTGAAATCTTCCAATAAGAGCTGGCACGCAAATTGATTCTACATCTCGAACCCAGCCCCTAGCTTACCCGACTTCATCGGCCTCCTACCCATCCAAAGAGCTAACTGGAACACCATGCCAGAAGGGCAAGACTGGTTAGAAGCGAACAACCTCTTGGCTAAAATCCTTGAGCTGAAGAACAAAGGCCTCCAAGGGGAGCAGATCACTCGGCATTTCATAAAGTGTCGACTGGCTCCTATCAAGGAAATGTCTAAGCCAGCTTTCAAGTATGAAGGCCAGAGTGATCCCAACCGGGAGGATCATGAGTCCCTAAACTTCCAAGTCTTGTGCGCTCGCATGTGCAAGATCTTCTCATCTGGAATCGCAGTGGAGTACAGCCATAAGCTCCCGGTTGCTCTCTTCAGTCGTCTTCGACCACCTCCTCCGTTAAGTAGACTCTGCAACTCGTATCATTCTTCACTTTGTTCCTGTCCTCCAATGTGTCTTAATAGTATCGCTTGTAGGCAAACGCTTTGATCATCTCTCGGCCGTACAAAGCCTTCTACGAAGATACACCTGCTCAGTCAACTACCAAGAAGCCAGCAGGCGGCCAAAAAATCAAACCACAGACCAAAAACAAGAGAACCGCTGCCGAGGAGGAAACCAGCAAACGGACTAGCAAGAGAAGGCTGATCATAGATGACTCGGACGAAGATACTGAAGAAATTCTCTTTGCTTATTCAAATTTAAATTTATCTTTTTGCTGAAAATAGACTTGTCTTCACTACCTTCATCTTCTTCTGCAGAAAACCTCAAGATATAGATCCCACTGGCCAGACAGAAAAAACAAGCCAATCTGCAGTGCCAGAAGAGCCAAAATCTGCAGAACAAGGGTCTCAGGACCCTCTCCTGAGTGAGGACATCCCAGAACAGGAGCCCTCGACTGCCAGTCAGGATATCCCGACTGGAAACAAGCCGGACGAGAGAAATTAAGGCTCATGTAGTCAAGAAATACCAGTTGAAGATCCAGCTCCAAGGACAGGTAATTTTTAATAATGCCAAAACTCTTGTTTTAGACATACTCTCTCATTCTTCATCTTCATTCATTATCCTTAGAGCAAACAGCTGAGGAGGAGGAAATTACCCTACTGAAGTCTTCAGAAGACTCAGTCCCTCCAATAAAAATCGAGTGGCGGGATGCCGAAGGCAAAAGGCAGGGCATCGTGTTGAACAAGGAAAAAGAAGCCGAAGAACGCGACATGCTCGTTGCCAGCCTCAATGAAGCAACCCGTCTGATGAATGTATGTATAATCTTCTCATATCTCGACCATATAACCTTGTGTAGTTGACTGGCTCAATCTTTATAATGCAGAGAATTCATCGTCGCTCGATGGCCAAGTCAGACACTCTCGAGAAACTGGTGCCTCACGTCAACTCTCTAGAGAACATCCAGCAAAAACTCAAGGAAGCCAGAGAAGAAGCAGCGGCTCGAGAGGTCGTCTTGAGGGAGGAAATCAATAAGCTTCGAGATATGAATCTAGAACTTCGTGGTTCAATCGGAGGTAAGAGAAATTAACTTATCTTGCTTTTGTGTAATCTGATTGATATTGATGATTCCAAATCTTCATGTTGTAGCCATTATATCTGAGATCGACTCTCTCAAGGCTCAATTGAAGAAGGCGGAAACTAACAACGCCAAGCTTGAGTCTGACAAGAACAAGACCTTAGAAGAAATTGAAGGTAACCCTTGAAACTCATACTCCTCGATCCATCTGATTTTGGTTATTGATGCAATCTGAGTCATATCAAACTTGTAGCTAATAGAGTAAAATTCCAAGCTCAATTTGAAGTCTTCGCTGAAAAAGTCCGAAGGGCCGAAAGAGTTAGAGATGATATCGCCAATGCAGCCACGCCAATACTGTTAGCGCTTTATGAGAACGGCCTCGGGACAAGTTCTTTGGACGCGGTTGAAGTCTTCGATAAACTCAGGACAGCATAGCAGAAATATATAGAAAATATTACGGATGCTGCTGTTATGAGTGCTAGTCAAACCTTGGCCATGACGAAGTCACTCTATCCTCGGGTAGACATAAACTCCATAGGAGAAGGCTTCATTGATGGTACCACCGATGAGCAGGCCTTAGAGCTGATTAATGAAGCACAAGAGACGGCCAAAAAGATTGCTGCTGACGTGGTGGAAAACTTCCAAAGATAGATTGACTGATGTAAACATTATTGAGACATGACTTGTAATTTCTTAATTTATTTATGCTTATGCCCTAATCTGAGTCTTCGCATGTAAATTCTTAAAAATTTTCGTCCGACTGTCACCAAGCCTAGGCTTAATTAGGCCATCGAAAAATTTTCAGTCCTTATTTGCTGAACTCAAGTCAGAACAATAAACAATAATAAACTAAGTATGAACAAATCATTGCTGATAAAAAGAACATCATATTTTATTGATATGTGTAGCCCCCGACTGACAACTCAAGAAGTCATCTCACTTGAAGTCGGTAGTTGTTGGCGCAGAATTTCGACCCACCCTCGTGTCAAAGCGGGTTCCACGTTACCACGGCGGCTTGGGAGATCTGCTTAACTCCAGTGCAGGTCCAATGGCTTGCTTAGGTGTGCGTAGGGCGTGCCAGTTGATTTGATCTGCAATCAACAAGAATAAACAAGTAAACTATGTTAGCAAATGTTGCATCGTGAGGGCCTAGCCGATAGGGCAAAGCTGTATCGGCCTACTTGAGGTTATAATGAAATAAGATTAATACATAGATCTCACATCAACCGATGAGGGACATGGAAAGTAGATGCACTAGCTAATATCCTAGTGTAAACTTGTGCGAACCAATCGGCCAATATAAATATACTGATCACAGAGAAATCCTGAGAACAATCTGTGACAAACACATTTATATCTGTCGACCCACTCATACAAGTGGCAAATTGTCACACCCTGATTTTCGTTTCAGGGATTTATAAATTATTTAATAAATTATTTCTAGAATTTATATTAAATGTTCATTAATTTACAAGTGAAGTTGATGTGGCAAATAAAATTTCATAATTAAACATGGCAGAATTTAATTTTTATTAAATTCTCCATAGTTAATTACACTCTCTGGAATTTTCTCGGATTTTTCGGAGCTCAAATACTAATTTTAATAATACAAATAACATTTCAGTAAATATTCAAAAAAATAAATTAATATTTAAAGGATCTGATTATAATTTTAGTAAATACTTTAAGTGTCCAAGTATTTTCAGGATTTTTTTTTTGGAATTATTTGAGCACTGAAAGTATTTTTAATAAACGGAAGATCATTTCAGCAATTATTTAATTGGAAAAAAAATAATTTAAGTCTCCTTTCAGGTTTGGGCCGAATCTGAGAAAGTTTGGTTCTTCTCTGTTGCTGGTCCAGCCCGAAATCACAGCTCCTATCTTTACCTCAAAAAAAAAGTCTATTTTGCCTCCCTTCCTTCCTTTTCTTTTTCTTTTTCAGGCCGTCCCTTTTACCCAGAAGTTTGTTTTACCTCCCTCCCGCTACAGTGCATCTTCTAGCTCGGGACAGAGCTCCAGCCAAGCCCCAAGCCGCCATTTCCTCTCCAAATCCGGCGCATCCGTTCATCCCCGTGTTCAATTGGTTGAGGGGAAATATTTCCCTTATCTCCCTCTTCCGTTTCCCCCAAGAATCGGGCTTTATCCCTTTGAATCCGACGCGGAATCGAGTTCGGTTTGAGCTTATCTCTCTCTAAACGAACCCTAATTTTCCCCGGCGACCTTGGGCTCGTTTAGGGCTCGATCTCTCCCTCCTCCGCCTATAAAAAGCATGCCCTAGGTCCTCTCTTTCGTTTCCCCTCTTTTTCCCGAGCCGCCGAGCCCTAGCCGCCTCTCCCCGCGCTCACCATCTCTCTCCACCTCCGGCCGCCACTCCAGCCGCGCCTCCCGTCGCCGTCCATCATCGTTTTCGGTCACCGCCGCCACCGTTGAGTTCGCAAGAAGAAGAGGAAGCCCGGCCACCGGTCCCCCTGTGCCGAAGACCGCCGGAACGCCACCGCCACCGCTGACCCGACGTCGTCGCCGCTTGAAGCTCGTCGCCGGCCGCCGTTCTTCGTCGTCCGTCGTCGTGTAAGGGTGGGTAAGGATCGTCTCGATCTCCTCTTCGCATTGGTGTCCTCGGTTTCAGTCATTTCGAAAGATCGTTCGTTCGTTGGAGAAGTTCCTGAAGACGAGTTGAAGAAGCTTGTTTGCAAGGCAAGGCACACAGATCCCAAACACAATTCCTTTGAGCATGTTGATCCTATATTTAAATTCTCTATTTATTTCAAATGTGCATTTATTTTTGAATGTCATTGGGTGGCGTGAACCTATTCCTTTGTTATGGCCAATTTGCATTGATTATCCTATTCCTTGATACCTTGGGTTATAAATTTGACTAGTTGGACGTTATATATTGGTTCAACTAGATAGCAGGATAATTGCTTAGTCATGCTTAGAAACATTAGCACACTATTGGGATAACTAATGTTTCACTAATACTTAATGATGGATATTTAATGGTAGCTCACGATGGTCAATCGTGATTGGTTAATTAATTTGCCAACTCAAACCTGATTAATGGTGGGTTGTGAGCACATGGTTTGAGGTTTGGATAGTTGTGCTCATGACAATTAAGGACCGGTTCGCGAGCTACTGTTGTGAAGCATTAACCGTACTAACCACAAGCCAGCGTGGGCAACGGCTTTATCTTTTGTATAGTATGGTTCATTGTGGGGCACCAGACTGTGAAGTGGCGATAAGTCCATGGGGGTCGCTGGGGAGTCCATACCTTGGTTAAAGGGGGTGACTATGATCCGGGAACGGTGCACTATTTTGAATTGTGTTATGCGAGGGGTACTGTCACAGCTCCTTATCGAGGTACCGTGGTGGTACTGAGGGCATGGCAACATGTTGTGGGGCTGTGTCTTGTGGGTAAATTTGTACACCTTGGCCAGAGTAAAACTATTCGAATAGCCGTGCCCGCGGTTATGGGCGAGCCTAACAATGTTTTTCGTGATTAGTCCCACTTGTTCATCAATAATAATAATAATGTGATATATGGTGATAATTGGCTTAACTCCTGGTATGGAATGGTTAATTCCGGTTTGGAGGTTTGATTTGTACGACCGGGAATGGTTGTTCAAGTTTGGTTGGGCCTGTGCAGCATTGGTGTGTTGTGCAGTGATTGGTTAATATTGATATTTAGTAACTCAACTGTTTTACAATTCTCAGATATTTGCTAAATGCTGCCTTTGCAAATGAACCCTATTATTGCCATCCTTTGTATCCCTGTGCACTTGCATATTTGCTGTGTGTCTTGCTGAGTATTCCATGTACTCACCTTGCCATAATCATCAAACCTCAGTTGGAGAAAAAGGATCCAGAAGGAGAAGACGTTTGGCTTACACCCCAGTTGAGCTGCCTGTGGGAGTGGAGTTGAAGTCATCGCTAGATCGTTTGTCCGCTGCAGTTTTCTTTACTTTTGTAAGCATGTAACGTTATTATTTTGATGATTCTGTATATTAAATTGTCGATTTGTGTACCTCGGCTGATTCCTGGACGAGGATTGTATGCACAAATTAGTTCGGAAATTACTAGTGAATTTCCGGGCGTGACAAGTTGGTATCAGAGCCATCTTGACTGTAGGATAAGCCAAATGGTCAAACCTTAAGGACAAATTTTTTTCGAAAACTTTATTAGTGAAAAAATTTTCCTTTCTTCCTTCGCCAGAATTCTTTGCAAATCATTTTATCAATCTCTCCCTTTCTCTTTCAACTTGAATAGTTGTTAAACTTGTTGGAGAAACTCGAAGATTCGATACTATTTACATACGGAAGTCAATTCAAGTGGATCGAGAAACAAGGAGACGATGGTCGGACTAAAGTGTCAAGATGGAGTAAAGTTTGGATCCTACCTTAGAACCCAAACCACCAGAGTGACTTTTGCAGGGTAGAACGTTTGTTGTTTGCTTGTGTGTAGGTATGGTTACATTCCCGTCATTGATGTAGGTCATTGATGAGCGTGTAACTGTACTAGGTTGTTTGCTTAATCAACTTGAACAATATAATAGATTACCCACACCAGATCAGTGGTAACATGGTTAAGATCTCATCTTTAGTGTAACCCCATCCCTTCTATCTTTTCCAAATCTGCAACAGATGGTGAACACTCGTGCCAGTGAAAGTGAAAACAATAACAATAACAATGAAGAGAACTCAACACTCGCTCAAGTTCTAGCCAACCAGACTCAACTTATGACAATGATGATGCAGCAGATGCAGAATCAGCTAAACCAAGGGAACAACAATGCGCATGCCGCTCAGCCGCAGAACAACTTGACAGAGTTTCTTCGTGTGAGGCCACCTACCTTCTCTAGCACTACCAACCCTGTTGAAGCTGGTGATTGGCTGCATACTATCGAGAAGAAGTTGGAATTGCTCCAGTGCACTGATCAGGAGAAAGTCATGTTTGCTTCACATCAGTTGCAAGGACCTGCTTCAGAATGGTGGGATCATTTCCGGATAACAGAGCAGAAGGACAACCAATCCATTGGGTAGAGTTCACTGAAGAATTCAAGAAGACGCATATACCTGTAGGAGTTGTTGCTTTGAAGAGCGTGAGTTCAGAACACTGAAGCAAAGAGATCGCACTGTGACAGAGTATCTTCATGAGTTCAATCGTTTGGCCCGTTATGCTCCAGAAGATGTACGTACTGACGAAGAAAGGCAGGAGAAATTCTTGGAAGGACTAAATGATGAGTTGTCAGTTAAGTTAATCTCTGGTGACTATGCTGATTTCCAAAAGTTAGTTGACAAAGCTATTCGCCAGGAAGATAAGCAGAACATGATGGATAACCGCAAGAGAAGAATGTTTGTTTTCAAGGAAGCACAAGGTAGCATCCAAAGGCAACGTATCAAGCCACTTTAAATTGAAGGATCGTCTTCTACATCACAAGAACAATCACAACAGTTTAACAACGGCAGTGAGATTGACTTAGCTAACAATGCAAGTAATGAAGTAAACATGGAGCAAGCTTCTCAACTGGAGCCAGTTCAGCCAAATCAGTCTCAAGAAGACAACGGTAATGGAAGGAAGCAGCTTGTGTGTTTCAACTGCTATGAGCCAGGTCACTTTGCAAGAGAGTGTCTGAAGCCGAAGCATCAGTAACCACAATGTTGTCACAGGAGCCAATGCAGTGCCAGTTGTGTCTTCAAGTGATACAGCTCAACCAAAAGTCTCAAAGCAGCAGTAGTTTTCTTTCAGCCTTAGAATAATTATGAGAGTTATGGAATAAAGTATACTGTAGTTTATCTATGCCATCTTTCTTTCTAGCCGTTCCGAATCTCGGGACGAGATTCTTTGTAAGGGGGGTAGATCTGTCACACCCTGATTTTCATTTCAGGGATTTATAAATTATTTAATAAATTATTTCTAGAATTTATATTAAATGTTTATTAATTTACAAGTGAAGTTGATGTGGCAAATAAAATTTCATAATTAAACATGGCAGAATTTAATTTTTATTAAATTCTTCATAGTTAATTACACTCTCTGGAATTTTCTCGGATTTTTCGGAGCTCAAATACTAATTTTAATAATACAAATAACATTTCAGTAAATATTAAAAAAATAAATTAATCATTTAAAGGATCTGATTATAATTTTAGTAAATACTTTAAGTGTCCAAGTATTTTCAGGATTTTTTTTTGGAATTATTTGAGCACTGAAAGTATTTTTAATAAACGGAAGATCATTTCAGCAATTATTTAATTGGAAAAAAAATAATTTAAGTCTCCTTCCAGGTTTGGGCCGAATCTGAGAAAGTTTGGTTCTTCTCTGTTGCTGGTCCAGCCCGAAATCACAGCTCCTATCTTTACCTCAAAAAAAAGTCTATTTTGCCTCCCTTCCTTCCTTTTCTTTTTCTTTTTCAGGCCGGCCCTTTTACCCAGAAGTTTGTTTTACCTCCCTCCCGCTACAGTGCATCTTCTAGCTCGGGACAGAGCTCCAGCCAAGCCCCAAGCCGCCATTTCCTCTCCAAATCCGGCGCATCCGTTCATCCCCGTGTTCAATTGGTTGAGGGGAAATATTTCCCTTATCTCCCTCTTCCGTTTCCCCCAAGAATCGGGCTTTATCCCTTTGAATCCGACGCGGAATCGAGTTCGGTTTGAGCTTATCTCTCTCTAAACGAACCCTAATTTTCCCCGGCGACCTTGGGCTCGTTTAGGGCTCGATCTCTCCCTCCTCCGCCTATAAAAAGCATGCCCTAGGTCCTCTCTTTCGTTTCCCCTCTTTTTCCCGAGCCGCCGAGCCCTAGCCGCCTCTCCCCGCGCTCACCATCTCTCTCCACCTCCGGCCGCCACTCCAGCCGCGCCTCCCGTCGCCGTCCATCATCGTTTTCGGTCACCGCCGCCACCGTTGAGTTCGCAAGAAGAAGAGGAAGCCCGGCCACCGGTCCCCCTGTGCCGAAGACCGCCGGAACGCCCCGCCACCGCTGACCCGACGTCGTCGCCGCTTGAAGCTCGTCGCCGGCCGCCGTTCTTCGTCGTCCGTCGTCGTGTAAGGGTGGGTAAGGATCGTCTCGATCTCCTCTTCGCATTGGTGTCCTCGGTTTCAGTCATTTCGAAAGATCGTTCGTTCGTTGGAGAAGTTCCTGAAGACGAGTTGAAGAAGCTTGTTTGCAAGGCAAGGCACACAGATCCCAAACACATTCCTTTGAGCATGTTGATCCTATATTTAAATTCTCTATTTATTTCAAATGTGCATTTATTTTTGAATGTCATTGGGTGGCGTGAACCTATTCCTTTGTTATGGCCAATTTGCATTGATTATCCTATTCCTTGATACCTTGGGTTATAAATTTGACTAGTTGGACGTTATATATTGGTTCAACTAGATAGCAGGATAATTGCTTAGTCATGCTTAGAAACATTAGCACACTATTGGGATAACTAATGTTTCACTAATACTTAATGATGGATATTTAATGGTAGCTCACGATGGTCAATCGTGATTGGTTAATTAATTTGCCAACTCAAACCTGATTAATGGTGGGTTGTGAGCACATGGTTTGAGGTTTGGATAGTTGTGCTCATGACAATTAAGGACCGGTTCGCGAGCTACTGTTGTGAAGCATTAACCGTACTAACCACAAGCCAGCGTGGGCAACGGCTTTATCTTTTGTATAGTATGGTTCATTGTGGGGCACCAGACTGTGAAGTGGCGATAAGTCCATGGGGGTCGCTGGGGAGTCCATACCTTGGTTAAAGGGGGTGACTATGATCCGGGAACGGTGCACTATTTTGAATTGTGTTATGCGAGGGGTACTGTCACAGCTCCTTATCGAGGTACCGTGGTGGTACTGAGGGCATGGCAACATGTTGTGGGGCTGTGTCTTGTGGGTAAATTTGTACACCTCTGGCCAGAGTAAAACTATTCGAATAGCCGTGCCCGCGGTTATGGGCGAGCCTAGCAATGTTTTTCGTGATTAGTCCCACTTGTTCATCAATAATAATAATAATGTGATATATGGTGATAATTGGCTTAACTCCTGGTATGGAATGGTTAATTCCGGTTTGGAGGTTTGATTTGTACGACCGGGAATGGTTGTTCAAGTTTGGTTGGGCCTGTGCAGCATTGGTGTGTTGTGCAGTGATTGGTTAATATTGATATTTAGTAACTCAACTGTTTTACAATTCTCAGATATTTGCTAAATGCTGCCTTTGCAAATGAACCCTATTATTGCCATCCTTTGTATCCCTGTGCACTTGCATATTTGCTGTGTGTGTCTTGCTGAGTATTCCATGTACTCACCTTGCCATAATCATCAAACCTCAGTTGGAGAAAAAGGATCCAGAAGGAGAAGACGTTTGGCTTATACACCCCAGTTGAGCTGCCTGTGGGAGTGGAGTTGAAGTCATCGCTAGATCGTTTGTCCGCTGCAGTTTTCTTTACTTTTGTAAGCATGTAACGTTATTATTTTGATGATTCTGTATATTAAATTGTCGATTTGTGTACCTCGGCTGATTCCTGGACGAGGATTGTATGCACAAATTAGTTCGGAAATTACTAGTGAATTTCCGGGCGTGACACAAATACATATAAAAACATAAAGTAATCACATGTATTAGGTAAGACCGGCTGAAACCCCGGCACTATCCTTAATTACGATCAAAAACAGGCTTTGAGTTATATCTCAAAACACGACTAAGGTCGATAGCAACTCAAAGTCTGAATCGAGAACTAACACAAAGACAATCAAGCTGTCGATCGCTTTTGGGGATGGTAGATGCTTTGGAGGATCTAGATAAGCAGGCTAATTCGACCATCGTCGGCAACAAACCCTAGAACGAATTTATCGCTGGCGAGATAGAATTGAGGTGCCATATCAAGATCGTCCAAGACATGATAAACGACGATCACGTCGCCAGGGCTTAACGTGTCTAAAACGACATGCTAACCCTGACGACGTAGATCGTTGGGTACGAGTTCTTACCTCTGCTCTGGGGAAGCAAGAACTCACCGGAAATCAACCTCTTGCGAGGGTGGCGATGCGCCGAAAGTAGATTGAATTGTAGTGTTTTTATTGTCAAGTTTCAGAGAGAGCTTTTAAGTACAAACTACTGGGATATTTATACCCGTGATTTACAACATTATCCATATAGGACACGATTTTATCTATAACTAACAAACAAGTCCTCATGGCGGACTCTTGCCATAGATTAGATCGAAACTATTTTAATTTCCTAATTAAGAGATACAATTGCCTAAAATCGGGCCTTATCCCTATTTGGCAATCTCCTTTGAAGCTTGACTCAGGCCCAAACCGAGCCCGCTCTGCCTCCATCAGCTTCCTGCTTCCATCAGCCAATGGCCGCATTGAACCCACATCGGCCGATACACCCCCTCTGCTGACGCTCCACTTGGTCTGATGCACCGCTGAGTCCGATACGGAACTTGGTCCGATACCCGGCTTGGTCCGATAGCGCAACCGATCTGACTCGCATTGCTCCTTCTTTTCTTCGTCGGTTTTCTCTTTCCTCTCCGATTAGATTACGAAAATTTGGTGTTAACACATGCCCCCAATTCCGCTTCATTATATAATGTGGCGGAATTAGCTCTGAAGAACCTCATCAATCTCATCGCTAGGGTTTGCCCAAAATCCACGCAGATCCAGATTCACAGCTTTCCGCCGCCAATTTCGACGCGCAGCTCCTCACAACCGCCTACGCTTTACAATTCCGACGACTCCTCGGCGTCTTCTCGGAGACAACTCCCTCAACAGCGACCCCCTCGACAGCGTCCATGGCGACTTTACCATTCTACATCTCCGAGATCCCTGAAGTAAACCAATCCTTCCTCAAATTTGCATTTTCATTTTCCCGCCGAGACTTTTCAAACTAGGGTTTCTGCTCTTGCCCCCCGTGTCTCATTTTTATCACTATTCATACGCCGTAGGTCTTCAAGAACCAGATTCTGATCCCCACAAACAACAAGTCGCACCGATTTCTTCTGGGCCCCATGGGCAACTCTGGTCCCTCTTGGCTGATAAATGCGAAATCAAATAGAGTCCCTTTCAAACAAGCAAAACCTAGCGTCCCCTCATGGAAACATACCTTCAGATCTTAGCCATCAAGGCTCAATGGATACAGGACCTAGTACAAAAGAATTGCCGCAGCCAAACAAGTCCACTGGGATGAGATTGGAATCGGCCAATGCCTTGCTCTGTCCTTAGTCGATACCAAGAAGAATGAACTCCTTATGTCGGCTACCACTTATTTCTGGTCCAACACCTTGAATGCTTTTCTATTCCGGCAAGGTCCGATGACCCCAACATTGATAGACATCAAGATGCTGACAGGCCTGGATATCCTCTCCGAGATCAACCCCTTCAACCTCCTTATCAACAGCAGCCACAAATTGAAGACCAAAAAGATTGGGGGCTGATCTGGATATATTTCTGAACATATGGAACAAGGGTCTGTCTCAGATAGGGAACATGTTGCTTTTTTGACCTTATGACTAGAGAGATATGTCTTCTGCGGATCAACCTATGGCCCCACTCTGAACTGCCAACACCTAGCTCAGGCCATGGTTGAGAAGAAAAAAATTTCACTTGGCCGATACCTCCTTGGGGCTGTCTATCGGCTACTTCACTCTGCCACCCAAGATCTGATGCTGAATCGGACAATGGCTCATGGAGGTCCATGGTGGTTTGTTCAGCTATGGTTAACCATTTATACCAACACCATGGTCAATCGACCTCCACTATCGGACTCAGTCTTCCCATCGGACTACAGTGATAACGAAGATCCCTCATCTAGAAGGTGTATGTCCTTTGGAGAAGCGGCCTCAGTTTATCCTGGAACTGACCAATCGGCCGAAGAGATGTCTGCATGGTTCGTCCGATTTTACACCGGTCCACCATTAGTCAAGATGGATATGTTTGTCTACTCCACAGACTCCGACTTCGAGCTCCCTTCTGATCTGAACTTGGGTCTGCTAAATGATGATATGATCTCAAGGGAAGTCTTCATGATCGGCGTTACCCCATGCCTGCTCCCAATGGGCATATTCCAAGGCAGAAGCACCAACTTATCATATGAATTCTATAATCCCATGGTGGCTGCCAGACAATGTGGGCTTGGACAGCTTCCTGTCAGCTTGCACTTCCATCGGCTGTTAGAGAGCAGGGGCACGGTCTCATCGGCGTTGATTATGAACAAAGTCCTAGAGACCAAAATTCCAACCTTGGTCGACTTCGATCGATTCTGGTTGAGTGCCTTCATTCATATTAGCTTCCAAACGTGGTGGCACGAGTGGGTCACTCATATCTTCCATCAATCGGCCAAGTTTTACTTAACAGAGCTTATCGATAATATCAGCCCTCAGGTCCCTGACGCCCCAGCTCCATCTGTTAGCAACAGCGGGCAAAGAATAACCTATGCTCTAGTCCTAGCTCCATCAGGAAAAGCTGTCATGGAGTCAACTATTGGCCTTACTGCTCCAAAAGTGTCGTCACTGCTCTAAGGGCCGATAATCAAAGAAACCACCAAGAGGAAGGCGCCGGCCAAGGACAAAGCTCAAAAGCCCGGCAAAAAATCGAAAATTGACGATCAGGCCGATCTCGACAAGCTGGACCTCTACGTAGAAGAATTCCTACATGACCAAGTGATGGAGGAGGAAGTCGATGCAACAGCTGCTGACATGCCTGAAGATCAAAATCCATCGGCCACCGCTACTGAAGAGCCATCAGTCGATAAACCGACTGAAGATCCATCGGCCACAACCACTGTAGATCCACTGGCCAATGATCAATCTGACGCTACCCAACCCAAGAGAACTAGACACGCAGTCCGCATGGTTAGTGTAATCTTCCTCATGTATTTCTTCAATTCCATTTCACTGGTCTATTATAACTTGATTTTTGCAGGTCATTGCGTCATCTCTACTTAAGGAGAGAACTCAATCGGTCCCATTACCAAGGACAAAGAAAGCTACTTTGAAGAAACGCGAACAAGCCAAGGCCCGGTTGAGAACTCCATCTCCTTCTCCACCACCTTCTCTAATAGCCTCGGTAAGCGCTGATCTTCTTGCCTCATCTTTCTTGCCAATAACGTATCCCTGATCATTGCATTTTTGCCTTTTTCTTTAGCGACAAGCTCCATCGCCTGCACCACATCGGCCAACCTCTTCGCCTGCCATTTCAGAACAACAGAAAGAGGCCGATGTAACCACAGCCGATGTCTTATCACAGGTAAACTAGGCCACTTTGAATCTCTTGCCGATTTTACTTTGACTGAGTTAACCATGTCTTATTTTGATGATTGTAGACTTTAGCCGATATGTTTGCTTTTGACATCGACCAATTTCTTGATGATGAAGACAAAGAGCCACCCAGCACAGCCAAGTTGTCAATTTCTGAAGAACTAAAAGGCCAGCTGTCTGACATCGCCAATCGGTTGGAGGCATCTATAGAATCCTTGGTGGAGAGTTGCAATCCGATCAGGAGCAGAGTACAAGAAATCCAAGAACAATTGTCTGAAGAACTGATGGAAATATTAACGCCAGCCATATTCCTGGAGCAATACCACTTCAAGCTTCACAAGGCCAAAGAAAGAATTGCAGAGAGGCGAGAGCGCGAAGGCTTGGAATCGGCCATATCTGCTAGCAAAGCTCAAGTAAATTCTGACAAAACTAGACTGGACGAGTTGGTCGTTGAGCCGATTGCCTTGAACAAAAAGCTTGAAGAACTCCGTCTCCTCGAAGCAGACCTGTTAATGAAGCTAGAAGCAACCCGTGAAGAAATCCAAGAAGTCGAAGTCAAGATAGCTGCCTCCCCAAATGCGATAGAAGACCAAACGGCAAAGCTGAAAGCATCGGCCAAGTATTTTGCAACCCTGAGTAGGACGTTGAAACCAATTCCAGGGTCATCGGCCGATGATGCTCAAACAATAGATGATATTGATCAAATCCGTCGCAAGGCCATTGCAGCTATCCATAACTTCATAAACTGATGTAACATACTTTTATTTTCTTCTTGTAAAAAGATAACCTTGTTTTTGATTAATATATATCTCATCGGACAATCAGCCGAATACGATCTGAAAAAGTCCATTTGAAAAATTCATCGGAAAAAATTTTGAAGTCCACAAATTTGTAATCCCTTCGATATCTATTTGAAGAATTGCTGAGTATGTATATGCCCCCCAAATTTTGGAAGATGAGGGCTCATGTTGTAAAATTTGAACTAAAGGCGATAGTATATATCGGCCATCTAAAGGCGATGTAACGCACATCGGCTATTATCATTAATCGGCTAGCAAGCCGATCATGAGTCGATCCAAATGTTTGGGTAATATTTCTTTAGGTATTTGCCATTAAGCACTCTGCCAAAAACCTCTCCGTCTAATCCTTTTAATAAATATGCATTGCGAGGAACACATCGATGAATCTGAAAAGGACCACCCCAATTAGGCGACCACTTGCCGAATCTGTTGTCTCTGGAACCAATCGGCAATATCAATTTCCAAACAAGATCCCCTTCCTCAAATGATTTGGCTACAACTTTTTTGTTATAATGACGAGCAACTCGATCTTTATCTCGCTTGATTTTTTCCAAAGCCTGCAATCGTACGTGTGCCAAATCATCCAACTCTTCGACCATGAGATTGTGGTACTCATCGGCTGTCAAGTCGTCTTGCAACGCAATCCTTCTTGAGCCGATGTTGGTCTCCCACGGCAGCACAGCTTCATGCCCATAAACCAACTAATAAGGTGGCATTTGAGTTGCACCATGACAAGCCATCCGATACGCCCAAAGGAAATCGGCCAGCGTTGTATGCCACCATCTCGGTTGTTCATCGATCTTCCTCTTGATCAACTTGATTAAACTCTTGTTAGAAGTTTCTGCCTGCCCATTAGCTTGCGCGTAATATGGAGAAGAATTCAACAGTTTGATGCCCATGCTGTCAGCAAACTCAACAAACTCATCGGACACGAAAATTGACCCCTAATCTATCATCAACGTCTGTGAAAGTCCAAATCGATATATAATATGCTCCTTAACAAACTAAATGGCATCCTTGCAGTCAACCTTTCTAAATGGGACGGCCTCAACCCAATCTGTAGCTGCTAAAATGTACTTGTGTCCTTTGCTTGATGGTGGATTAATCTGTCCGATCATGTCTATACCCCATCCACGGAACGGCCACGGCTTTATGATTGGATGCACAGCCGACGCCGGTGCTCTCTGAATTGCTCCAAACTTCTGACAATCTTGGCATCTCTTATAGTACTTAAAACAATCCTCTAGCATTGTCGGCCAAAAATATCCAACGCGCTTCAAAAGCCATCGCATTTTCTGGGCCGATTGATGTGTTCCACAAATTCCTTCGTGAACCTCGCTCATGACAACTTTGGCTTCTTCTAAACTCAAACACCTTAGCAAGACGCCATCAATCGTTCGATAGTATAGATCATCATCGAGCAAGACATAATGTAGAACTTTATACTTCATCTTTCATGACGCCGATTGAGAAGGATTTCTCAAATACTCGATGATAGCGAACCTCCAATCATCGGCGTCCACGGTGGCGACTTGAACCTCAACCTCTTTCACCATCGGCCAGTATCCTGATGGTCCTTGAGCTAAATCATTGGCTTCAAAGTTTTGCTTCCGGGGTATATGCCTCATCGTCACAATCTTGACAGCTTGTAGCAATTCCTTGCACTCCTCATTGTAGACCCTTAGAATATCATTCCTGCACTCATACTCCCCAGAAAGCTGATTAATCACCAACTGTGAATCGCCAATAATTTCAACAGATTTGGCCTCGACCTCTTGCAATAACTGCAAACCCTTGAGAACAGC
Source organism: Oryza officinalis (assembly GCA_008326285.1). Lineage (NCBI taxonomy): Eukaryota > Viridiplantae > Streptophyta > Magnoliopsida > Poales > Poaceae > Oryza > Oryza officinalis. The sequence goes on along the minus strand of BDMV01000011.1, from coordinate 17,053,187 downwards.
TTCGTATTCTGCTTGGTTGTTAGTATAATAGGGCTTGATAGTAAACGCAAACTCGAAGCTTGCCCCCCGAGGGGATATGATGACTAGGCCGATACCGCATCCATGCCTGAGATCAAACTCTGACAAGGCAAAAATCCACTTCCCAATTCTCCCTTTTAACACAGGGGCCGCTAGCATATATTTCATCACATCGGCCTTACTTACCACAATGCACTCATTGGAAAGTAAATAATGCCTTAATTTAGTACATGAAAAATATAAGCATAAACATAACTTCTCCACTGGCGTGTACCTTGTTTCTGCATCCAACAATCTTCTGCTGAGATAGAAAATAGCTCTTTCATTGCCATCGATTTCCTGAATCAAAACAGAGCCGATAGACCTCTCATCGGCCGATAGGTACAATTTGAATGGAACTCCCTTCTGTGGAGGAATTAAAACTGGTGGGGAACTCAGATATTCCTTGATATTGTCCAACGCCTTTTGTTGCTTATCACTCCATATAAATTCCTGATCATCCTTCATCTTCAATAATGGAGTGAATGGCTCTATCCTGCCTGACAGGTTTGATATAAAACGTCGGACGAAGTTGATTTTCCCAATCAGAGACTGTAACTTGGTTTTGTTCTCTGGAGGCTTGATCTTTTTTATGGCATCAATGTTCTTCTGTGTAATCTCGATTCCTCTCTCGTGGACCAAGAAACCCAAAAACTAATCGGCTGATACGCCAAAAGCACACTTATTAGGGTTCATCTTTAGACCATATTTTCTTGCTCTTTCCAGTACCTTGCGTAAATCGGTCAAATGATCATCGTACTCTTTTGACTTCACAACCACATCGTCAATGTAGACCTCAATCAAGGAACCGATGAGGTCGTGAAAAATATAATTCATTGCCCTCTAATAGGTGGCTCCAGCATTCTTTGGACCAAATGTCATGACGACCCACTCATACAAGCCGATTGCCCCCGGACACCTGAAAGCTGTCTTGTGAATGTCCTCCTTAGCCATGAAAATTTGGTTATAGCCTGTATTTCCATCCATAAAACTAATGATCTTGTGTCCAGATGCAGCATCAACTAGCATGTCCGCTATCGGCATAGGGTACTCATATTTTGGCATTGCTTTATTTAGATCTCTGAAATCGATGCACACCCTGAGCTTGCCGTTCTTCTTTAACACTGGTACTATATTGGAAACCCACTCCGCATATCAGCAGGGTTTGATAAAATTGGCGTCGTAGAGCCTTGTAATCTCTGCCTTGATAGCTTCATGCATATCGGCCTTAAATCTCCTGGGAGCTTGTTTAAACGGCCAATAGCCTAGTTTTATAGGTAGCCGATGTTCTACAATCGATCGGCTTAATCCTGGCATCTCATGATATTCCCATGCAAAACCATCTATAAATTTTTTCAAAAGATGTACCAATTTACTCTTATATTCCCTTGGTAGGTTGGCACTTACATACGTCGGCCTAGGCCTATCACCTATCCCTATGTCTACTTCTTCAAGCTCATCGGCCGATGTGAAGCCTTGTCCCAATTTCCCGTCCATTTCATCCACCGCATCTTCTGTGTAGGGACTAACTTGTTCATCTTGGCTTGTGGATGTTATGCCTTCGTTAAAGTAACTGCTTGCCTTCATTTTCGATCGACTCGATATCACAGTCAGTTACCTTCAGGAAATCGGCCTCCCAAGTTCATCCGGACAGGCAATCGATTCCTTCCATCTCACAAACTGCAAGATCGGCACTGGCCACATGTACTGATCTATCGGCCTGCACGATCTCAACCTGGTCCCCTTGCCACTGAATAAGGCATTGATGCATTGTCAAAGGGATGCAATAATTTGCGTGGATCCAACCTCGCCCCAACAACAGGCTGTAGGAACCCTTTCCATCAAAGACAAAGAAGGTGATAGGGATTGTCTTGTTGCCAACTGTAAGCTCCACGTTCAACACCCTTTTTGCTTCGAACGCGTTGCCGCCAAAATCTTTTAACACCATGTTTGTCTTGATTAGATCCTCAGATACTTTTCCAAGCTTCCTGAACGTTGTATATGGCATCAAATTCACTACCGCACCGCCATCGACTAACATCTTCGTCATCGGCCGCCCATTGATGTATCCCTTGATGTACAGCGGTCAGAGGTGCCTATAGCTGGTGTCGGCTGGCATGTCGAACACAGTCTGCTCTGGCGACAACTGTAGCTTAGCCGAAGATTGCTCCATCTCGTCATTGGCTATTACTTCATCGGCCATCTATATACTATACTCTGCTGGCAATAGAAAAACCATGTTAACAGAAGCCGATGCTTTGCTTTTACCTTTTGTAGATGTAGGAGCTCAAGTTGACTCCGTGTGATCCTCATCGGCCTCTACTACTGTAGATTTGATCTTCCATTCTTTCCTGGCTTTAGTAGGCCGATGGGTGATCGCTGCCTGCTGCTCATGGATCTTTTCCTTCTGTCTTAACCTCTAAACCCATCGTTTCTGGGTTTTGCTAAACAAATCATCTGGGCACTACTGCGGGTTTTGGACTTGCTCATCATCTTTCGTCCGACGATCATGGTGCATCTGCCCCAGCCTCTCGTGTACGGGTTTCTTCTACTTGATCGGCCGATGTGCCTGTCTGCTTGAAATGCCCTGGTAAGATTCCTCCATGTCATTGCATGCAGGACATTCTTGCATCGTCGGCAACCTCATCCCTTCGTTCCAACAAAATCGGAAGAACTCGCACTCGCAATGAGGATCATAGAATTTATCTTGGTTGGAATAGTCTTGTGCTTACTCTTCACGCCTCCGCTGGTATTTCTTGATGAGGCCTTCTGACGTTTGATGGGGTCGCTTCTTGGTCCGATAGGCATCGCTATCAGCCCTATCAGCTCATGTTAACTGGGAACGGGTGTCCTTCGATCTTCATCGGCCTTTTGGCTTCATCAAACTTGATCCTGCCCTGTTCGATGGCTGACTGTATCTGTTGTCGAAAGATTTTGCATTCGTTTGTATGGTGAGAGTACGTGTTGTGCCACTTGCAATATCTTCTTTTCTTTATCTCTTCAGCCGATGGCAACACATGACCTACTGGCAACTGTATCTGCTTCTCTTGCAGTAGTAGGTCAAATATCTTGTCGGCTTTGTTGATGTCGAAGTCGAATTTATCTTCTTTATCGCCCTTCTTGATCCATTGACTTGTCGTTGGCTTCTTCATCTGGGCCCACTCGGCCAAATCGACTTCAACATCGACATCGTCATCTTCATCAGATGCGTATTAATAAATGCTGTTGATCTTCTTTGCGAACTTTTTTGTTTCCTGGAACCTTTGCTCATGGGCCAATACTCTCTATGCTAGCTGAGCTAGACTTTCAGAATCTTGCGACGAGAACCTTTCTCGTATCGGCCCAAGTAGTCCTTGGAATGCCAAATCGGCCAGCTGGGAGTTGGTCAGGCTGAGGCTATAGCACCTGTTTCTTACATCCCTGAATCGTTGAATGTAGTCCGGGACCGATTTGTCAACTATCTGCCTTATGGTGGTAAGATCAGACAACTTCAATTCTTGTACACCATTGAAGAAATATCGATGAAACTGTTTTTCCAGGTCTATCCATCCTCTAATAGAATTGCAGGGAAGAGAGGAAAACCAAGTGAATGCTGACCCTGACAAAGATAAAGGGAAAAATCTCACCCTCAACGCCTCCACAGCCGATGCCTCACCACATTGAGCTAAAAATTGGCTGATATGCTGATACGTGGAGACATTGTCTTGCCCTGAAAATTTGGAGAAGTCGGGAATCTTGTATTGGCTTGGCAACGGCACTCTGTCGAACTCCTCTGGGTATGGATGCCGATATATTGTTGCATTCTCCTTGGGCTTTAAACCGAATTGATCATGCATCACTTCGGCTATCATATCGGCCCAGTGCCCTTGAGTGACTCTTGCGGGCTGATGCGGAAGTTCTTGGAGATAAAGCTGTTGAAAACCTTCCGGCCTATATTGCCTAGGGGAGTATGGCTGAAAGTGATGATTCAAGTTTGGTGCATCATACTGCCCTGTGGAGTACTGCTGATAGCCTTGCGGCGCGTTGTAGGCGGCTACCTATGGGGGATTGCTTGGTAAGGGGAATTGGGCTTGCCCGGCCGATGTTGGATTGGCAGAAGCTTGTTGTATCGGCTCAACCATCGGCTGCTGCAAGGCTGTTGTAGCTTGTCTCCCCCTCGTCCATTGCGCCAATTGGTCTTCCGGGATGTGCTGGGGGCTTCCTCCCACTTGTTTCGTCAAGACCAATGGCATGGTCGACGCTGGCTGGGCCAATGGAGGTGGAATCGGCCCTGTCGGCTGTGGAGCCGTACTCAGATCAGTCCTCAAGGTCCGATATGGAGGGAATTTGTTATCAGGCAGGAAAATCGGCCCTTGAGGCTTATGCTGGTGAATGGAACCGTCTAGTATCGACTTAACTGCGTTGGTCAACGTATTCACCAGGACTCCGGATTGGTTGATTAGCGCTGAGTGAACCGCGGAGTCAATGCAGTCCTGTAGCGTCGGCGCAGCGCAGCGAGTATCGTCTTCAGTTTTGACAGCATGATATTGGGCTGCCGCCGATGTGCTAGCTCCGTCTCCAGGGCTTGGCATTATCACGTTAGATTTTTGAATGATGGTGCCTCGCCGAGTCCTGGAGTACGTCTGCAAGTACATGTTCTAGAACTGCTCGATCAACTTTGCCATCTCAGCCCTTTGCTCCTCGTTGAGCTGATCAGCAGTCACAGAGACAATGTTTTCTTCTGAAATATCGCTTTGCTTGGACATCTTGAAGTGAACTTATTGACGGTGTGAAGCTTGTGTTCTTCTTTGTCCCACCGGGGCATGCCAAAAGCGTGTTGGCGCAGAATTTCGACCCACCCTCGTGTAAAAGCGGGTTCCACGTTACCACGGCGGCCTGGGAGATCTGCTTAACTCCGGTGCAGGCCCAATGGCTTGCCTAGGTGTGTGTAGGGCGTGCCAGTTAATTTGATCTGCAATCAACAAGAATAAACAAGTAAACCATGTTAGCAAACGATGGCCGATCGGCCTGTAGGCCGATGTCGCATCGTGAGGGCCTAGCCGATAGGGCAAAGCTGTATCGGCCTACTTGAGGTTATAATGAAATAAGACTAATACACAGATCTATTCTCATCGGCCTTCATCAATATGTTTGTGTCGATTTGATGACATCGGCCGATGAGGGACGTGGAAAGTAGATGCACTAGCTAATACCCTAGTGTAAACCTGTGCGAACCGATCGGCCAATATAAATATACTAATCACAGAGAAATCCTGAGAACCATCTGTGACAAACACATTTATATCTGTCGATCCACTCATACAAGTGGCAAATACATATAAAAACATAAAGTAATCACATGTATTAGGTAAGACCGGCTGAAACCCCGGCACTATCCTTAATTACGATCGAAAACAGGCTTTGAGTTAGATCTCAAAACACGACTAAGGTCGATAGCAACTCAAAGTGTGAATCGAGAACTAACACAAAGACAATCAAGTTGTCGATTGCTTTTAGGGATGGTAGATGCCTTGGAGGATCTAGATAAGCAGGCTAATTCGACCATCGTCGGCAACAAACCCTAAAACGAATTTATCGCTGGCGAGATAGAATTGAGGTGCCATATCAAGATCGTCCAAGACATGATAAACGACGATCATGTCGCCAGAGATTAACGTGTCTAAAATGACACACTAACACCGACGACGTAGATCGTCGGGTACGAGTTCTTACCTCTGCTCTGGGGAAGCAAGAACTCGTTGGAAATCAACCTCCTGCGAGGGTGGCGATGCGCCGAAAGTAGATTGAACTGTAGTGTTTTTATTGTCAAGTTTCAGAGAGAGCTTTTAAGTACAAACTACCGGGATATTTATACCCATGATTTACAACATAGTCCTCATGGCGGACTCTTGCCATAGATTAGATCGAAACTATTTTAATTTCCTAATTAAGAGATACAATTGCCTAAAATTGGGCCTTATCCCTATTTGGCAATCTCCTTTAAAGCTTGACTCAGGCCCAAACCGAGCCCGCTCTGCCTCTATCGGCTTCCTGCTTCCATCAGTCAATGGCCGCATTGAACCCACATCGGCCGATACACCCCCTCTGCTGACGCTCCACATGGTCCGATGCACCGCTGAGTCCGATACGGAACTTGGTCCGATACCCGGCTTGGTCCGATAGCGCAACCGATCCGACTCGCATTGTTCCTTCTTCTCTGCGGCAGTTTTCTCTTTCCTCTCTGAGTAGATTACGAAAATTTGGTGTTAACAGTAGTCGAGAAAAGCATGATACAATAAGTCTAGGTATAATATCGACGAAGGTGCTCAATATTCCAAGAATTCTCCAACATGGTCCCATCTTCACGCTTCAAGCGATACGCTCCTGGCCGAGTGACTTCAGCGATTATGTAAGGGCCTTCCCATAGCGGAGATAACTTATGTCTGTCTTTTGTAGTCTGAATTTTGCATAGAACCATGTCGCCAACAATGAAAGCTCGTGACCGAACGTTGCGATTATGATAACGCCGAAGTCCTTGAAGATGTCTTGCCGACTGAACCAATACAGCCTCACGAGCCTCTTCCAATCGGGTCAAGTCATCAACTTTGTCTTGATCATAGCGTTCATCATTGAAACTGCGAACTCGAAGAGATTCAAACTCCATCTCACTCGGCAACATTGCTTCGGCCCCATAAACCAAGAAGAAAGGAGATTGGCCGGTAGCCCAACTGGGTGTAGTCCGCAGTGAGCACAATACCGAAGGCAACTCTTAAACCCATCTTCCAGCATAAGGACGTAGCCTAACAAACACTCGGGCCTTGATGCCTTGAAGAACCATACCATTGGCGCGTTCGATGTAGACTATCAAACCATTGGGCCTTGATGCCTTGAAGAACCTTGCTTCTAGGGTGCGCCACCGATGCATAGCAAATCTTGATTCCAAAATCTTCACAGAACTCTTTGAAGACGCCTCCGGTGAACTGAGTCCCATTATCGGTTATGATCCCGTTCGGAACACCAAACCGGTGCACGATGTTGAGAATAAAATCTCGCGCCTTATCCGCAGTTATCGTAGCAACCGTCTTAGCCTCAATCCACTTGGAAAACTTGTCAATCGCAATGAACAATGCGTAAATCCTCCTGGAGCCTTCTTGAAAGGACCAACCATATCCAAGCCCCATACGCCGAAAGGCCATGATAAAGGGATTGTTTGTAGTTTTTGGGCTGGAACATGGCTTTGCCGAGCGAAGAACTGACAACCTTCACATGTGCGGACCACCTTGTCAGCGTCGGGGACCACCGTGAGCCAGAAAAACCTTATCTGTAAGCCTCGCCCACTAAAGTGCGCGCCGCAGCATGACTGCCGCAAATACCAGAGTGAATATCTTGCAATAATCGTCGTCCTTCCTCGGGCGTGACGCATCTCATCAAAACTCCTGAAGGGCTTCTCTTATATAATTCCAAATCGACCATGACGTAGCCTTGACTGCGACGTAGGACTCGTTCCGCATCATCCCGGTCTTCCAGCAGCTCTTGCTGAGTCAAAAACTTGATGAACGGTGTCCTCCAGTCGGCGTCGAGCATGGCAACTTGGTCTGTAGCTTCTTTGTTGGGGATTGATTTCTTAACAATAGTCGGCTCGTAGAGATGCTCTACAAAAACGTCAGTCGGGGCTGCTTCTCGCTTGGACCCAAACTGTGCCAACTTGTTTGCCGCTTCATTGTTGTGTCTCAAGACATGAGATAACTCCAGTCCATCAAACTTGTCCTCAAGTTTGCGAACTTCTTGTTGGTAGGCCTCCATGTTGTCGTTCAAACAGGACCAATCCTTCATTACTTGGTTAACCACCAGCTAGGAATCTCCTCGTACAATCATCCGTCGTATGCCGAGCGACACAGCGATTCGTAGGCCATGAAGTAGAGCTTCGTACTCGGCGACGTTATGTGAGGCGGGGAAGTGAATATGAAAAACATACCGTAGCCTCTCTCCAGTCGGGGAAATCAACACGACTGCCACTCCCAGGCCGGTGACTCGTTTAGATCCGTCAAAGTGCATGGTCCAGTACTGCAGCTCCTCCCTAGGTACGTCTTCTTGTCGATCGGTCCACTCGGTCACAAAATCCACCAAGACTTGAGACTTTATAGACGTCCTCGCCTTGAAAGTAATATCCAGCGGCATCAACTCCAGAGCCCACTTCGCAATGCGCCCAGTAACCTCCCGGTTATGAATGACATCGCCGAGTGGAAAAGACATGACCACGGTAACCAAGTGACTCTAAAAATAATGGGCCAACTTCCTAGCAGTAATTAGAACTCCATATAACAGTTTTTGTACCTGGGGGTAGCGGGTTTTGGCTCCTGCCAGCACATCGCTAGCGAAGTAGATCGGCCTTTGAACTTTCTGAGCTCGTCCTTCCTACTCGCGTTCGATGACCAAAACCGTGCTGACCACCTGGTGGGTTGCGGACACGTACAGCAACAGAGGTTCTTGAGGGTGAGGTGACGCCAACACGGGTGGCGTTGTGAGGAACTCCTTGAAGTCTTCAAAAGCTTTCTGGCCCTCGGTGGTCCATTGAAAATCGTCCGTATTCTTCAACAACCTGAAAAAAGGCATACCTCGTTCGCCATGTCTGGAAACAAATCGGCTCAGCGCCGCCATGCAACCAATGAGCTTCTGGACGTCCTTCTGGGTACTCGGGGGCTTCATGTTCCGGATAGCGTTGATCTTTTCTGGATTTACTTCAATGCCGCGATGAGACACCATAAAACCAAGCAGCTTGCCTGACAGCACACCGAAAGTGCACTTCTCCGGGTTTAACTTCATTCTGAAGGCCCGAATATTTGCGAAGGTTTCTTCTAAGTCAGCGATCATATCTTCTTTCTGCTTGGTCTTGATGACGACATCGTCGACGTAGGCTTCCACGTTCCTCCCGAGCTGGGTCTGAAGGCATCTCTGAATCATACGCTGATAAGTGGCTCCGGCGTTCTTTAGGCCGAAGGGCATCATGATGTAGCAATAAGCTCCAAACGGTGTAATGAATGATGGCTTCAGGCATTGGACTCCTTCAGGCTGATCTGATGGTAACCCGAGTAACAATCCAAGAAGCTCAGAAGCTCACAGACAGCTGTTGAAGCGACGACTTGATCAATACGGGGCAATCCGAAAGGATCCTTGGGGCAGGATTTGTTGAGGTCAGTGTAGTCCACGCACATGCGCCATTGTCCTGTCTTCTTCCGAACCAGGACCGGGTTGGCTAACCAGTCGGGATGGTAAACCTCCTTGATAAACCTAGCAGCCAAGAGCTTGGCAGGTTCCTCCTTGATGGCATCTTTTCGATCTTGGGCGAATCGGCGGAGCCATTGTTTTATCGGTTTGGCGTCATCTTTGATGTTTAATGAGTGCTCGATCACCTCTTTGGGAATACCCGGCATGTCAGACGGTTTCCAAGCAAAAATATCTTTATTATTCTGGAGGAAGGTGACGAGCGCGCTTTTTTATTTGGGATCTAACTCCGCGCCTATTACAGCAGTTTTAGAAGGATCAGAGGGGTCGAGGGGAATCTTCTTCGTCTTGGCGTCGCCTTCTCCCGACTTGGCTATCTTCTTCGTGGGGATCTCGCCTTCTCCAGATGTCGATGCAGCCAGTCAGACTTCTTGTTGGCCACGTAATCTCTCACGAATTTGGGCCATGTCGCAGCTTTCCTTGTCGCAGGTGAAGGCTTGCCTGATGTCGCTGCACAGGGTGATAACTCCGTTGGGACCGGGCATCTTCATGATGAGATAAGTGTAGTGTGGTACCGCCATGAACTTGGCGAGCGCGGGTCTTCCGATGATTGCATGGTAAGCCGCTTCGAAGTCAGCAACCTCAAAGGTGATGTTCTCTGTCCGAAAATTCTCCCGAACGCCGAAGGTGACCGGAAGGGTGATATGCCCGAGTGGCGTAGATGACAGCCTCGGGATGACTCCATGGAAGGGGGCTGAACTAGGCTTCAATTCTGCTCTTGGGATCTGCATCTCGTCCAGCGTCTTGGCGAAGAGGATGTTGAGGGTGCTGCTGCCGTCGATGAGGACGCGCTTGAGCTTGATGTTGCGAACCACCGAGTTTAGTACCAGGGGATACTACCTCGGGTGAACCACTCTGTGAGGGTGATCCGAGCGGTTGAACGTGATAGCCACCTCCGACCGTCGTAGGTAGTGTGGGACTTCGGGTTGTGCCGCGTTGACTTCTCTGTCGGTCAGCTTTTGCTTCCTCTTGGACTCGTACGCCAGCGGTCCCCCGAATATGTGGTTTAGCTCACCAATGGGATCTTGGAAAGGCTCTGAGCTGCCAGCCGGGTCGTTCCTCTTGGTTCCCGACGTGCCGGCTTCATCCGCCGGCTTCTGGCGTAGTTGAGCTGCGTACTTCTCAGCGAACTGCTTGTAGATGAAACAATCCTTGGTCGCGTGCTTGTGATTTAGGTGATGCGTGCATTGAGCGTTCATGATCTTGTCTTAGGTGGCGACTCGGGAATGTTGTTGTTGGTAGTCCGTCGTCGTGGCGACCAGATCCTTGGGCTTACGCTTGCGATCTTTTTGGCCGTTATTGTTGTTGTTGCCGTTGTCCTTCTTAGGATGTCAGCTTCTGGATTGCTTGTCGTCCCTCTTATTGTGCCTGTCTTGCCGTGAGGCCCTGATTGCATCGTCAGATTTGGCGTAGGAGTTAGCTGTCTCGAACATCTGCTTGACCGTCTTCGGTGGCTAGCGCCCAAATTTGCCGATCAGCAACTCGTCGCGAACGCCTTTCTGAAACGCGGCTATAATGACGTCGTGGGTGATATTGACGATCTTGTTCCGCTTTTCCGAGAAGCGCCGGATGTAGTCCTTCAACGACTCGTCTGGCTTCTGGATCACGTTGTAGAGATTGAAGTGGGTCCCAGGCCTTTCGAAAGTGCCCTGGAAGTTGGCGATGAAGTGGTCCCAAAGCTCGCTCCATGAGTCGATCGAGACTCTTGGCAAACTCGTGAGCCAGTTCCTGGATGAGTCGGCGAGAGCAACGGGCAAGTAGTTTGCCATGGCTTTGCTGTCTCCTCCTGCTGCGCGGATGGCGAGGGTGTACACGGTCAACCATGACTCGGGGTCGGTCTTCCTGTCGTACTTGTCGATCCCAGTGGGCTTGAAACCACTCGGCCAATCCACTCGACGTAGGTCCCGAGTGAACACGGGTACTCCATCGTCATAGTTGTTGGGCGATCTCCTTCGGTCTTCATAAGAGCGTCGGTCACGCTCCCGATGGCGCCGGTCAAGGACCTCCGTCAAGTCACTCGGTGGGGGCCTTCGGGAGCTGCTTGGATGGTTGGAGTTGTAGCTGCGACGAATCCGATCGTGGACGGGGGGTCGACCGTGACCTCTCTCATGAGAGTCGGCCGATTGTTCTCGATGCTTCCATGCTGCGTCGTGGCGAGGGTCTTTGGACTTAGCGGGTGTCTTACTTTGTTCGGGCCTCTTGTAGTCTTTGGATCGTAACGGTGGTAGGCGGCTTCTTTCGGGTGTTTCGGCGATGGACTCAGTAGGTCTCCGCGCGGAGCTAGAGGGAGGGCCGTTGGCTGGAGCTGCGACGATGCTCTTGATTTTGTCCAAAAGTGGTGTTACCGTAGTGGGTGCCGCTTCGATGACGGTGTCGATGAGGGTGAGGGCAGCAACGGCGTTTTGTTGAGGCGTCTGGAAGATGTTGGCGTTGTCAACTCGTGTCTGCAATATGGCCTCGCGGGCAGAGCGCCCAGTCGTCCTCAGGTCTCGTTTCTTCTTGTCAGCTTCTTCTTTCTTCTTGAGCTCCTCCTCCTTGCGCTTGTTCTCCTCCTTCACACGCTTGCGCTCTTGCTCAAGCTTGGCTCATTCTTCTTCCGCAATCCTCCGGGCCATGGCTGAGTCGGTCTCGGCAACTTCGGCCATGAGGACGTCGAGGAGCGCCAGATCGTAGTAATCTTTGTCGAAGTCGGAGCTGTTGATGTCGTCCGTGGAGATGTCGTAGAGGTCGTCGAAGTCGAGGGAGCTGAGGTGTTCATCGAGGTCCATAGACGAGTATGACCTGAGTCGTTCGAGTATGACCACAATTTCCCTTGTGACCAGATCGCAGCATGAAGATGATGAAGGAGATTCTCCCAAGTGGATCGAATCCAACTCGGAAGACAGAAGGTTGTGGTAGATCTCAGTGTCATCCGGTAATCCGAACGGCGCCGAGGGGTTTCCCCCTCCCAACTGGTCCGAATCCGAGTCAAGGAAAGAGAGCTTACCGAATTTGTCGGTGATGAAGTCGAGGCTGCCGAAGCGAAACACCTGCCCAGGGGTGAAGAAGAAGTCGTTAAAGCCTGATGAAGATCCCATCGCGCTTGGTGAGATGAAGAAGAAAACTTGACACACTTCCCCTACCTGGCGTGCCAACTGTCGAAACTTGGTTTCGGCAATAAGAATCTGGGGGTAGCAGTCAAGTGCCAAACACGATGGGTTAGTATACAAAAGGGATTTAGACAAATTCAGGCCCTCTCAACCGAGAGGTAATACCCTACTCCTGTTTCGGGGATTCGATCCGCCGAGTGATTTATTGATCTCTTGATCTTTTTCAATCTGTGCTCTTGTGAGTTTGTGTATTTTTTGTGTATCCGCGTGTATCCCTCAAGGGACGCCCTACCCTTCTTATATAGTCTCGGAAGATAGGTTTATAAGTCGGAGACCCAATCACACTCTATGTTGGACTCCTCAATCTTACCAACTTTAAACTATAGGCCGTTACCTTATCATAATGGTAACGTAATACCCAAGTCTTAAGCCGGTTTACATAATTATAAGTCATAACCTATCCCCTATGGTAAGTCGGATAAGCTAGCCGTGAGGATATCCGGTACCCATAATCTCCACAAGAACAGACAAAATCTTATGAACATTTTGATCTGCCTTATGTTATTCTGAAACTTGCACATTCCTGGGAGTAAAAAGTGTAGATGCTGTAGCAGCAGTTCGATTAACAGCAGGCTGTATGCTCCTTGTTTGTCAGTGCTTGATTTGTACCCCTATCACCTAAACATTTTCGCGTCACTGGTGGTGGCAATCTGTTCATGTCCTGGGGATGCATTTGGCGCATCATTATTTTTCTACAATCAATCAATAGTGCAGTGTGAAAATGTTCTTAAGAATGCTTAGATCCTTTTAGATAGACACATGCTTTGCATCTGCATGATATCTATTATTGTTATGTAGTTTTTAGTTGCACAACGCATTACTAGCATGGTAGTCTAAGATGGTACTTGGGATATGCTAGTTTCTATCTTATTCTAAGAATCGAAGCAGAAAATCATCAGTGAGTGCTATATATGCAATAATCACTTTTTTTGCTAGTATATTTCCATATTTATGAATCGGCAATGCAAGGCCTGTTTATTTTTTCTCTCCTGCTGAGATGATAGTATGACACGGTATATCACTTTTCAGCTAGCTGTGAAAACGCAGATTGATTTTTTTTGAATGATCACAAAAATATTGCTCTGTTTTAATTTCCTGGCCAAAATGCGCTGTGTCAGTGATGCTCACAACCTGATCTACTTTGTCTCTGTACTAGCTAGTTCGTAACTGACCTGTTAGCCGGGTTTTTTTTTGGTTTTATGCTGGAATGAGTGACCAGAGAGCTGGGTGTTAGTGTTATTCCGGGTCCAATAAAACTAGCTAAGTGCTTTTGTGTTTGAATGGAAATATCCAATTTTGCTTTTCAACCTGTATGCTTTGTTCTTTGCCGACATACGATATGATCTTCTGAGAGTGTGCAAATTGCCCCCCTCAATTATTGTAGTTGCCATTTTGAAATCGTTATAAATTTATACAAACTTATCTATAATTTTGTGCAACTATTAATTTTCAGTTATAAACTTAGTTAAAAATCGAAAACATAGTGTCCTACTTCCCGTTCTGTTTCTAGACTACTAGTGTGCTAGTAATTAGTAATAAGTAAAGCCAGACTACTTTTTTACTTATATACCGTTAGCAGTATAACTATTGTTCTTCTCTAATGGACAATATTATCTACTGCTTTTGATTGAATGACTAAATATTTTCGGTAGATCCATATACATATCTGGGGTAATATAATTTATAACTAAACTATTTGCCCCTTGTATGAAAATTGCACCCCTCAATTATTATAGTTGCCATTTTGAAATCATATGCAACTTTAGTTATAAATTTATGCAAACTTAGCTATAAAATTGTGCAACTATTGATTTTCAGTTATAAACTTAGTTAAAAATCTAATATATAGTGTCCTATTGCCTGTTCTGTTTCTAGACTACTAGTTTGCTAGTAATAAGTAAAGCTAGACTGCTTTCCTTACTTACCAACTGTTTAGCAGATATAACTGTTGTTCTTCTCTAATGGACAATATTTATCAATTGCTTTTGATTGCATTACTAAATATTTTTGGTAGATCCATATACATACCTAGGGTAATATAATTTGTAACTAACTATTTACCCCTTGTATGCAAATCGTGCCCCTCAGTTATTGTAGTTGCCATTTTGAAATCATATGCAACTTCAGTTATAAATTCATGCAAACTTAGCTATAAATTTGTGCAAGTATTTTTTGAACTAATCAAAGATGACTACACATTAAAGTAGCTACTTCTTTGGTGTAAATGCTAGCACATTTTTTTACATGAGTATAGTGAGGGAGTTATATATCTGCAATTGGAGTGTGTGTGCTTCTGCATTTAAGTAACACAAAGGAATACAGATACGGAAGCTGAGGGTCAGTTTGGTGGACAGGGACATATAGCATGGTTTGTGTTATTTGTGATGCGTACTCACTAAGCTCCAGGGACATATAGCATGGTGGACGGCAGACTTGTTTGCGTCATTGTTACTTCCGTGGCACTAGCAAACTTAGATCATTAGTAGGGGCTTGGATCATTGTTGCTTCATTTTTTTTTCTTTTGTACTAGCTTTGCCCAGTACTGTGTTGCACTCATGCTTTTGTTATCTTGATCAGTAGATTTTCACAGTGACTAAGTATGAAGAATGATGCATGGGTAATCACATTTCCCCCTTGTTTCTGTTTTCAGCATGGCAAGTAACAGGACATTGTCAGACGATGAATGTTCATCAAACAACAAGTCTGATAGCAGGGGGGCAGATTATGATGTAGCAGGGGGGGCAGATTCTGATTATGCCAACTCTAACTCAGAATAGGAAGAATCCAATGGAACAGGGAAATAAATCAAGAGAAAAGATCTCATCAACACATTAAAAGATCTGGTATATATGTTTCTACTTTTTTAAATAACAGTTCAAATACAACTCAGAAGTATCTATAATTTCATATTTGCTTTGCTTTATTAGTTTGCTGTATCATTGAAAACGAAAAGGGATAGGAATTCTTTTTGTGTGTCCCACTGTCACTTGTCACTTTGATTTGCTGGAATTCTCTTTTACTAGATTTATCTTGGCTGTGATTTTCAAAGTCAGGAACAAATTACATGCAAATTGCACTCCTAGTTGTTGTAGTTGCCTTTTTCAATCATGTGCAACTCCAATTACAAATTTGTGCAATTTCGACTATAAATTTGTGCAACTGTTGATTTTATCACTAAGATTGCATTCTTTTCCAATGCATGCATGTAGCACAAGCATTTAAAAAAAAAGTTTCTGCAGCTGCAGCTTTATGAGAAAGAATTAGTAACAGGGAGGAGGCTGTCAAGCTGAAGCAAGTGCCGAAGGTGAACAAGGTCAAGTCTAGGGAAAATTCTGTAAAAGTAACACACTTGTGGTACTTGAGAGATTGTGTTTGCTATTGGCATATGCTCTCAGTTTGTCAAGGTTGGGATGTATGGTGCTTCAATGGTTTTTTGGTGCACTTCTGTACACTTTGAGCTTCATGTGACATAGAAATAGGAATAAGTTGTTTTTGTAAGACTGAAATAAGTGGTGACAGCACATTATTACCAACCTTTGTTGTGCAATGCGTAAATCCATGGGTAAGTGCTGAGAGAACATGTAGCGCACACAAAACTTTTGATTTTATTTCGTCTGTGCTTGCTTAAGAAAAGGACAGAAGACGCTACAGGGCTTACACAATATTTGGGCTCATTCTATCTCATGTTTTTGGCGGACCATGATTTGCTTTTATTTAATGTTTTGCATGACAACCGAGGCAAAACAATTAGGGTGTGTTCGTTTCCTGTGTTTCCACAGTGCGCACGAAAAACGGAACGGTCCATTAGCACGTGATTAATTAAGTATTACTTTCTCCGTCCCAGAATAGATGTCGTTTTGACTTTTTGCTTGTAATGTTTGACCATTCGTCTTATTTAAAAAATTAGTGCAAATATAAAAAAAGATAAGTCATACTTAAAATATTTTTGATAATAAAGCAAGTCACAAATAAAATAAATAATAATTTCATAATATTTTGAATAAGACGATTGATCAAATGTTACAAACAAAAACAAAACTTCAAAGCGATAAGTATTTTGGGACGGAGGTAGTAGCTAATTTTTTTTGAAAAATGGATTAATTTGATTTTTTAAGCAACTTTTGTATAGAAACTTTTTACAAAAAACACATCGTTTAGTAGTTTGAAAAGCGTGCGCGCGAAAAAAAAAGTGGTGAGATGGGAAGATGAGGTGAAGAACAAACCCTAATACACAAAAGAGCCATTCGATCTGCATTTTGTCAGACAAGGAAGTATAAAAAAAGTAGGCCCAAAAGCACATAAAAAAATTCATAAGAAAAGTGTCGAAACTTGGTTTCGGCAATAATAATCTGGGGGTAGCAGTCAAGCGTCAAACACGATGGGTTAGTATGCAAAAGGAATTTAGACAGGTTCAGGCCCTCTCTTCGAGAGGTAATACCTTACTCCTGTTTCGGAGATTCGATCCGCCGAGTGGTTTATTGATCTCTTGATCTCTTTCAATATGTGCTCTCGTGAGTTTCGTATGCTTGTGCTATTTTCGCTCTGCCCCTCAAGGGACGTCCTACCCTCCTTATATAGTCCCGGAGGGTGGGTTTACAAGTCAGAGACCCTATCATACTCTATGTCGGACTCCTCAACCTTACCAACTATGGACTATAAACCGTTACCTTATTACAATGGTAACATAACACCCAAGTCATAAGCCGGTTTACATAATCATGAATCATAGCCTATCCCCTATGGTAAGTCGGATAAGCCAGCCGTGAGGGTATCCGGTACCCATAATCACCACAGTAGCCCCCGAGACCTTCACAGTCAACGAGATAATCTTGCCTCGAACCAGAACAACACACGGCCGAGTGACTCGTTAGCCGAGTGCTTCTATCGCCGAGTGCCTCCATCACATCTGCCTGAGTCTCCCGAGTGCTTTATCATCCAAAAAGGGCTGTGAAGGGCTGAAAACATCTGAAAAATTTCAAAATTAGATATTTAGGTGCATCAACTGATGCACCTAATTAGGTGTAGCCCCCGACTATATGTTTTACTAAGCATATAGTCAAGAAATATAATAGTCATACTCTCTGGAGTTAAATAAATGCCTAGCCTAAGCTAAAAGCAATCATAAAAAATAAGACATAATCTTATAATCAAGGCATAGTATATAATGAATCCGAGTATGCGACAAGCTCATGCTTATCCGAGTCGTTTTGTCCGAGTCATCTTGAAACAAACAACTCAGTCAACCTTTATGGATAGAAAATCTGAGTTAATAAACTCAAAATAAATTCATCAGTCATCTGAAAAATACGACCAAAATATTAAATAGCTCCAGCCATAATATCGGTCTTATTCAAAAAAGCACACCAAGGTGACAGAAAAGCATTGATATAATATAAAATCAAATACTTTGTAAAAAACTAAACAGCTCCTGTAACCTATAAAAAAGTTACGAGGACAGTTTTAAAAAAATTTCACTGTTTGTCACCTTCCAAGTTGCATCGTACCAACCTTCAACAAGTTGTGTAACTGCTGTATGAAAGGATTTTAAGGTATAGGGCAATGAGACACGCGCATATTGCCAGAGCAAATCTGCTTAAGTCCCTAAAGACACGTGTCAAGCCACACCTGTAATATGGGCCGTAAGCTTCTCATGAGTCTCGGCCCAATTACGAGAAAACCTAGCGGTACCCTAATATTTTTGAAGCGCCGTTGTCTTCCCCGCCGCTTCATCTCGCGAAAACTTTCCCTTCCGCGCTCCTGCTTACAGGCTCTTCGTAGAAACCTAGAACTCGTGCGCATCCAAATCCATCCCTCCGGAAGCTCAAGCCCCATCAGGATTCCTCGCGCGCAAATAACTCCCGGCATTTCCCTCAAAAAATCCCCACTCCCAGTGCCAGATTCATCTTCCCCAATCTGCATCGATGGCTGAGGAGAGAGAAATCCCCTTTGACCAATGGGCTACCTTTGACGTGATGGAATCGACCCTGCGAGAGATGGTGAAGGACGGAGTTCTTCCAGCCAAGGACATCATCGGTTGGCGTCCGGCGTTCGGCGAAGAGTTCCCGACCCCAAACACCGGTGAGATCATTGTCTTCACCCACTTCTTTTACTGCAGGTTCAGTCTTCCAACTTGCGATTTCTTCCGCGGCATCTTGGAATATTACGGTCTTCAACTCTACCATCTGAACCCAAATTCCGTGCTGCATATCGCCATCTTCATCCATGTATGCGAGGCCTTCTTAGGTATCCACCCGCATTTCAATCTTTTCCATCGCATGTTCTCTCTCAAGGCTCACCCAAACAAAGACAACCCCTACGTTGTGGGTGGTGTCAGTTTTCAACTTCGCGGAACTCTCCGCAAAGATTACTTCCCTCTTCCTTTGAAATCTTCCAATAAAGGCTGGCACGTAAATTGGTTCTACATCTCGAACCCAGCCCCCAGTTTGCCCGACTTCAACGGCCTCCCACCTATTCAACGGGCCAACTAGAACACCATGCCAGAAAACCAGGATTGGATAGAAGCGAACAACCTCTTGGCTAAGATCCTCAAATTGAAGAATAAAGGCCTCCAAGGAGAGCAAATCACTCGGCATTTCATCAAGTGCCAACTGGCTCCTATCAAGGAAAGGTCTAAGCCAGCTTTCGAGTATGAAGGCCAGAGTGATCCCAACCGGGAGGACAGTGAGTCCCTAAACTTCCAGGTCTTGTGTGCTCGCATGTACAAGATTTTCTCATCTGGAATTGCGGTGGAGTAC
The DNA here is from genome assembly GCA_008326285.1 of Oryza officinalis. Lineage (NCBI taxonomy): Eukaryota > Viridiplantae > Streptophyta > Magnoliopsida > Poales > Poaceae > Oryza > Oryza officinalis. The sequence continues at coordinate 17,033,965 of BDMV01000011.1, read as the reverse complement.
AGCCATAAGCTCCCGGTTGCTCCCTTCAGTCTTCTTCGACCACCTCCTCCGGTAAGTAGACTCTGCAACTCGTATCATTCTTCATTTTGTTTCTACCTTCCAATGCATCTTAATAGTCTGCTTGTAGGCAAATGCTTTGATTATCTCCAGGCCATACAAGGTCTTCCACGAAGATGCACCTGCTCAGCCAACTAGCAAGAAGCCAGCAGGCTGCCCAAAAATCAAACCATAGACCAAAAACAAGAGAGTCGCTGCCAAGGAGAAAACCAGCAAACGGGCCAGCAAGAGAAGGCTGGTCGTAGATGACTCGGATGAAGATGCTGAAGAAATTCAGACTCCAAAAACGAACATAACTTCTCTGAGGCCATCCACACGGTCTGCTCCAAAGATCAGGAAGTCCAACAGGTATCTTCTTGCTTATTCAAGTTTATCTTTTCGTTGAAAATATGCTTGTCTTCAATATCTTCATCTTCTCTTACAGAAAACCCTAGGATATAGATCCCACCGGGCAGACAGAAAAAACAAGCCAATCTACGGTGCCTGAAGAACCAAAATCTGCAAAACAAGGGTCTCAGGACCCTCTCCCGAGTGAGGACACCCCTGTGGAAGAGCCCCCGACTGCAAATCAGGAAGTCCCGACTGAAAACCAGCCGGATGAAGACACACAGGGCTCGTGTGATCAAGAAACACCGGTCGAGGACCCAACTCCAAGGACAGGAAAGCTTCAAATAATCTTCAGACTCTTGTCTTGAATATACTTTCCGACATCCTTCTCATCTGTCATCCTTAGAGCAAGCAACCGAAGAGGAGGAGATTGTCCGACTGAAGTCTTCAGAAGACTCAGTTCCTCCAATAAAGATTGAATGGCAAGATGTTGAAGGCAAGAGGCAGGGCATCGTCTTGAACAAACAGAAAGAGGCTGAAGAACGCGACATGCTCATTGTCAGCCTTACCGAAGCGTCTCGTCTATTGAATGTATGTATGAATCTTCTCGTATCTTGACCATATAACTTTGTGTAATGGACTGACTCTATCTTCGTAATCCAGAGAATACATTGCCGCTCAATGGCCAAGTCAGACACTCTCGAAAAGCTAGTACCTCATGTGAACTCTCTGGAGAATATCCAACAAGATCTCAAGAATGCCAGAGAAGAAACAGAAGCTCGAGAGATCGTCTTGAGGGAGGAAATCAACAAGCTTCGAGATATGAACCTAGAACTCCGTGGTTCAATCGGAGGTAAGAGAACTTAACCTATCTTGCTCTCGTATAATCTGTTTGATTCTGATAATTCCAGATCTTCATGCTATAGCCAATGCATCTGAGAATGACTCCCTCAAGGCTCAATTGAAGAAGGCGAAAACTGACAACGCCAAGATTGAGTCTGACAAGAACAAGGACTTAGAAGAGATTGAAGGTAACCCCCGACACTTGTACTCCTCGATCTGATCTTGGTTACTCATGCAATCTGAATCATATCAAACTTGTAGCTAATAAAGTAAAATCCCAAGCTCAATTTGAAGTCTTCGCCAAAAAGTTCGGAGGGCCGAAAGAGTTAGAGATGACATCGCCAATGCAGCCACGCCAATACTATCGGCGCTTTATGAGAACAGCCTCGGGACAAGCTGTTTAGACGTGGTTGAAGTCAAACTTTGGCCGTGACGAAGTCGCTTTATCCTCGGGTAGACATAAACTCCATAGGCGAAGACTTCGCTCATGGTACCATTGATGAGCAGGCCTTAGAGCTGATTAATGAAGCACAAGAGACGGCCAAAAAGATTGCTGCTGATGTGGTAGAAAACTTCCAAGGGTAGATTAGCTGATGTAAACATTGTTGAGATATGACTTGTAATGTCTTAATTTATTTATGCTTATGTCCTAATCCGAGTCTTCACATTTAATTTCTTAAAAATTTTCGTCCGACTGTCACCAAGCCTAGACTTGATTAAGCCATCAAAAACTTTCAGTCCTTATCTGCTGAACTCAAACCAGAACAATAAACAATAATAAACTAAGTATGAACAAGTCAGTGCTGAGAAAAAAGAACATCATATTTTATTGATATGTGTAGCCCCCGACTGACAACTCAAGAAGTCATCTTACTTAAAGTCGGCAGTCGAGAAGAGCATGATACAATAAGTCTAAGCATAATATCGACGAAGGTGCTCAATATTCCAAGAGTTCTCTACCATGGTCCCGTCTTCACGCTTTAGACGATACGCTCCTGACCGAGTGACCTAAGCAATTATATAAGGGTCTTCCCATAGCGGAGATAGCTTGTGTCTATCTTTTGTAGTCTGAATCCTTTGTAGAACCATGTCGCCAACAATAAAAGCTCGTGACCGAATGTTACGATTATGATAACGCCGAAATCCTTGAAGATACCTTGCCGACTGAACCAATGCAGCCTCACGAGCTTCCACCAGTCGGGTCAAGTCATCAACTCTGTCTTGATCATAGCGTTCATCGTTGAAACTGCGAACTCGAAGAGACTCATACTCCATCTCACTCGGCAATATTGCTTCGGCCCCATAAACCAAGAAAAACGAAGATTGGTCAGTAGCCCGACTGGGTGTAGTCCGCAGTGACCATAATACCGAAGGCAACTCTTGAACCCATCTTCCAGCATAGGGACGTAGCCTATCAAACACTTGGGCCTTGATGCCTTGAAGAACCATACCATTGACGCGTTCGACTTGTCCGTTGCTTCTGGGGTGTGCCACCAATGCATAGCAAATCTTGATTCCAAAATCTTCGCAGAACTCCTTGAAAACGCCTCCAGTAAACAGAGTCCCATTATCAGTTATAATTCTGTTCGGGACACCAAATCGATGCACAATCTTTAGAATAAAATCTCGTGCCTTATCCGCATTTATCGTAGCAACCGGCTTAGACTCAATCCACTTGGAAAACTTGTCAATGGTGACGAACAGATGCGTAAATCCTCCCAGAGCCTTCTTGAAAGGACCAACCATGTCCAAGCCCCATACGGCGAAAGGCCATGATAAAGTGATTGTTTGTAGATCTTGGGCTGGAACATGGCTTTGCCGAGTGAAGAACTGACAACCTTCACACGTGCGGACCACCCTATCGGCGTTGGAGACCGCCATGAGCCACAAAAAACCTTGTCTGTAAGCCTTGCCCAACAGAGTACGCGCTGCAGCATGACTGCCGCAAATACCAGAGAGAATATTGTGCAACAATTGTCGTCCCTCCTCAGGCGTGACGCATCTTATCAAAACTCCAAAAGGGCTTCTTTTGTATAATTCCGAATCGACCATGACGTAGCCCTGACAGCGACGTTGGACTCGCTCCGCATCATCCCGGTCTTTCGGCAGCTCTTGCTGTGTTAAAAACTTGATGAGCGGTGTCCTCCAGTCGGCTTCGAGCATGGCAACCTGGTTTGTAGCTTCTTCATTGGGGATTGATTTCTTGGCAACAGTCGGCTCGTAGAGGTGCTCCACGAAAATGTCAGTCGGGGCTGCTTCTCGTTTGGACCCAAACTACACCAACTCGTCTGCCGCTTCATTGTTGTGTCTCAAGACGTGAGATAACTCCAGTCCATCAAACTTGTCCTCAAGTTTGCGAACTTCTTGTCGATAGGCCTCCATGGTATCATTCAAGCAGGACCAATCCTTCATTACTTGGTTGACCACCAGCTGGGAATCTCCTCGTACAACCATCCGTCGTATCCCGAGTGAAACAGCAAGTCGTAGGCCATGAAGTAAGGCTTCGTACTCGGCGACGTTATGTGAGGCGGGGAAGTGAATATGAAGGACATACCGTAGCCTCTTCCCAGTCGGGGAAATCAGCATGACTCCCGCTCCCAGGCCGGTGACTCTTTTAGATCCATCAAAGTGCATGGTCCAGTACTGCAGCTCCTCCCTAGGTACATCTTCTTGTCGCTCGGTCCACTCGGCCACAAAATCCACCAAGACTTGAGACTTTATAGACGTCCTCGCCTTGAAAGTAATATCCAGCGGCATCAACTGCAGAGCCCACTTCGCAATGCGCCCAGTAACCTCCCGGTTATGGATGACATCGCCGAGTGGAAAGGACGTGACCACGGTGACCCTGAAAATAATGGGCCAGTTCCTAGCAGTAATTAGAACTCCGTATAACAGTTTTTGAACCTGAGGGTAGCGGGTTTTGGCTCCTGCCAGCACCTCGCTGACAAAGTAGATCGGCCTTTGAACCTTCTGAGCTCGTCCTTCCTCCTCGCGTTCAACGACCAAAACCGTGCTGACCACCTGGTGAGTTGCGGAAACATAGAGCAACAAAGGTTCTTGAGGGTGAGGTGATGCCAACACGGGTGGCGTTGTGAGGAACTCCTTGAAGTCTTCAAAAAATTTCTGGGCCTCGGTGGTCCATTGAAAATCATTCATCTTTTTCAACAACCTGAAAAAAGGCATACCTTATTCGCCAAGTCTGGAAACAAATCGGTGTAGTCCATGCACATGCTTCTGAATGACGTTGTAGAGATCGAAGTGGGTCGCGGGCCTTTTGAAAATACCCTGGAAATTGGTGATGAAGTGGTCCCGAAGCTCGCTCCACGAGTCGATTGAGCCTCTTGGCAAACTCGTGAGCTAGTTCCTGGCTGAGTCGGCGAGAGCGACGGGCAAGTAGTTTGCCATGGCTTTGCTGTCTCCTCCTGCTGCGCGGATGGCGAGGGTGTACACGGTCAACCATGACTCGGGGTTGGTCTTGCCGTCATACTTGTCGATCCCGGTGGGCTTGAAACCACTCGGCCAATCCACTCGATGCAGGTCCCGAGTGAACGCGGGCACTCCATCGTCGTAGTCATCAGGCAATCTCCTTCAGTCTTCATGAGAGCGCCTATCGCGCTCCCGGTAGCGTCGATCGAGTACCTCCCGCAAATCACTCGGCGGGGGTCCTCGCGGGCTGCTTTGATAGTTGGAGTTGTAGCTGCGACGAATCCGATCGTGGACGGGTGTTCGACCGTGACCTCTCTCATGAGAGTTGGCCGATTGTTCTCGATGCTCCCATGCTGCGTCGTGGTGAGGGTCTTTGGACTTAGTGGGTGTCTTGCTCAGTTCGGGCCTCTTGTAGTCTTTAGATCGTAGTGGTGGTAGGCGGCTTCTTTCAGGTGTTTCGGCGATGGACTCGGTAGGTCTCCGCGCGGAGCTAGAGGGAGGGCCGTTGGCCGTAGCTGCGACGATGGTCTTGATCTTGTCCAAAAGTGGTGTTACCGCAGCGGGTGCTGCATCGATGACGTTGTCGATGAGGGTGAGGGCAGCGAAGGCGTTTTGTTGAGGCGTCTGAGAGATGTTGGCTTTGTCGACTCGTGTCTGCAAAATAGCCTCGCAGACAGAGCGCCCAGTCGCCCTCAGGTCTCGTTTCTTCTTGTCAGCTTCTTCTTTCTTCTTCAGCTCCTCCTCCTTGCGTTTGTTCTCCTCCTCCACGCGCTTGCGCTCTTGCTCAAGCTTGGCTCGTTCATCCTCCGCAATCCTCCGGGCCATGGTCGAGTCGGTTTCGGCTACTTCGGCCATGAGGACGTCGAGGAGCGTCGGATTGTAGTAATCTTTGTCTAAGTCGGAACTGTTGATGTCATCCGTGGAGATGTCGTAGAGGTCGTCGAAGTCGGTGGAGCTGAGGTGTTCGTCGAGGTCCGTAGACGAGTATGACCCGAGTCGTTCGAGTATGACAGCAATTTTCCTCGCGCCCGGGGCGCAGCATGAAGATGATGAAGAAGATTCTCCCAAGTGGATCGAATCCAACTCGGAAGACAGAAGGCTGTGGTAGATCTTAGCGTCGTCCGGTAACCCGAACGGCGCCGAGGGGTTTCCCCCTCCTGACTAGTCCGAATCTGAGTCAAGGAGAGAGAGCTTACCGAATTTGTCGATGATGAAGTCGAGGCTGCCGAAGCGAAACGCCTGTCCAGGGGCGAAGACGAAGTCGTTGAAGCCTGATGTAGATCCCATCGCGCTTTGTCGGTGAGATGAAGAAGAAAACTTGACGCACTTCCCCTACCTGGCGTGCCAACTGTCGAAACTTGGTTTCGGCAATAATAATCTGGGGGTAGCAGTCAAGCGCCAAACACGATGGGTTAGTATGCAAAAGGAATTTAGATAGGTTCAGGCCCTCTCTTCGAGAGGTAATACCCTACTCCTGTTTCGGGGATTCGATCCGCCGAGTGGTTTATTGATCTCTTGATCTCTTTCAATATGTGCTCTCGTGAGTTTCGTATGCTTGTGCTATATTCGCTTTGCCCCTCAAGGGACGTCCTACCCTTCTTATATAGTCTCGGAGGGTGGGTTTACAAGTCAGAGACCCTATCATACTCTATGTTGGACTCCTCAACTTTACCAACTATGGACTATGAGCCGTTACCTTATTACAATGGTAACGTAATACCTAAGTCATAAGCCGGTTTACATAATCATGAATTATAGCCTATCCCCTATGGTAAGTCGGATAAGCCAGTCGTGAGGGTATCCGGTACCCATAATCTCCAAAAAAGACAGCCAAAATCACACACAGGCCCATTTGCAAATGACCCAAAAAATATAAGGCCAAAATATCGACAAAGGACAACACACGTAAAAAATTTCACAAGTAAACCAGTCAAAAAGAAACACAACCTATTTTTACACATGGCCCAGAAAATAGCCCAAAACATTGACTAAAAGCCCAAAAGCCCATTGAAGACAAAAAAGGGGCCTACCATGGGCCCGCAAAGGCAATTCTAAAAACAGTAGTACGGGCCCAGTACTTTCTTTTTGCTTTTTGTACATGCTCTTTTGCTTTTTCACCGCTGTCGTTCGATGCAGATCCAACGCTCACAACAAAATTTGAGTTGACTGCTCAATAGGTGGTCCCGTTTAGAAAATAAAATCTGCTTCCAACAAAATTTGATTTGTCCGTCTCTCCTTATCCATCTTCATTTCGATTTGAAGATCTCTCTTCATCCGTTTGTCCCGCAATCCAGATCGATCCGGCTATTTGCCAGCGACACAGATATACAGTCCAGATTGATCCGCACGACACAAGATCGATCTTTTCTTACGCGCGACAGGCGATAAGTGCGGCACTGCTCAAGGCCGTCCAGGCCCAGCCGCCCAGGGCAGCACGGAAATTCAAACAATCTGGAGAGTAATCTTATATCAAAGCAAAAGAAGAAAAATTAAAGGACAAGAATACGAGATGAAAGGAAGGCAAGAAGCAATGTACTGGGGCGGTCCGGTCGTGGTTGCGCGTGGACGCGATGGCGGCAAACGGGCCTGGCGTGTCAGACTCAGCTCGGAGGCGCGGTTGATTACGCCCAGCCAACGCTCATGCGGCGGCTCGATCGATCTGCTCTCACGGGATCTGCTTCCTTGATCCTTGGCCGTGAGCCCGCTATCATCTGCAACCTCAAACATATACGTCATGTGCATCATTAGTTCATTATACTGCCAAGTGCCAACGGGGCCCTCATCTGCTCGATCAAGACGTCAGGTGGAGCCACGGGGAGAGGCCATAGTTCGTAGATACGTAGACGAGCTGCTGCATCGTTGTGCACCGTGCCGCCGACCTGCGCACCGTTCGAGTTCATTGCCCTGGACGTACGTGTTCCTCGACACAGTAGGTTGCTCTACGTATTAGTATCTGAAGTTCATTGATAATTGCACTGCTCTAGCATTTGTGAGTTACTACTATATATATATATATATATATATATATATATATATATATATATATATATATATATATATATATATGTGTGTGTGTGTATATAAACATACAGATTGGACTTGCATTTTAATCTCTCTATACCAATGCTACCAATGCGTCTTGCCATGTTTATTCTTGACTCTTGAAACTGATATATAGCAACGTACGTACTGCATAATTTGAGGACTCAGGATCGAGCACATTGTGTGAACTACGTACATATATGGTCTCATATATAGGTTATTTTTTTAACCCCAACAAGGGATCCAATTACTGCACCTATATGTATATGCGCCACATTTCGTTGATGCATTTGATCTGGGACCTGGCTGTAGTTATTGCTGAATATGTTTTATTATTTGTAACATACCCAAAATTCAAATTTTGAATTTTGACTTCAACTAAATAATAAAAATATGTTTTTGAGTTAATGATCAAAATTTTTTTAAATATAAAACTAGCTAGTTCCCATATGCAAATTTGTGAATAATTTAAAACTTTTTCCTTCCTACTTTAATTTGACATGTAAAACATTTCATATTTGCATTAACACAAGGTATGATGTGTGATTTGAGTCCCTTTAAATGTTTTTGCATCTTGGATGCATTTCATAATAGGTCTCATGAGCATAAATGTGTATACATATTAATTCATATATAATAAAAACATTATCCTAATTGTCATCTTAAGTACACTTAAGCTAACTTAAATATATACACACAAATGCACAAGTTTCTTGTGAGATTTAGTATGGTGAAATGAAAATAAAGTCTAACAACATCACCTCTGCTTAAATATAAAATAAAATATAACTTTACAATCATTTAAACATATATTTATAGTAGAAACATTTAAAGGTAGATAAACTCATTAAATATTTAAAAACAATTGGTGTAATATAAAATCATGAAAAAATTCATGTAGACACTATTCTATATATATATATATATATATATATATATATATATATATATATATATATATATATATATATATCACTATAATTTTGGTATAATTTAATATTTATATTTTATACCTCAAATGAAAGGTCAAAGCAGTCAAACAATAAATTATTTTCAAACCTTAATTGGCAAAAACAATACCTCACTCATATATACATTAAATTGCATAAAAGTGAATATTAAAAATAATTTATTAAAATACTAATCTATTTATAATGAATTAAAATAATTTGTCCAGATTTTATTTTATAGGTTTTGACCTCCTAAAAATTCAAATCATTTTCGACCAAGCCTATTTTCTTTATTTTCCTGAGAATAAAATATATTGAATTTTTGAGTGAAACTAAGGAAAATGGAAACTAGGTATTTTTATCTATCTAAAAAAATCCACTCCAATTTATTTGGCCCAAAAAATAAACTATAAAATTACAAAGATGAGAGAAAAAAATTAATAGAAATAAATCCTAAAAATCGCCTAAACAGCACGTTCACCCACAAACCTACCCACCTCTCTCGCCACAAACCTATCCACCTCTCTCATTCTAGCATTGTTTGCATCGACTGGGCCCCACCTAGCAGTCTCCTTAGCTCGCTCCCACCTCTGTGCATCACCTCCACCGCTCAAGGAAGCCGAGAGAGAAAGAGAGAGCAAGAGAAAGCGGCTTCGGCCGTGCTCGACGCGTGGCCAAGACGTGTCCGACGCCGAGCTCGCCTACTCCTTCCCCAGTCGCGTCGCCCAACCTTCCTCACCATTCCAGAATCGAACCCATCGGGAAGAAGAGCTCCTGCTGCTCTCATCCACCTCTCTTTCGTTGCTGGCCATGGAGAAGAAGCCGCCGCCGATCATCGTCGAGCCACGGTCGTCTCCTCTCCTCTAGTGTTCCTTAACCTCCGTTCAATGTCGTTTCCATACCCACTAATTGCGCCCTCTGCGATGCACCCATTCGCCCGAAACGCCTCCATGGCAATGACGTCCGGAGCACGCTCCGAGCACCGTCGCCAAGACAACCTCCGCGTTCTAGCCGCCGTGGGGCATGGCCACCAGACCCACTGCGCCAACACCATTACCTCGCTAATAGGAGCAAGTTTACCTAAGGAATCGAGCCAAGAAGCCGTGAATTGGGAGATCCTCTTTTTCTTCCCAGCGCCGATTCGGATCCGCCACCATCGAATCCGTCCTCCCCAGTGAGCCTCATGTCGATTCACTACACATAGACCTTTCTGTTGGTGATATGCCCTAAAGACAATCATAGAGATGATTGTATCACATACTATGTTTACATCTTTATTATACGTTGTTCCTTGAAATAGATAACTCATTATTGATCAATGAATATGTAATTTGTTCATGAGACTATTTATGTTGAATGTTACTATTTCTAAAGGATCCCTGATCAAATATCATATATGAAACAAATATGGTTCAATGATCAGCACATTCATTGATTGATGATCATGTCCCATGGATCATGGTATGGAGATACCAAATTAATAATGTGGACACATATTGAAAAACATGTTGTTGGATAGACCCAACATGAGACACTGCGAGAGCTATATGTGATGTGCCATTAGTGGTCTCATATTAGTGTTGGTGTAGAATTCTTAGACCTGAGATTGTCATGGTTCTCAACATGTGTAGTAGCTTGCTTAGGGGTTGCCAAACACTGCTCCGTAACTGGGTAGTTATAAAAATAATCTTCGGACATGCTATGAAACATGTAGTGGGATATGAATAATCAAGATGAGATTTGCTCCTCCTTTGGAGTGATATCTCTGGGCCCCTCGATGTTATAGATTATGGAAGTGCATGGTTATGCCAAAAGTGATTGAAGAGTCAATCGCAGGTTAAATAATCTATTATAGAATCGAGTGAATGATTGAGCTATTAAAGGATGACACATATTTAGCCTTGAGCTTAATCGATATCGTGAGGCAAAGAGGTTCATACAAGTATACACTAAAGGTTCAGCCGATATGATCTTTATGTATGCCAGGTGGGTCAATATGTTCTGCTAGGGGCCACTATTGACACGTGGACCGAAAAGGAGTTTTCGGGTTACAGTCGAGTGTACATGAACCTACAGGATCGCATACTTAATGGGTTGAAATAAAGGGATTGGATAGAGACCCAATATATATGCTCAACTCCTATGGGCCTCGGAGGCCTAGTTATGGATCCTATATATTCTTCGGGTGATGAGGCTAGCAGCTAGAGAGAAACCCTAGCCGTCACTTCCTTCCCGAGCAAAACCCTAGCCGCGCACGGACGCTAGCACGTCCGTACAAGGTGTTCCATCCCTGGACGTGTGGATACCGGTAGAGGTGCCGCTGGTCTGAGGCTCTGATCGGCGTGAGAGCACAGCGAGGCATGTGCACGAGGAGGAGAAGGTTGGGTTGCTGCGATCTACTGCTTCCTCTACATCGACGCGCGCTATGTCGCCAACGTTGTTTCGGCTTCTTAGCACTTTCTTCCGCTGTACAGCGCGTCGAGTGGTAACGATCTATGATCTCATACTTGCATGGTTCCTGATTTATACGATAGAAAATTTTGATTTGTGCTATCGTAGTCTATCCATGACCCAACACTTTCCTGGGGCATCTTGATCCTTATGCTGTTATGCATGCCTTAGTTTTGACATGCATGTACTGGATCAACCCGACGCCGTCGACCCAATGTGAAGCACCGCCGTCGGGAAACTTTCTCCATCGCCGCCGCTGTCTGAACCTCACATAAACCATGGTGAGCGTCCAAGAATCGCTAGAACACACATGCATGCATTGTACTTCCCTAAATTGAACCGGAGCTCGAGATGCACAAGCATGCCGAGCCTCACCACCACTTGCGCCACTACTGCCACTTACTCGAGTCACCTTCGGTCGCATTTAGACTACCTACGAGTGTGCAAGACCCTTGCGCACATTTCCTCTTTTGTCCACAACCCCGTCCGAGCCGCCATTCGCCGTCGGTGAGGCCAAGTATGGCCGCCTGCCATGGTGCTCTGCTCTGTCCAGAGAACGAGGACCTCGTCTGAGAATTTAAAGAACTATAGCGCTCGATATATAAATTACCTACTCACTGACATTGGACCCAGGATCTATTCGTAATTATGTTAAAATATTGAGGACTCTTAATAAACTCTGAATTCAACACGTGTAGGGATGGAGGGTTAGTTTCCTAATCTTCCAGAGGGTTTTGTGCAAAACTTCTCTGACTGACCAGTGGACCCCATATATATATAATCTGGAAAAATATAAATGAGTAACTAAAACATTGTCTATTCAACTGAAAATAGAGCAAACTTTTAAAATGAATAAAAAATCCATTTTAACTCCATTTGAGATGAAACCAATTTCTGTAGATTCACAGAATCAAGCTCTTTAATGATATGAAATAAAATATATCACTTACAGTACACCAAATGTCTCTAAAAAGCTAGATACAAAATAGTTGACATAATACTTGTTGAACTTTTGAAATTAACAGAAAATTCATTTTAACTCAAAGTGAGATGAACCAAGTTCTGTTAGCTGCATAAACATGTATCTTTATGCATTGAGAAATTAAATGTGATACTCTTATTATGAAAAACATCGCTAAACTTTTAATTAGTAGAATAGGTGTTAAATCACAAACTATAAAATTTATGTGGTTCATATAAAATACACTCAAGCTCGAAATAAGCTAAAATAAAACTTAGCTAAACCAGTAAGGTTGTAACTTTACTCATAATAACCAAAACCCAAAACACTTGATATATGTAATGCCTTTCAAAATTAATATCACAAATTATCAACCATAGGTCATACTACAAATTGTAAAACACATAAGAAATTCATACAAATTCTAAAAATGATGAAACCAATTGGGTTAATCTTAGAAAATAATCCTCTTCACCACTGTAAAGTCAACTTTAACAAAAATCACCTATCAAAATATTTCACAATACTACCTAATTAAATAAAACCATATGTCAATACAAACTTTGAAAATTCATAACTCACAAATAAAAATAGATAAAATAAAAATTATTTCACCTAAATTCATCTAAGGACAGTAACTATTCACTGTGCACAAATCATGCATTTTAGAGTATTTTGTACTTTTCGCATATTTCGTATTTATTTGCATACCGTGTATTTTGTGTAGATTATAACGTTGACGGTAAAGGAGTGAGTTAGGTGTTGTCCACCATATCTGAAATCAAGGCGAGTTTTCCTCTCCTCTTCTTTGATCACATTGAAACCCATGTTTTGGAAGATGAAAAATATTGTTTGTAAAAGTGCACGTGTATTTGATACAAACTATATTTGAAACTTGGTTAATGGTAGCTATAACCTTGTTGCTGGATAATCCACTTTGACATATTGATATCCCTCTGTTTGTAACCATAGGATGAATTTGAGTACTTTCTAAATATTCATTTGGGTCTATGTATGCTTATATGTATGCCATTTGCTTAGCTATGCTTAGAACTATACAAATAACCACTTTTATGACTTTATGAATGAGATTTTGGATATTTGTTTATTGCTGGACTGAAAATAAAAATGCTAAGTATTTGTGAACCAAAATGAGTATGAAATGATTTCAGACTTGGGTGACAAGTGGTGTGCATATGGTAGTAGTTGCATATCGATAGGGGGAGTATTCGCCTGGGTTAATTAAGGATCGAACAACATGTCATCCACTTATGTTTACCATATATCCACATGTGTTAGTTATGGGATAACCTTGGCCTATTAAGTTGAATACTTGTCAACCTTGCATTCGGGAGGCCATTTTAGTAGAGATAGCGGTCATGGTTTGTGGAGCTATTTTTAAGAACTACCCACGTGTGTGTGTTGAATTTAAGGCTAGCGAATATTACTAGCTGTGTATATTTCTGTGAGGGAACGAATGTTCCCCCTCACAGTATGGGTGTCTAAGTCTATCCAATACATGTGATAATGTGCCACGTGGGGGAACGATTGTGTTCGTCGCCACGGCGTTAGGTTAAGGCGTGGGCCCGTCACTTAACGGCCCTAGACATATGCCTAGGGTGGATTAACACTTATCGTACTCATGCATGGTTAGATAGTAGTCAATGTAAAAGCCTCATTATGACCTCTAGACCACATTCAATATGTAGTGTGGTGGAGTCTTACTCGAAATAAACTAGAGTGTTCATATTATATGGTTAACGCTGTACAAACTCTGCAGAGTTCTAAACACTAATCGATTAGCCGTGCTCATGGTCATGAGCGACTTGGTGAAGTGTCGTGAGTATAGATTTATGTTTTCTAATTGTGTTTTTGTGAACTATGGATTTGAAAATGGTAATATGGGTTGAAATATGTTGTATATATTATATTGATGATTGTGAGACTTGATGCCTGATGGGCATCAAGAATGTTGATATGATGAGATTATGCCTTGTTGCCGATATGGGAAGCAAGGGTATATTTATGTTACTACTATGCAAACTATTGTGATCTACCTATGCTCATGTTTAAAATGACTTTATCAAATTTTCTATGCAAATGGTTGTGAAATAAAACTTGCTTTTATGCTAAAATGAGCTACAAATAGCCTTCCTTGATTATATGCCATGCATGTAGTATGTTAGGATTGTCTTGTGCTTGCCAGTACATTAATTCGTTTAATGTACTGACTCTTGCCATATATATCTAACTTGATATGACCATGACTACCATTGATACAATCATTGCTTATATTATAGGACGACTGGAAGGCATCGAGATTAAGCCGCAGAAGTTCTGGAATCCAATTCGGCCACCTGCTACAGTGCTGACTTCAAAAGGTCGTCAAATATGCATACGAGCTTCGTTTTGGGCTCATAAGTACTTGACGGAAAGCTCTTGGAGTCCTTTTTCCAATGGATCCAGCCTCATCTCCAAATTTCATCTTAGTCATCCGTAATTGAAGAAACAAGGTGTTGCATCACCTATAATGGGTCTATAGGCTTGTAAGTTCATCTCGGACCCCGGCCTAAGTGGGGCCCATGTGGGGTGCATCATGTAACACCCTGATTTTCGCCTGTCAAAAAATTTATTTTATTAAAAACCTATTTTCAAAAATTTGGTTCTTTGAGTGTACTTAGGATGATGTGCCAAAGATCTCAATTAATTCTTTTCTTGTGAACTCACATTCTCCGCCAAATCCGTTCCCTCCAAAATATTTTTCCAAATAATTTTCCTTCCATCCGGAGATCCTAGCAATATTTGTTTCCGGAATCCTACCGTCAACAAATATTTTTGTGCAGTTACATATCAAAATTCGACGGCCATTTCTCTCGTCAAATTTAATCATGCATCGACGGAACTGGCAAAAGCCCAGTTTTTCCTTCTATTCCTCTTTTCTCCAAATAAAATCCTCGTGTTCGGATTTTTGAATCCGAGACGCATCCTAAATCGCTCGTCCAATTTTTACCCATTCTAAATTATTTTGCTTTCTACTCACTCCATTCATTGCAAGCCAAAATACTCATCTACTTTCCTGAACACACGAGGCAGCAACAAGCAACATCCATCCTCTCCCAGCATGCATGCATGCACACGTCCTTCATTTCTCTGCCTCCTCAGCCCCATGCCAAAACAATGGTTGGGCATCGTCCCTGCAAATCGGAGATTAGGCACTGTCCTGCACTGTGCACTGAGCATGGTTAGGCACCATCGCCGCCTTCTCTGCCGAGCAAACGGCCATTTCTACACACGGTCCAGTGCGCCATGGCATCGCGACGAGCTCACTGGTGTCACTCGTCCACGCCGAAAGGTGTGAACCGAGCTCACCCATGCCGCACCGGCCACTGTCCTCGCTCTACTGTGCCTCCCTGCCGACGACGATTGCCGAACAGGATCGTCGGACCCACTTGGCCGAGCCGCCTTGTCGCCGTCCGCCGGCCGCGACGGCTATAAAAGCCACTGCCCCGTCGTCGTCCTCCTCAGCCTCCAAGCTTTCCCATTCCCACTGTCGACGTCTCTCCTCCATTCCGCGAACCAACGGGCCGAACGCCGACGCCGCGCCCGACTGAGCCACTCAGCCGAGCCAATGCTCCAGCCTCCCCGGCCGTCGTTCGGTTGAGCCCTCGGCCGGCGCCGCCTCTGCCGCGACGCGCGCAGCTCCCTGGCTGGCCGAATCCTTTGGTGCCACCGCGCCCAGCCAATGCCATGGCGCACTGCCGTGCCACTGCGTCCGGCTGCCGCCCGTGCCTCCTTGAGCCACCGGCACCCCACCCTCCTCCTACCGGCGCGCTGCCGCACGCCGCTCGGCCGCCTCCTGGCAGCCTGGTGCCGCCCCGGCCTCCTGCCTTCCAAGCCGCCGCACCCAGCCGCCAGCCCCGCGTCACGCGCCGCGCTGCGCCGTGTCGCCCGGCCCGACGCCCCGCCCGCTCGGGCTCTCTCCCGGCAGAGAAGCAGAGAAACAGAGAGAATGAGAAAGAGAGAGAGGAAGAAGAGGATAAGAAGGAAAAGAAGAAAAGGAAAAAGAAAAGAAAAGAAAAGAGAAGTAAAAGAAGTGGGACCCGTCAGTGGGCCCCACTATTTTGACTCTCTCTGTGCGGGCCCCGAAGACTTTGAAAAGTCTATATCACCTCCCTCTCGTTGTTGGGCCAAGCCGTAAAGTCCTCCACAAGAAGTCTACCAAACCTCCCTCGCATTCATTGGGCCAACCGGCCTAATAATCTATCCAAAAGTCCATAAAACCTCCCTCATTTCCTCGGGCCGAGCCCAAGAAAATCCATTTCTACAAAAAGTCTATATCATATCCTCTAGGCCGAAGTCCACCAACAAGCCATTCTCCTCACCAAAGTCTAACATATATCCCTCTACTCACCCAACCCCCTCTATTGAAGTCCATCTTGCCTCCCCAAGCTATTCATTCTTGTTGGGTTGGTAATAAAAAGATAAAATCTAATGCTCCTCCCCGGTACTGCTTTCGGCGACGACGTCGCCGCACGCCGCGCCGTCATCTGAACCCCGAGAACGACTAACTTATTCAACGGCTAACCTCTAACATCTAACATTCGACCCATTGACTCACTAACCCGCTGACACTCTAACTTACTGACTCACTGACCTCTAACTCGCTAACCCCCTAACCCCTAACTTGCACTAACCCGCTAACATTTATTCCTTAACGCTGTGTGTTCGTTTGTTACCATCGATCGAACACGTGGTGTGCGAGGACGATCCGCGGGCCGACCGTCCCCAGGCTGTACATCGACGACCGTAGTTTTGTGTGAGGACCACCGCTCGGTGTGCCGCTACCCGGCTGCCGCAAGGTGAGCTCCTCTCTTGCTCTTCCTCTTGCTTTTGTTTCCTTACCGCCGTTGTTGCCGCAACACGGTGACGTCGTCAGGCGCAACACCGTACCCGTTCCCTGCGCGGTTGCCCTCCACAGCGATCGCCGCTGTGCCGCCGGCTATGCATGCGCCATACAGCTAGCTGGCTGTACGTGTGCATGCATGCAAGCAGCTCACATGCATGCAGCTAGCTAGCCGTGTGTATGCATATGCATGCATGCTTGTAGCTCGCCCAAGCCCTTCACCTCACCATGCGCACACACATTTAAAAACAAAACCTGTACGTGAGGAGCTAAGGGCGGTCCCACCCGTCAGACCTTTTTCCTTTTCTTTGTTTTAAAACTTTTTCAATCTTTCAAATTCCGTATCTCCCTCGTTTTAAGTCGGATTTGAACGAAACTTTCGTCAAAATCTTTCTAAAATCAAGATCTACGCAATAGCACTGGTTTGGTTATTTTTTTTGATTCTTTTCGAAATTTTTTGGCTCATTTTTTTGTGTTAGTGAGTAGTTTGTGACGTTAGTATTCAACCAGACAGGGTACATCTGCGAGGAGGAAACTGAGCTAATTGAGAACGAACACCCAATTGAGCAAGACAAGTCACTACGCCCCCTTCCTCGAACATGTTGATCCTATTTTTATAAATTTGTTGATTACAAATAAAATTGCATACTAATTATAAAATGTGCACCTACACTTGTTTAAGCCTTACCTTTGATATTGTTTATCCTTATGTATTTACACACCTTTGTTACCTGAGTATATTACTTTACGCGTGATTATTTACTCACTGCTTAGCCCTGCTTACATAGACGTTATACACTCCATATGTGTGATATGTGGATGTGGTTATACTGATCACTCGATGGGAGTGATTGATAGAGATCGGGTGGAGACATAAGCGCCACCCACAGCATGAAAACCTTTGTGAAAACCCAAAAACTTAATTAAACAAAAGTGATTTTGACTGGGGCGGCACGGATAGAATATGGGTGGTTCTGGGAACGGTAAGTCGCCGACCTTGGTCAGTTAAGGACCGAGTCAAGAAGATAAGCAGGAAACGAACCGAGTACAACCACACTTCTTGAGTGGGGTTAGACCCGGTGGACTAGGTTATTCTCGTGGGGTGGCACCCCAGACATGGTAGGTTCTGGATATCGGTATGGAAATGTGGAAGTGTGTGGTTTAATAACGTCAAGCTTTATATATGTATAATGTAGCCTTCAATCTCGGGAGCGCTAGGACTCCCCTCACAACCGGCTCGAGGTAGGAATGTGGCGCCGGGGCTGCAATGGGGATTCATAGTCCTTGGAGCGGGTGCTGCCATGCGAGGGTAACTGAAAAACCAGGCCGTGACAAGTCTCATGTGTTGGGTGCGTCACGGAGTGTGGGATTAAAAGCGTACATTCGCTGCAGTGTGAGTAAATTAAACTATTCGAATAGCCGTGCTCGCGGTTAATGAGCACCGGGACTTGTATTACTCTTGACTAGCCTCCTCAATTTGTAATATTGCTTAAAATATGATGGGTATGGAAGGTGTGACCTTGCCTGATGTGCAAAAAGGTCGTAGTGGTTAAAACTGTGGAAATTGGATGCGAGGGTAAACCGGACCAAGCGAGGCTTGGGAAAGGTGGATGAACCCTCGCAGGTTAATGACAACTTCAACTTAACGTGGTTTTCAGTTAAAACTGTTATGGCATTGGTTAGTGATATAATTTGTGAAAACTAGCTTTATGCAAATAAACCAAGTCATCCTTGAACCCCTATGAACATTATATGCATTCTGTAGTGGTGGCTTGCTGAGTACGGTTGGTACTCACTCTTGCTTATTTAAATTTTTTTAGAAAAAGGTGTTGGTGTCGATCTGTGCATGTGCTATGCTGGCAAGGAGTTACCAAGGACGGCGGAATAGGGACCTAGGTTCACCAGTCGATGCGTGTGGGATAAAATGAACCGCCGCTGCTTCGCTTCCGCTACCTCATTTATTTGTGTTGGTATTTTGTGTTGTTGTCGACCATGCTTGGTCTATTCGGATCCCATTTGGGCTATCCTTGTATTATTAATAGATTGTAAGACCTGTATGACGATGTCAGCTTGTGATATACAACTGTACCATGTGTGTACCATCTACTGATCCAGGGAATGGTATTGTAATACACATGAGGTTTCCGGTATACAAAACCGGGGGCTCACACATCCCAACCTGGTGGAGCACAACCCTAGGGACCCCTTGGTTGTCCTCGCACCTCCTTAAATAGCTAGGTACCCCATTAGTGTTTCTTGGATTTTGTTTAGATTAAAGTTTAGCTTCGCTACTTTGTCGTGTAATCCCGTGATCGGTTAGATCGCTGGTTTGCTCGTTATGGAACCCCAACATATCATTTGTTTTCGATTCCTATTTGCAATACAGATTGCTTTTATCTTGTTCTTGCTTGTTTCTTCGATTTGCTTGTAGGAATAAGGTTGATCTTCACCGGCAAGATCAACAACCCACGGAGAGGTGTATCGATCGCTAAGGCACAACACAACAACGTCTCGTATGGTTGTAGTCAGGTCGTCAATGTTTCTCCCAAATCGTAGTTATCATCAACTCACCGAAAGATCGGGCCAATTCAGATCCCTGAGCGTACCAAGTGGAGTTTGTTGACGGCCACTAAAGACCACTTTTAGGCCGTCAATACCTGCAGAAAGCTATACAAAGACAACATCCAACATAGTGGTAGGGTTTATTTTTAATAAATTCCATAAATATTGGTGTATATTTGGATGCTGGTAAAAAACTACCAAAGTTGGGAAGAAATACACATAAAAGAGGGGAAAGATTACATTCCTATCCAAGCCCATTAAGTCTTGGGCCCAGAAACCCGACAAAATCATATCCAAGTAGGCTAACTCCCGAAGAACCCAAGAGGAGATCCACCTGCCAGGACCCAGGAGAAGGGCTAGGGCCAGAAGGGCCAGCCAGGGAAGGTCTAGCTCCTCTCAACCTCATTTTCCACGTGCGGGCAGTTACGACTTGCTACGTTAGTTGGGACCGTTTCTCGCGCAACTACCAACTTCAGGAGGACACTTGGCAAGAGGAGAAGAAAGATGCTCTTAGGATACTATGGAGGAACCTCACATGCTCAAGGCACTTTCTCCTATAAATACCCCTCTCTTCCTCACTTGTAAACACACCAAGATTGAGCTGAATTATAAGAGGCTCTTTGTACTCTTTTATAATTAGCATAAAGGAGAGAGTAAGGAAGAAAGAGTTGAAGGAGTTCAGGAGTTATTGGTATTTCTCTCTATTTCTTTTGTACCTTAACAATTACCTTGCTCTAGTTGAAAGTACTTTATTCTAATTGAGTAATTGAGATTTATCTTGTGAGGTGTATTTCTTAGTTAGTTCCTATTTAGCATACTGGTATACTATCACTAGAAATAGTGTTTACTTTAGTGTTTGATCAACATTAGAATAGTATTTAATAGTGTAGACATGGTGTCTATATTGTTGAATGCCTGTATTTGCTACGTATCCCACAGTACGTTAGAGGTTGGTGTAGAGGTGGTGACAGCCCTCGAGATCACCGTAGTCCTCCTTGTCCGGGTACGGAGTAGAGCGTGACCTGGTAGCAACGAGCAAGCCAGTGCCTGAAGTATTGCAATAGGATTAAAGTTAAGCTTTCTAAACGACCCTGTGCCACACTAGAAAATCCTCTCTACCCTTTGGCCTACATTATCTTGTGTCCTTGGATGAATCTAAATAGGAGCTAAACACACACGTTCGCTGTGAAAATTCGATACCTTGGAATACTCCTTGGTGAAGTGCTACAGCGGTATCTCCGTGCGCTTGCGGATTTTATCTGTGAACGTAAGAAATACCAACAGAGTTCAGGATTTATTAAGTGATATCAGAGCTTTCGTTTCTCGGTGAGTTTTTATCTATCTATAACCAGAAAATAGCCATCAAAAAAAAGAATTGCATCCTTTACCCAACCATATTTGTGCCATTGCATTGTTCTTTTCAGTTTTTGCTTTGTTGAGTTTTGTGTTGCATCATCAAGTCGTGTTGTTGGTCTTAGCGTCTAGTCATTTAGAGTTTTGAGTTCTCGGCATGTTTATTAGCACCATCGCCGTCGCGTCTTTGTTGTCGTTGGGATCTTCGAAAACGGAATCATGTCACCACTAGGGTTACATTTCAGACATTATCTGTCGGTTGGTTTTGGAGTTGCATCTAGGGTTTGTGTTGTGTGGTGGTGCCATATCCCGTGGTTGTATCTGTGTTGTTGCACGTGAGGAGGATCGAAGGAGGAAATTAGATTAGATTGGTTTCAGTTCGGTTTGGGAATAAATAATAGATTGGATCAGCTGGAAATCAGTTCCTTTTTATGCGGTGCACCAAATCTGAACTCTCCACCTCCCTTTGGCTGGCTCCCACTCCACCACTCCACCGTACAGTTGTTTTCTCCTCCACCATAGAGTTGTTAAAGACATT
The DNA here is from genome assembly GCA_008326285.1 of Oryza officinalis. Taxonomy (NCBI): domain Eukaryota; kingdom Viridiplantae; phylum Streptophyta; class Magnoliopsida; order Poales; family Poaceae; genus Oryza; species Oryza officinalis. Next base: position 17,012,552 of record BDMV01000011.1, on the reverse strand, counting down.
GGTCAAAAATTTTTCGGTGTCGGATTCAAGATCTTTTTGCAAAAACGGAATCTATGGGACTAGAGCATTCCATTTTTTGTAGATCAAATTTTAGGGTTTGCACTTTTGCGGTTGAGTCCCTATAATTTTTATATTTACATTTGAGTCCCTGTATTCATGCATTCAGGTACTTGAGTCGTTTTTGCTAAAAAAAAAGGAAAAAAAGGCAGAGAGATGCTAAAAAAGAAAACAAAAGCCACACCAAAAAAAGAAAGAAAGAAAAAAGAAGAAGAAAGAAAGAAAGAAAGAAAGAAAGAAATAAAGAAAAGAGAAAATCAGCTGTTATCTTTAAGTTTGCTTTTGTATATCAGAGCTGTGCTTGAGTTTTTCCTAGTGCTATCTTCTGGTATCGTTTGCGTGTAGGCTTGTGTCTCTAGTACATTCTAGCCAAGGACCAGCACGATACTGACTTTGAATAGTTATTCAACTTTACATTCTCTGATTTGAGCATTTGCTAGTCCTTTGCTACATATTTAAGCCTACCCAGAGCTCCACAGATTTGATTGCAGCCGTACAACAAGTGTTTGCCAAGGCATCAATACATCCAACCTCCATTGGGTCTAGGTTGAGTCGGTGCAATCACCATTCTGCTTGCTTTGAAAAGATCTCGTAAGAGCATGGTTAAAAGCTTGAGTGTGTGTGATATTTGAGCCTCCACTACTTAGTAGTTGATAGGAGCGTGCATATTCTTGTGTGTTTTTTTGTTTGCTACTAACCATGGTAGGATTGTGCAAGGGGATACGAGATGGTCATGCTCAACATTGACTTCTTCACCTTCGACGAGATATGGTGACTTCTCCATGTGATGCATTTGAGGTACCTGACTATAATTTTAGACGAGTTGAATCTAGGTTACCATTCTACGATGGTAAGTACAATTCGGTTGCTTATGTTGATTGGGAGCTAGGAGTAGACAACAAATTTGATGAATATGATTTTTCTGATCCTCAAATGATTAAGGCTGCTAGTAATAAGTTTACCTCTTCTGTATTCTTTTGGTGGAGTCATGTTAGTAATAAACCTGAAACTTGGGATGAGTGCAAAACCATGATGGGAAAGTGTTTTGTGAGTTCTTATTGCAAATGTATTCTTCTTGAGAAATTAGAACATCTGAAACAAGGTGATCGAACTGTTAGAGAGTACATCTATGAATTTAAAGTTTGTATCATCTACAGTGGTCTAAAAGAATGCAATGAAAACACAATGCATAAATTTTTCAAGGGTCTAATTCTGATATTCAAGTTATGCTTGCTAATATGACTTATAATCATATTGGACACCTATTCATACTTGCTCATAGCATTAAGAGTCAAATCATATCAAATACGAGAAAGCATGAACAATGTAATTTGGCTCCTGTTTCCGAATCTCCTATATCCTTGTGTAACGATGATGTGCAAACATAGGAGGAGCAATCTTTTGTATCTTCTGTTAGTAACGTTTTGCAAGGAGTTCAGAACATTCCACAAAAGAAGGAGAATGATGTTCTTAAGAAGAAAGAGGAGAAACTTGAAGCACCTGCGATGTCTGAAAAAAGTTTGTAAGGTAAATTAAATGGTGCTAAGATAAATGAAGGTGAGTATTCTCAAGCTATGCTACATATGTCCACTTTTCATGCTATAGTAGAGCAACCATTAGTGGAACCAATTGCTGAGATTTCTTTGTCACAAGTTGATCTATTTGCTGTTCCTTGTGATAAAGAAGAGTTCTGTGATAATGTTTCACTTATATCCATGCCGCAACTAATGAATGAACATGTTATTCTTGTTGTTAATTCTTTCTGTGCTGATTTTAAGCATGCTGTTTACATTGCTAATGAAGTTGATGAACGTGAATTGCAATATTCTTTAAGAACTTTGGGTTATATTCTGTTTGATGACTTTTGTGAGCTCGATAATTTGAAGGCGAAATTATTTGCTACTAATTTTCCATATCCAACCAATACTATATTTCATATCTTTGGCAAATATAATGATAGAGAAGTATGTTTGGTGCACAGTATTTACATATGTTCAGTTTTCAAACCTCCTATAGCCATGAACAATATTGCATGCTCGAGAGTTATATTATTGCTAATGATGATACTTCGAGTTTCTCTAGTTTTGATTGGAAGAAACCGATTATTTTAAATGGACTACGGGAAGAGCACCATATGAAAAAACCAAAGATGGTATTTCGTGAAGAAGGAGAGGATGATATGGCCATGACTACCATTGATACAACCATTGCTCACATCATAGGACAACTGGAAGACATCGAGATTAAGCCGCAGAAGTTTTGGAATCCAATTTGGCCACCTGCTACAATGTTGACTTCAAAAGCCTGTCAAATAAGTATACGAGCTCCATTTTGGGCTCATAAGTACTTGACGGAAAGCTCTTGGAGTCCTCTTTCTAATGGATCTAGCCTCATCTCCAAATTCCATCTTGGTCATTCGCAATTGAAGAAACAATGTGTTGTGTCATCTATAATGGGTCTATGGACTTGTAACTTCATCTAGGACCCCGGCCCAAGTGGGGACCATATAGGGTGCGCCCCAACCTAGTGGAGCACGACCCTGGGGACCCCTTAGTCATCCTCCCACCTCCTTAAATAGTTATGTACTCCTTTAGGGTTTCTCGGGTTTTGTTTAGATTAAAGTTTAGCTTCGCTACTTTGCCGTGTAATCCCGTGATCGGTTAGATCGCCGGTTTGCTCGTTATGGAACCCCAACATATCATTTGTTTTCAATTCCTATTTGCAATACATTTTGCTTTTATATTATTCTTGTTTGTTTCTTCAATTTGCTTGTAGGAAGTAGGTTGATCTTCACCGGCAAGATTAACAACCCATGGAGAGGTGTATCGATCGCTAAGGCGCAACACAACAATGTCTCATACGGTTGTAGTCGGTCGTCAACGTTTCTCCTAAATCGTAGTTATCATCAACTCACCGAAAGATCGGGCCAATTCAGATCCTTGAGCGTACCAAGTGGAGTTCAGGATTTATTCTAACTTGTTTGCCATGCATATAGTATGTTAGGATTGTCTTGTGCTTGCCAGTACATTAATTCGATTAATGTACTGACTCTTGCCATATATATCTAACTTTTTTTGTAGATGTTAGGCTTGTTAGATTTGTATGGCCGAGAATCATTCTTCTTCTAGGTTGGATCCATGGGTTACCCCGTAGTCGGTTGCTTGTGGTTTCGGGTAGCCAAGCTTCCGTGGATTCGTAGCTATTCGGCCAGTTGGCCTATGTAATTAATTTAAGTTTATTTGTATTTACCCCTTAATTTTTGTGATATTTATTGCTTAGATGAAAGTGTAGAACTAGAGCTTATCCTAGGATCTAGTTTTACACCGATATGGGTATTAAGCATTTGGAATGTCGTAGGGCTTTAGCAAATTTGGTCAAGTCTCCTGGGATGTGTAACACATCTGCTCGCCACTTTTTTGTGGTTTGACGGGCATGTTCCAAGCTGAAGTTGACTGGCATGTTTAAGTCCCAGCAATGTCCCTTATGCTCTTTACTCAGCGCTTCGAGTTTTATACTGTGTATGCTATTTGATATGATAGGGCTGCGATGAGGTTGGATGGTTACCACTTTATTTGATTATTATTAGATCTCATCCAACTAAATATTTCGTGCTATCATTTCAGGTATTTTACATAATATCTAACCTGGGGTGTCCCCACATTATCCGTCCATCACAATGGGTAAATTCACAATACCGAATGTCCGTGTACCGCAATAGTAAAAATATAGCTTAGTATGGCACGAGATATAGCTAATCAAGGCATCGGGATCCAAGCTATTTTATATCATCTTACATACTTAAAAATTTAGGAAAGCTTCCATTGTTATTTTTGTCCGTTGTCCACACCCATACATCACGAGTCTGCTCAGTTGTGAATATGAACCTGTGTCTCAGTTGTGATTATGAATCCACGTCAGAAAAAGTCCGTGTTCACCAGATCAGGCTTTGGATCGCACTTTTACCAATTCCGCAGCCGCTCATGGGTGATGAAGCGATAGATCTCGGACATTGGCAAAAAAATTTAGTTCGAAAGAAGCATTGTCATCTTCACATGGTTTTCTTGGTCTGTTGCAACGCACGGGTATTATCACTAGTTACTATAAAAGATAAAAGGTGATTCTGACCTCTTTCATATGTCTTTTTTTGTTCATCAACTTGTCAAACCACTTCTGATAGAAAGAATATTTGTTCGCCATCTACCCATCCGTATAGAGGTCACGCATATGCTAGGCCGCTTGGGCCTCGGTGTGCTGCGGCTTGCAAGCCCTGCCTTGGGCTGTCTCCCCCAAGGTGGGCCCTCGGGGTGCACGGCGAGAAACATTTTTCGAATTTTTAGCATTTTTAATTTTTATTTTTTAAAGATTTGCAAAAATAATTTGAGGTTTGAAAAATTTACAAAACTAATCCCCAATTGACGTCTCAAAGGGCGATTTTTAAAAATCGTCCTCCCAGAGGGCGACAAGGGGCCTAACTGCAAATTTTCAAACCCTTTGCATCGGTTTTAATTGATTAAAAACTAATAATACTTATTCGACACTTTAAATGATCTTAAATAAAAAAATTGTTAATAACAAAGTTGTAGATCTTTGCGAGATCTATAACTTTCATATAAAGTTTATCTCCATCCGATGTCGTTTAAAATGTAGATCTGAGATTCTTTTAAATAGGTTTTAGATTTTGTAATGAATATTTGGATATCTAAACGATCTTAAATGAAAAAGTTGTTAACTTTATAGATCTCTGTGAGATCTACGACTTTATAGTTAATAAATTTTTCATTTAAGATCGTTTTGAGTGTCGAATAAGTATTATTAGTTTTTAATCAATTAAATCGATGCAAAGGGTTTGAAAATTTACAGTTAGGCCCCTTGTCGCCCTTTGGGAGGGCGATTGGGGATTAGTTTTGCAAATTTTTCAAAGCTAAAATTATTTTTGCAAATCTTTAAAAAATAAAAATTAAAAATGCTAAAAATTCAACATTTTTCCTTATTTTTCCTGATCATGGACTAATGACATGATCCATTGGAAATATATCTTATTTATCATATTTGAAAAAAAAAAGTCCCTGTAGAAATACAAAATGAATGATCATAACTGATAGGCAAAAGGAATCAAGCATATTAAAACAAAACTAAGTCCTCGTGGTTTCTCATAAATACAGAGGTTGAAAGATATGTTGTTACGGTTGGTTGTATTTTTTTTATTCTTATCTCTATGTGGTATATAACTATATTAATCATGTTGGGTCTATGAAAATAATTCTTTTGTCATGGCACAATTTATTGCATGTAATGACCGAAAACAGAGAGTGTCAGAAATATTCCATTTGAATTAAAACTGGTAGCAATATTGCCATATTTGTTTTTTAAGCAATATTACCATATTTGTTTTTTTGAATTCAAACATTAGTTCGAAAACTACATAACACCGTAAATGGTTATTGGTTTTTTTGGTCAACTAGTATTTATAAGAGAAAACTCTCTGTGTAACCTTGGTCAGGAGAGGATCAAAAGGTGGACATGATTTGAATAGTGTACTGTTTTAAGGGCATGTGACTAATTGATGGATGTAACACCAGAAAATAATAAAAGGATTAATGTTTTGTTTATTATGTGGATAATCGACTTATTATATTAGAAATGTAGCACTTTTTATCTCTAACAAAATCACCTCTTCTCTCGCCCTAACAAAATTTGATCATGAAGATTATGTTGATACCGTATAAATGTAATTCCTATTTTCTTCCCAATTTTTTCCTCCTTCGTTGGTTCCGCTGCGACACAACGATGACATGGGACCAGCTGATTCCTACTCTAATTTGTGAGGGATCATCTTATTCAACTTTGTGTCTGGTGAGTAGTACAGGATACTAAAATTGTCTTCACCCGTTGTAACGCACAGGTATTTTGCTAGTAAAAATAAAAGTAAATAAAATATTGTCATGTAAACTAATACTAGTTTAGAAACTATGCATTGGAGAGCGGTAGGTTATCACTGTCATCGTTTCGTCTATTTTGATTGTAAGCTGTAACGACTTATCAATAAAAAATAATTTATGGATAAAATTTTTATATGCATGTCATCAGCAATTTAAAAGAAAACGGTAAAAATAAAAATTACAATGTAAAACCCCAAAATTTGCAGCTTATACTAGCATCTGCTTGACATGGATTCAGTACACTGTTGGTGAAATAGGAACTAGGGTCCCCTTTCCCCGCGGACCCAAGGCAATATCCTCACTTTAGCAACAGAGAGAATCGGATTAATGTCTCGATAGTGATGGTTGTCAGAGTGTGGGGCCAGGACCAGTCTACTAGGGCCCCGGGTCCCCCACTTATGGTGTAGTCGCACACTCCTCCCCTTGAGAGGAGTGTTGAGACCTACAAGATCTATATCTACAAATGGAGAGCCCGAGACCCGTCCTAATATAGGTCCCAGGGCCCTCTTATCACTCTAGGTCACACACTTCCCTCCTTGAGAGGAGCATCGAGACCTACAAGATCTATATCTATAAATGGAGGGCCCAGGACACGTCCTAGTATACATCCTAGGGCCCTCCTATCACTCTAGATCGCACACTCCTCTCCTCGAGAGGAGCATTGAAACCTATAAGATTTACATTTGCAAGGTAATGGGCTAGGAGCCTGTTAACAGCAAAATTTGGTAAAGGTGTGCCAGCAATTAAGATTGGATCCGAGTCGGATTTGAAGGAATAAAGGAGTTTTCTAAAACAGGTAGCGTATCGGCCGGAGCCGTATCGGCCGATATGGAATCGGACTTGGGTAGCTGATACGGGTAACTTGGCTTCGTGTTGGTTTCGGAGGAGGGTTTAAAGATATTGCCGGCTAGGAATTGAGTCCAGATAAGGCAATTGTATCTATTAATTAGGAATAAGAGTTAATTTCCTTTTTGTAATATTGTGGTAAGAGTCCACCTAGGACTTGTTTGTTTAGGTAAGTTGTAAGTAGTGTCCGGCAAGGACAAGGTTTGTTTGTACGGGTATAAATATAAGCCCGAGGTTTATGTAAAGAAGAACAACAGTTCAATCAACACTTTCGGCGCATCACCACAATTTTTCCTTTATTTTTCGATGAGTTCGTGCTTCGGGTTTGTCAATTGGAGGTATGGCTTGTTAAGTTACCACATAACTTAGCTAATCTAAGTCGATGGTTGATTTAGCCATATCGGCCAAGCCTTTTCTGAGGCTTTGTAGGTATCGGCTAAATTAGCTCATTAGCCTAGATTGGAATAAGGTATCCACCACTTCAAAAAGTTTTCAAGGACTTGATTGTTTAGATATCATGCTTCTTTTTACACTTTGTGCTGCGTCAGCCCTAATCCTAATTAGAATCATGATCCCTAGCTTGTCTCTTGTTTGTAATAGGGGTACCATCAGAGTTTTAGCCAATCTTATCTGATATAGCTGCTTAGTTGTGTTTAAATTCATTTTAATTATACTTTTTATGTTATATCTGCTCCTTATACAAAAGTATCACTTTAATTAAATATATCAAGCTTGTCTTAATATATTTATTTAAATTGGTATTATTGTATAAGGCTGTATTGGAGTATTAGTTGATATGGTATCAGTTTTTAATCTAACTATGATTTCATCGGCTAAGGTCTAATCTTTGTCAATAGGTTATGTATTTACAGCCAATGGAACATATTTAGGGTTTACTTTGAATTATTTATCTTACACCTCATAGTCGATTCGGTCAAATCGCATCGGCTAGGTCTATACGATACGTCATCGGCTTATCGGCCGATTGGCTGTCATATGTCTAACTCAGTTTTATTGTATATCTTGTTGGTTGCAGGATCAAACCAACTGGCACGTCCTGAATCCATTTTTTAAGAGTTGGACCTGCACTAGAGTTAAGCAAATCTCTTAGGCCGCCGTGTTTTTGCATGAACACGTTTTTGGCACGTTTTTGCATCAACAGAGCCTGAACCATGTCCTCGGCATGCCCTGGGGGCTCCCACCTTGTTTTTTGCAACAACACGTACGTGGATTTCAAGAAGGGAGTAGAAACGTATAAGGTTTATATCTACATAACAGTGGGTCGAGGGGCCCGAGGTCCCCCGGTTGGGTCCCGGGGCTCTCTGCCCCCCGCAATTACACACACACACACTCTTTGATGAGAGGAGCGCGCAGATGTAGAAACACATGTCCTAAAGGTTATCTCCATCTGATTTCCTTCATCGTCAACACCGACAAGAAGCTTGACAGAGACAACGAGTCTTCCTGTGAGATAGTGTGGGAGTGTGCCCGGGCCCCGGGCTGTATAGAGGCCCCGAGCACCGCACATGCCTCGAGGAGATACTTGCTCTGTCACCAAGCAGGGCAGATAGGATTGGCAGTCGACGTAGAGCGGTGGGCTTGGCGGCAGTGCCGAAGTGACACCCTCAATCTGTTGTTGGCGATGCCTTTAAGTTTTCACACCAAGGGCGCTACCTCGCCGCATGCAATCAGGAGGTGTCAAGGAATGAAGAAGCCGGTAGCAATGAGTCTCTTGGGGGAACAGGAGCGGCGCCACGTGTCAAGCATGCCCGGCGACACCCTACCGCCGACGTGTCAGAGCTTAGGCACTGTAAACCGTTGCTTTAGCTATAAAAGGAAGGATATTTGATACTAGAGAGAGGACGAATCGACCTACTTCGACAACCATTATAAGAGTGAGAACCAGGTATACGTAGGGCGAGAGTTCTCGTTAGTCTTAGAACAAGCCAGCCTGTGCTCGTCATAAAAGAGCTTTGTATTTTTCCTCAGTGAAATCAAAAACACATTAGAAGGATGTTACACCCTCGGGTGGCCTGAACCTGTATAACCTCCGTCTTTGAATTGTCTTACTTTTTCACTCGAGTGCATCTCGCCGAAAGACTAGCATCATCCACAGCCAGCCCCCTGGTCGAATCTTAAAAAAGAGGGGAGGGGTCTGCACCTCCCCGTTGTCGGGGGACAGCATCCCCGACAGCACACTACTCATATTTTGTACCATTGGGTCTGCTATTAAATTACTAAATTAAATGATGGTTATTTAACTGAAAGAAAAAGAAATTTGTACATTGGTCGGAGGATTAAGTGATCCTATAAAATGAAATAGTTCTGGAGAGTAAAATAGACTCTTTTGACTCTTTTCAAAAAGTATTATGGTTGTAGCTAGTAAAATAAGAATCTTAATAGTATTTGTGCTACTATTCCTCGCGCACATGACAACGCTAACTTGTCACGTGCCAATGTCACCACGAGTTGTATTTCGCAGTTTCTTTTACCAATTGGCAAGATTATCACGCTGCACCGTGAGAATGTCATGGCAGAAAGGTTCACATAAAAATGTTTTTAAGGGTTTATTTTTAAGTTTTATATTAAGCAACGTTCACAAAATATAATTAAAAAAATACCTACACCCAAACCGGTCACAAGTTTTTACCAAGACAAATGTTCAAATTGGAATATTTGGTTCCTCGAAAAGAAAGATAAATATTTGGATAAAACCTAGTCGGGAAAGCTGGAAAGAAAGAACAGACATGCCAACAGTAAAGTAGTACTCTGTAAATTGGGCTGCACCGTTGCCGTTCTCTGTTTGTTCTTTCTTTGCCTCCTTTTTATCTTGCCAATTGAGATTCCGAAATACTAATATTGTCGATTTGTCGTTGCCTGTTGCCTGCCTGCCCCAACCAACCCACCAAAACATATCGATTAGCCTCCAGATTTGTGTTGTCTCCTGTGCTGTGCATCGTCCTGAGACCTGAATCAGTAATTTGCTCTCTCAGAAGGCCTAATTTAATCATCGTCCTGTGCAGTATCTTTGGATGATACTGCGCGGTGTCCGTTTCCTTCGAGATGACATGCGCATGCACATGGTGCTGCCTGTGACTTCGGTCCCACGCACTCGACACTCGTGTCCTGGAATCAAAACTGGCAGCTAGAGTGGATAGATCAGCCTGTTACAGTGTTACTATTAGGACTACCATTAGTTAAAAGTAACATTAAGGCCAGAGTTCGAATGTACTACTATACTCATATCGTGGCACATTTTTCAAACTGCTAAAAGGTACGTTTTGTGCAAAAATTTTCTATATAAAAGTTGTTCTAAAATATCAGATAAATTCATTTTTCAAGTTTGTAATAATTAAAACTTAATTAATCGCATGTTAATGTCATCTCGTTTTACGTGAAACACTTTATCTTTATCTTTATCTTCATCTTCAGGAGATTCAAACACTACCTAAATATATTTTAATAATATATTTGACTGCATTAAAAATATTGCTATATCTTTTTTAAAATTGGTCAAACTTTTTTAAGTCAAAGGAAATTATAACATTGACTTATAATATGAAATGTAGATTCAAAATTTATTCTCATGTTAATAAATCACAACCATGTCTTATTTAATTTGCCCACCTACTCTCTCAACTTAATTAACCAATCACAACTATTTTTTATTTAATTTTATCTCTCCTTAATTTTCACTAAAGCAATTAAAAATATTTATATTTTAGAACATAGGGAGTAGCATTGACTAAAACATGAGTGCCAAAGCAATTGTATTTTAATCTAAATAGTTTTGCCAAAATTATAGCATCACATTTTTTACATGATTTTATTTTTTTCCCTATGTGATCGCTGTAACTCTTATTATGTATATGCAAGTAAATATCATCTCCTCAAACGGGTATTCAATTATTTTAATTTTAATTCTCTCGTATAGTGTGTTCTGTGTAAACTTTGTAAATCAACAGGGTAAATTTTCAAATTACCATGTAAGTTTTGTAATTTACAGTGTTTTATAACTGTTTTACCATCTAATCTAACTGTTTTATAAAAATATTGCGCCAATCTAACTGTTTTATGAAAATATGGGGATATAAATACAGCTAGTCACTAATCGTTGACGGGCTATACGCGGACCATGGTCTTTTTCCTCAAATATGAACTTGGCGAGATTGGAGGTAGCTTTAGATCCCTCTTGTCAGCTTCTGTGGTTCCCATATTGGGTTTATTTAGGTCTGTATTGGCTTCTATTTTGACTTGCCTATGTTAGCCTCTGTTGGCGTGTATTTATACCCTCAGATGTCCCCTTGTCCAAGTAGAACTAAGGAGATAAGTATGGATACAATCCGAGTAGTTTTTTAGTGCTCAACTAGAACTCTGCTTCTCTTTCCTTATTCGGAACATCTTCAATATATGAGGCATGATTCCGTATAAGGCTTGGTATATAATGGGCCCCGTCGAACCCAACCCAAAACTATTGAGTATGCCTTATCTATAACACTAACAGTAGCCCCGACTTCAATGCAAATGAACGAGTTAATGTTCTCCACCGAAGACCTTAGAACAATAGTTGTTGAACCTACCTAACCATTCTCGGACAGCCAAGAAGGTGTGGAGTGTGTGATTAAGTTCACTGCCCAGCCTTGACCGAGAACATAACCATCGGTTGAATTTGGACTGAAGTCAAAAGATACCATCTCAGTGGGCACACCATCGCTTTATCTAGTAACCCTTGTCAAACCCATCCAACCTTTCTCGGACAGCCGAGCTGGTGCAGAGTACGCGATAAGGTCATTCTCTTCTCCTGAACCGAAAAGTCAACTTAAACTTGAATCTACTAATCCGGCATCCATTTAGTCAAAAATAAATTTCGACTACCGTATGCCATGGGACTAGTATTTGTCTTGTTAGTTGAGAACGAGTATTGTAGGTTTGAACTTTATTGAGTCAAGACAAGATGCCGACTACTATAAAGCCTCCAACTAGTCTATATTACACAAGAAATCTAATTGCTCTGATACCTGATTTTCTTGAAATCAATTATCAAAACAAATTGTTAGATAGAAAAGCCCCTGAATGAAAGCTTGGGAGTAATATGATATAAATTGAAAATATTGAAAATTGAAACTATTGAAAATAAACTAACTGTATGTGTGGTAATAAACGAGTACTCTTACTTGGTGAGCTGCCCTCAGCAGAACGGAGTTAAATACTCTCCCTAGCCCCAACTAGTTTTATAAAAAGGAAAATATTTCCATAAAAGTAGTTTGAATTTTTCATATTTGACTGAATTGAAGTAGCGAATTCCTAGCCCCCAGCCGTGAAGATGGAAAAACCAATTCCCGAGTACACAGCTAGTTAATACATAACAGTGGGTACTCCGACATGGCCAAATCTGACATAGACGTTTGACCCTTAGTGATGAGGACATCAACACCAACCATACATCCACGCCATCCACGCCGACACCAGTACATGCTGGTCCTATTACTGGTCCTATTACTCGTGCTCGTGCTCGAAAACTTAATCATCAAGTGAGTTCCTTCTTGAGCTCTTGTCTATCCTGTTTAGATCTTGGAGACACGTGCACTCTTGTTTTGATTAGGAATCAAGGAGAAGACCAAAAGGGAAAAGGAATCGCGTAGGCTGGATTCTACAGCACACCTTCAACTTGCGATGGTTGCCGCGGCTACATACGGAGTCGGATTGGGGTGATTCTGGACTTGTTGGAAAGTTGAACAAGTCTACTTTCATATGGATCTGGCCTTGTACTCATATCTGTTCAGAAGGGGCGTCAACAATCCAAAAACCACCGAGTGGTCTTTTCTGTCCAGGGTGCTGCGCCACCTTAATTCAGCCCAATGGGCTTGTATCGTTTAGAGTCCAATAGGGACACGTCCTAGGGTTGGAGCACGACCCAAGCTCTCTTGTGGTCGTCCTCCCCATGTCATATACCCCTTAGCCGCCACCAGGAACACTCGGGTTTTGTTTAGATCAAGTTTAGCCTTCGCTACTTGCTTGTAGGCGCGCGTGCTGATCCAGCCGTCCGTCTCCTTGTCTTCGGAACCCCACTCTTGATTAAGATTTAGTTTGAGACCTTCAATTTCATCTTGCAAATTCAGTGCTTGTTTCCTCGTTCTTGCTAGTTCTTCTATTGCTTGCAGGACGGGAGCCCTAGTGGTTGGGTGTCGCGCTCCACAAGATCAGGACGGCCTTTGGAAGTGGTGTATCGGTCGCTAAGGCGCGGTCTTGGAAGGCTGTCGTCGGGCTGTGAACGTCATCTCCATCCACCAATCGAGTTATCTCACGTCTCTCATCGAAAGATCGACCACAAACCCTAGTGGGTTCTCATCAATTGGTATCAGAGCAAGGTTTATCGGTGAGAGATTTCCAATCCTTCGATGTTTTATTTTTCCTATAGTCCAGAAAACTCAAAAAAACAATATAGTAGATTAGTTTCCTGCAATCCTATAAACCCCTTTGAGCCGTGGCTACTGCTGCTTAGTTAGGGCTTGTTGAATATTTGGTTGCATCGGTGGTGTCGAGTTGCTGGTCTTAGTTTTGATCCCTTAGAGTTTCGAGTTCTTGTCACGATTTTATCACAACACGCACTATCGTATTGCCTCTCTGTTGGCCGAGTCTGAGTAGAGTTCGAAGTTCCAATCTGATAAGGAATCGGTTAATCCCGTGCTACTATATTATCTCTTTGTTGGCCGAGTCTGAGTAGAGTTCGAAGTTCCAATCTGATAAGGAATCGGTTAATCCTGTGCTACTATATCGTTTCTCTGTTGGTCGATTCTGAGTAGACATTTTGTGCAATCCGAGTAGGATTTTGGCTTACTCTAGAGAGAGAGAGAGAATACCCCTGGTCTTTCTGAAAAAAAAGAGTGTGTGTGGTGAGTTGCTCTTTAGAAGTCTCCTTGTTCATATAATCAGTTTTGAGGATCCCCTTAAAAAAACAAAAAAACAAAAAAAAAGAAAATGAAAAGAAAATGAAAAAAAACAAAAACAAAAAAAGGGGCTGTTCTTTTGTGTTTCTCGTTCACCTCGGGTGGTGTGTTGTGCCTTCCTTTGTGTCTAGGCTCGCGTCTCTAGCATGGTCTAGGCTAGGACCAGCACAGTACCGCCGGTTGAACGATTATTCAGCTTGCTTTTTATAACTAATGTGGTGCTAGTTCGTTCCTTGTTTCAGCCCACCTATAGCTCCACATATTCTACAGCTTGACAGGTCTTGTGCTGCGGCACCGATACACTTCATCCATTGCTGCAGACTTGTTGGTAGACGATCCCTCCTGTCGAGCAAGGTAAGAATTGGTAAGAACTTGTGTGACAAGTTGAGAGTGAGCGACTTGCTGTAGCTACATCCTAGTAGTTGTAGGGCTTTTATTTCGTCAGTTGCTTTCTTGTTGTCTTTGTCTTTGAACCATGACAGGGACAGATGATGATAACCAAATTATACATTCACCTCGCACTAAGGGCATCATACAATATTTTGAAAGGAAAGTGCAGCTGCACACCGAGGGGCTTGATAACGACTTGCAGGTGACAAATGAAAAGCTTGGGCAGTTGGAGGCTACGCAGATTGGCACAAACAACAAGCTTACAAGTTTGGAGGAATCTGTTGCTAGTGTTGACAAAAGCCTTGTTGCTCTTCTAAGGCGTTTTGATGACTTCCACACTGATGATAAAGAGAAGCATAACGACGAACAGACGGGGGAAGTTCACGAGCATGGTAGTTACGATGACGCATACACCGCTGATACTGAACATGATGACCGAGACACTCGTGATCGACATCGCCTACGTCTCAACCGTAGAGGTATGGGTGGCCACCGCCGTTGCGAGGTACGCAATAATGATGATGCTTTCAGTAAGATTAAATTTAAGATACCTCCTTTTGATGGTAAATATGATCCTGATGCATACATTACTTGGGAGATTGCTGTTAATCAAAAGTTTGCATGTCATGAATTTCCTGAGACTACACGCGTTAGGGCTGCTACTAGTGAGTTTACAGATTTTGCTTCTGTTTGGTGGATAGAATATGGCAAGAAAAATCCTAATAACATACCTAAAACTTGGGATGCGCTGAACGAGCCATGAGAGCTAGATTTGTTCCATCTTACTATGCTCGTGATATGATAAATAAGTTGCAGCAATTGAGACAAGGTGCTAAAAGTGTAGAAGAATATTATCAGGAATTACAAACGGGTATGTTGCGTTGTAACTTAGAGGAGGATGAAGAACCTGCTATGGCTAGATTTTTGGGCGGGTTAAATCGAGAAATTTAGGACATCCTCGCTTACAAAGAATACAATAACGTAACCCGTTTGTTTTATCTTGCTTGTAAAGCTGAAAGGGAAGTGCAGGGACGACGACGTGCTAGCGCAAGGACTAATGTTTCTGCAGGGAAAGCTAACTCATGGCAGCAACGCATGGTTACAACTCCGTCTACACGTACTCCTACACCATCATCCAGTGACAAGACTCGAGCTGCCCCCACCAACTCAGTTGCAAAGACAGTGCAAAAGCCGGCTGTGAGTACTTCATCCGTGGCATCTACAGGTAGAACAAGCAACATACAATGTCACCTATGCAAGGGACATGGGCATGTGATGCGTGACTGTCCAAACAAGCATGTTATGATTGTCAAAGATGATGGTGAGTGTTCATCTGCTAGTGATTTTGATGAAGATACACTTGCATTGCTTGCGGCTGACCATACAGGTAGTGAGGCACACATAGAAGAACATATTAATGCAGATGACGTGGAGCACTATGAGAGCTTTATCGTACAGCGAGTGCTTAGTGCACAAATGGAGAAGGCGGAGCAAAATCAGCAACACACTTTATTTCAAACAAAGTGTGTCATCAAAGAGCGTTCGTGCCGCATGATCATTGATGGAGGTAGCTGTAACAACTTGGCAAGCAGCGATATGGTACATAAGCTTGCCCTCGCCACCAAACCACACCCACATCCATACTACATCCAGTGGTTGAACAACAGTGGTAAGGCAAAGGTAACTAGACTTGTGCGAATCAATTTTTCCATTGGATCATACAAAGATATTGTTGAATGTGATGTTGTGCCTATGCAAGCTTGCAATATTCTGCTAGGTAGACCTTGGCAATTTGATAGGGATTCTATGCATCATGGTAGATCAAATCAATATTCTTTTCTATACCATGATCGAAAAATTGTGTTGCATCCTATGTCTCCTGAAGCTATTATGCAAATTGATGTTGCTAGGGCTGCTAAAGCAAAGAGCGAGAGCAATAAAAATGACAAATCTGTAATTGATGACAAAGATGAGATAAAACTGAAAGGCCGTTGTATGCTTGCCACAAAATCTGATATTAATGAGTTCAATGCATCCACCTCTATCGCTTATGCTTTGGTATGCAAGGATGCATTGATTTCAATTGAGGATATGCAACGTTCTTTGCCCCCTGCTGTTGCTAACATTTTGCAGGAGTATTCTGATGTGTTTCCAAGTGAGATACCAGCGGGGCTGCCACCAATACGCGGGATTGAGCACCAAATTGATCTTATTCCTGGTGCATCTTTGCTGAACCGTGCGCCATACAGGACCAATCCGGAAGAAACAAAGGAAATTCAGCGACAAGTGCAAGAACTACTGGACAAAGGTTATGTGCGAGAATCTCTTAGCCCTTGTGCTGTTCCAGTAATTTTAGTACCTAAGAAAGATGGAACATGGCGTATGTGTGTTGATTGTAGGGCTATTAATAATATCACCATTCGATATCGACACCCTATTCCACGATTAGATGATATGCTTGATGAATTGAGTGGTGCTGTGGTGTTTTCAAAAGTTGATTTGCATAGTGGGTACCACCAGATTTGTATGAAATTGGGAGATGAATGGAAAATTTCTTTCAAAACTAAGTTTGGTTTATATGAGTGGTTAGTCATGCCTTTTGGGTTAACTAATGCACCTAGTACTTTCATGAGATTAATGAACGAGGTTTTGCGTGCTTTCATTGAGATTGTTTATGGTTTGTTACCACGTGCTCCTATTGATTTAATGCCTTTGCCAAGTTCTGAGAAGTTGAATTTTGATGCTAAGCAACGTGCTGAATTGATGCTGAAACTGCATGAAACCACTAAAGAAAACATAGAGCGTATGAATGCTAACTACAAATTTGCTGGAGATAAAGGTAGAAGGGAATTGATTCTTGAACCTGGCGATTTGGTCTGATTGCATTTGCGAAAGGATAGGTTTCCTGAATTGAGAAAATCTAAATTGATGCCTAGAGCTGATGGTCCTTTTAAAGTGCTGCAACGAATTAATGAGAATGCATATAAGCTTGATCTTCCTGCAGATTTTGGGGTTAGCTCCACATTTAACATTGCAGATTTGAAGCCTTATTTGGGTGCGGAAGATGAGCTTGAGTCGAGGACGACTCAAATTCAAGAAAGGGAGGATGATGAGGACATCAACACCAACCATACATCCACGCCATCCACGCCGACACCAGTACATGCTGGTCCTATTACTGGTCCTATTACTCGTGCTCGTGCTCGAAAACTTAATCATCAAGTGAGTTCCTTCTTGAGCTCTTGTCTATCCTGTTTAGATCTTGGAGACACGTGCACTCTAGTTTTGATTAGGAATCAAGGAGAAGACCGAAAGGGAAAAGGACTCGCGTAGGCTGGATTCTGCAGCACACCTTCAACTTGCGATGATTGCCGCGGCTACATACGGAGTCGGATTGGGGTGATTCTGGACTTGTTGGAAAGTTGAACAAGTCTAGTTTCATATGGATCTGGCCTTGTACTCATATCTGTTCAGAAGGGGCGTCAACAATCCAAAAACCACCGAGTGGTCTTTTCTGTCCAGGGTGCTGCGCCACCTTAATTTAGCCCAATGGGCTTGTATCGTTTAGAGTCCAATAGGGACACGTCCTAGGGTTGGAGCACGACCCAAGCTCTCTTGTGGTCGTCCTCCCCACGTCATATACCTCTTAGCCGCCACCAGGAACACTCGGGTTTTGTTTAGATGAAGTTTAGCCTTCGCTACTTGCTTGTAGGCGCGCGTGCTGATCCAGCCGTCCGTCTCCTTGTCTTCGGAACCCCACTCTTGATTAAGATTTAGTTTGAGACCTTCAATTTCATCTTGCAAATTCAGTGCTTGTTTCCTCGTTCTTGCTAGTTCTTCGATTGCTTGCAGGACGGGAGCCCTAGTGGCTGGTTGTCGCGCTCCACAAGATCAGGACGGCCTTTGGAAGTGGTGTATCGGTCGCTAAGGCGCGGTGTTGGAAGGCTGTAGTCGGGCCGTGAACGTCATCTCCATCCACCAATCGAGTTATCTCACGTCTCTCATCAAAAGATCGACCACAAACCCTAGTGGGTTCTCATCAATTGGTATTAGAGCAAGGTTTATCGGTGAGAGATTTCCAATCCTTCGTTGTTTTATTTTACCTATAGTCCAGAAAACTCAAAAAAACAATATAGTAGATTAGTTTCCTGCAATCCTATAAACCCCTTTGAGCCGTGGCTAGTGCTGCTTAGTTAGGGCTTGTTGAATATTTGGTTGCATCGGTGGTGTCGAGTTGCTGGTCTTAGTTTTGATCCCTTAGAGTTTCGAGTTCTTGTCACGGTTTTATCACAACACGCACTACCGTATTGCCTCTCTGTTGGCCGAGTTTGAGTAGAGTTCGAAGTTCCAATCTGATAAGGAATCGGTTAATCCTGTGCTACTATATTGTCTCTCTATTGGCCGAGTCTGAGTAGAGTTCGAAGTTCCAATCTGATAAGGAATCGGTTAATCCTGTGCTACTATATCGTTTCTCTGTTGGTCGATTCTGAGTAGACATTTTGTGCAATCCGAGTAGGATTTTGGCTTACTCTAGAGAGAGAGAGAATACCCCTGGACTTTCTGAAAAAAAAAAGAGTGTGTGTGGTGAGTTGCTCTTTAGAAGTCTCCTTGTTCATATAATCAGTTTTGAGGATCCCCTTAAAAAAAACAAAAAAACAAAAAAAAAGAAAATGAAAAGAAAATGAAAAAATACAAAAACAAAAAAAAAACAAAAAAAAGGGGCTGTTCTTTTGTGTTTCTCGTTCACCTCGGGTGGTGTGTTGTGCCTTCCTTTGTGTCCAGGCTCGCGTCTCTAGCATGGTCTAGGCTAGGACCAGCACAGTACCGCCGGTTGAACGATTATTCAGCTTGCTTTTTATAACTAATGTGGTGCTAGTTCGTTCCTTGTTTCAGCCCACCTATAGCTCCACATATTCTACAGCTTGACAGGTCTTGTGCTGCGGCACCGATACACTCGGGTTTTGTTTAGATCAAGTTTAGCCTTCGCTACTTGCTTGTAGGCGCGCGTGCTGATCCAGCCGCCTGTCTCCTTGTCTTCAGAACCCCACTCTTGATTAAGATTCAGTTTGAGACCTTCAATTTCATCTTGCAAATTCAGTGCTTGTTTCCTCGTTCTTGCTAGTTCTTCGATTGCTTGCAGGACGGGAGCCCTAGTGGCTGGTTGTCGCGCTCCACAAGATCGGGACGGCCTTTGGAAGTGGTGTATCGGTCGCTAAGGCGCGGTCTTGGAAGGCTGTAGTCGGGCCGTGAACGTCATCTCCATCCACCAATCGAGTTATCTCACGTCTCTCATCGAAAGATCGACCACAAACCCTAGCGGGTTCTCATCACTTAGCGACCGACTAGCTCACAGTGTCAGACGTCCCCGGCCGAGGTGTTGGGACCCGATAACTAGTCAGCTTTAACGTAATAGATCGATAGGAAACATCTTTGGTTTGTGGCATTATAAAGGAAAAGGGGTTTATTGGACAAAATACTATAATAAATGACACAGAAGACGTATATATATATATATATATATATATATATATATATATATATATATATATAAACTGATACAAATCAATTTACAAATTAGCCACTGGTTTTTATAAAAAGTATTTCACAAAAGCAGCTTGAATCTCATAACAAACTAAGGTGAAGAAGCGAATTCCCAGCTCTCAGCTATGAAGTTGAGAAAACGAATTCCCGATTACACGGCTAGTTAATACGTTACAGTGAGTACTCTGACATGACAAAATCTAGCATGGTCTTTTGACCCTTAGCGTCCAACTAGCCCATAGTGCTAGGCGTCCCGGCCAAGCTGCTAAGACCCAGTGACTAGTCAGACTTAACGTAATAGGTCGATAAGAAACGACTCCAACTAGTAGCGATATGAGAAAAGAGGATCAACGGATAAATATTGCACATTTGATTTGTATTAAAAACTTACATAGATTAATGCTTGAAGATGGAAAGAATGCTACACACACTGGTCGAGAATCAGGCGTGTAGTCACACTCGATCACTCGCAGAAGTGATGGAAAAATTGCTACAACGCTAGTCGAAAACCAGGTGTATAGCCATACTCAACCACTCATAGAAGATTTGTAGAGTTGGCGAGACCGCAACCAGGTTGGTTGAGGACCAGATGTGTAGTCGTACTCGGCCACTCGTAGAGGTGGTGAGAGAATCGCTACAACGCTGGTCAAAACAACCAGGTGTGTAGTCATACTCAACCCCTTGTAGATGATTTGGAGAGCTGTCGAGATCGCTACCATGCTGGTCAAGAACCAAGAACCAGTTGTGTAGTCATACTTGACCACTCATAGAAGATTTGGAGAGTTGACGAGATCGCTACAACGCTGGTTAAGAACCAGGTGTGTAGTCGTACTCGACCCCTCGCAAAAGATTTGGAGAGGTGACGAAATCACTTCCACGCAGGTCGAGAACTAGCTGGGTAGTCATACTCGACCACACATAGAAGATTTGGAGAGTTGGCGAGATCGCTATAACACTGGTCGAGAACCAGGTGTGTTGTCGTACTCAACCAATCGCAGAAGATTTGGAGAGTTGATGAGATCACTTCCACGCTGGTCGAGAACCAGGTTGGTAGTCGTACTTGACTACTCGTAGAAGATTTGGAGAGTTGGCGAGATCGCTACAACGTTGGTCGAGAACCAGTTGTGTAGTCGTACTCAACCACTCGTAGAAGATTATGTGAGTTGGCGAGATTGCTACAACGCTGCCTGAGAACAAGGTGTGTAGTTATACTCGACAACTCACAAAATATTTGGAGAGTTGGCGAGGCCACGACAACGCTGATCGAGAACCAGGTGTGTAGTCGTACTCAACTACCCGCAGAAGATTTGGAGACATGGGGATTTTGCTACCACGCTAGTCGAGAACCAGGTGGGTAGTTGTACTCGACCACTCATAGAAGATTTTACGGGTTGGCAAGACCGCTACCATGCCAGTCGAGAAGCAGGTGTATAGTCGTACTTGACAACTCGCAGAAGATTTGGTGAGTTGGCGAGATCGCCACTTTCACGCCCAGAAATTCATTAACCCGAATTCAAAGCAGAGTGTGTATTAAATCCCTGTCCAGGACTTGCCAGGGTACACAAACGACACAGTTGACATATAGATCCACGTCTTACAAACACCATAGAAATATCTTACATAAATGCAGCGGAAAAAGAATAAAACAAGCTATTCTAGTTAACTAGACGCTCGCAGCGTGGCAACGCCATTCCACGGGCATCCTTGACGGCAACCACAAGCCTACTCCTTTGAATAGCCTCCATCTGACACATACTCCAACTCTGGTGTGGGAGAAAAAATGAAGCAAGACTGAGTACTACCCACTGTACTCAACAAGTCATACTGGAAAACGAGTAATGATGCAAGTAATAGCAAAGGAGGCTGAAGGGTTATTTGCATGAAATACGAATTTAAAGACAATAGTTGAATGCGGTAAAACAGTTGAGTTAAATAGTCAAAATTGCACCATCACTGTCCAACGCTACAACTGTACCCACAAGACAAAGTCCCACAACACGTTACCGTACGCCAACATACCACCATGGTACACCGTAAAGGAACTGCGACAGGACCCTTCGCACAACCCTTCCTAACCAAACGCACCACACCTCAAGTTTCGCTCCCACCTTTAAACCAAGGTGGGCAGCCCCCTCTCGTGCCTAGGTGAATCCGACAGCTGATCAACGAGTAAACCCCCGTCGACCCAACTCCATCATGCCCACCCTTGCCTGGATGTGTCGGCTAGGAAAAACCATACTACAACCCCAGCCATTACCCATGCTGGCTTGTGGAAAGTATGGTAAGTCTTCCAGGGTTTTCTACGAACCGGTCCTTAAACGTCATGAGCACGACCATCAAAACCATGTGCTCACAACTCACCATTAATCAGGTTTTAGTTGAACCAATTATTTAATCATCCACGACTAACCATCGTGCTAACATTAAATAACCAACATTAAGTAATAATGAGGCATTAGTGATCCCTTTAATGTGCAAATGTTACTAAGCAGGGTTAAGCATGTTCTATCCTAGCGACTACTCAAATTACTTACCAAGCTATCATAGGAATAAGATAATTGGAATATAAGGCTGAGTACAATAGGTAAATAAGCCCATAAATGACATTATAAAACAATACAATATTTAGAGAAAAATTAGACATTTTGCAATTTAAGTACAACATGTTCAAGTGAATAAGTATGACTTGCCTTGTTCCTGCGCTGGATCGACCTCGGCAACAACCTTAAAGTAAACCGGAGAGTCGGAATTACTGGAATCTAAACGGAAAACAAAGCACACAAGCAAATAGGCTATAAGTCTACTGAAACAGAGAACAAAACCATTTTTAATGGATTCTAGGCATTTTTATGAATTTTCTGCAACTTGAACGATCTCAAACAGAGTCCGGATGAATTAGTTATGAATTTTAGAAGATTAACTGTGTTTTCACTATCAACAGAAAAGTCCTTATACAATTATTGCGCAATAAACCCTATGGCTGACGTCATTGGTGCCAGCGCTGACGTCAACAAAGCTAGGGCTGATGTCAGCGGGAGGGCGGCGCCGCCGACTGGTGGGCCCCACCTATCGATGGCTCGGGGTCCTGGTCCATGGTGGACTCGGTCCACCGGTCGGCGAGTGGGCGGCGCACCACGTGGCATCGACGTGGCGCCGACGCGGCGGCCGAGCGGCAAGGCGGAGAGGCGATGCGGCGGCCACGCGGTGCATGCGTGGCGCCGACGCAGCGGCCACGCGATAGCCACTCGACAGCCAACCGCGTCCACGGCGTGGCCATGGCGCGGTGGCGCTCCACGGCGGCCAGTGCGGGCGGCGCGGGAGACAGCGGGCGCGGTCGGGGCCGGATGCGGCGGGCCGGCGCGCGCGAGCGGCGGTCGAGCGGATGGCGGCCGAGCGGGACGACGCGTTAGCGGCGCCGAGAAGAGAGAGAGAGGGCGGAGACGGTGCTCACCGTAGCGGAGCAAGACGACGGCGGTGGTGGCGCTAGGGAGCACGGGAGGCGGCAGCGCTAGGGGAAAAAGAGAGAGGGGAGCGTGGGGAGGCAAATTTATAGGGTGCCGGGGTTAGGGTTGGGCTGGCGGTTCCGGATTTCTCACCGGAGTTCGACGGGAGAGAGGAGAGAGGATTGGGATTCGGTTGCGAATCTCGGCCTCTATGGCGCGGTAAAACCATGGGGAGTGGGGGGAAACGGGTGCGGGCGGTACGGGCGACGCGGTGAGGTGGGTGCCGGCGGTTGCACGGCGCGGGGGATGTGGACGGCGTGAGTTGCGGCGGCCGACTGTGGGGAAGATGGCCCGGGCGCCGCCGCCATCGGCCCCACTTGTTGGCGGCCCGGGAGGGAGAGGGAGACGGGATGGACTTCGCAGCCGCTCGGGCCGTGGCCTTGGGCCGGCCCGAGAGAGAGAGAGGAGGGCCGGCGAGCGGTGCGTGCGGCCTTGGGTCGGCCTGGGAGGGGAAGGAAGGTGGGCCGACGGCCCAAAAACAAAGGAAAAAGGAAAGGAAAAAGGAAAAAAAAGGATTTCCTAGGGATTTATTTATTGTGGTGGAGGTGTTTAATTGATTAAAATTATTTCTAGGGCTCTGAAAATTCCACTTTAAAATCCTGTTAATGTATTTTAACATGTGGAACTCAAGAAAAATCTCCCCATGCCATTTCCACTTGATTAAATATATTTTTAAATTAGAATTTTGCTCTAGGTTAAAAAAGAAATTTTATTTTAAGCAATTTATTTCGCAAATTTTAACATGGAAAGCAAAGTTCGGGGTGTGACAGCCACCACGCTGGTTGGGAACTAGTTGTGTAGTCGTATTCGACCACTCGTAGTAGACTTGAAAAGTTGGCGATATCGCTACAATGTTGGTCGAGAACTAGTTGTGCAGTTGTACTCGACCATTCGTAGAAGATTCATAGAGTTGGCGAGATCGCTACAACGCTGGTCGAGAACCCAGTGTGCAATCATACACGACCACTCATAGAAGATTAGGATAGTCGATGAGATCGCTACGACGCTAGTCGAAAACCAAGTATGTAGTCGTACTTGACCACTCGTAGCAGCTTTGTAGACTTGGCGAAATGTCTACAACGCTCGTCGAGAACCGGTGTGTAGTCGTACTCAACCACTCATAGATGATTTGGAGAGTAGTGGGATCAGTACCATGCTGTTTGAGGACCAGCTGTATTGTCATACTCGACCACTCGAAGAAGATTTGGAGAGTTGGCGAGACCGCTACCACGATGGCTGAGAACCCAAAGTGTAGTCGTACTCGATCACTCGTAGAAGATTTGGAGAGTGGTGGGATTGCTACAATGCTGGTTGAGGACTAGGTGTATTGTCGTACTAGGCCAATCATAGAAGATTTGGAGTGTTGGCAAGACCGTTACAACACTGGTTAAGAAACAGGTGTATAGTCGTACCTGGCCCCTCGTAGAAGATTTGGAGAGTGCTGGGATTGCAACCATGCTTGTTGCGGACCAGGTGTATTGTAGTACTCGACCACTTGTTGAAGATTTGGAGAGTTGGCAAGACCTCTAATACGCCGGTTGTGAACCCAGTTTTGGGTCGTACACGACCACTCGTAGATGATTTTGAGAGGTGTGGGATCGCTACAATGCTGGTTGAGGACCAGGTGTATAGTTGTACACGACCACTCGTAGAAAATTTGGAGAGTTGGCGAGATCACTACAATGCTTATCGATGACCAAGTGTGTAGTTGTACTTGACCACTTGTAAAAAATTTAGAGACGAGATCGCTAACACGCCGGTTAACAACCCAATTTTTAGTCATACTCGACCACTCGTAGAAGATTTTGGAGAGTCCTGGGATCACTACAATTCTGGTTGAGGCCCAGGTGTATAGTCATACTCGACCACTCGTAGAAGATTTGGAGAGTTGGTGAGATCGCTACCTCGCTGGTTGAGAACCAGGTGTTTAGTCATACTCGACCACTCGTAGAAGATTTTTAGAGTGGTGGGATTGCTACCATGCTGGTTGAGGACAAGGTGTATTGCCGTACTCAACTATTTCTAGAAGATTTGGAGTGTTGGCGAGAGTGCTACCACGCCGGTTGAGAACCCGGTGTGTAGTCGTACTCGACCACTTGTAGAAGATTTGGAGAGTGGTGGGATCGCTACCATGCTGGTTGAGGACCAGGTGTATTGTCATACTAGACCACTCGTAGAAAATTTGGAGTGTTGGTAAGACCGTTACCACGTCGGTTGATAAACCAGTGTGTAGTCGTACCTGACCACTCGTAGAAGATTTGGAGAGTGGTGGGATTGCAACCATGCTAGTTGCGGACCAGGTGTATTGTTGTACTCGACCACTTGTTGAAGATTTGGTGAGTTGGCGAGACCGCTACCACGCTGGTTGTGAACCCAGTTTAGGGTCGTACACGACCACTCGTAGATGATTTCGAGAGTCGTGGGATCGCTACTATGTTTGTTGAGGACCAGGTGTATAGTCGTACACGACCACTCGTAGAAAATTTGGAGAGTTGGCGTGATCGCTACAACGCTTGTCGAGGACCAAGTGTGTAGTCATACTTGACCACTTGTAGAAGATTTGGAGAGTTAATGAGACCGCTGACACGCCGGTTAACAATGCAGTTTGTAGTCATACTCGACCACTTGTAGATGATTTGGAGAGTCATGGGATCGTTACTATGTTGGTTGAGGACCAGGTGTATAGTCGTACTCGACCACTCGTAGAAGATTTGGAGAGTTGGCGAGACTGCTACCATGCTGGTTGAGAACCAAGTGTGGAGTCATACTCAACCATTCATAGAAGATTTGGAGAGTGGTGGGATCGCTACAACGCTGGTGGAGAACCAAGTGTGTAGTCATAGTCGACCACTCGTCGATGATTTGGAGAGTGGTGGGATCGCTAGCATGCTAGTTGAGGACCAGGTGTACTGTCGTACTCGACCACTCGTAGAACATTTGGAGGGCCGACGAGATCTCTACAACGCTGCTTGAGAACAAGGTGTGTAGTCGTACTCAATCACTTATAGAAGATTATGATAGTTGGCGAGATTGCTACAACACTGCTTGAGAACAAGGTGTGTAGTTCTACTCGACCACTCACAAAAGATTTCGACAGTTGGCGAGACCGCGACAATGCTGGTCGAGATCCAGGTGTGTAGTCGTACTCGACGACCCAAAGAAGATTTGGAGACATGGCGAGATCGCTACCACACTGGTCGAGAACCAGGTGGGTAGTTGTACTCGACCACTCAGAGAAGATTTTACGAGTGGGAAGACCGCTATCATGCTGGTCTAGAACCAGGTGTATAGTCGTACTCGACCACTCGCAGAAGATTTGGTGAGTTGGCAAGATCGCCACCACGCTGGTTGAGAACCAGTTGTGTAGTCGTACTCGACCACTCGCAGTAGATTTGAAGAGTTGGCAAAATCGCTACAATGTTGGTCGAGAACCAGTTGTGCAGTCGTACTTGACCATTTGTAAAAGATTCATAGAGTTGGCGAGATCACTACAATGCTGGTCGAGAACTAGGTGTGTAGTCATACACGACCACTCATAGAAGATTACGATAGTTGGCGAGATCACTACGACGCTAGTCGAAAACCAAGTATGTTGTCGTACTCGATGACTCATAGAAGATTTACAGAGTTGGCGAGATGTCTACAACGCTCGTTGAGAATCGGTGTGTAGTCGTACTCAACCACTCATAGATGATTTGGAGAGTGCTGGGATCACTACCATGCTGATTGAGGACTAGGTGTATTGTCGTACTCGATCACTCGGAGAAGATTTGGAGAGTTGGCAAAACCGCTACCACAACGGTTGAGTACCTAGTGTGTAGTCGTACTCGACCACTCGTAGAAGATTTTGAGAGTGGTGGGATCACTACCATGCTAGTTGAGGACAAGGTGTTTTGTCATACTCAATCACTCCTAGAAGATTTGGAGTGTTGGCGAGAGCGCTACCACGCCAGTTGAGAACCCGGTGTGTAGTCATACTCGATCACTCGTAGAAGATTTAGGGAGTGGTGGGATTGCTACAATGCTGGATGAGGACCAGGTGTATTGTCGTACTAGACCACTCGTAGAAGATTTGGAGTGTTGGCGAGACTGTTACCACGCCGGTTGAGAAACTGGTATGTAGTCGTACCTGACCACTCGTAGAAGATTTGGAGAGTTGTGGGATTGCAACCATGCTGGTTGTGGACCTAGTGTATTGTTGTGCTCAACCACTTGTTGAAGATTTGGAGAGTTGGCGAGACCACTACCACGCTGGTTGTGAACCCAGTTTAGGGTCGTACACGACGACTCGTAGAAGATTTCGAGAGTCATGGGATCGCTACTATGCTGGTTGAGGACCAGGTGTATAATCCTGCACGACCACTCGTAGAAGATTTGGAGAGTTAGCGAGATCGCTACAACGCTTGTCGAGGACCAAGTGTGTAGTCGTACCTGACCACTTATAGAAGATTTGGAGAGTTAACGAGGCAGCTGACACGCTGGTTAAGAACCTAGTTTGTGGACGTTCTCGACCACTCGTAGAAAATTTGGAGAATCATGGGATCGCTACTATACTGGTTGGGGACCAGGTGTATAGTCATACTCGACCACTCGTAGAAGATTTGGAGAGTTAGCGAGACCGCTACCACGCTGGTTGAGTACTAGGTGTGTAGTCATGCTCGACCACTCGTAGAAGATTTGGAGAGTGGTGGGATCGATACAACGCTGGTGGAGAACCAAGTGTGTAGTCATAGTCGACCACTCGTCGAAGATTTGGAGAATGGTGGGATCACTACCACCACGGTTGAGAACCCGTTGTGTAGTCGTACTCGACCACTCGTAGAAGATTTGGAGAGTGGTGAGATCGCTAGCATCCTGGTTGAGGACTAGGTGTACTGTCGTACTCGACCACTCGTAGAACATTTGGAGAGTCGACAAGATTGCTACAACGCTGGTTGAGAACAAGGTGTGTAGTCGTACTCAACCACTCATAGAAGATTCTGATAGTTGACGAGATTGCTACAACGCTTCTTGAGAACAAGGTGTGTAGTTGTACTCGACCACTCAAAAATTTGGAGAGTTGGGAAGACCGCGACAACGCTGGTCGGGAACCAGGTGTGTAGTCGTACTCGACCACCCGCAGAAGATTTGGAGACATGGTGAGATCGCTACCATGCTGGTCGAGAACCAGGTGGGTAGTTGTACCCGACCACTCAGAGAAGATTTTACAAGTTGGCAAGACTGCTACCATGCTGGTCGAAAACCAGGTATGTAGTCGTGCTCGACCCCTCGCAGAAGATTTGGTGAGTTGGCAAGATCGCCACCACGCTGGTTGAGAACCAGTTGTGTAGTCGTACTTGACAACTCGCAATAGATTTGAAGAGTTGGCGACATCGCTACAATGTTGGTCGAGAACCAATTGTGTAGACGTACTCGACCATTTGTAGAAGATTCATAGAGTTGACGAGATCGCTACAACGCTGGTCGAGAACCAGGTGCGTAGTCGTACACGACCACTCGTAGAAGATTTGCAGAGTTGGCAAGATGTCTACAATGCTCATCGAGAACCGGTGTGTAGTCGTACTCAGCCACTCATAGATGATTTCGAGAGTGGTGGGATCACTACCTTGCTGGTTGAGGACCAGGTGTATTGTCATACTCGACCACTTGGAGAAGATTAGGAGAGTTGGCAAGACCACTACCTCGACGGCTGAGAATCCAATGTGTAATCGTACTCGATCACTCGTAGAAGATTTGGAGAGTGGTGGGATCGCTTCCATGCTAATTGAGGACTAGGTGTATTGTCGCACTCGATCACCCGGAGAAGATTTGGAGAGTTGGCGAGACCTCTACCATGACGGTTGTGTACCTGGTGTGTAGTCATACTCGACCACTCGTAGAAGATTTTGAGTGTGGTGGGATCGCTACCATGCTGGTTGAGGACAAGGTGTATTGCCGTACTCCAAGAAGATTTGGAGTGTTGGCGAGAGCGCTACCACGCCGGTTGAGAACCCAGTGTGTAGTCGTACTCAATCACTCGTAGAAGATTTGGAGAGTGGTGGGATCGCTACCATGCTGGTTGAGCACCAGGTGTATTGTCATACTCGACCACTCGTAGAAGATTTGGAGAGTTGGCGAGATCGCTGCAACGATAGTTGAGAACCCGGTGTGTAGTCGTACTCGACCACTCGTAAAAGATTTGGAGAGTGGTGGGATCACTACCTTGCTGGTTGAGGACCAGGTGTATTGTCGTACTCGACCACTCCTAGAAGATTTAATGTATTGGCGAGACCGTTGTCATGCCGGTTGAGAACCCGGTGTGTAGTTATACTCAAGCACTCATAGAAGATTTGAAGTGTGGTGGGATCGCTACAATGCTGGTTCAGTATCAGATCTATTGTCATACTCGACCACTCGTAGAAGATTTGGAGAGTTGTGGAGACCGCTACCACGCTGGTTGAGAACCAGATGTGTAGTCTTAGTCGACCACTCGTTGAAGATTTGGAGAGTGCTTGGATCGCTACAACGCTGTTCGAGAACAAGGTGTGTAGTTGTACTCGACCGCTCGCCTAAGATTTGGACAGTTGGCTAGATCGCTACAAAGCTTGTCAAGAACTAGGAATGTAGTCGTATTTGACCACTCGTAGAAGATTTGGAGAGTTGGCTAAATCGTTACAACGTTTGTCGAGAACTAGGTGTGTAGTTGTACTCGACCAATAGTGGAAGATTTGGAGAGTTGGAGAGACCGCTACCACACTGGTTGAGAACAAGGTGTGTAGTCGTACTAGACCACTCGTTGAAGATTTGGAGAGCGGTGGGATGACTACAACGCTGGTGGAGAACCAAAAGTGTAGTCGTAGACGACCACTCGTCGAAGATTTAGGGAGTGGTGTTATCGCTACCACCACGGTTGAGAACCTGGTATGTAGTCATACTCGACCACTCGTAGAAGATTTGGAGAGTGGTGAGATCGTTAGCATGCTGGTTGAGAACAAGGTGTATTGTCGTACGCGACCACTCGTAGAAGATTTGGAGAGTTGGGGAGATCACTACCACGACGGTTAAGAACCCGATGTGTAGTCGTACTCGACCACTCTTAGAAGATTTGGAGAGTGATGGGATCGCTATCATGCTGGTTGAGGACTAGGTGTATTGTCGTACTCGACGACTCGTAGAAGATTTGGAGAGTTGGCGAGATCGCTACCACGATGGCTAAGAACCCAGTGTGTAGTCATACCCTACCATTAATAGAAGATTTGGAGAGTGGTGGGATCGCTACCATGTTGGTTGAGGACCATAAGTACTGTCGTAGTCGACAACTCCGAGAAGATTTGGAGTGTTGGCGAGACTGCTACCATGTCAATTGAGAAACCGGTATGTAGTCGTACTTGACCACTTATACATGATTTGGAGAGTGGTGGGATCGCTACCATGCTTCTTGAGGAGTGTATTGTTGTATTTGACCACTCATAGAAGATTTGGAGAGTTGGCGAGATCGCTACCTCGCTGGTTGAGAACCTGGTGGGTAGTCGTACTTGACCACTTGTTGAAGATTTGTAGAGATGGCGAGAGCACTAAAACGCTGGTTGAAAATCAGGTGTGTAGTCATACTCGACCACTTGTAGAAGATTTGGAGAGTGGTGGGATTGCTACAATGCTGGTCGAGAACCAATTATGTAGTCGTAGTCGACCACTCGTTGAAGATTTGGGGAGTGGTGGGATCACTAGCAAGTTGGTTGAGAACCAGGTGTATTGTCGTCCATTCGTAGAGAATTTGGAGAGTTGGCGAGATCACTACCACGATGGTTGAGAACCCGATGTGTACTAGTACTCGACCACTCATAGAAGATTTGGAGAGTGGTGGGATTGTTACCATGCTGGTTGAGGACTAGGTGTATTGTCGTACTCAACCACTCCTGGAAGATTTAAAGTATTAGTGAGATCGTTATCACGCTGGTTGAGAACCTGGTGTGTAGTCATACTCGAGCACTCGTAGAAGATTTGAAGTGTGGTGGGATCGCTACAATGCTGGTTCAGTAGTAGATCTACTGTTGTACTCGACCACACGTAGAAGTTTTGGAGAGTTAGGTAGACCGCTACCATGTTGGTTGAGAACCAGATGTATAGTCGTACTCGACCACTCGTTGAAGATTTGGAGTGTGCTGGGATCGCTACAACGCTGGTCGAGAACCAAGTGTGTAGTCGTACTCGACCACTCGTCGAAGATTTTCAGAGTGGTGGGATCGCCACAACGCTGGTGGAGAACCAGGTGTGTTGTCATACTCGACCACTTGCAGAAGATTTGTTGCACTTTGTAAACACAGAGAGAATTAATAAATGTAAAACACCCAAAATTTAAATTTCAAATTTTGCATCTAAAAATGTCGAGAATATTTTTCATAAATAGGAATACTACTATTTTTCAAATCAAAGACATAGGTGAGTCTAATATGACTAGTTTTTATATACAAATTGTGAATAATTTAAATCCTTTTACTTGATAGCTCAAAAGAAGAAAACAAAACATAGTGTGTGCATGTATTTGCATAATGTATTGTTGTGACTTGAGTCCTTTTGTTTGTTTTTGGATTTTACTAGCATTTCTTAATAGGATGAGCATAGGTTAAAACTTTGAGGCAAATACTAAATATATATTTACAAGAATGTATATACATGTAAAACATAAAGTTGAGTAACTAAAAGTATAAATCATGCTCAACAACATCATATCAGGTCAAGAATCATCTAAAGATAATTTTACAATCATTTAATTATATTTTATAATAGGAAACATATATGTAAAGATAAGCTTAGTGAATTTCTAAAAAAATAATTGATGTAAGATAAAATCATGGAAAAATTCATGTGGATTCTACTCAATGGGTTAGACTCACTGGAATTTTGGCATGATTTTATCTTTACATCTAGACCCTCAATTAAATTGGTGAAAGGAGTCAAAATCCGGTTTAATCCTAAACCCTAATCGGCAAAACTCATACCTCATCCAAAAATGCATTAAATTATATGAAAGTGTATATGGAACATAATTTATTCAAATACTAGCCTATTTATCATGAATTAATATAATTTTTCTAGAATTTCTTTTATTAGTTTTGACCTCCTAAAAATTCAATCTAATTTTAGCCAAGCCTATTTTCTTTATTTTGCTGAGAATAAAATATAGGGAATTTTTGTGTGCAATCAAGGAAAATGGAAACTAGATCAATTTATCTACCTCCGCAAAAATCTACTCTAATTTATCATCCTCAGTTATTGGACTATTGGAGGAAAGAAATAAACCTGAAAAATTATCTAGAATCCTACCTCTACTAAAGATCTGACCCATACCCCTCTCACCCACCTGGTTCCCATCGGCTGGGCCCACATGGCAGCCTCATCGGCTTGCCCTCACCCTGTCCACCTCTCCTCTCATCTATTGCATCCAGAGTACACAGCCGAGAGAGAGATCAAGGCGGTGGACTTGGCCGATGTGGGCATGGCTCCTGCTCGACGCGTGGACTCGACGTGGCAATGCCGGGCTCCTCCCTTTTCTTCTCCGAACCGCATCACCCGTCTCCAGTCATCGATCCAAAGCCGTGAACCTCGAGGGAGAGAAACCCTAGCCCCTTCGTCACCCTCATACCCGCTGCCGGCCACGAGGAAGACGAAGGCCGCCATCGCCATGGAGCCACGGTTGCCTCTCCGTTCTCACGTTCCATCATCTCTCCACCATGCCGCTTCCATCCCCACTGATCTCGCTCTTTTTCGTGCAGCCGATCAATGGGAACGCCACCGTGCCAACGACACTCCAGAGCACGCACCGAAGGTCGCCGCCGCCGGCATGGTTGTCGCGCAGCATGAAGGGGACTACCTCAGGCCGAGCCGTCGCACCATCAACACCGCCTCAAGGTCCTCTCCAAAACCCCTCAAGTATCCTCGAGGATCGTCCACCAACAAGAGAGATCGCCATCATCTTCCCTAGCTCTGGTCAACCACTGCCGCCGATGTTTCCTTCCGCTCCGGTGAGAGTTAGTCCGATTCCTTGCATTAGTAGCATCTCTAGGCTTCCTCTGAGCTACCCCGCTACTCTCCTTGGTAGCTTGAAGACCGAGGGAAGCTATCACCGTCGCTCAATCACTTCCGCCGCTGCCGGGGAGTTTCTCACGTCACCGCCGCTGTCCAGCCTTCGCTAAGCCACGGGGGGTGTCGGGTGAGTCTCCAAGGACTTCGTAGTTGCGTTCGCATGCATGAAATCGGCACGAATCAAGCCGTAGCTCGAGATGGCACATCACCCCGAGAGCCACCGCCACTCGCGCCACTATTGACACCTATCCCGACCACCGCAGCCGATGAGCCGACCACCATTGGGTTCGCAAGGCTCCCCTCTCCATTTTATCCTTTGGCCACATCGTCCAAGGAACCACCGTTGGTCGCCGGCGCCGATGGCAAGCTCGCCGGTGAGCTCTGCTGCTACTGCTGCTGCTTGCCTTCTCCCCCACTGAGCCTATGACAGGTAGGGCCCACTTATTTAGGGCATATAAAATGTAGTCCGAGGAAATTAAAACATATAGGGTTCTATCTGTAAAGTTGCAGCCTATGACTTGTGGACCCAGGACCTGTTTGTAATTAAGGAAAACAATGAGCACTCTTAAAGAATTCTCATTCAACACGTGCTAAGGACCTCGGGTTCTAATTCAAGAACCGTAGGGGGTTTTCTGCAAAGCTACCAGTCACTGACCTGTGGACCCATCCCTTTTAAAATCTGGAAATATTAAGAAACATATTCAAACTAATATTTGTTCAACAGAAAAGTGCACAAAGTTATAAAATCCATATAAAATCAAATATAACTTATTTTGAGGTGAAACCAATTTCAGTAGGTTCATAAAATTGTGAACTTTAATGTTATAGAATAAAATCCTATGCTTACAGTATAATATTTATTTCTAAAATTTCATATAAGAGATAGCTGATGTAAAACTTGTAAAATTTGTAGAAAATTAATTTATACTCCAAATGGAGTGAACTAAATTTCTGTAGAATCAACAAAGCATGAACTTTCATCTAGTAAAATAAAATATGACACTCTCTGTACAGAAAACAGTACTAATAATTTATATAATAAAATAACCACCACATGTACAACTTAGTTTCAAAAATTTATAAGAAATTCATACTAGCTCTAAAAATTCTTAAACCAATTTTATTAATCTTAGAAAACAATGCCTTCCACTGCTGTAACCAGAAACTCAACACCACTAAAATACAAATGTGATCTAAGTCTAGCTAAGGCTTAAATAACCTATTACTAGTATAGAACTCATAAAATTCATATACCCTAAAATATAAGTGATAAAATGGAAATTACTTCACCATAAATCATGTTTAGTCAGTACCTATCTACTACAATGAATTCATGCATATTAGAAGCATTTTGGATCTTTGCTTGTTTTGGTGTTTATAACGTTACCGTTATTTTGTATAGTGAACGACATCGCTTTCGGTGAGAAGTTTGGGTTTTATTGCTGACCAAGATGGAAATTCTAACTAAGGCAAGTGCCCTCCTCCTTTGAACACTTTGATCCTATGTTTTTATTGGGCAAACGTTTTCTATTGCAAAGTTGCACACCTTAGATAGTTATGTTTGGAAAAATTATTTGAAAACGATGAAATGGTAGTTATGACCTATTTGTTGGATAATCCACCTTGAGATTTGTTATCCTTGATGTTTGTAACCTTAGAATGGTTTAGAGTATTTTTCATGTGCTCACATGGGTTTATAATTGCTAAATATAATGTCGTATGCTTAGCCATGCCTAGTGTAATGGTTTCAGACATTGTGATCACCTTATGTATTTGAAAATGGATAATTTACGATTTCTGGACAGAGGTGAAGCCTCTGGTTATTTGTGAAATAAAATGGAGTTAAATATATTTCTAGACTTGGGCGACGAGTGGTGTATATATGGTTGTAGTTGTGCACCGATAGGGGGAGCGTTCGCCTGAGTCAATTAAGGACCGAACTCTATGTTACCAACTATGTATACAGTACTGCCACATGTGTTAGTATGGGATGATCTTAGCTTATTAAGTTGTTTAGTGTTTAGCCTTACATATTGGTAGGCCGGAGTAGAATAAATTAGTCTGAGCGATGATTCATAGGAACTACCCATGTGTGTGTGTTGATTATAATGCTAGCAACATGACTAGCTGGGTGTGTTCTGTGAGGGGACGGATGGTCCGCCTCACAGCATGGGCGTCTAAGTCTATCCAATTCAACGGTATAGTGCCTCGTGGGGGAACGGATGTGTTCGCTGCCACGACGTTAGGTTCAAGGCGTGGGCCCGCTACCTAATAGCTCTGGGTCATTCCCAGGGTGGATTCACACTTGCCGTCGCTGATGCAAGGCTAGACACTAGGCAATGTAACGGCTAAGTTGTGACCTCAAGTCCGCACTCATCGTGTAGAGTGTGGGGTGCTAGGCCAGCACCGAACCAACTAGACTGTAGCCTCCGGGCTTTTATCGCATCATGTAGATTTGTACGAACTCTGTAGAGTTAAAACTAACCGGTTAGCCGTGCTCACGGTCAAGAGCGACTTGGGGAAATAGCATGAGTGTAATTTTATCTTTTCTAAAATTACTTTATAAAAATGGTCGATGATGGGAATTTGATGATGATTTTGATGATAATGATGGCTTGCTACCAGGGAAGGTGCAAATTGATGTTTATGGTTTATGATGATGATGATGAGGAGAAATGATGATTATATTTCTATAATTACTTATATGGATCACCATGCTTTACTACATACTTTACAAAATTTACCGTTTGCAAAGTATTGTGAAACAACATAGCTTTATGCAAATGAACCTATAAATAGTCATTCTTTGATATTTAGAGCTTGCATGTATGTAGTATTGTATTGCCTTGCCAGTACATTAATATCGTTAATGTACTGACACTTGTATCTTCCGTGGGTTGTTTGTCCAAATTGTTTTGCAGGTTAGTTGAGTGCTACGAGTTCCGTTGATCTCTTCAGGACGGTTCATTAGGGGTTTACCCCTAGTCGGATTGCTTATGGGTCTTGGGTAACTAAGGTTCCGTGCGAACCTTTAATTATAAGGCGGTTTGGCCATATTTATATCCTAGACTTGAATTCTAAGTTATTGGTATATTAGTAGTCATTTATGAATATCATTTGCTTTGATGAAAGTGTCTTGGGTTGTTCTAACTTATAGAACTATCCAGACATGAGTATGGATGTTGAGCAAACGAGGTGTTGTAGAGCTTAGCAAATTGTCAAGTCTCCTGGGATGTGTAACACAACTGGTCGCTGCCTTCATGTGGTTTGACGAGCACGTCTTAGGCTGAAGTTGACAGGCACGCTAAGTCCTAGCAATGTCTCTTTTGCTCAATATTCGGCACTACGTACTTTATATTGGATGGTGATTAGTTGTGATCATGGGGCACATTGAGGCTTGGGTGGTTATAATGCGTGTATGGATCCCACTCCCCAAAATCATGTGGTGATCACAAATGACAACGGACAATATAATTTTCGGGTGCTCGACAGCGGTGGTATGAGAGCAATTGTCCGACTGTAGGGAAAACCTTTTGAATGGTTGTTTAGATTGGTTTCTTAAAAATTTTCTTGAGAACATTGTTCTCGGCTATAATGTATTTGTAAAAACCTACCACAAACTTATATCTCATTTATCTCTAGAGAATTACTCTTCTCCAAGTCTATATTTTGATTTTAAACTCCTGTTCTTGTTCCATAGGACCGACACCTTTTGAAAAATTGTATTCTTATAAAAATGTGTTTGAAAACACTCATTAATCATTACAAACCAGTACCGAAGCGTTTTGAAAAGTTTTCAAATCCATTTGCAAACTACTCCTATTAATTAGTTGGAGATTTACAAAATATTGGGTTGGAAACGACCTATAGCTTGTAATTCTTGAAAATGGTTTGATAAAATTTAAAACCTGATAGATATGGTAGGATTAACTCTTTCTCATGTTATTTCTGAATCAAAAATGAATTTGATGGGTATTTAAACTCTTTCATCCCGACATTTCAAAACTTTGATGATATGGCCTAGAACGGGTAGTTTGGGACAGGTATAAAATTGTTGTGCTTAAACCCCTAGATTGTTTGTTTAGATGGACTACCCAAAGTTCACATAGACTCTGGACCACTCTAACTTCATGTGATTAAAAGATGGTGAATTTAGACAACCTAAAACATGGATAAAGATTCATTTTGTGCTTGTTGTGTGTGTTCTGAAATTTTGAGTCAATCTGTTTATTAATTTTTTCTAGGACAAACCATAGATGATAAACCTGAGAAATTTTTACATGCAACTTTTAGGCTAACCCAGTAGGCCTCATGAATTATTGTGTGATTTTTGAACATTTGCATCATAAGATAATAATTCAAGTAGTGTGCATAACTGTGTGCTGAACTCTATAGACAGTTGCATTCATGATTTTGTATAGCCCAGACCATAAGAGATAAAATGGGCATCTTTTGGCAGTAGCTTGTATACATACCCAGTAGGTTCCATGAATTTTGGTAGAATTTTTTGAATCCTTGTATCATGGTTTAAAAATTCATATAGTACTACATGATTACGTCCTGAAATCTGTAGGTTGTCTGATTAACAAATTGTCTAGCCTAAACTATTAGTGATAAAATCATGGTTTCTCCAGGGTAGCTTAACAACATAAACATACATCTTCCCGAATTTTGCCCAAAAATTTTTGCAGTTGTAAAACCTGTCATGAAAATTCGGCAAGGACAATATGTAGATAATTTCAGCACTATATTACCTGCCTTATACATTTTCCTTAAAACAATAGAGGCACAATGGCTTGTATGCAAAGATGAATAATTTTGGAATTCGTGTTGAGATGGCTCAATATGCAAATTTTGTGCCCCTTGATGGTTGGATGCATAATTTGTGAATTGCAGCTACTCACAAGTATTCCTTCAATAACATGAAAGTAATATCTAAAATTAATATGGTTTGTAAACTAGCTTGTATATTTTGAAAACCTCCCTAGAATAACCTATTTGTCCTTACATCCTAATTTCTTCCTAGAACAAAGAGAACTTTGTTAGGAACCTGAATTTTTAAAATTTTGTTTGACTTCACCACCACTCCAACTTGGTCTTTAGGCTATGTTTTGATACACAGGACCAACCCGTTATCGCATAGCCTATTTATTTCGTTTTTCACCAAACCATTGGACTAAAACTTTTTTTTAATTTTTTTTAAGGGGGGTAGCACCTTATCTTATCTTGTATCCTATAACCTTGAATCCTATACGGGGTTGTAATCTTTCTTATGCCCATGGTAAGTCTTGAGTTGGATAAATCCATCGAGAACAATTTTCCCGAAAGATTATATGTCCATGACTTATTTCCTATTACAAGTTTCCTATGAAATATATTTATGCTTCTAACCTTGACCTTGTTATATTCTTGATGATGGCAACTGTTTACTGACCAAATTATTTCCAGGAGGGTACACCATGATCACTATACAGCATACCCTTTTGATTATATTCCAATTTGCCAAGATTACTCGCCCACATGTATATCGGTGCCTTTATCGCCAAGAAGATATATGCCATGTGAATTATATATTATGGTTGCCATATATCCCTATTCATGTATGGAGACATGTTGGATGAATGTAAAAGTAATTAGAGACTTGATTATCCTTGTTTTCCCAGTTGTTGAGCTTGCTGCCCTGAATTTTCCATTTGCCAATTGTGAGCTCAGCAAGGTGAGATCATGACCTTAAATCTCTCAAGCTAATTATTCTATTTTTTCTAGTGACAAACAATGTGTTTCCCAATGAGCCATCCTATAACAATATCCTAGAGCTTAATTGGACCTAAAGGATTGTCCTATGGCATGTATGCAATACCACATGTTTTATTCACATTGCACCATTTCATACATATACCGCATCATTCATGCATCATGATATAATAGCATTCATCCATGCTCTTAAAAGAAAATTATTGCTACACATGCCATTTAACAATCCGCTTTCTACCATGACCTAAGATATGAATGTATATGATGAGTCATAACCCGACTTTGTCCCAATTATTCAGGTCTCAACATTCTAAGTTTCTCCAGTGAGTGATTCAATGAACTGTGCCATATATTATGGCTACCATGTATCCCCAATTATGTAAGATCTATATGGATGGATGTAATAGTAATTAGGGACTTCTTATTCCTTATTTTCCTAATTACCAAGATTATTGTCCTGGAATTTATTTTGGCCAATTTGAACTCAACAGGGTTGGATTGTGACTATAGATTTTCAAATCTTGCATCTTGTCGCATCCTCGATGTACCAATCTCTTTTAGAATTACCTTTCCATCAAAGTACAAAATTTGACAAACTGTACCCACTACTATCGTATGGAAACCGCTCTGTCCTTTGCCAACTAAGAATTCTTCTTGTTCTATTGCTAGAAGTCAATAATAAAACTTAAAGACTAACGTCATCTCCCATTTTCTTAAAAGAGGGAACATTCGTATGAAGACCACGGTTAGTAGTATTTTTTTTAGGGAAAACTATTTGTTGAAAATGCTAAATTGGGTAAGTTTGAAAGGATTTGTAAACAACTAAAACAGATAATATCGTGTTATCGGAAAGCCACTAAGGCTTAGAATTTTTGACTAACTTTCCATCAACCAGTCAAAGATAAATTTTCAAAACAAACCTACCATGAGACCTATGGCAAGAACCATACAAGTAGAACAAAATTCTTAAGTGGACCAACGTATACCCGGCTGCCCTTTTCCACCCACAACCCGACGGAAATCTCGGGGACGAGATTTATTTTAAGGGGGTACATCTGTAACATACCCAAAATTTGAATTTCAAATTTTGCATCTAAAAATGTCGAGAATATTTTTCATAAATAGGAATACTACTATTTTTCAAATCAAAGACCTAGGTGAGTCAAATATGACTAGTTTTAATATACAAATTGTGAATAATTTAAATCCTTTACTTGATAGCTCAAAAGAAGAAAATAAAACATAGTGTGTGCATGTATTTGCATAATGTATTGTTGTGGCTTGAGTCCTTTTGTTTGTTTTTGGATTTTACTAGCATTTCATAATAGGATGAGCATAGGTTAAAACTTTGAGGCAAATACTAAATATATATTTACAAGAATGTATATACATGTAAAACATAAAGTTGAGTAACTAAAAGTATAAATCATGCTCAACAACATCATGTCTGATCAAGAATCATCTAAAGATAATTTTACAATCATTTAATTATATTTTATAATAGGAAACATATATGTAAAGATAAGCTTAGTGAATTTCTAAAAAAATAATTGATGTAAGATAAAATCATGGAAAAATTCATGTGGATTCTACTCAATAGGTTAGACTCACTGGAATTTTGGCATGATTTTATCTTTACATCTAGACCCTCAATTAAATTGGTCAAAGGAGTCAAAATCTGGTTTAATCCTAAACCCTAATCGGCAAAACTCATACCTCATCCAAAAATGCATTAAATTATATGAAAGTGTATATGGAACATAATTTATTCAAATACTAGCCTATTTATCATGAATTAATATAATTTTTCCAGAATTTATTTTATTAGTTTTGACCTCCTAAAAATTCAATCTAATTTCAGCCAGGCCTATATTCTTTATTTTGCTGAGAATAAAATATAGGGAATTTTTGTGTGCAACCAAGGAAAATGGAAACTAGACCAATTTATCTACCTCCACAAAAATCTACTCTAATTTATCATCCTCAGTTATTGGACTATTGGAGGAAAGAAATAAACCTGAAAAATTATCTAGAATCCTACCTCTACTAAAGATCTGACCCATACCCCTCTCACCCACCTGGTTCCCATCGGCTGGGCCCACATGGCAGCCTCATCGGCTTGCCCTCACCCTGTCCACCTCTCCTCTCATCTATTGCATCCAGAGTACACAGCCGAGAGAGAGAGATCAAGGCCGCCGGGGAGTTTCTCACGTCACCGCCGCTGTCCAGCCTTCGCTAAGCCACAGGGAGTGTCGGGTGAGTCTCCAGGGACTTCGTAGTTGCGCGCGCATGCATGAAATCGGCACGAATCAAGCTGTAGCTCGAGATGGCACATCACCCCGAGAGCCACCGCCGCTCGCTCCACTATCGACACCTATCCCGACCACCGCAGCCGATGAGCCGACCACCATTGGGTTCGCAAGGCTCCCCTCTCCATTTTCTCCTTTGGCCGCATCGTCCAAGGAACCACCGTTGGTCGCCGGCGCCGATGGCAAGCTCGCCGATGAGCTCTGCTGCTACTGCTGCTGCTTGCCTTCTCCCCCCTGAGCCTATGACAGGTAGGGCCCACTTATTTAGGGCATATAAAATGTAGTCCGAGGAAATTAAAACATATAGGGTTCTATCTGTAAAGTTGCAGCCTATGACTTGTGGACCCAGGACCTGTTTGTAATTAAGGAAAACAATGAGCACTCTTAAAGAATTCTCATTCAACACGTGCTAAGGACCTCGGGTTCTAATTCAAGAACCGTAGGGGGTTTTCTGCAAAGCTACCAGTCACTGACCTGTGGACCCATCCCTTTTAAAATCTGGAAATATTAAGAAACATATTCAAACTAATATTTGTTCAACAGAAAAGTGCACAAAGTTATAAAATCCATATAAAATCAAATATAACTTATTTTGAGGTGAAACCAATTTCAGTAGGTTCATAAAATTGTGAACTTTAATGTTATAGAATAAAATCCTATGCTTACAGTATAATATTTATTTCTAAAATTTCATATAAGAGATAGCTGATGTAAAACTTGTAAAATTTGTAGAAAATTCATTTATACTCCAAATGGAGTGAACTAAATTTCTATAGAATCAACAAAGCATGAACTTTCATCTAGTAAAATAAAATATGACACTCTCTGTACAGAAAACAGTACTAATAATTTATATAATAAAATAACCACCACATGTACAACTTAGTTTCAAAAATTTATAAGAAATTCATACTAGCTCTAAAAATTCTGAAACCAATTTTATTAATCTTAGAAAACAATGCCTTCCACTGCTGTAACCAGAAACTCAACACCACTAAAATACAAATGTGATCTAAGTCTAGCTAAGGCTTAAATAACCTATTACTAGTATAGAACTCATAAAATTCATATACCCTAAAATATAAGTGATAAAATGGAAATTACTTCACCATAAATCATGTTTAGTCAGTACCTATCTACTACAATGAATTCATGCATATTAGAAGCATTTTGGATCTTTGCTTGTTTTGGTGTTTATAACGTTACCGTTATTTCGTATAGTGAACGACATCGCTTTCGGTGAGAAGTTTGGGTTTTATTGCTGACCAAGAAGGAAATTCTAACTAAGGCAAGTGCCCTCCTCCTTTGAACACTTTGATCCTTTGTTTTTATTGGGCAAACGTTTTCTATTGCAAAGTTGCACACGTTAGATAGTTATGTTTGAAAAAATTATTTGAAAACGATGAAATGGTAGTTATGACCTATTTGTAGCATAATCCACCTTGAGATTTGTTATCCTTGATGTTTGTAACCTTAGAATGGTTTAGAGTACTCTTCATGTGCTCACATGGGTTTATAATTGCTAAATATAATGTCGTATGCTTAGCCATGCCTAGAGTGTGGGGTGCTAGGCCAGCACCGAACCAACTAGACTGTATCCTCTGGGCTTTTATCGCATCATGTGGATTTGTACGAACTCCGTAGAGTTAAAACTAATCGGTTAGCCGTGCTCACGGTCAAGAGCGACTTGGGGAAATAACATGAGTGTAATTTTATCTTTTCTAAAATTAATTTATAAAAATGGTCGATGATGGGAATTTGATGATGATTTTGATGATAATGATGGCTTGCTATCAGGGAAGGTGCACGTTGATGTTTATGGTTTATGATGATGATGATGAGGAGAAATGATGATTGTATTTCTATAATTACTTATATGGATCACCATGCTTTACTACATACTTCACAAAATTTACCGTTTGCAAAGTATTGTTGAACAACATTGCTTTATGCAAATGAACCTATAAATAGCCATTCTTTGATATTTAGAGCTTGCATGTATGTAGGATTGTATTGCCTTGCCAGTACAATAACATCGTTAATGTATTGACACTTGTATCTTCCGTGGGTTGTTTGTTCGAATTGTTTTGCAGGTTAGTTGAGTGCTACGGGTTCCGTTGATCTCTTCAGGATGGTTCATTAGGGGTTTACCCCTAGTCGGATTGCTTATGGGTCTTGGGTAACTAAGCTTCCGTGCGAACCTTTAATTATAAGGCCGTGCGGCCATATTTATATCCTAGACTTGAATTCTATGTTATTGGTATATTAGTAGTCATTTATGAATATCATTTGCTTTGATGAAAGTGTCTTGGGTTGTTCTAACTTATAGAACTATCCAGACATGAGTATGGATGTTGAGCAAACGAGGTGTTGTACAGCGTAGTAAATTGTCAAGTCTCCTAGGATGTGTAACACATCTGGTCGCTGCCTTCATGTGGTTTGACGGGCACGTCTCAGGCTGAAGTTGACTGGCATGCTATGTCCCAGCAATGTCTCGTTTGCTCAATATTCGGCAGTACATACTTTATATTGGATGGTGATTAGTTGTGATCATGGGGCACATTGAGGCTTGGGTGGTTATAATGCGTGTATGGATCCCACTCCCCAAAATCATGTGGTGATCACAAATGACACTGGACAATATAATTTTTGGGTGCTCGACAAAAAAGTAGTCATCTATTTTAATAGATCTTCAATTTGTGTTTGCCCGGGTTCTGCGGTCTAACCGACGAGACATCGGCTGTCAGACCGGCGGCTTCACAACGGTCAGACCAGCGGCTTCATGGCGGTCAGACCAGCGGGGACACGGCGGTTAGACCGGTGATGGTGGCAAGAGGCAGGCCGATCTGTTTTGGTCAAATCAATCTACATCGATTTGAGGGTAACTTTTAATTCCACTAAAAGTTTTGGTTTTTGGGTACTACAACCATTCAACCCCCCTCTGGTTGGCTTTGTTCTTGCTTTTCGATCCTACAAGTGGTATCAGAGCCTCGTTTTTCTTCTTTGGACTTTTACCGATCTAGAGTTTTAAGCCATGGCTAACAAGTTTTCAACTAAACCACATATTTTCGATGGTTCGGATTTTTCTTATTGGTGTGACAAGATGCAATCTAACATTATGGCTCAAGATTATGATGTTTGGCAAAAGGTTTGTCTTCCTTATGTGATTCCTGATCAAATTTCCACTGAAGCTTTGAAAACTGAGTTTAATAATAATTGCAAAGCTCGTAATATTTTGTTGAGTGGAATTTCTTGT
Source organism: Oryza officinalis (assembly GCA_008326285.1). NCBI lineage: Eukaryota > Viridiplantae > Streptophyta > Magnoliopsida > Poales > Poaceae > Oryza > Oryza officinalis. The sequence goes on along the minus strand of BDMV01000011.1, from coordinate 16,967,948 downwards.
TCGGATTTTGATCGTGTGTCACATCTTAAAACCGCCCATGAGATTTAAAATGCCTTGAGAAACTTTCATCAAGGAACTACTAACATTAAAGAACTTCGTCGAGATCTTTTCAAAAAGGAATACATAAAATTTGAGATGAAACCTGGAGAAGTTTTGGATGATTATCTTGGTAGATTTAATAAGATTTTGAGTGATCTTAGATCTGTTGATTCTGCTTATGACACAAATTACACACAATCTGAGGTTTCTCGCCACTTTTTGAATGGTCTTGATATGTTTATTAGGGAGATGAAGGTTACATCTATTCAAGAGTCTGTTGATATGTCTACTTTGACGTTGGATTCACTTTACACAAAACTCAAAACTCATGAGATGAATATTCTTTCTCGCAAGATAGATTCTAAATCTAGTGCTTTGGTTTCTCCCTCGACTTCTTTGGATGTTGGTGCTTCCTTATCAAATTCTACCGCTCTTGCTTTGATTAATGCCATATCCAGTGAGCAACTTGAATAGTTCGAGCAGGAGGACTTGGCTTTGGCTGCTAACAAGATTTCTCGAGCTATGAACAATGTCAGGTACAGGAAAAGAGGAGGTCAAACTCGTTGCTTTGAATGTGGTGCACTTGGTCACATTCGTTCACATTGTCCTAAGCTTGAAAGAGGCAAGAAGGAAGACAACGGTGGAGAGAAAACCAAGGACGACAAGCCCAAGTCGAACAGCACGTGTTGGCGCAGAATTTCGACCCATCCAGCAACCAAACGGGTTCCGCGTTACCACGGCAGCCTGGGAGATCTACTTAACTCCAGTGCAGGTCCAAATGGCTTGCCTAGTCGTGCGCAGAGCGTGCCAGCTGATTTGATCTGCAATCAACAAGAAACAAGTAAACCATGTCAGAAAACAACGGCCGATCGGCCAATAGGCCGATGACACATTGTCAAAGCCCAGCCGATAGGGCAAAGCTATATCGGACTACTCATGATAAAATAAGATTAAAGCATGAATCCAAACTTATCGGCCTTTGTCAATACGTTAATATTAATCAACAACACTGGCCGATAAGGAATAATAAAGATTACCACACCAGCTAGTACTCTAGTGCAAATCTACATAAACCAATCAACCAATAAAAACGCATCAATCACAGATAAAACCTAGAGAATTATCCACAACAGATTACCAAAATTCGGTTTTCTCTTTTACTTCCAAGTCGATTACCAAAATTCGTCGTTAACACATGCCGCCCAATTCCGCTTCATTATATAATGTGGCGGAATTAGCTCCGAGGAACCCATCGACTTCTTCGCTAGGTCTCATCTGAAAACCGCGCAGATCCAGATTCGAATCCTTCCGTCGCCGATTCAACAAACCCATCGCGTTCTTCACCTCCGGCGACCCCTCGGCGTCTCGACGACAGCGACCCCCTTCGCAGCAACCCCTTCAACGACAACGATGGCCTCCGCTCCATTCTACGCCTCTGAGATCCCTGTGGTAAGTCGATTCCTTCAAAATCTGCATTATCGCTTTCTCCGCCGATTTCTCCAAGTTAAGGTTTTTACTCTCTGCCCCCCGGGTCTTATATTTTCATCGTCATTCTCATGATTTAGGTCTTCAAAAACCAAATCCTGATCCCCTCTGATGACAAATCCCATCGCTTTCTGCTAGGCCCCATGGGCGATTGCGACCTAACTTGGCTAATCAATGCTGAAACAGACAGAATCCCCTTCAGGCAAGCTAACCCCAATGTTTCTTCATGGAAACATACCTTTAGGTCCTGGCCATCAAAGCTAAACGGATACAGAACATGGCACAAGAGGATTGCTGCCACCAAACAAATCCACTGGGATGAGATTGGGATCGACCAATGCATCATTTTATCCCTGGCCGATACCAAGAAGAATGAACCACTCATGTCGGCTACCAGCTACTTCTGGTCTAGTACCTTGAATGCCTTCATGTTCAAGCAAGGTCCGATGGCCCCAACCGTTATAGATGTCAAGATACTAACAGGATTGGATATCGACTCCGAGATCAACCCCTTCAGCCTCCTGGTAAACAACAGTCACAAGTTGAAGACCAAGAAAATTGGAGGCTGGTCTGGGTACATTTCTGAGCACATGGAACAAGGATCAGTCTCGGAACGAGAGCACGTAGCCTTCCTGACATTGTGGCTGGAAAGATTTGTCTTCTGTAGATCGACCTGTGGCCCACTACAAACTGCCAACACTTGGCACAAGCTTTGGTCGACAAGAAGCAAATCCCTCTAGGCCGATACCTTCTGGGAGCTATATATCGGCTACTCCATATCGCCACCCAAGATTTGATGCTAAAACAGACTGTAGCTCATGGAGGACCATGGTGGTTTATTCAACTCTGGCTAACCATTCACACCAACACCATGGTTGATCGGCCACCTCTATCAGACTCTCGCTTTCCATCAAAATACGCCGATCATGCAGATCCCAGGAGCAGAAGATGCATGTCCTATGGGGAAGCGGCCTCCGTTTACCCAGGCGCAGACCAATCGGCCGATGACATGTCTACATGGTTCATTCGTTTCTTCACCGACCCTCCATCAGCCAGGATGGACATGTTCGTCTACACATCGGACCGAGATTTTGAACTCCCCAACGATCTTCAGCTGAGCTTGATAAATGACGACATGGAGTCACGGGAGTTATTCATGATCGGCCTCACTCCGAGCCTGCTCCCAGTAGGCATCTTTCAGGGAAGGAGCACCAGCCTGTCCTATGAGTTTTACAACCCAATGGCAGCTGCTAGACAGTGCGGGCTCCGGCAACTCCCCATCAGTCTGTACCTTCATAAACTCCTAGAGAGCAGAGGCACAATTCCATCGGCGCTGGTCATGAGCAAAGCGCTGGAAATCGAGCTCCCAAACCTCGGCGACTGCGACCGGCTGCATCTGAACGCTTTCGTCCATATCAGTTTCCAGACATGGTGGCAAGAGTGGGCCGCTCACATTTTCCATCAATCGGCCAGATTTTATGTGACAGAGCTTATCCAGGGTATCAGCCCTCAAGTCCCAGATGAGCCGATTCCATCCGTGAGCAACAGTGGTCAGAAAATCTTTTATGCTCAAGCCATAGCTCCATCACGATCAACTATCCTATAATCCATCATCGGCCTTACTGCCCCAAAGATATCATCATTACTTCAGGGGCCGATGATCAAAGAAAACCCCAAGAGGAAAGCGCCAACCAAGGGTAAATCCCAAAAATCCAGCAAGAAGGCTAAAATTGATGACCAAGCCGATCTCGAAGAGCTGGACCCCTCCATGGAAGAATTCCTTGAAGAACAAGTGATGGAGGAGGAAGTCGATGCAGCGGCTACCGATGCATATGAAGAAGACCCATCGGCCGAATCTACTGAGATTCCACCGGCCGATGACCAAGGCGATGCCCCCCAACCAAAAAGGACCAGACATGCAGTTCGCAAGGTCAATACAACCTCTTCTCCGCGTTTACATAATCCCCTTCCACTGCTACACTTTAATTTGATATCCTTTTCAGGCTACGGTGTCATCTGTACTGAAGGAGAGAACTCGATCGGCCCCTTTACTAAGAACCAAAAAGGCAACCTTACAACGGCGCGAACGAGCCAAGGCACGATTGAGGACTCCTTCTCCTTCTCCACCACCCTCTCCGATTGTCTCAGTAAGAGTTGATTTTTGCATTATCTTTCTAATCACATAACCCTATTCACCAATTTTCTACTTTTTTCAGCCTAGGGTTGCGTCACCTTCACCACATCGGCCAACCCCCTCGCCTACTGCGTCGACACAGCAAAGGGAGGCCGATGCGAGCACCACCGATGCTCCAACACAGGTAACTAGGATTACTCTGATCCCCTTTCTACCGGTTCTTGTTTAACGAGGCTGACCTTGTCCCATGTTGATATTTGCAGAAACTAGCCGATATGTTCTCTTTTGATATCAGCCAGTTTCTTGACGAAGAGAACAAGGAGTTACCCAGCACAGCCAGGGCACCAATCTCTGATGATCTGAAGAATCGGCTGACCGATATCGCCAATCGGCTGGAGTCCTCGCTGGAGTACTTGGTGGAAGATTGCACCCCCATCAGGGTCAGGGTACAAGAAATTCAAGACGAACTGCCTGAAGACCTGATGGAGGTCCTAACACCGGCCATCTTCTTGGAGCAATACCGATTCAAGCTCAACAAGGCCAAAGAAAGACTTGCAGAGCGATGAGAGCGTGACCAACTGGAATCGGCTTTGTCCGCCAGCAAGGCCCAAGTTAACGCTGACAAGACCAAGCTGGACAAGCTAGCGGTGGAGCCGATCATCTTGAAAAATAGACTTGAAGAACTCCGCCGTCTCGAGGCAGAGCTAGAATCGAAGCTGGAAGGCACGCGTCAAGAAATTCAGGAAGTTGAAGCCGGGATAGCTGTATCACCTAAGGCCATAGAAGACCAGACGGCAAAGCTCAAGGCATCGGCCAAGTATCTTGCAACCCTGAGCAGATCGCTGAAGCCGATCCCAGGGTCGACGGTCGATGACGCCCAGGCTATATAAGACATCGAGCAGATTCACCGTAAAGCCATTGCAGCTATTGCTGACTTCATAGGGTGATGTAGCATATCTTGTCTTTATACTGTGTAAATACAAACCTCATCGGCCAAGCAGCCGAATTTGATCTGGAAATTCCAGTCTGAATATTACTTCTGAAATCCTCTTTGCAAACAAATATCCCTTTACTATAATCAATCTTATCGGCCAGAAAGCCGAATTCGATCTTATTCTGAAAAAGAAAAAGAAAATTCCTTGAAAAATTCCGCGCTCGTATATATATATATGCCCCCCAAATTTTAGAAGATGAGGGCTCATGTTGTAAAATTGGAACTAAGGGCGATAGTATATATCGGCCATCTAAAGACGATGCATAACACATCGGCTGTAATCATAAATCGGCTGGAAGGCCGATCATGAATCGATCCAGACGCTAGGATAATATTTCTTCAAGTACTTGCCATTAAGAGCTCGTCCATAAATCTCACCATCCAGCCCCTTGAGCAAATAAGCATTGTGAGGAACACAACAAAGAATTTGAAAAGGACCTTCCCAATTAGGTGACCACTTGCTGAACTTATTATCTTTGGAGCCAATCGGCATTATTAATTTCCATACAAGGTCTCCTTCCTCAAATGACTTGGCAACAACCTTTTTGTTGTAATGACGAGCCACTCTATCTTTATCACGTTTGATCTTCTCTAAGGCCCGTAATCGGACGTGCACCAAATCATCTAACTCATCAACCATAAGATTATAGTACTCATCGGCTGTCAAGTTGTCTTGCAAAGCAATCCTCCTTGAGCCGATGTTGGTTTCCCATGGCAGCACAGCTTCATGTCCATAAACCAGCTGATACGGAGGCACTTGAATTGCACCATGGCAAGCCATCCGATACGCCCAAAGGGAATCGGCCAGCGTCGTGTGCCATTGCCTCGGCTGTTCGTCGATTTTCCACTTGATTAGCTTGATTAAAGTCTTATTGGAAGCCTCTACCTGCCCATTAGCTTGTGCGTAGTAAGGAGAAGAATTTAATAATTTAATGCCCATGCTGTCGGCGAACTGGACGAACTCATCGGACACGAAGATTGATCCCTGATCGGTGGTTATTGTCTGAGGTAACCCAAACCGATATATGATATACTCTTTGACAAACTGAATTGCGTCTTTGGAATCAACCTTCTTAAGGGGAACAGCCTCAACCTACTTTGTGAAGTAATCTGTAGCCACTAAGATATATTTGTGTCCCTTGCTTGATGGCGGGTTAATCTGGCCGATCATATCTATTCCCCATCCCCGAAACGGCCACGGCTTTATGATTGGATGCATAGCCGATGCCGGTGCTCTTTGAATTGCTCCAAATTTCTGACAATCCTGACATCCTTTATAATACTTGAAACAATCCTCTAGCATGGTTGGCCAAAAATATCCGACGCGCTTTAACAGCCATCTCATTTTATGGGCCGATTGATGGGTTCCACAAATCCCTTCGTGTACTTCGCTCATAACAATTTTGGCCTCCTCGGGGCCTAGGCACTTGAGTAGGACACCATCAATCGTCCGATAATACAGGTCATCGTCTAGTAAGACATAATGTAAAACTTTATACTTCGTTCTTTGTGACGCCGATTGAGAAGGATTTCTCAAATACTCGATGATATCAAACCTCCAATCATCGGCATGCACGAGAGCGATCTAAATCTGAACATCTTTAGCCATCGGCCTATATCCCGATGCCCCCTGAGCTAAATCATTGGCCTCGAAGTTCTACTTCCTGGGTATATGCCTCATCGTCACAATCTTAAAACCTTGTAGTAACTCCTTGCACTCCTCGTTGTAGACTCTGAGAATATCATTCTTGCATTCATACGCCCCAGAAAGTTGATTAATTACCAGTTGTGAATCACCAATGATCTTTATGGCATCGGCCTCGACTTGTCGTAATAACTGCAAGCCTTTAAGCACTGCTTCATACTCTGCTTGATTGTTAGTATAATAAGGCTTGATAGTAAAAGCAAACTCAAAACTTGCCCCCCGAGGGGATATGATAACTAGGCCGATACCGCATCCATGTCTGCAGACGGATCCATCAAAATACAATGTCCATGGCACAATATCTGCATATGCAACTGACTCATCTCTGTGTTGAACAATGAAATCGGCCAGGGCTTGTCCTTTGACTGCTTTGGCCGATTCATACCTGAGATCAAACTCTGTTAAGGCAAAAATCCACTTCCCAATTCTTCCTTTTAACACAGGGGTCGATAACATGTATTTCATCACATCGGCCTGACTTACCACAATGCACTCGTTGGAAAGTAAATAATGCCTCAACTTAGTACATGAAAAATATAAGCACAAACATAATTTCTCCACCGGCGTGTACCTTGTCTCAGCGTCTAACATCCTCCTACTGAGATAAAAAATAGCTCTTTCCTTACCATCAATATCTTGAACCAAGACTGAGCCGATGAATTTCTCATCGGCCGATAGGTACAGTCTGAACGGAACCCCTTTCTGTGGAGGGATTAGAACTGGCGGAGAGGTTAAGTACTCCTTGATATCATCCAGTGCCTTCTGCTGCTTATCACCCCATACGAAATCCTGGTCGTCCTTTATCTTCAACAGTGGAGTGAATGGCTCTATTCCGCCCGATAGATTTGATATAAAACGCCGGACGAAATTAATCTTCCTGAGCAGAGATTGTAACTTGGTCTTGTTTTCTGGAGGCTTGATTTTCTGGATGGCATCAATATTCTTCTGTGTAATTTCAATTCCTCTCTCATGGACCAAGAAACCCAAAAATTGGTCGGCCGTTACGCCAAAGGCACACTTGTTAGGGTTCATCTTTAAACCATATTTCCTTGCCCTTTCTAGCACTTTGCGTAAATCGGCCAAGTACATATCATACTCTCTTGACTTCACGACGACATCATCAATATAAACTTCAATCAAAGAGCCAATAAGATCATGAAAAATATAATTCATAGCTCTCTGATACGTAGCTCCAGCATTCTTCAAACCAAATGTCATGACTACCCATTCATACAGGCCGATTGCCCCCGGGCATCGGAAAGCTGTCTTGTGAATGTCTTCCTTAGCCATAAAGATCTGATTGTAGCCCGCGTTTCCATCCATAAAACTGATAATCTTATGCCCAGATGCAGCGTCAACTAGCAAATCGGCCAATGGCATGGGGTACTCGTCCTTTGGTGTTGCCTTGTTTAGATCTCTGAAATCGATACAGACCCTTAGCTTGCTGTTCTTTTTCAATACTGGAACTATGTTGGAGACCCACTCCGCGTATCGGCAGGGTTTGATAAAGTTGACGTCGTAAAGCCTTGTGATCTCTGCTTTGATAGCTTCATGCATATCAGCCTTAAATCTCCGAGGAGTTTGTTTAAAAGGCCGATAGCCTGGTTTAATTGGTAGCCGATGTTCTACAATCGATCGGCTTAATCCTGGCATCTCATGATATTCCCATGCAAAACAGTCCACGAATTCTGTCAAAAGATTTATCAAATTATTCTTGTATTCCTTTGGCAGGTTAGCACTTACATACGTCGGCCTAGGCCTATCACCTGTCCCTATATCAATCTCCTCAAGTTCATCGGCCGACGTAAAACCCTGTCCCAACTTGCCATTTAGCTCGTCCACCGCATCATCTGTGTAGGGACTAGCTTGTTCGTCTTCAACGGCGAACGGCTCATCTGTGCTAAAGTAACCGCTTGTCTTGATCTTCAATCGTCTCGATAACGCAATCAGTTACCTTGAGGAAATCGGCGTTGCAGACTCGCCCGGACAAGCAGTCGATTTCCTCCATTTCCCATACTGCGAGATCGGCATTGGCCATGTGTACTGACCGATCGGCCTGCACGATCTCAACCTGGTCCCCTTGCCATTGCATGAGGCATTGGTGCATCATTGAAGGGACGCAACAATTTGCGTGGATCCAATCCCGTCCCAACAACAAACTGTAGGAACCCTTTCCGTCGAAGACGAAGAAGGTGGTGGGTATTGTTTTGCTGCCCACGGTGAGTTCCACGTTTAGGACCCCCTTCGCCTCGGACGCGTTGCCACCGAAGTCCTTTAATACCATATTGGTCTTGATAAGGTCTTCAGGTTCCTTCCCAAGCTTCCTGAAGGTTGTGTATGGCATTAAATTGACCGCCGCGCCGCCATCGACCAGCATTTTCGTCATCGGCAACCCGTTGATGAATCCCTTGATATATAACGGTCGCAAGTGTCTGTAGCTGGCGTCAACTGGCTTGTCGAAGATGGCTTGGTCTAGTGACAACTGTAGTCTAGCCGAAGATTGTTCGTCGTCGGCCATCGCTTCATCGGCCACCTGCACGCTGTACTCTGCTGGCAATATGAAAACCATATTAACAGGCGCCGATGCCACCCTTTTACCTTTTGAAGCCGGAGAAGCCCGAGCTGTGTTGGAAGTGCCCTCATCGGCCTTGACCACCATGGACTTTATCCTCCACTCCTTTTTGGTCTTGGCTGGCCGATGGGCTATCTCTGCCTGTTGCTCCTAGATTTGCTCCTTCCTCCTTAGCCTCTGAACCTGCCGTTTTTGTGTATTTGTGAATACATCGCTTGGGGACCATTTGGGGTTCTAGACTTGCTCCTCTTCTTCTATATGTTGCTCTTGACGCATCGGCCCTAGCCTTTCATGCATAGATTTTCTTTGCTTGGCCGGCCGATGCGCTTGCCTGCTTGAGATGCCCTGATAGGAATCTTTTGCCTCATTGCACGTAGGGCACTCCTGGATGGATGGCAACCTCATCCCCTCATTCCAGCAGAACCGAAAAAACTTGCACCCCCAATGTGGGTCGTAAGAGTTGTCTTGATTGGCGTAGTCTTGAGCTTGTTCTTCCTGCCTCCGCTGGTACTTTCTGATCAGGCCCTCAGAGGTCCGATAAGGTCGCTTGCCAGTCCGATGGCCACCGCCATCGGCCCTGTCCGCCCGCACCATGTTGACTGGGAACGGGTGTCCTTCTATCTTCATCGGCTTCTTGGCGTCATCAATCTTAATCCTGCTTTGTTCGATAGCTGATTGAATCTGTTGTCGGAAGATCTTGCACTCATTTGTATGGTGTGAATAAGAGTTGTGCCACTTGCAATATCTTCTCTTCTTAATCTCTTCGGCCGACGGCAATACGTGACCTACTGGCAACTGAATTTGCTTTTCTTGCAACAGTAGATCAAATATCTTATCGGCCTTGTTGATGTCGAAGTCGTATTTATCCTCCTTGTCGCCCTTCTTGGCCCATTGGCAAGTTGTTGGCTTCCTCATCCGGGCCCACTCGGCCAGGTCGACATCAACATCTTCCTCGTCGTCGTCGTCGGAGGTATACTGATAAACTGTGTTGATTTTCTTTACAAACTTCTTTGCCTCCTGGAATCGTTGTTCGTGGGCCGATATCCGTTGTGCTAGCTGGGCTAGGCTTTCAAATTCCTGCAAGGAGAACCTCTCGCGTATCGGCCCTAGCAATCCTTGAAATGCCAAATCGGCCAACTGGGAATCGGTCAAACTGAGGCTGTAACATCTGTTCCTTATGTCTCTAAACCTTTGGATATACTCTGGGACCGATTCATCCACCCGTTGCCTGATGGCAGTTAGATCGGACAGTTTCATCTCTTGTACGCCATTGTAGAAATACTTGTGAAACTGTTTCTCCAGATCTATCCATCCTCTGATGGAATTGCAGGGTAAAGATGAAAACCACGTGAATGCAGACCCTGATAAGGACAGAGGGAAAAACCTCACCCTCAACGCCTCGATAGCCGATGCCTCCCCGCACTGTGCTAGGAATCGACTGACATGCTCATATGTTGAGACCTGTATCGGCCTGGCAATGGCACTCTGTCAAACTCCTCGGGATACGGGTGACGATACACAGTAGAATTTTCCTTGGGCTTCAAGCCGAATTGATCTCGCATCACTTCGGCTATCATATCGGCCCAGTATCCTGCGGGCCGATGTGGGAGGTCTTGCTGATATGACTGCTGCAAGCCTTCTACTTGATACTGCCTGGGGGAGTACGGCTGGTAGTGGTGATCAAGATTCTGTGCACCATACTGCCCTGCGGTGTGCTGCTGATAGCCTTGTGGCACGTTGTATGCAGCTTGAAGTGGAGGATTGTTGAACATCGGGGCTTGTGGCTGTCCGGCCGATGGCTGGTGAACAGGAACTCGCTGCATCAGCTCGATCACTGGTTGCTTCCCCTTGGTCCATTGTGCATATTGTTCTTCCGTGATGTGCTAAGGGCTCCCTCCTGTCTGCCCGGTGAGGACCAATGGCAGTGTTGTTGTTGGCTGCGCCGATGGGGGAAGCATCGGCGCTGTCGGCTGAGCCGTGTTCAGGTCGTTCCTCAGGGTCCGATAGGCAGGGAACTTATTATCTGGCAAGAAAATCGGCCCCTGAGGCTTGTACTGGTGAATTGACCCATCTAGGATCGATTTGACCGTGTTGGTCAATGTGTTCACCAGGATCCTCGACTGGTTGACTAGTGCAGAATGAACTGCTGAGTCAATCCTGCCTTGCAACGTCGGCACTGTAGTATGTTCAGTCTTGACGGTGTGGTCGTGCGCCGCCACCGACGTGCCAGCTCCATCTCCAGGACTCGGCATAACTACCTTGGATTTCTGGATCAAGGTGCCTTGCCGAGTCCTAGAATATGTTTGCAGGTACATATTCTGGAACTGCTCGACCAGCTTCTCCATCTTAGCCTTTTGCTCTGCGTTGAGCTGGTCGGCGGTTACAGGGACGACGTTCTCCTCGGAGATCTCGGCCTGCTTCGACATCTTGAGGAGATTTGTTGCTGTTGCAGAGTTTGCGTTTTTTGGTCCCACCGTGCGTGCCAAAAGCGTGTTGGTGAAACACAGCTTTTGGCAAACGGTGGAGCGTGGTCTCTCTGGAAGTAAGGTTGAAAATCGAGGTCCCACTGGGCGTGCCAAAAGCGTGTTGGCGCAGAATTTCGACCCGTCCAGCAACCAAACGGGTTCCGCGTTACCACGGCGGCCTGGGAGATCTACTTAACTCCAGTGCAGGTCCAAATGGCTTGCCTAGTCGTGCGCAGAGCGTGCCAGTTGATTTGATCTGCAATCAACAAGAAACAAGTAAACCATGTCAGAAAACAACGGCCGATCGGCCAATAGGCCGATGACACATTGTCAAAGCCCAACCGATAGGGCAAAGCTATATCGGCCTACTCATGATAAAATAAGATTAAAGCATGAATCCAAACTTATCGGCCTTTGTCAATACGTTAATATTAATCAACAGCACCGGCCGATAAGGAATAATAAAGATTACCACACCAGCTAGTACTCTAGTGCAAATCTACATAAACCAATCAACCAATAAAAACGTATCAATCACATATAAAACCTAGAGAATTATCCATAACAGATGCATTGCTATTAATCAATCCGTCTAATGTAGATGACAGATACACATGAAAACATTATAATAAACACGTGTATCAGATAAAACTGGCTGAAACCCCAGTTATATCCTTAATTACAACCAAAAGCAGACTTTGTGTTATATCTCAAAACAGGACTAAGGTTGATAGCAACTCAAAGTGTGAACCGAAACTTAATACAAAGAAGATCAAGCCGCCGATTGCTTTTGGGGATGATAGATGCATTGAACAATCTAACCAAGTATAATAATTAAACCGTCGTCGGCAATAAACCCTAAAACGAATAGATCACCGGCGAAGCATAATTAAGACGTCTGTCAAGATTACTCAAAACATGATAGACGATGATCACATCATCGAGGCTTAACGTGTCTAAAACAACACGCTAGCCCCAACGATGCCGATCATCGGGAACGAGTTCTTACCTTTGCTCCAAGAAGGCAAGAACTCGTCAAGGTCAACCTCTTGCGAGGGTTGGCGATGCGCCGAAGTAGATTGAACTGGTTTGTTGTATTGGATTGTGAGAGAGTTTCTATGTACAAACTACCAGGATATTTATACCTGAGATTACAACAGGGTCCTTATAGGACACGATCTTATCTCTAACAAACAACAAGTCTTCACGACAGACTCTTGCCACAGATTTGATCTAAACCTACTTGATTTACAAGATACAATTGCCTAAAACCGAGCTTTATCTCTATTTGGCAACTTCCTTAAAGCTTATCTTGAGCCCAGACCAAGCCCACGCTGACTCTGTCAACTTACTACCCATATTGGCCAACAATCACATCGAATCCGTATCGACCGATACGTCCTTTCTGGCAGCACCTCCCCAGTCCGATACGGTTGCCGAGTCCGATACAAAGCCTGGTCCGACTCCAACTCAATCCTTCTTCTCTGCTTCGGTTTTCTCTTTTACTTCGAAGTCGATTACCAAAATCCGTCGTTAACAGCACGTTCAAGGGTAAGAAATCTAAGGAGGTGGTCAGGAAGGTGTTGAGTCAAGTCTATGCTGCTTTTGAGCCATTAAGAGACATAGATTTTGATAGTGATGAAGACAAAGAGAAGGAAAAGAACATCTTCGGTGTTTGCTTCATGGCTCGTGGTGAATCGGATTCAGAGTATGAGGACAATGAGGTGAGTTCTCTTGAGGAAGCTATTCTTGTTTTAAGTGCAAAAAATAAGAAGTGTGAGAAGATGTATAAAAAACAAGAGTTCATGATTGAATCTCTAAATGCTGAAATTGCTAGACTGAAATCTCTTATTCCTGATGATGATGATTGCTAAAATTGTGAGATTTTAATGAATGAAATTTCAAAAATTAGAGAAATTAATGTTGTTCATGATTTGAAATTGAAATCTTCTTTTGCTCTTGGATTTGCTATGTACACACGCACTTTGGATGAATTGTTTTTAACTAAAAAATTATTGAAAAAATATCAAGTTGCTTTTTATGCTAGTTTGATGTTTAACATGATTTGTGCTAAAAAGTTAAAATAACACAATATTTTGACTTGCTCAACATGTATACTAAACAAGATGAGATTGAAAGATGCTTTGCGTCGTGTTGAGTATATGGAAGGTATTGTAAAATCTGATGAAGTGCTTTCTTGTCCAAAATGTCATAAAAAAAGGTATCATGGTAGATTGTGAAAATTGTGCAAATTTGGAAAAGAGGTTTCTTATTTGAAAAGTTCTTTAGAAGGATTTTCTGATGGTAAGAAACAACATAACATGATTTTGGATCAATCTAAAGTGATAGCTACAATAGGGGTGTTGGTTTTGATGTTCATGATTATTTCACCAGAAATCAACCCAGTGTTTTGAAAGTGTCTAAACATGGTGAAATTTTGACAAAACCTAATGTTGTGAAAACAGTTTTTAAATCTGCTGGAATTATGCCTTCTCTTTCTGCTACACTAAAAGAAACTAAAACTAATATATCAAAATCATCAACTTCTAGGAAAAAGTATACTTGTTCCTTTTGTGGCAAAGATGGTCATCTCGTTGGTTTTTGTTTCAGGTTAGCACGTAAAGAGAAAAAAGAAAGAGATATTCCTTTTGCAAAATCAAAGTGCCAGAAATCTGGTTTTCTCGCGAGGAATTCAGTCAGACCGCAGTGGGTTGCGTGGTCAGACCGGCGACCAGTCCGACCGGCTACTAAGCGTCGGTCAGATCGAGCTCCGGTCAGACCGGATATACAGAAGCAGTCAGACCGGCCCCTGGTTAGACCGACTACTGTACTTCGGTTAGACCGGCCTCGAAGAAATTTTTCTGAAAATTCTCAAACTATTTTTGCTCATGGATATATGCCTATTGGATTTACTGGTCATGTGTCTCAGTACTGGATTCCTAAATTTCTTTTATCTAACCCCAGTACTGAGGCTTCGACATCTTCTTATGTGTAGGCTTTGGTGGCGAGGAAGGAGAACATATGGATTGTGGATTCCGGTTGTTCACGGCACATGACCAGTGATAAAAATTGGTTCTCTTCCCTCAAGATGGCATCCAAGACAGAATCGATTATCTTTGGTGATGCTTCTACTAGTGCCGTTCTTGCTACAGGATCTGTCAAGGAAAATAACAAGTTTGAATTGAAAGAAGTAACTTTGGTTGAGGATTTAAAATACAATTTGCTTTTGGTTTCACAAATTGTTGATGAGAATTTTGAGGTTCACTTTAAGAAAACTGGAAGTAAAGTATTTGATTCTTGTGGTGTCTCTGTGTTGAATATTTCTCGCTTTGGAAGAGTGTTTAAAGCTGATTTTGAAAATCCTGTTTCACCTATTGTAACATGTTTGGTTGCTAAATTCAACAAAGATTTGATGTTTTGGCATCATAGACTTGGACATGTTGGTTTTGATCATCTCACTAGATTAAGTGGTTTGGATCTTGTTCGTGGTTTGCCTAAACTTAAGAAAGATCTTGATTTGGTTTGTACACCGTGTCATCATGCTAAGATGGTTGCTTCTTCACATGTTCCTATTTTTTCTATGATGACGGATGCACTGGGACAGCTCTTACACATGGACACTGTTGGTCCAGCTAGAGTGCAATCCATTGGAGGAAAGTGGTATGTGTTTGTTGTTGTTGACGATTTTTCTCGATATTCTTGGGTTTTCTTTATGGCAAGTAAGGATGAGGCTTTTGGACACTTTCGGAGTTTGTATCTTAGATTGAATTGTGAACTTCCTGGTTCTTTGAAGCGAATCAGAAGTGATAATGGTGGTGAATTTAAGAATGCTTCTTTTGAACAATTTTGTAATGAAAAAGGTCTTGAACATCAATTTTCTTCTCCTCGTGTTCCGCAACAAAATGGTGTTGTTGAAAGGAAAAATCGTTCTTTGGTTGAGATGGCTAAAACAATGCTTGATGAGTATCATACTCCTAGAAAATTTTGGCCCGAAGCTATTAATACTGCATGTTATATTTTCAATCGTGTTTGCTTGAGATCAAAACTTGGAAAAACTTCTTATGAGATTCGTTTTGGACATCAACCTAAAGTTTCACATTTGCCTGTTTTTGTTTGCAAGTGCTTTGTCTTGAAATCTGGAAATTTGGATAAGTTTAAGGCACGTTCTACCGATGGAATGTTTCTTGGGTACCCCGCTCATTCTCGTGGCTATCGTGTACTTGTTTTGGAGACTAACAAAATTGTTGAGACTTGTGAAGTCACTTTTGATTAGGCTAGTCTAGGAACTAGACCAGAAATTGCAAGAACATTGTCACAGGTTCAGGGGGAGGATGGTCATATTTTTGAAGACGAGAGCGACGACGACGATGACGAGGTCGGCTTGGCCGGTCAGACCGACGCAGGAGACGCGGTCAGACTGGCCAGGGTCATCAGCTTCCGGTTCTGTTGATGCTGATCGGGATGGTCCTCCAGAGGCTACAACTTCGACCAGTGAGGGTATAGAACGTGAAATAACTTCAGAAGTCGCTGCTCCTTTGCATATTCAACGACGACATCTTCCGGAACAAATTATTGGTATAGGTGAGCGGACTACAAGGTCTAAGGTAACAACTCATGATGTTTATGCAAATTCTGCATTTGTTGCTTCTTTTGAGCTCAAAGATGTTACCCATGCGCTAACTGATGAATCGTAGATTAACACTATGCATGAAGAACTTGAAAATTTTAAGAGAAACAAAGTTTGGACTTTAGTTGAACCACCTTCATAATATAATTGGAACCAAGTGGGTTTTCAAAAATAAACAAAATGAGGATGGTTTAATTGTGCGAAATAAAGCTAGACTTGTTGCTCAAGGTTTTACTTAGGTGGAGGGTTTGGATTTTGATGAAATTTTTGCTCCTGTTGCTAGGTTTGAGGCAATTAGACTTTTGTTAGCTTTCGCTGCTTCAAAAGGTTTTAAATTGTATCAAATGCATGTTAAAAGTGCTTTTCTAAATGGCTATATACAGGAGGAAGTCTATGTTAAATAACCACCGAGTTTTAAAAATCCTGATTTTTCCAACCATGTTTTTAAATTGTCAAATAACCTAGGGCATGGTATGATAGACTTAAAAACATTTTGCTTGCGAAAGGTTTTCAAATGGGAAAGATTGACAAAACGCTTTTTGTTCTTAAGCATGGTGATAATCAACTTTTTGTTCAGATTTATGTGGATGATATCATCTTTGGTTGTTCTACTCACGCTTTGGTTGTGGAGTTTGCTGAGACTATGCGCAGGGAATTTGAGATGAGCATGATGGGTGAGTTATCGTACTTTTTGGGATTGCAAATTAAGCAAACACCTCAAGGTACGTTTGTGCATCAAATGAAGTATACCAAGGATCTTTTAGGACATTTCAAGATGGAGAATAGCAAGCCAATCTATACACCAATTGGTTCTACTGCTGTGTTGGATCCTGATGAAGATGGTGAAGCTGTGGATCAAAAGGAGTATAGAAGTATGATTGGATCATTGTTGTATTTAACTACTTCTAGGCTAGACATACAATTTACTGTGTGTTTGTGTGCACGCTTTCAAGCTTCTCCTTGTGCTTCACATCGTCAAGTAGTCAAGCGAATAATGAGGTATTTGAATCATACACTTGAGTTTGAAATTTAGTATTCTACTTCATCTTCTATATGTTTAAGTGGATATTCTGATGCTGATTTTGCGGGTTGTTGAATTGATAGGAAAAGTACTAGTGGAACATGTTATTTTCTTGGTACATCATTGATTGCATGGTCTTCTAGGAAACAATCTAGTGTAGCTCAATCAACTGCTGAATCAAAATATGTTGCTGCTGCTAGCTGTTGTTCTCAGATTCTTGGGCTTGTTTCAACATTGAAAGATTATGGTCTTGTTTTTCAAAAAGTTTCTCTTTTTTGTGACAATACAAGTACTATTAACATTGCTAAGAATCCTGTACAACATTCACGCACAAAGCACATTGATATTCGTTTTCACTTGAGGGATCATGTTGAGAAGAAAGATGTTGAATTGAAATTTTTAGATACAAAATTGTAACTTGTGGATATTTTCACTAAACCATTGGATTCATCTCGTTTTGCTTTTCTTCGTGAAGAGTTGGGAATCATTCATCCTTTTGGCATGGTTTGAGGGGGAGTTTATGTGCTCTTGGTTTTATCAAGCAATAATTGAAAAAAACAATTGAAAGAGAGTTTTGTATTATGCGTATAGTGTTTTTTCATGCTAGCAATACTTTGAAGGTTTATTTGTCTATTTTATAGCTCGCATGATTTTTAGTATTTTCATAAGGTTTAGATATTGCTTTTAAGGGAGATGATGCATGACACTTAAATTTCATATTTGAATTAATAAAATATGCAATATTGATACTAATGCATAGGTTGGATTGTAAATGCTTATATATATGCTTTGTTGAATTGTTATTCCTCAAATAGCTTTGAAATTACTCATTTTGCAAGAAAATTAAAAATATTTATGAGAGAAAAAATGAATACCGAATCCTTGGAAACGGTCTTGACGACAAGGACGTATTCAATATGAGCAAAAATAATGGATGCCGAATCCTTGGAAACAGTCTTGACGACAAGGATGTACCCGGAATAATTGAGAAAAATATGAGCAAAATTAGGCTCAAATAAATATGAAAAATCTCTTGGTTGTTTTGTGCTAAAGTTAATTTGGGAAAGAGTAATGATTGCAATAGGTCTATATATGTGGATTTATTTTTCAACCTATGTGTTTGTAAAGATGTTGCATTATAAAACGTTTGAATTCATGAATCTTGATTGCATTATTGAACTTAATCGTAAAATCTTTGGCTTATGATTATACTCTAGTATATGCTTTCTATATAATTGATGGGTTTATTGTCATGCCCAGAAATTCGCTAACCCGAATTTCAAGTAGAACGTGTATTAAAATCCCCGTCCAGGACTGGCCAGGGTACACAAACGATAAAGTTGACATACAGATCCACGTCTTCCAAACATCATAAAAATCTCTTACAAAAACGCAACGAAAAAAGGAAACAAGCTATTCTAGTTAACTAGATGCTCGCAGCGTGGCAACTCCATTCCATGGGCACCCTTGACAGCAAGCACAAGCCTACTCCTCCGTGTAGCCTCCATCGGATACGTTTTCCAACTCTGGTATGGGGGAAAAATTGAGCAAGACTGAGTACTACCCTCTGTACACAACAAGTCATACCGGAAAGAAAGTAATGATGCAAGTAATAACAAAGGAGGCTGAAGGGGTTATTTGCATAAAATACGCATTTAAAACAACAATAGTTGAATGCGGTAAAACAGTTGAGTTAATTAATCAAAATAGAACCATCACTGTCCAACGCTACACCACGTTGCGACAGGCCCAAACCACCACTTGAACTACACCAGTTCCATTAGATCAAGTTATTAAAAGTGTAACTAATCACGGTGAATTTGGTTGATCGCCCAAAACCGCGGGCACGGCTATTCGAATAGTTCTACTCTGATCAGAGGTGTACAACTGTACCCACAAGACATAGTCCCACAACACGTTACCGTGCGCCGACATACCACCGCGGTACACCGGAAAGGAACTGCGACATGACCCTTCGCACAACCCTTCCTAACTAAGCGCACCACACCTCAGGTTTCGCCCCCACCTTTAAACCAAGGCAGGCAGCCCCCTCTCGTGCCTAGGTGAATCCGGCAGCTGATCAACGAGTAAACCCCCGTCGTCCCAACTCCATCACGCCCACCCTCGCCTGGATGCGTTGGCTAGGAAAAAGCCATACTACAAGTCCAGCCATTACCCATGCTGGCTTGTGGAAAGTACGATAATTCTTCCAGGGTTTCCCGCGAACCGGTCCTTAATTGTCATGAGCACGACCATAAAAACCATGTGCTCACAACCCACCATTATCCAGGTTTTAGTTGGACAAATCATTTAATCATTCACGATTGACCATTGTGAGCCAACATTAAATAATAATGAGGCATTAGTAATCCCTTTAATGTGCTAATGTTTCTAGGCAGTACTAAGCATGTTCTATCCTAGCGACTACTCAAATTACTTCCCAAGCTATCAAATGAATAAGATAATTGAAATATAAAGCTGAGTACAATAGGTAAATAAACCCATAAATGACATTATAAAACAATGCAATATTTAGAGAAAAATAAGACATTCGCAATTTAGGTACAATATGTTCAAGTGAATAAGCATGACTTGCCTTGCTCTTGTGCTGGATCAACCTCGGCAACAACCTCGAAGTAAACCGGAGAGTCGGAATTACTGGAATCTAAACGAAAAACAAAGCACACAAGCAAACAGGCTATAAGTCTACTGAAACAGAGAACAAAACCATTTTTAATGGATTCTAGACATTTTTATGAACTTTTTGCAACCTGGATGGACTCAAACGGAGTACGGATGAATTAGTTATGAATTTTAGAAGACTAACTGTGTTTTGACTATAAACAGAAAAGTCCTTATTCAATTATTGCGCAATAAACCCTAGGGCTGACGTCACCGACACCAGGGCTGACGCCAGCGGGGAGGGCGGCGGCGCCGACAGGTGGGCCCCACCTGTCGGTGGCACGGGGTCCCGGTCCATGGTGGACTCGGTCCACCTGCCGGCGGCGGGCGGCGCACCAGGTGGCACCGACGTGGGGCGCTGACGCGGCGGCCACGCGGCGCGCGCGCGGCGCCAACCGCGACCACGGCGTAGCCATGGCGCGGCAGAGCGCACGGCGACTGGCGCGGGGAGGCAACGGCGCGGGCGGCGGCCGGATGCAGCGGGCGACGCGTGCAAGCGGCGGCCGAACGGACGGCCGAGTGGCGGCGGCTGAGTGGGGCACGCGCTACGGTTCACGGGAGGCGGCGGCGAGCAGGGAAAAGGGGAGAGGGGAGCGCGGGGTGGCCGATTTATAGGAGGGCCGAGGCTAGGGTTCGGCCGTGGGCTCCGGATTCCTCGCCGAAGTTCGGCGTGGGAGAGGAGAGAGAGGGCGGGATTTGACCATGAATCCCGGCCTCTACGACGTGAGGGAGGGGGTGCGGAGTGGGGGAAACGGGCATGCGCGACGCGGGCGACGCGTGGAGGTGGCCTGGGTGGCGGTTGCGGGCGCGTGGGCGCGGGGAAAGCGAGCGGCGTGGGGCGGCGGCAGCCGGCCGCGGGAGAGACGGCCCGGGAGGGAGGCGGCGCGGACTTCGGGCGGCGGCTCGGGCCGCGGCCTCGGGCCGGCCCGAGAAGGAGAGGAGGGCGTGGCGGGACGGTGCGGGCGGCCTTGAGCCGGCCCGGGAGAGGGAGGAAGGTGGGCCGACGGCCCAAAAAGAGGAAAAAGAAAAAGAAAATGGGAAAAAAAGGATTTCCGAGATATTTATTTATTGCGATGGAGGTTTTTAATTGATTAAAATTATTTCTAGGGCTCTGAAAATTCCACTAAAAATCCTGTTAATGTATTTTAACATGGGGAACTCCAGAAAAATCCCATCATGCCATTTCCACTTAATTAAATATATTTTTAAATTAGAACTTTGCTCTAGGTTAAAAAGAAAAATTTATTTTATGCAATTTATTTCACAAATTTTAACCTAGAAAGCAAACTTAGGGGTGTGACAAACCTACCCTTAAACGGAATCTCGACCCCGAGATTCGGTGAAGAGGTGCGGATGGGCGGCTTTCAACTCATCTTCTCTTTCCCAAGTTGCTTCTTCCTCTGAATGGTGGCTCCATTGAACCCACCAGAACCTAATTAGTTTACTCCTTGTCTTTCTTTCGCTGGTCTCGAGGATGCGGGTAGGTCTTTCAATGTAAGTCAAATCTTTTTGAATTTCGATCTGATCCGGGTTTGCTTGCTCCTCATGTACCCTTAAACATTTCTTTAATTGCGACACATGGAAAACATCATGAATGCCAAGCATGTTGAAGGGTAGTTCAAGCCGGTAGGCAACTTCTCCTCGGCGCTCCAGAATTTTGTATGGCCCCACAAAGCATGGTGCTAGTTTTCCCTTGGTTTGAAAACGATGCACACCTCGTAGTGGTGTGACCCGAAGGTACACATGGTCCCCAACTTCAAAGATGAGCTCTCTTCGGCGACTGTCTGCATAGCTCTTCTGCCGAGACTATGCGATCCTCAGTCTTTCCCGAACTGTCCTAACTTTTTCTTCTGCATCATTCAGGACTTCAGTTCCAAACAACTGACGTTCTCCGGTCTGGTCCCAAAAGAGCGGAGTGCGGCACTTCCAGCCGTACAATGCTTCGAACAGTGCCATCTGCAAACTAGCTTGGTAACTATTGTTGTAGAAGAACTCGGCGTATGGCAGGCTTCTGTCCCAAGCCCCACCAAAATCAAGTGCGCAAGCTCTCAACAAGTCTTCCAAGATCTGGTTGACTCATTCGGTTTGACCATCAGTTTGAGGGTGGTAAGCGGTACTGAAGTTCAGACGAGTTCCCAACTCTTCTTGTAGTTTCTGCCAAAATCTCGAAGTAAACTGGCTCCCTCGGTCGGATACAATCTTCTTAGGTACCCCATGCAAACTCACGATTCTTGCTAAATAGAGTTCTGCCAATTTCTTTCCCGAGTAAGTGGTATGTACTGGGATAAAGTGAGCGACCTTGGTGAGTCGATCCACGATCACCCAAATGGAGTCGTGCCCCGTTGATGTTCTTGGTAAACCCGTGATAAAGTCCATTCCAACCTCTTCCCATTTCCATTCCGGAATCTGCAGAGGTTGTAGTAACCCTGCTGGTCTCTGATGTTCTGCCTTCACTCGCTGACATACATCGCAGAGCGCGACGAATTCGGCGATTTCCCTTCTCATGCTAACCCACCAGAACTTCCCTTTGAGGTCTTGGTACATCTTGGTACTGCCAGGATGAATTGAGTATTGAGTCTGATGAGCTTCCGTAAGTATTAGATCCTTTAGTTCCTTTTTCTCTGGAACACATATTCTTTCTCCCATCCAGATTGTCCCGTGTTCATCCTCGGTGAAGTCTCGTGCTTTGCCGACTCTCATATTCTTCTTGAGTTCAGCTATCTCAGGGTCATTGACCTGGGCTGCCCGAACTTGCTCCACAAGCATGGGCTGTGCCTCTAGAGTAGCCACAAATCCATGTTCTACAATACTTAGGTTTAGGTGTTCAAACTCTTGTCGCAATCTGTCACATATCCCCTCGGTAAAAGTAGCGTTGCAGTAGCTTTTCCTGCTCAAAGCATCGGCACTACATTGGCCTTGCCGGGGTGATAGTGTATCCCCAAGTCATAATCCTTGATTAACTCCAACCATCGGCGTTGTCGGAGGTTCAGATTGGGCTGAGTGAAAATATACTTCAAACTCTTGTGGTCGGTATAGACCTCACAACGATTACCAATGAGGTAGTGCCGCCAGATTTTCAAAGCGTGAACCACTGCTGCTAATTCCAAGTCATGAGTAGGGTAGTTGTTCTCGTGTGGGCGCAGTTGACGCGAAGCGTATGCGACCACTTTGCCTTCTTGAATCAATACAGATCCCAACCCTTGGCGAGACGCATCACAAAACACTTGGAAATCTTTCGTCTAATCCGGCAAAATTAATACCGGTGCGGACACCAATTTCTTCTTAAGCTCCTCAAAACTTCTGTTGCATTCTGCTGATCACTTGAATTTCTCATCATTTTTCAGCAACTGTGTCATTGGCTTGGCAATCTTGGAGAAGTTATCAATGAACCGACGGTAGTAACTCGCGAGTCCTAGAAAACTCCTGATCTATGAGACCGTGCGCGGAGGCATCCACTTGGTAATCGACTCCACATTTGACGGGTCCACCGCCACTCCTTGAGCGGTAATGATGTGGCCTAGGAACTGTACTTCCTTGAGCCAAAAGTCGCACTTACTAAACTTGGCATACAATTGGTGCTCCTTCAACTTCTCGAGTACCAGGCGAAGGTGTTGTTCATGCTCCTCCTTGGACTTGGAGTAAACGAGTATATCGTCGATGAAAACCACGATGAACTTATCCAGAAACTCCATAAATACCTTGTTCATCAGGTTCATAAAAAAGGCCGGTGCATTGGTAAGTCCAAAAGACATGACCGTGCACTCAAACAACCCATACCGAGTTATGAATGTCGTCTTCGGAATGTCCTCCTCTTTGATCCTCAACTGGTGATAGCCTGATCACAGGTCTATCTTGGAGAACCATGTTGCTCCTTTCAGCTGATCAAACAAATCATCAATCTGAGGTAGCGGATATTTGTTCTTGATGGTCACATCATTGACGGCGCGGTAGTCGATGCCATCCTCTTGGTCTTATCTTTCTTCTCCACGAAGATCACCGGAGCACCCCAAGGTGACGTACTCAGGCAAATGTATCCTTTCTACAACTGCTCATCAACTTGCTTCTTGACTTCCGTCAGTTCGTTGGCTCCCATCCTGTAGGTCCTCTTGTGTATCACGGCAGTTCCCGGTACTAAGTCAATCCGAAATTCAATTTCTCTCTTTGGTGGCATTGTGGTTAAGTCATCCGGAAAGACTTCGGGATACTCTCTGATGATGGGAATATCCCCCAACTTCTTAAGGTCTTTCCCTACTACTGCGGTCTGTTCCATCCCATCGACCTGATTCAAGCATACTCTCTGCTTCTGGGGTGTCGGCGACTGGAATGTCACCACTTCCCCTTTCTCATTAACCAGAGTAATAGTGCGACTAGCGCAATCGATAACTCCATTGTGCCTTGTTAACCAATCCATCCCAAGAATAACATCTAGGTCCTTGGATTCAAGAAGGATAAGGTTGGCTAGAAATTTAGAACCCTGGATTTCTATTACCACAGAGGGGCCATAGTGAGTTGTGGTCATCTCATTCCCAGGAGTGTGAACCCACATAGGCGTTCTAAGTTTTGCTACTGACAAGCCATGTGTTCCAGCAAAACGCTTTGATAAAAAGGAATGCGTAGCACCAGAATCAAAAAGTGTGGTAGCTGGAATTGAGTTGACAGGAAACGTACCCAGTACCACTTCTGGTGCAGCCTACGCCTCCTCTGCCGATGCATGGTTGACGCGGGCATGAACAAACTTGGGTCCTACACGCCTTGGCTTCGGGCACTTGTCAGCGAAGTGACCAGGCTCGTTGCAGTTGAAGCAGACCAATGGTTTTCCGCCGGACTCTTTCTTGGGTTGAGTTGATAGAGCTGGCTGAAATGGAGCCATTGGTGGGCGCGGAGCTGGGTTGCGGTTGAACTGTCCCCTGTTATTGTTGCGGTTGCCAGTGTTGTTGGTGTTGAAGTTGCCGGGCTGGTAGGGTCAGTGTTGGCGAACAATCATGGTGGAAGGTCCACCCTGCTGTCCGGCGATGAACCGGGGCTTCTGTTGATTCCCCTGGTGTGCCCTGAATTGAGCTGCTTTCCTCTTTTTGTCCATCTTGTTGCGTTGATCCTCCTGATGAATTGCCTTGTCGACTAGCTTCTCGAAGCCGGCATAATCACCCGAGATTAGCTAGTTGGTCAACTCATCATCCAGGCCAGAAAGGTACTTTTCCTGCCTTTCTGCATCGATGCGCACGTCCTCCGGGGCGTAACGCGCGAGACGGTTGAACTCATGGAGATACTCTGTCACAGTCCGGTTACCTTGGTGGAGTGATCTGAATTCCCTCTTCTTCTGGGCCACGATGCCGTCAGGGATTTGGGCCTTCCTGAAACTGCGGCAGAATTCTGCCCTGGTGACTTCTGTTCCGGGTGGACGGGTGACCAAATAATTATCCCACCAGGCTGAAGCGGGACCCTGCAACTGGTGGGTGGCAAAAGCGACCTTCTCTTGGTCGTTGCATTGTAGTAGGTTAAGTTTCTTCTCAATGGCATGGAGCCAGTCATTCACCTCCATGGGGTTAGTGGTACTTGAGAAAATTGACGGCTGGACGCAAAGGAACTCCGACAGCTTGGATTGGGGTGGAGGACTGAATTGCTGGTTCTGCTAGGCCTGTTGTTGCATTTGCTGCATCATCTGCTGCTGCATTTGTTGGTGCTGCTGTTGCATCTGTCATCATCTGAGTCTGGCTGGCCAACACCTGAGCAATAGTGGGATTCTCAGGTGGTGGGGGAGGGGGAACGTTGTTGTTTGCTCCATTGGCTTGTGCTCCCGCCGATGGATCCTCTTGACCACTGGTGTTACCACTCGTTCTTGTGTTGACCATCTGGAGGAGAAGGACCAGCAGAAAGAGATGGAAAACAAAGAAAACAGACTGCTCAGAAACTAAGCTTTAATATATTATAATTAAACTATAATTGTTTCGATCTTATTTATAAACACTTCAAACAGCAAGCAGAATCCTTACTAAGATAGCCATACCATAGGCACATGGTATCGACCATCGGCTAACCCCCAAGCAACAAACCTAGCACACAAAGACTAGCAAGAAAGCAAACTAAGAAAACGGTAAAACTAAGGGTAGTGAGCCTAATGATCGGAACGGCTCTTGCGGTCGGTGGAGTCGTAGCCAGGCTCCTGCTCGTCTCCAGGCTCCTCCGAACGGCTCCTGGAATCCGCCATGGCAGTGTCTCCACTGATTGGCTCTGAGCTAGAACCACTGCCGTAGCTGCCACTGGGTGTGGCCTTCAACCAACCTCCGCTGCCACCGGCTGGACCCTGGTGCGCAAACGCTGGGGCAAAGGTGATGGCGAACGCTGGTGAGGGTGGTGGAGCTGGCGTTGGGGCTGGTGGTGGGTTCCTCGGTGCAATCTGGATACGCACTGGAGCTGTGGTCCTCTTCCTAGGCGTAGTGCGAATCCTGAGTCCACCTGGCGCTGGGCGTCCCTGCAGCCTAGCATTCTCAGCCTTGAGCCGAGCAACCTCATCCTCCAAGCGGGCAATCTTGATCAACTTCTGGTTGTTGAGAGCCTTGGATGCCTTATGGAGGTCGGCGTGCATCCGGTCCAATCCCTTCATCACCGAGCACATCCGTCCGAAGGTAGTGTCGTTCTCTGTAGTCGTCGGGCGGAAGGTGCTAACGTCGCTGTTGGTAGAACGACGAGGGTGGTAGCGGTATGCAGAGGCGCAAAAGACGTAGGAGTGCCTGTCGCTGATCCTGGTCATCATCCTATAGGCGGCCTCCTGACAAGCATGAACCACACTGCCTCCAGCAGCCTCGGTCACCATGTTGGGGAGATTGGTGCCCACAAAACCATGGACCTCCAAGCGAACTCTGAAAGAGAACTCGCCACTGAGAGGCTCGATCATGGTGTACTCTAGCTCTTCAGGGTACCCCACAACCAAGGTCATGCGGGCCAGCTTTGCCACACAACCGTCCATATCCTCACCACGGTGCGTAGGGGGAAGGCCTGCCATCTACAGAGGACAAGGGATGGGAATCAATGCATGCTCAAATCCAAATTAAAGAAACAATTTAAAGTACTTAGATAAAAGAACGAACAAAAGAGAATTTTGGTGCATGAAACATTTTATAACAGTCAAATAAACACTAACACAACGCCTAAATGTTGGGAAAATAATATAATAGTAATATTATCAAAGCAGAATTAATAGTAAGAATCCAAAATAAATAGATTTTGCTTCTCAAATAACTTAACTAGGGCTTAATCCTTTTCCCGACAAATTTTCAAAGCGAATCCAAACGAAACCCGAAATTTAATACCCCAAAAATTTATAAGACTCCAGACTAACTTTAGTTAAGGCAGTCCCAATCAAGTAAGCGACCCGACGTTTTCCCATAAATCCCAAAGGACAAAGATCCCAAATTTTTCCCAAAACAATTTCAAGTTAAGGGCAAATGCACATGAAAGGGTTTCAGAGGGCTCTTAGGGTTTCCAGTTGGCTTGTCCTACGGTCAAGATTGGCTCTGATACCAACTTATCACGCCCAGAAATTCGCTAACCCGAATTCCAAATAGAATGTGTATTAAAATTCCCATCCAGGACCGGCAGGGTACACAAACAACAAAATTGACATACAGATCCACATCTTACAAACATCATAAAAATTTCTTACAAAAACGCAGCGGAAAAAGGAAACAAGCTATTCTAGTTAACTAGACGCTCGCAGCATGGCAACTCCATTCCACGGGCACCCTTGTCGGCAAGCACAAGCCTACTCTTCCGAGTAGCCTCCATCGGACACGTACTCCAACTCTGGTGTGGGGGAAAAATTGAGCAAGACTGAGTACTACCCACTGTACTCAACAAGTCATACCGGAAAGGAAGTAATGATGCAAGTAATAACAAAGGAGGCTGAAGGGGTTATTTGCATAAAATACGTATTTAAAAAAACAATAGTTGAAAGCGGTCAAACAGTTGAGTTAATTAATCAAAATTGAACCATCACTGTCCAACGCTACACCACGTTGCGACAGGCCCAAACCACCACCTGAACTACACCAGTTCCATTAGATCAAGTTATTAGAAGTAAAACTAATCACGGTGAATCTGGTTGATCGCCCATAACCACGGGCACGGCTATTCGAATAGTTCTACTCTGATCAGAGGTGTACAACTGTACCCACAAGACACAGTCCCACAACACGTTACCGTGCGCCGACATACCACCGCGGTACACCGGAAAGGAACTATGACAGGACCCTTCGCACAACCCTTCCTAACCAAGCGTACCACACATCAGGTTTCGCCCCCACCTTTAAACTAAGGTAGGCAGCCCCCTCTCGTACCTAGGTGAATCCGGTAGCTGATCAACGAGTAAACCCCCGCCGACCCAACTCCATCACGCCCACCCTTGCCTAGAAGCATTGGCTAGGAAAAAGCCATACTACAAGTCCAGCCATTACCCATGCTGGCTTGTGGAAAGTACAATAATTCTTCCAGGGTTTCCCGTGAACCGGTCCTTAATTGTCATGAGCACGACCATCAAAACCCTATGCTCACAACCCACCATTATCCAGGTTTTACTTGGACAAATCATTTAATCATTCACGATTAACCATCGTGAGCCAACATTAAATAATAATGAGGCATTAGTGATCCCTTTAATGTGCTAATGTTTCTAGGCAGGACTAAGCATGTTCTGTCCTAGCAACTACTCAAATTACTTCCCAAGCTATCAAAGGAATAAGATAATTGAAATATAAAGCTGAGTACAATAGGTAAATAAGCCCATAAATGACATTATAAAACAATGCAATATTTAGAGAAAAATAAGACATTCGCAATTTAGGTACAATATGTTCAAGTGAATAAGCATGACTTCCTTGCTCTTGTGCTGGATCGACCTCGGCAACAACCTCAAAGTAAACCGAAGAGTCGGAATTACCGGAATCAAAACGAAAAACAAAGCACACAAGAAAATAGGCTATAATTCTACTAAAACAGAGAACAAAACCATTTTTAATGGATTTTAGACATTTTTATGAATTTTCTGCAACTTGAATGGACTCAAACGGAGTCCGGATGAATTAGTTATGAATTTTAGAAGATTAACTGTGTTTTTACTATAAACAGAAAAGTCCTTATTCTATTATTGCGCAATAAACCCTAGAGCTGACATCACTGACGCTAGGGCTGACGTCAGCGGGGAGGGCGGCGGCGCCGACAGGTGGGCCCCACCTGTTGGTGGCACGGGGTCCCGATCCACGGTGGACTTGGTCCACCGGCCGGCGGTGGGCGGCGCACCACGTGGCACCGACGTGGCGCTGACGACGCGGCGGCCACACGGCGCACGCGTCACGCTGACGCGGCAGCCACGCGGTGGCCACGCGGCTCCAAGCGCGACCACGGCGCAGCCATGGCGCGGCGGTGCACACGGCGGCCAGCGCGGGTGGCGCGGGGAGGCAGCGGCGCGGGCGGCGGCCGAACGGACGGCCGAGCGGCGGCGGCTAAGTGGGGCGCGCGCGGGCGGCGGCCGAGAGTTGAGGGTTAGAGGGAGGGGAGGAAGACAACGGCGGCGGTGGCGCTAGGGTTCACGGGAGGCGGCGGCGAGCGGGGAAAAAGGGAGAGGGAGCGTGGGGTGGCCGATTTATAGGAGGGCCGGGGCTAGGGTTCGGCCGTGGGCTCCGGATTCCTCGCCGGAGTTCGGCGCGGGAGAGGAGAGAGAGGGCGGGATTTGGCCGCGAATCCCGGCCGCTACGACGAGGGGATGGGGGTGCGGAGTGGGGGAAATGGGCGCACGCGGCGCGGGCGACGCGGGGAGGTGGCCTGGGTGGCGGTTGCGGGCGCGTGGGCGCGGGAAAAGCGANGCAGGCGGCGTGCGGCGGCGGCGGCCGGCCGCGGGAGAGACGGCCCGGGCGGTGGCCCCACACGTCAGCAGCCCGAGAGGAGGAGGGAGGTGGCGCGGACTTCGGGCGGCGGCTCGGGTTGCGGCCTCGGGGGGGTGCGGGCGGCCTTGGGCTGGCCCGAGAGAGGGAGGAAGGTGGGCCGACGGCCCAAAAAGAGGAAAAAGAAAAAGAAAAAGGAAAAAAAAAGATTTCCCAGGGATTTATTTATTGCGATGGAGGTTTTTAATTGATTAAAATTATTTCTAGGGTTCTGAAAATTCCACTAAAAATCCTGTTAATGTATTTTAACATGGGGAACTCCAGAAAAATCCCACCATGCCATTTCCACTTAATTAAATATATTTTTAAATTAGAACTTTGCTCTAGGTTAAAAAGGAAAATTTATTTTACGCAATTTATTTCACGAATTTTATCCTGGAAAGCAAACTTCGGGGTGTGACATTTATCTTCTCTTTGTTGCAACACATGACATGAATTGCTATATGTATGTTATTAAGCTCTTGAATATTAACTGAACATAATTATTATGCTTGATGAAATCATTGTCAAAAGGGGGAGAAGAGATACAAAGTCAAGGGAGATTTCTTTCTTTTCAAAAGGGGGAGAAATTTTTTTAAGCATTATTGTTTTTATATTTTCAAACACCAAAACAAACATTTTTGATGAGTTTACTAATGTGTTCATCAAGGGGGAGATTGTAAAATCAAAGTGTGTTTAATTCTTCTATTGTGATGAACAATTGACATCTGAAGTTATTGGTTTTGATATTTGGTGATTATTGGTGAACTGGCTTGTGAGATGATTGAATTTTCAGACGGAGAACAGGGATTGTTATTTTGTTGGGTCCGGTCAGACCGGGTAGGTATGGCCGGTCAGACCGGCGGTATGTGTGCGGTCAGACCGGCCAGCTCACGATCTGACCGACCGAATCTGTGTCGGTTTCGGTTTCGGATTGTTTCTTTGGATATCCGTGATTAATTCGTGTTTATGGCTTCTAAATGGATACTATGCGTATGTAATACTGTTGTGTGCTAACAATGAGTCAAGTTGGAGATAGCTTGTGCTCGGATATGGTTTCTTTGTTTGATTCATGTGTAGGTAATCTTTACGTCTCGGGAGAGTATTGCCGGTGATGGATCGGAAGTCAACTTAAGATAAGGTGATGTCCGGACGGTCAGATATCATGCGGGATACTTAGACTAAAGATCAATGCACGTGGTTGGTGAAGATTCCATACGGCATACGATGGAGATATTATGTGCGTATGGGATGCAGAGTTAAATTTGGAATGAGTCCAAAATTGGTATAATTGGAATATGTAAAGTTGGGTTCTTGTACAGGAAGGTTTCCTAGGTGGATTAGGACTTCTTGTATGAGTTTGGTTCATGGCTTTAGTCTGCCTACCTCATGTATAAATAGAGAGGGAGGGTGTGGTCTCCCGGTATTGCTTTTGAGAGCATTGAGTTGTGAGTTTGGTTAGGGTTTCGAGTTTAGTCGAGATTTTCATGAGGAGTGTTGTTGTTACACTTTGTAAACACAGAGAGAAGTAATAAAGTAGTCATCTATTTTAATAGATCTTTAATTTGTGTTTGCCCGGGTACTGCGGTCTAACTGACGAGACATCGGCGGTCATACCGGCGGCTTCACGGCGGTCAGACCGGTAGGGACACGGCGGTCAGACCGGCAGGGACACGGCGGTCAAACTGGTGACGGTGGCAAGAGGCAGGCTGATCTATTTTGGTCAGATCAATCTACATCGATTTAAGGGTAACTTTTAATTCCGCTAAAAGTTTTGGTTTTTGGGTACTACAACCATTCACCCCTCTCTGGTTGGCTTAGTTCTTGTTTTCCGATCCTACAACTAACAGGTGATAAAGATAAATTAGAGTGGACTTTGACAAAAAAAAATTGGGGAGTTTAGTGCGAAATCCATCAACAAAGCTATGGAAATGCAGGAGGTAACCTCTACAACACCAGGAACGTACAAGAAGGTTTGGAAAATTAGGATTCCACTAAAGATTAGAATTTTCATTTGGTGGATGATGAAAAACAGTATTTTGACCAAACATAATTTGGAAAAAAAGGGAATGGAAGAAATGAAATGATACTTGCCAATTTTGTGACAAAAAAGAAACGATACAACACATGTTTTTTGACTGCCTTGTTGCAAGATTCACTTGGAATGTGGTGATTTGTGCTTTCAATTTAAAATCAGTTAGAGATTTGAAGCATACTTTGGGGACATGGGCACGGAATTGTGATAGAATGACAAATCAGTTATTGTTAGTTGGAATTGCTGCTATTCTTTGGGCAATTTGGAAGGCTAAGAATAATGCTTGTTTTAACCAAATACTGCCTACTGATCCCACTAAAATTCTTTTCCACGCTTGTAATTGGATGTCATCTTGGTCTGTTATACAAATTTCGGAGGAAAGGCAAAGAAGGCTGCAGTGGGGACTTCAGCTCCTAAAGCAAGTCACAGATAAAATCTTGAAGACTCAATATGGTTGGAGGACGACTCTACGAAGGCAGGATAATGCATGATAAAGAACTTGAGAGAATGCTTTCAAGAATGGGGAATCTGTAGTCCTGTTTTGTTTTGGTGATGGACTTCCTCTAGTGGGTAACTTTTTCTAGCAGCAGTTTTCCCTTTTCTCTCTAGCTTGTTTTTTGGAGATCTCAGTCTGATAATGTTTAGATCCTGGTGGGTTAGTTTTGTTTTGTCGGTAGCTGAACAGTTTCTTTAGTTTCTGTCTGATGTCTTGGAGTTTTCCAGGAGGTGTGATCTTGTAGAAACTTTCACATTTCTTCTAATAAAAATGGAGGGGCATCGCCCTTTTGTTAAAAAAAAAAGAGTTTTGGTGGTCAGTTCGGAGACAATTGCATGCACATTGATAACCATCGTGATCATTTGTGTTCTTCATGATTAATGATTTCACAAGGTGCAATGCCCATCTGAAAAGCCGTGGTACATGCAATCTAATCTACCTATGAGCTGCTTCCTTTAGAAAGCGAATGATTGGATTCAGCATCATTACTCCAAGGATTTTTCAGACAAGAGGGTAGTCTAGCTAAAAGAGCAGATAATTAACGAGGAGATAGCACATGATTCTGTCAAAAAAGGGAAAGGGAGTCCTACCACACACTTTGCTCAAAAGGTGGACGTGACAAGTGACATACGTCGTCCTTTAAAAGCCAAAAGGTGTTGGTCTGCCTGTTGAATTGACAAGAATCTCAACGAGTATTTCCACGGAGCTAATTAATTAGAGGCATGTAGTCACTGACATTTGGGTTCTATGTTAAAGAAAAAGTTCATGTAAGAGTATCTGCTTGACTGCTTCCATCTCGGAGATTCTACTCTAGTAGGAGATGTTTATGGTAACATGGTATTACTAGGTCTTTTCTTTTCTAACAGAGTACGGGCGCAGATACTCAGGTATACGTGCACAGGTTCATCCTCCTGTAAACGCACAGAGGTACCGAAGGATCGAACAAGAGCAAACAAATCTACCAGAGAGAGTACGAATGACAGAAAAAACCAAAACCAAAAATCTTGTGCGGAATAAAAGATTTACCTCTAACCGAAAAACTTGATGAAATCCTGAAGCCGCCGGTCACACCGCCTCCTTGCAGCTGGTCAGACCGTCGTAGCCTAGCCAGTCAGACCTCCGCACCACCTCTAGTCGGACCATCGCTCTCCCGCCGGTTAGACTGTCGCCTTGCTATCGGTCTAACCATCGGGACCATGAAAACACCGGTAGATATAAACTCAAAGACGTAGATTAAACTATCTCGACTTTATTGCATCAACTAGTGTTCACAAAGTGCACCAACAGCACTCCTCATCAAAATCTTGACTAATCTCGAAACCCTAACTTTTCTCTCAACTTAGCTCCTACAAAATCGATATCTAGAGGCCTCACCACCTCTATTATTTATACCCACAACGTGGCTGTACAAAGTCCACGAATCTAACATCAATTAGGACTACCAACCACGTGTGAAACCCTTTCTTGCAAATATCCAACTCATCTCTTTCCTTATCTCCAACAATCTTCCTGAATTCGAACTCCTTTCCAAATTCGACTCCTCCTTCCATACGTACGTAATTCCTCTTCTATGCCATATGGATTCTTGATCACCATATGCATTGTTCTCTAGCCTTTAGTATGCTGCATGATCTCTTGATCCCTGGACGTCTACTTCTCCCAAGTCGACTCCGATCTATCACCGGTAATACTCTCCCGAAGCCTCAAGCAACACCTGCACATGCAACAACAAAGAAACCATATTCCGAGCACAAGTTCATCCCAACTTGACTCATATTAGCATAGCAACAGCATTCATACGCATAGAAACCATCTAGAAGTCAAATCCACAAAGAAATAATCCTAAACGGACAAGACAACCCGAAACTGAAACTGAACAGAACCTGTCGGTCAGACCATCGGGCCAACCGGTCTGACTGTGACAACACTTGTGGTCTGACCATCCGGGCCAACATCACACAATCACTTAACAAAATCAACCGTCTATAAACCATTACCAGAAACTAATGTGTCACACATGAAATATCACAAACCACAAATGTTTTCATCACATAAACACTTAAATCAACTCTTTGATTTTATAGGTATACCATATTACTGTAATACTTTTGAAAACTCGGCCAATATATGTTAGGATTGATAAAGTCATTATCGACGCCTTTGTCAATGGATACGTCATCTTCTATTAAAAGAGTAAATAGTCATAAATATGAGCGTCCGTGTCATGTTTAGATATTAAACTTATTATGGGCATACTTGGAAGGTATTTTTTAGCACGCCTTATAAGTCAAACACATGATTAATACAATAAAAAGAAATAATTTATGGTAGAAATTTTACACTTTTACTTTCAAATATGGTGATAAGGGAGATGTTAAAAGTAGATGCTTTGATCTTGAATTGTCCCTTACCCAAGTGGAAAGAGGACAAAAATCAGTTAGTGGAGTAGATCAAATCGAAGGTAAATACCTATCAGGTGGATGGACTGAAAATTTAAAGGACAAACCTACAAATGATTTCACACTCTCGCAGTGAAATTGGATGGCTAACCTGACGGTTTCCAGCACAAACAGACAAAAATATATCTAAACTAAGGGTACAACTAGAATAAAAGTTAAAAGAACTATTCTTGTGTATGGTATTGTGTTCCTCCAATTGAAACGCCCATACCCCGTGTAAAAGGGTGATCTTGAAATAAACATAATGTCTTGGGATGCATTAGCACTCGAAACATCTCTTATTCAAGCAAAAAAAATATGAAAAAGATATAAATTAAACTCGGACTCTACTTGATATGAGTAAAAGGCCACCGGACATGATGTGGATCGAGCATTGGGTAGCTGACAACGAGGACCCCTTGCAATGAACTGTAACATACCAGGCGTCGAGCGAAAAATTGGATCTAGCCTCTTATCTGTTGTTGGATAACTTTGTTCTATATATATATTCTCAAATTGGAACACACTCTTTTGGTTATTTGTTTCGATAAAAAAAAAATATGCCGTTTGATGTATGACTATGTTTGGTTTACTATAAGAGTTAATAAAATCTAATAAATTTATACAGTACTTTTCATGATAAATCTACCTTTTTATATTTTGAAACTAAGTATTTATAAAGATTTATTAATAGTCACTAATGTGGATCACGTCATTTGTGTCGGGCGGGAATCCTCATCTGTGTCAGCAGACGATCTGATCACGGATTAGTGATATGATCACAGATTAGTGATCAATGATGTGAAAACTCATCTGTAATGATGTAAAAACTCATCTATATCAGGCAAACTGCCGTCACCGATAGGGGTCATCTTTGTCGGTCCTAAATAAAAGCCCATCACCGTTAAGGTTTGACCCAGTGCACGAGCCATTCTACAACCCTTCACGGATGACTCATCTGTGACAGTCCCCAACCCTAACTTGACAAAGGTGACTCAGTCATCTTTCTCGGGGACCGTCATCGATGACTTATTGGTGAGAGGTTCTCATTTAGAACCGATGAAGTTGTTCGCAACCATGACATGTTTTTTTTCTAACCCAACAATGATGAGCTTATTTATTAAAAAAATTGTTTTAGGGAAATTTACAAAAACCACCTCATAAGTCAATTGAAGTTTGACATTCCACCCCATAAGTTATTTCGTTGCAAATGCCTACCCACCTACTCAGTTTTGTTAAAAAAAACCTCAGTGCGCACGTGTTTAACCGAATTAACATGCTTTCATAAATTA
Source organism: Oryza officinalis (assembly GCA_008326285.1). NCBI lineage: Eukaryota > Viridiplantae > Streptophyta > Magnoliopsida > Poales > Poaceae > Oryza > Oryza officinalis. Next base: position 16,932,052 of record BDMV01000011.1, on the reverse strand, counting down.
TGAGCCATCGATATGGTCTTTATCAAAATTAAATACTTCTAGAGTATAATGTTGACAATTTTTTTTTGAGATTTCACAAATAGAAATGCTGATGAGAGCTTAAATATTGCCACACTGAATTTTGCTATATCCAAAAAAAATTTTAATGAAATGGGAAGAATAAATCAAATGCAGGCATTTGGACAAGATTGACTAGGCTAGCTTAGCCTGTGTAGTTCTACATCAGCGATAAAGGGTTGATTCAATTAAGCGCATGAACATTCTAGTGGTTTTTTGTCATGCCCCGATTTTCGTTTAGCATTAAAAAATTATTTAATAATGCATTTCTAGAAATTAAATTAAAATTAAAAGCAATTTAACAAGTGAAATTTAATTTGGGAAATAAAATTTTCTTTAAAAATTATGGCTGGAAATATTTTTGTAATATTCTCCATGCTCTAAAGTACTTTGTGAAATTTTTCGTGAATTTTTGAAGCTGAAGAAGTAATAAATAATACAAACATCATTTAATCAATTAAAAAAATGAAAAACAAATTTAACTCCTCTCTTCGGCTTTGGTCCGTTTTCGGTCGAAGTCTACTTTGCCTCCCTCGACCGCGGCCTGTTTCCCCTCCACTTTCTTCCCCGGCCCGGCCTCCTCTCTCTCCCTCTTGCCGACAAATGGGACCGTGTGGCCCACCTATCAGCTTCGTCTCCCACTTCCAGCCGGGAGAACTGGCCTCTCCCACCCCACATCGGTGGCGATGTAGCCAGCCAACGTGGGGACATGGCTGCCCGGTGGCAGCAAAGGCAGCCATGCGTGGAGGCTGTTAGTATTTGTTATGCACACAGATAAATCCACAAGCGCAGGGACACTGCTGTAGCACTTCACCTCAGATTATTCCAAGTGTCTCAAATCATAGGGAACGTGTGCGTATATCTAAGAACAAGATTCAGTCAAGGACAACAACTGATGATAGGATTGACTAGAGAGGATTCCTATGGATTTAATTAGCTAACTTAAGTTAAAGATAAAACTCTATCGAATGCTTCGGGCACTGGCCCTCTCTTGGTCTGCCAAGGTGAGTTCGGCCTTGAGTTCTATAATGTACCCGAGCGTGGAGGGATGCAAAGGACAGACAGGGCTGACACCACCTGCCACCTACATCACTTTTTATGGAGCACACAACAAACAAAGGTAACAGGTAACCTAGACACCACGCCTATGTTATTGATTACTACTCTAGCCTTGCGTAGGAACTTCCTTCTTTATCCAGAGTCCTAGTACTAGAGCACTTAATTATAAACTAAGCGACGAACCCGCATCGATGAGGATATATCTTACTTAAGTAAATTGATTAAATAACATAAGGAAAATCTCGAACACTTACTTTATAAAAGAAGCATCCGCCGAGGTACAAGTGAGAAGAAGGCTGACAGCTCCGATGCTTCTCCGGAACTCCGATGGAAGAATATCGACAAACCCAGCACTCCTCCAAAAATTCTCGGAGAGAACTCTAATATTTTGGGGCACTCTTTCCAGAGCTTCCCCTCACTCTCTCACTAATCCCACATACTAAATTAAAGCCAAAGATATGAAAGTGATTTGTACTCTACTTTGTTGTGTTGGTATGTTTTGGAAGTGTGTGAACTCCTTTTATAGCTTTCATTTGACGGTTGGAATGGTGGTTACTCCTGCACAACCTTCATTGGGAAAGTATCAAGGCCATCCACGTGTAAGGTGGAGATGAGGTGCGCCGAACTAGGGGTTCGGCCAACCCTAGGCCCCACCACTCTCCACCGATCTTCTTATCGATTGCTCGATCAAATATATCCTCCTGTGTGATTCTCAAATATGCGAACAAACAAAAAATAGTTTCAAATTTTTGCAAAAAAATAAATAAATATCTTCGCAGGCAGGCCACGTGTCAAAAAGCAACTAACGAAGTGCATTTTTGTTGGCAGGCTACATAGCTTAAGGTTGCCAGCAAAGGTTTTTTTCGCTGGCAGCCGTTATAAGGCAGCCACCAGCAATAACATTCTTTTCTGGCGGCTGCGTTATGACGTCCGTCAACGAAAATGCATCCTCGCTCGTGGTTTGCCGCTGCCAGCGAAAATGGTGCATCTTCATTGGCCTTTGGTCTCTGGCGAAGTGTTTGGCTGCCTGTGAAAACCTATTTTGGTCGTCATAAAAAATATTTTTTGTAGTAGTGACATGGACAAGTTATATAATCGTTATTCCTTTTTTTCCTCTCCTCCTCCAGGATGTTTATAAAATTTTCAATGCCACTTTTATACTCTTTGCTATGTCGATATATTTCGTACATCCACCTTCTGTCCATCTCTACAAATGCGAACAATTAATATTAGATATATTTTTTTGGATATATATTACAAATTTTGTGGGGATGGAATATTTATTATTACCTGGAGAGCAATTTTTGAAATTTTCTTTTTTTAAAAGAAAAGGGCAAAATTCATCCCTCTAGCCCTCCACCACAAATGTGAAGACTATACTTGGTTGAGATAACCAATCCACGAGGTGATTGGGATATTTATAGTGTGGAATATCGGTAACAGATGATAAATGGAGCCCGTCAAAAACCTTATCATCGGTGACGGACTATACCATTATCTTTTCAGTCCTATCTACAAGGACTGTCACCGATGACCATCAACGGTGACGGGGTTTGGTATTGGCCCGTCACCGATGATCTTTTGATAGGCAAAAACTTAACCCCACCACCGATGAGTGTCATCATTGATGGGCATGGCCATTAGGCCTTAGGTGAGTGCATCTATGAGTACTTCTGTGTCGGGGATTATTCCGGCCCATCAAAGGTGAGGCCTATCTGACGGGCCGCATGCTCCAATCATAGATGACCTGTTCACAATGACGAGTTGTGTACTAGCGAGTTAACAATTTTGGAAGTTTGAAAATAACTAAGACGGTAGTTGTTGATTCTAGAAATCGGCAATGAGAAAAGAGGGTAGCGCATGAGATTGAAAGTGGATGAGTAAAGGGGACAAGGTTTAGACAGGTTCAGGCCTTCTCGATGAGAAGTAATACCCTGCTCCTGTTTCGGAGATTGTATCCATCGGATGTTGTATTGATCTAATGATCGAGTTGTGGTTATGCCCTTGGGGGGTTCCCTGTCCACCTTATATAGGTTTGAGGGTAGGGTTACAAGGAGGAAAACTCAGCTAGACATGGCATAGGTTTCCTTATCTATTTACATAATCGTATCTAACCAGGACTATGGATTATGCTATAAGAACCAAGGCAATACAATTCCCAAGTCATAATATATTACATAATACATGGATCCGGCCCACCTCTTATGTCTAGTCAGACAAGTTGGCCGAGTGGGTATGGGGTACCCACAATCTCCACAGCAGCCCCCGAGACCTTCACAGTCAAGAATAAATCTTCTCTCAAGCTTTTTTGACAAAAAGCCGAGTGCCTCAATTTCCTTATTGTAGTCTCCCGAGTGCTTTTTCTCCAATCTCATCATCATGACGCTCACAAGAGGCTGTGGAGGGCTCATCTAAAAAATCAAAATAATGAAAAATAGGCAGTAGGTGAATCGACTAGATGCACCTAATTAGATGAAGCCCCCAACTAAGTGATTAGTTGAATAAAACTAAACATATAGTCAATAGTAAATAATTTAACTAGCCTAGTGGTTTTATTATGAAATATGGCATATGTGGTGTTAACTCCAATCTTTCAATACTCAAAGGATTTACCATCCGCATGTTAAATTACCAAAATATCATATACAACATTAAGCCAATGATATTTATCTAAGAAGAAATGCACATATATGTGACTTTATAAAATACAATGGCAGAGCACTAGGCTGGCTGCATTGTGAATAAAATGCTAAACAATGCCCAAATTTTATGAAAAACCAGTTATAAGCCATAAAAGCACACTGCATGCAACCTCTTTTTACATCGCATTGTACCTACTCTTTTAAATAAAAGGTTGTATAACAGCAGAACAGAGGATTTTAAAGGTATGGGGCTTCTTCCATGCATATATTGTGAAAACAAAAATGCTTAAGTCCCTAGGAGACACACGGTAGGCCATACCTGGAAAATGGGATGCGAACATAATGGGCTTCGGCCCAAAATCGCTCACCGATACCCTTAAAATATTTGTGATACAGTGTATCGTCTTCTCCGTCGCTTCATCTTCCTCAAAATCCAGTTTCACGCTCCTGTTCACTAGTCGCCGCTGCCGAAGCTAGGGTTCATCTTCCCCACTAATTCCACCACCAAATCCCCCCAAATCTTGCCACACACTAGCGGCTTCCATCTATCATCGCATTCCACATGCAAGCCTCCAGCATAAAACCCTAATCCGAGCTTCCCCCATTCTACTCATGGCGGAAGAGAGAGAAATCCCCTTCTATCAGTGGGCGACATCGGATGTGAAGGAGAAGCACCTGCTGGAGATGGTGAAGGAACACGTACTCCTAGCGAAGGAAATCATCGAGTGGAAGCCGGCGATGGGTAAAGAATATCCCACACCCAACATAGGAGAAGTCATGGCATTTATCCCTTTCTTCTATAGCGGTTTTAGTCTTTCAACTTCCACGTTCTTCCATGGTCTTTTTGATTTCTTTGGGATCAAGATTTACCATCTCAACCCTAATTCGATTCTTCACATTGTCATCTTTATCCATTTATGTGAAGCATTTCTTGGAATTCGTCCCCATTTCAATCTCTTCCATCGGATGTTTTATTTGAAAGCCCATGCATTGCCAGGGGTTCCAGGTTCCAATCGCATGGAGACCTCCGGAAATCCTATTTTTCTCTTCCTCTTAAGTCCACCAATAAAGGCTGGCACAAACACTGGTTTTACATCTCCAATCTTGCCCCTTGCCTCCTGAGATTGTCTGTCTTCCTCCCATTCATCAACCCCACTGGAACTCCCAGCCCGAAGGCCAAGATAAAGCCGAAGAAGAAATGCTCCTCACCAAGATTGCTGAGATGAAGGACTAAGGCCTGAAAGGAGAGAATGTCACTCAGCACTTCATCAAGTGCCGAATGGCTCCTATCAAAGAAAGGGCAAAATCGGCGTTTGAGTACGAAGGCTAGTCAGATCCAAACTCACTTGGCTACCAACTCCTATGCCAAAGGATTTACAAAGTGTTTCCCACCGGAATCGTATGGATTACTCTCACAAACTCTCGATAGCACCATTCCATCTGTTCCGACCTCCTCCTCTCGTATGTAACTTGAACTCTTTCAAAGTTCACAATTGCTCCAATGGATTGACTGATGTATAAATGTTAAACCGCTTTTCATGTCGGAAAATAAGCTCATAATCTCCAACCCGCCTACTTCTGCTCGTCACTCCCCAAGGAGAACCCCAGGTGGTAGTGGTCAAGCCACCGGAGGGCCTTCAATCAAACCTCAACAAGGGAGCAAAAGGCCAGCTGCAGAGCAAAACAAAGAAAACCAAGAAGAAGAAAAGGAAGATGATTTTAGAATCTTCTGATGAGGATGAAGAACAAACTCCTGGCATCGACAAGATTCCGGCAACACCTCCTCCAAAGAAAACAGGCCCCAGAATTAGAACTTCCTCAAGGTATTCATACCTTCCCTTCTTAATACGCGATGTTGATTGATAATCGAATGATGACAGCATTGAAAGTCTTTGACTGAAAAAACTTCTAGGTCCAGTCTTGTTCTTGCAGGAAACCCCTGGATATTGATCCAACCGGTCACTTTGAGGCCAAGTCTTCAAATATAGAAACTATTAGCCAAGATGCTGGCGATAAACCCCATGAGCCCCTGATGGGGACCAATGGGCCTTAGAAGAAGAGGCGGCCACCCATCAAGAGCCCCTGACTGAAAACCAGTCAACCACAGATGAAGACATGTCCTAGAGCCAAGAGCCTCCGACTGGAGACCAGTCGGCAAATGAGTCTTCAGATCCACCGTGGGCAGAAGAAAACCAAGGAGAAAAGAACACATCCAACACTGCTCTGAGTGGTAACCAAACCGATCAGGACGCAAGGATCCAGGGCCCTCCTCACCAACGGTCAGAAATAATCAAAGGTAATCTCTTATAACTTCTACTACAATTTGTCTCCCTCTTAACCTCTTTTAGTGCCATTGTCAGGCATTGGCGGATCTAGGATTTAGGATATAGGTGGTCTGACTTAAAATTTTTTTCTAAATACCATAAATCGAGCGATGCTAATATGTACACTACAATAATAGATAATAGAATAGACCAAAAATATATCATGATACATTAATAAAACATCTTAAAACATATTAAATTAGTAATTAAGTAAAATTTTGACTTAAAGAAACTTACATGGCTAGAAAAGTTTGAAGAACATTACCATACTACTTCTACTTATTAGGTCTACGCCTTCTAACGGCCATGAAAGTGTCCATTATATCTTCTTCATCGACTTTAAAGAAAAAATCCCACTCAATGAATGTGACTAGACAATCATCCAAAAGGCCAGCACCCATCTTATTTCTCAACTTATGCTTGATGTAATTCATAGCAGAAAATGCTCTTTCAACACTTGCCGTCGCAACCGGTAGAATCAATACCAATTTAAGAAGCAAATAGACCAAATCATAAACAATATGTCTCTTTGTTTGACGAAGCTTGACTGAGAGATCAACAAGATTGTTTAGGCCTTTGAAACCATTGTCTTTTCTCATGTCATCAATATAATTCTCAAGTTGCATATCAAGTCTTAATAATTCAGAACTTGAAATATCATTAGGATAGAATTCAGCAAGTCGACGTACCTTTTGTGATTAAAAGAAAACAAAAATGAGTCAACGCTCAGCAGGATTTAAGAATGTCATGCAATATACAAATTGACAATTATACATACCTTTTGCGCATCAAAAGATGCAAATGAGTTAGTTGGATTCAAGGCTGCCATACAGGAAAGCAATTCCATATTAACCTCATCAAAGCGATTGTCAAGCTCTTGACTAATTTGATCAATGATCCCAATATATACTTCTCTTCTAAAGTGATCATCATTTGTTTGATTGCGAGCAAACCATGACGATCTTCCAAAAGGCAAATAAACACCATTTGTTTTAGGAACTTCAACACCATGTTTATTGCAGAACAAAGTGACCCTTTGAAGGAATGCAACCCACCCATCAGACCTCAACTCTTGCATTCTACTCTTTGCCAAACGAACGAGTGTCATTGCATTAAGAATATCTTGCTCTCTTCTTTGCAAGCACTCAGACAAATCATTTGTGTATCCAAGAATGACAAGCATCGAGTGTGCACTGAAAAATAAAATCAAATGACTCAAAAACTCCAACTACAGCATGTATTTTTGGCCATTCAGCCCTTTGTGAAGTATCTTGTCCAAGGTTTATAAGTACATCACGGATTGTAGGATACATAGCAATAATATTGACAATGGCTCTATAGTGAGACCCCCATCGAGTCTCACCGGGCCTAGATAACCTTATCTCTTGATTTAGTCCACTACTAGCTTCTAGTACACCACATTCAATTGCTTTAACAACATCATGAAGTCTAGCATTTCGAAGCATGTCATGTCGCTTACTAGAAACCCCAACAATATTCAACAAGAGAGATATTTGGGTGAAAAACCACACACAATCATCATTCCCCTTGGCAACAGCAACAAGAACAAGTTGGAGTTGATGTGCAAAACAGTGGATATAATAAGCAGAAGATGAATCTTGCATTATCAGTGTTTTCAGCCCTTTAATCTCTCCTTTCATGTTACTTACCCCATCATAACCTTGGCCACGAATTTGACTTAGAGTCAAATGGTGACTAACAAGTAATTCCTGAATTGCTTCCTTAAGTGACAAAGAAGTGGTACTTTCGACAAGGACAACTCCAAGAAAGTGCTCACATGGCCTTCCCAAATTATCAATATAACACAAGCAAAGAGCTAGTTGTTCTTGATGAGATACATCACTAGACTCATCAGCTAGAATTGCATAGTGCTCACTGCTCCAATTCTCAATTCTATCATCAATTGCTGCAGTAGGATTCAAATATAAATTGTACCTCTCTTGAGCTGCATTGTGCACACTTCCTACTCCACCTACATGTTTATTAAGTGCATCATCTCTATTCCAATTTCTCCAACCATCATTAGTAAATTCATCAGTTCTACTGCCTTTGCCTTGTTCTCTTTTAAACAAGTAGCATACAAAGCAAAATGCAGATTCATTCTTGATACTATATTCAAGCCAATGATATTTATGAAGCATTGCCAATCTCTATTTCCAATTTTTCTTTTCCTAAAATAATGCGGAAAAGGTTTAAATGGACCTTTAAGAATATATGCTCTCCGAATTGCATCTTGATTATTGACAGGATAACTTACAATGGATAGCCTTTCCCCTGGATCATGTGGAAGGCGGTCAATGTCATAAACCGGCGGAGGCGGTGGCGGTGGCGGCGGCGGCGGCGGCGATGGTGGTGACACATCTTCCTCAACGTCTCATTCTTGACTATGCTCCTCTACCACAACCGGGGAAGAAGGCAATGTAGAAGCATTCTTCTTTACTGCGTGTTTTCGAAAAAGAGATGCAATATTTCCATCTTTCTTCATGCTTCAACAATCAGCAATCTGCAATATAATATATAGTACTACAATTTAAATATTTAATATCACAATGCACATTGCATAAGCAGTAAAATTGAAAATTGAAAATTGAAAAAGGTAGATGACCTAAAATTGAAAAATCAAAAGTCACGTAACGGAGAGAACGCTGAACGCGGGCAGCACTTAGGGCAGCGGACGGCGCCCGGCGAGCTTGCGGCGGTCGTGTGAGTGGCTGACTGCGGCCGTGGGCCGTGCCGCCGTGGTGCCGTGCGCCGTGCGCGTGGAGACGTCGTGAGGCGTGAGCTGGCTAGGCATCATGGTGTCGCGCTGTCGCCCGTCGTCCACTCATCCGTTGAAAACGAAGAGGTGTCGCTGAGTTGAAGTCTCGGTCTCTCGGAGAGAGTCAAAGGAGCGATGCGATCATGTGCGTCAGTGTGTGCGCTGAACCGTCGATGCCGTGATGGCTGGCGTGTTTCCAATTTTCCAGGGAGCGATCTGCCGATCTGAGATCAGGTACTGTAGCGATTACTGTTGGTCGCGATTTTTTTGGGTGGTCCAGGGACCACCCAGACCATCCTATACATCTGCCACTGTTGTCAGGGCTTATGATAAGCGAAGATGAAGAAGTCCTGCACATAAAATCGGTTGAAGACTCTAGGCCGCCAGTCAAACTTCAATGGTGAGACGCTGAAGGCAAGATCTAGCGAATAATCTTGAATAAGCAGAAAGAAGCTGAAGAGCGCGACCTGTTGGTGAAGGGGCTCTACGAATCCACCAAGCTGCTGAATCTATCTTCAAAAAATTTTGATTAACATTCCCTTATATTTGAAAAAGAGAGTATATCTTCAATGACAGGCAAAATCTGAGACATTGGAGAAGCTTGTGCCTCATTGACAGGCAAATTCAATGATAGGCAAGAACTGCCGGATGTGAAGGATGCTGCCAAGATCAAGGAGCACAAATTGATACCAGGAATCCGTGAGCTCAGTGAAACAAACTTGGAGTACCAAGGATCAATCGAAGGTAATGTGGAGAATATCGGTACCGGGTATCCACATGGCCTCCATATTCGATTAGAGATAGGAGATGGGTCGAATCCACATATTATGTAATAGAGTAGGACTTGGTCATGATATTGTCTTGTGTTATATGGCATGGCCTAGAGTCCCGATTGAGTACTACCATGTAATAGATTAGAAAACTGATGCCGTATATGGCTAGGTTTTTTTCCTTGTAACCTTGCCCCCCAACTTATATAAAGTGGGCAGGGAACCCTTTAGGGGGAGATCACAAGATGATCACAAAGATATTCACAACTTGATCGTCAGATCAATATATACCCGGCGGATACAATTCCCAAACAGGAGTAGGGTATTACCTCTCATTGAGAGGGCCTGAACCTGTCTAAATCTTTGTCTTCCGCATCCATCCACTTTTAGGTCTTGTGCGCTACCCCCTTTTATTATTGCCGAATTCCAATTTCGACAGTTGGCGCACCAGGTAGGGGTTACGCCGAGTTTCCTATCGACGAGTGCGATGGAATCACCTTCATGAGTCGCCAGCTTCATCTTCGCTTTGGGAGCTTTGACTATCTCGCCACCGACAACTTCAACAACCTCTCGCTCTTTGACTTGGATATAAATCAGTCGGGGGAGATTCCATCTAGCTAAGGAGGATAACAACCACTCCACCACGGCAAGTTTCAGATTTAATCTATATGGCCACCGCCAGCGTCGCCTTTGTCTGCAAGCATCTTCGCTTTCAAGAGTTAGACATTATCATCACGAGAATAACTACTATTACAGACATGTTGTTTCCGACGTCACCGACACAATCATCATGGACATGGACTCAAGGCGTCGCTATGCGGATAATCGACCACGAGCTTACATCTTCACCGACCAGTTTCTTTGCCTCGACGGATGGTGTACTCCGCCACCGTTGTTGATGGCGACATCGTCTTCACCGTCAGTCGTCTTCGTCATCGCTGACTAGTTACTTCGTCTCCACGGATGGTGTACTCCACTGCCATTGCTGATGGCGACATCGCCTTCACCGTCGGTCATCTTCGTCATCGCTGACTGGTTTCTTCGTATCCACGGTTGGTGTACTCTGCCGCTGCTGTTGATAGCGACATCAACTTCACCGTCGGTCGTCTTCGTCATTGCCGACTGGTTACTTCGTCTCCACCGATGCTGTACTCCGCCGCCGTTGCTGATGGTGACATCGTTTTTATCATCGGTCCTCTTCGTCATCGCCAACTGGTTTCTTCGTATCCACGGTTGGTATACTCCGCCGCCGCTGTTGATAGCGACATCATCTTCACCGTCGGTCGTCTTCGTCATCACCGACTGGTTACTTCGTCTCCACGGATGGTGTACTCCACCGCTGTTGCTGATGGCAACATCGTTTTCATCGTCGGTCGTCTTCGTCATCGCCAACTGGTTTCTTCATCTCCACGGATGCTGTACTTCACCGCCGTCGCTGATGGCGACATCGTCTTCACCGTTGGTCGTCTTCGTCATCGCCGACTGGTTTCTTCATCTCCACGGTTGGGGGATTCCGTTGCCGATTGGTGTTTTCGCTTCCATGGCCGTGCGTCTTTGTCACATTGTCGGGAACCCTCACCTCCACCATCGGTCACCTCCACGCTGCTTTTTCGGTTGGTGTCTTCGTCACCATTGATGCACGACATTATCCCTAGATCGGCCACCTCTGCCGTCACCGGTGGAAATACCAAAAAGCTAAGTTATCATTAATTTTATTCTTTATATGATATTTTCTTTTTCCTCTGTCTCACTACATCAATTGGTCCTCCGTTGAGTAGTGAGTCGGGGGCTACAGATGTTATATCATATTTTTGCAACAATTTTTATAATGTTTATCTCGATTGCTTGCGAAATAATTCGAGTAAAAAAGTGTTGATCGAGTTATGGAACTCTATTTCCCTATGCTTTTCGTTTGGTTTGTCGATGGATAGTTGCCCTTGGGCTGAATCCTAGCACCCGGGGGCTCGTTGGATGGAGTGTATAACGTAAGCTGCTAAGTATTACTCGGAAGAAATCAAAAGCATAGATATAAGATAATTTGTTTTCTGCTCTTAACAACTACAAAAGTACCTCAGTAGTAAATTCTAATATGTGAAACTTTGTTCCATTAATGACGAACACATGTCAATGACTAGTTGGGCAGAGTGTTTAAACGTGAGGAGTCATCTACTCGGGGAAATTAAAACCAACAAGAGGAGAAATACATATTTATAAATATTTTAAAATGCTTGAATTTTTCTCAAGTATTATATTTACATCAAATACTACTCATCCTACATATTTATACTGCAGGATCCAAAACCAAATATGCATAGTAGGGATTCATGGCTATAAGCTTTTCTCCTACGCTTTGGGAATGGATCAGTTAGAACATCATTGACGGCTTGTCTTCGCCGCCGCCGACTGGTGTCTCCGCCTACACGGTTGGTTGGTCACACCATCATTGTTGGGCATCTACGTCTTCATCGTCGGCTTGCCTTCGTCGCCACCGACTGGTGTCTCCGCCTATATGGTTGGTTAGTCGCACCATTGTTGTTGGGCGTCTACGTCTTCATCGTCGGCTTGACTTCTCTGCCGCTGACTGGTGTCTCCGCCTACACGGTTGGTTGGTCGCACTACCATTGTTGGGCGTCTGTGTCTTCTTCGCCGGCTTGCCTTCGTCGCTGTCGACTGGTGTTTTCGCCTACACGGTTGGTTGGTCACACCACCATTATTGGGTGTCTACGTCTTCATTGTCGGCTGGCCTATTATGTCACTACTCATGGACGTCTTTGTTTTCGTCATCATTCTGCCTCTTCCGTCGACGACTAGTTTTTTCGCCGTCCACTGGTGGTTTTGCCTTCACGACTACACGCGTTCAACATCGTTGTTGGAACCTTGTCTTCACCACCGGTTTGCCTCTGTTGCCATCAACTCATGTCCACGTCATCACAGCTGTGCAATTCTGTCGCCATTGTGGAGCGATTTTATCTTCATTGTCTTCGGCACTAGCAAAGTCTATTGCCTCTACTTTGCAAGCTTCATTACTTCACAAACCATGACGTCTCCAAGAGCCTCAACATGTGGGCATGTGCCACCAAATATGACGCCATGTTAATCTACTATAACAAGTGGTGTTCCAATTCTCAAGATTTCTACTCGGATATCCTCAAAGCATATTTTCTCTCAAGCGATTGCTACTCAATGACAAGCTATAGTTCTTGACTCTATGTTCAGTTGTTTCCCAACTAAGCATAGAGTCGGGGGCTACACAAATACAAGACTCAAAATTTTGGGTGTTATGACAAGTTGAAGCAATCAATTAACCAATCAGCAAGTTCTACAAAATCAACTTCGAAATCATCAGCTTCGTCTTCACTCCAGAGCAGGCTTAATACTTCAGCAACTCTAATATTTTCACCAATAACTTTGGATCTCAGGTGATGCTACAGTTTACTCCAAGTTTCTTAACTGTCAAGTTCAAGATTTACTTTATATGTCATGGTCGATTTTGGAGTTCAACTCGGATATTACTTCAAGCCTCCCAAGTTCAGCCTAGGAAGTATAGAGTCATCACCCAATCAACTCAGATTCGACGAGTTGATCAATAATATCAACATCTCCTCCAAATGAAGAATTTTCAACAGTTACAACATCAAGTTCTACTACTATCATCATAAATCAAGAGGCGTTGCATCAATCTTCATCATTCACGCGTTAGCGTTAAGGAAACTACTCAAGCTTCGATATCTTCTCAATAGTTTGATGGATTATTATCACTAACGTCACCATCGACACCTTCGTCATCGGCATTATCTTCATCTTCAGTCAACTACTATCAACCAGCCGATTAGCATTTTCGTCTTCATCGTCTGGCTATCTCCATCATTGCCGACTGGTGGTCTCGCCGTATTGCTGGCCTACATTGTTGCTGCTGATGTGCGTCTTCATCTTCAACATCGACTTGCCTTGGTCGCCGCCGACTGGTATTCTCTCCTTCAAGGTTGGCCTGTTGTGTCGCCATTGATTGGCGTCATCGTCTTTACTGCCAACCGCCTCGTTTGTTGTTGTCGACTTATCTTCTTGATTCCACGGCTACGCGTCTCCATCACTGTTGTTGAGAAACTTCATCTACGTAGCCCACCATCTTTGCTGTCGCCAGTCGTCATTACTGCTGGTCATGTTTGCCATCGCCGACTGTTTTCTTCGTCTCCATCGCTGTTGGTGGGCAACTACGTCTCCACCACCGACATCTTCGTCACCTTTGATGGGCAATTTCATCTCCACATTGGTGATCTCGCTTCCATGCCGACTGCATCAGTTGCCAACAATGGATAACCTCGACTGCGACAGAAGAACAAGCAACATGCTCATGGGCTTACTAGCTCTAGCACGAGAATTATACCTTCAATCTGAACTTATTCTGGATATATGCAACATGAATTCATGGCCAGTCATTATTCCCCACAAGGTTTGGACCAGTCATTATTCCCCACAAGGGTCACAAGCTGAGTTCTTGCACCAGTCGGGATTCAATTATCAAATCTACTTTGGTACACCTCATGAGGGATAACTACTTGGAACAAAAGCTTTGCTCAGATGAGATGCGCTTGGTCTACATCACCCGGGAGATTTGACACTCAGGAGCATATTAAAAGGCGTGCTATATACATCATATTTTAAGGGTATCGGTGGGCATATTTTGGGCTTAAACCCAATATGTTCGCAGCCCATATCTTAGGTGTGACTTCTCACGTGTCTCTAGGGACTTAAGCAAATTTGCCTTGTCAATATGCACGTGTTCTATTGTCCAATACCTTCAAACTCCTTTCATCCAGCAGTTACATAACTTTTTTGGGAGTTGGTACGATGCAATTTGGAAGGTGACAAACAGTAAGGTTTTTTATAACTGTCCTGGTAACTTCTTTATAGGTTGCAGGAGCTGTTTGGTTTTTTATAAATCAATTGATTTTATATATTACATAAATGCTATCTTGCCACTTTGGTGTGCTTTTCTGATTAAGACCAATATTATGGCTTAGGCTAATTATATTTCGGTCGTATTCTTCAGGTGATTGGTAAATCTATTTATAATTTTTTTAACTCGGATTTTATACCATAAATGCCATATATTTCTGAGGATGGTAAAGTTGTGTGTATCGAGGGGACTCGGGCATGACTATTTTGACAGTATGTGCACAATGTGATACCAGTACTCAGGGTCATTATGCACCGTGCCTTATTAATAAGGTTATGTGCTATATGATTTTTCAAGATGTTTTTGGCTTTGGCTAAGCATATTATTTATATAAAATCACTCGGATGGTTAAATTATTTATTCCTTGACTATATGCTTAGTTTGTTCAACTAACCATATAGTCGGGGGCTACACCTAATTAGGTGCATCTAGTCGATGCACCTGGGTATATATTCTTGGTTATTCTTGAAATTTTTCAGCCCTTCACAGCCTTTTGATTTGGTAAAAGCACTCGGGAGACTATGGCAGAGATGATTGAAGCACTGCGAAGGTCTCAGGGGCTACTATGGAGAATATGGGTACCGGGTATCCACACGGCCTCCATATTCGATTAGAGATAGGAGGTGGGTCGGATCCATATATTATGTAATAGAGTAGGACTCGGTCATAATATTGTCTTGTGTTCTATGGCATGGCCTAGAGTCCCGATTAAGTACTACCATGTAATAGATTAGAAAACTGATGCCGTATATAGCTAGGTTTTCCTCCTTGTAACCCTGACCCCCAACTTATATAAGGTGGGCAAGGAGCCCTTTAGGGGGAGATCACAAGATGATCACAGAGATATTCACAACTTGATCGTTAGATTAATATATACCCGATGGATACAATCCCCAAACAGGAGTAGGGTATTACCTCTCATTGAGAGGGCCTGAACCTGTCTAAATCTTTGTCTTCCGCATCCATCCACTTTTAGGTCTTATGCGCTACCCCCTTTTATTATTGCCGAATTCCAGTTTCGACAGGTAAACAATTGCACCTTTAGACTCGTTTGATCAAACTTTGTCACTCATATCTCTAACTTGTGTTGATTGTCCTAGCCCAAACATCTCTGATCGAATCCCTAACGGGCCGATTGAAGGAAACAAAAGAAACAATCACCAAACTTGAAGAAGATAAGATCAAGGTAGAGTCGGAGCTCGAAGGTGAAATCTATAGCTTTCTCCACTTGTGTTGAACTTGAAGAATTCTTATCTGTTGATATCTTCAATCTTAGCCCTCAAAGTAAAGACTAAAGCTAAGTTTGAAATCTTTGCCGAGCGGGTCAAGAGAGCAGAAACCGTGTGCGACGATATCGCCAATCCAGCTGCTCCAATCCTAAATGCTATATTCCAAAATGGCCAGGCCTCCAGCTCTGACGACTCTGTGAAGATCTTCGACAAGCTTCAAAAGGTGCCTGTAAAATATTTCAAGAATATTACCGAAGCAGCCACCATGGGAGCAACCCAAGCCCTTACAATGACGAAGTCCTTATATCCCCGAGTGGATATAGTGGCAGTTGGAGACGGCTTTGCAGATGACACCTTTGAAGAGCAACCTTGGAATTGATCAATGAAGCCGAAGAGCCTGCACAGAAGATTGCCAAAGATGTAGTAGAAAGCTTCCAGAACTAAAACAATCCGTGTTGTAATATATCTTTGAACCGATGAATGTGAATGTCTAACTTATTTATGACTTTATTCTAACTGTGATATGTATATAAAGCAAGACAATTTTTCGTCCGACTGTACTAAGCCTAAAACTTAGTTAAATGGTCAAAAAAATTTAATACTTAGCAACATCACATAGTCAAAACAAACCAATGATAAGCCAAACTAAGAATCCAAAAAGTTTTGAAGAAACATAATACTTCATTAGTATTACAGATAGCCCCCGACTGGTTACTCAAGAAGGCAAATTACTTCACGTAGGCAGTTGGGAGGAAGTGTACATCAAATAATCAAGAATAAAAACAACATAAATGTTCAATATTCCAGGAATTTTCAACAGCCAAACCATTTTCTCGCTTCAATCAATAAGCCCTCGGGAGAGTCATTTCTGAGACAATATAAGGCCCTTCCCAAAGGGGGCATAACTTGTATCTATCTTTGGTCGTCTGAATCTTCCTTAAAACCATATCACCTACTATAAAAGCTCTGGAACTAACATTATGATTGTGGTACTGTCGAAGTCCATGGAGATACTTACCCAACTGGATAATAGCAATATGACGAGCTTCTTCCAATCGGTTTAATTCCTCAACGCAATCTTGATCACTTTGCTCTTCCTCAAAATTATGTACCGTGAGAGACTCAAACTCCATTTCACTCAGCAACACGGCCTCAGCCCCATAAACCAGGAAGAAAGGAGATTGGCCAGTAGCTCGACTGGGTGTGGTCTGTAGAGACCAAAGGACCCAAGGTAATTCTTTCACCCATCGACTGGCATAAGTGTGCATTCTATCAAAAACATGAGTTTTAACACCTTGAAGAATCATCCCATTGGCACGCTCAACTTGCCCATTGCTCTTCGGGTATGCAACCGATGCATAGAAGATCTTGATGCCGAAGTCCTCGCAGAAATCCTTGAAAACTCCACCTGTGAACTGAGTGTCGTTACCAGTGATAATTCTATCGGGCACACAAAAACCGAGGCATGATGTTAAGAAAAAAATCATGAGCTTTGTCAGTCATTATGGTTGCAACTGGCTTGGCCTCAATCCACTTGGAAAACTTCTCAATTGCCACGAACAAGTGCATGAATCCTCCCTGCGCCCTTTTGAAAGGACCTACCATATCAAGCCCCCAAAAAGCCAAAGGCTATGAGAGGGGTATTGTTTGCAACTCTTGAGCAGGAAAATGAATTTGTCTACCAAAAAACATGCAGCCTTCACAGGTCCGAACGTTCTTCTTCGCATTAGTAACAGTTGTGAGACAAAAAAATCCTTGTCGATACACTTTGCCAACCAGTGTGCGAGCTACGGCATGGCTGCCACATATCCCCGAGTGGATATCTTGTGATAATTGTTGTCCTTCTTTGGGTGAAATGCACCAGAGTAATATACCAGACGGGCTGCGTTTATATAGCTCTCCTTCTGAAAACACATAGCACTGACTGTGGTGGCGGATGCACTCGGCTTCGTTCATGTCTTAAGGCATTTCCTGTTGAGTCAAGAACTTGATGAAAGGTATCCTTCAGTCAGTGTCCAACATAGAAACTTGTCTTGAAGCATTATCCTCAGAAATATCCTTCTTTGAAATAGTCAGCTCGTGGAGGTGTTCAACAAAAACATCCATAGGAGTAGCTTCTCGTTTAGACCCAAAATTCACCAATTCATCCGTTGCTTCATTATGATGCCTTTGTACATGACATAGCTCCAAGCCGTCAAATTGATCTTCCAACTTGCGCACTTCCTAACAGTAGGCAGCCATGTTATTGTTGAGACATGACCAATCTTTCATGACTTGGTTGACAACCAGCTAAGAATCGCCACGAACTATCATCCGATGAGATACAACAAGATGCAACCCATGAAGCAGAGCTTCGTACTCGGCCACGTTGTGCGACTCCAGGAAGTGAATCTGAAGAACATATCTCAACCGCTCTCCAGTTAGTGAAATAAGGACAACCCCTGCTCCAGCACCTAAAACCCTTCAAAATCCATTGAAATACATAGTCCAGTACTCCAGCTTCGTCGTTGGTGTTTCTGCTTGGGCTTCTATCCATTCGGCAACAAAAACTGCCAAGACCTAAGATTTGATTGATGTACGAGCCTTAAAGACTATAACAAATGCTAGCAACTCTAGGGCCCACTTTGTAATTCATCTAGTAGCTTCACAATTGTGAAGAAAGTCGTCGTGTGGAAAAGAAGTAACCACAGTAACCGGATGACTTTGAAAATAATGTGCTAGCTTCCTGACCATGATCAATACTTTGTATAACAGGTTCTAGACTTGTAGGTATAGCAACATGGAATCGGCTAAGACCTTGTTAACAAAGTAGATAGGCCTCTCAACTTTTTGGATGTGTCCCTCCTCTTCATGCTCAACCACCAGAACCGTGCTGACCACCTGGGAAGTCCCTGACATGTATAGTAACAATGCCTCTTGCGGCATGGGATAAGCCAACATGAGGGGTGTTGTTAGGAAATTCTTGAAATCATCGAAGGTTTGCTGAGCTTTGGGGGTCCATTGGAAATCGTCTTTCTTCTTTGGAAATTTGAAGAAGGGCATGCCTCGCTCTCCAAGCCTAGAGACAAACCGACTGAGCGCCGCCATGCACCCATAAGTTTCTGAACGTCCTTCTGAGTGCTTGGCAGCTTCATGTAGCGTATGGCATTAATCTTCTCTGGGTTGGCTTTGATGTTGCGATGCGACACCATAAAGCCAATAAGCTTCCCTGACAATATTCCGAAGGTGCATGTCTCCGGGTTTAGCTTCATCCTGAAGGCCTAGATGTTTTTGAAGGTTTCTTCTAGATCAACAATCAGGTTGTCATTCTGCTTGGTCTTGATGCAACATCGTCAACATAGGCCTCCACATTACGCCCAAGCCGTGACTACAAAAATCTCTGAATCATGCGTTGGTACATGGTCCCAACGTTCTTCAGGCCGAAGGCATTGTGATGTAGCAATACGCACTGAACGGTGTGATAAATGAGGTCTTTAAGAAGTTAGACTCCTTCAACCTAATTCGATGATATCCCGAAAAGCAGTCGAGAAAACTGAGAAGCTCACAACCAGCTGTCGAGTCAATGACTTGGTCAATGCGAGGTAACCCAAAGGGGTCTTTGGGACAGGCTTTGTTAAGATCCTTGTAATCCATGCACACACACCATTGCCTCGTCTTTTTTCAAACTAATACTGGATTAGCCAGCCAATCCGGGTGATAAACTTCCTTGATGAATCCGGGTGCCAGGAGCTTGGTCAATTCTTCCTTGATGGCATCTCGTCGATCTTGAGCAAATCAGTGGAGTTGTTGTTTGATAGGCTTAGCGTCAGTCTTCACATTTAAAGAGTGCTCAATCACCTTTCTAGGAATACCAGGCATATCAAAAGGTTTCAAGGCAAATATATCTTTATTAGCTTGAAGAAAGATGATGAGTGTGCTTTCCTATTTACAATCTAACTCAATGTCAATTATGGCAGTCTTGGAGGGGTTGGTCGGATCAAACGAAATCTTCTTCGTATTGACGTCGCCCTCTTCAAACTTCAATATCTTCCTGGCAGGGACTTCTCCTTCTTATGATGTCGATATAGCCAGTCGAATCTCCTAACGGCCAAGTGATTTCTCGCGAGACTGAGCCAACTCGCAACTCTCCTTATTGCAGGTGAAGGCTTGCTTGACGTCGCTGCACAGTGAGATGACTCTTTGTGGTCCCGACATCTTCATCATTAAGTAGATGTAGTGGGGGACAGCCATGAACTTTGCAAGAATTGACCTTCCTAGTATGGCGTGATAGATTGCCTCGAAATTAGCATTCTCCGTCCAAAAATTATCCCGGGTGCCAAAGGTTACTAGGAAAGTGATTTGGCTGAGTGGCGTCGAAGACAACCCAGGGATAACCCCGTGAAACGGAGAGCTCGACCTCAACTAGGATATGGGTATTTTCATCTCATCCAGCGTCGTGGCGAAGAGGATGTTGAGCATGCTGCCACCGTCAGTGAGGACATGCTTCAACTTGATGTTGCGAACAACTAGGTCTAGCACCAAGGGTACCGTCCCGGGTGAGCCACTCGGTCAGGATGATCCAAGCGGTCGAACATGATTGACCATCGAAGATATTGAGGTACTTCTGGTTGGATGGCGTTGATTTCCCGATCAGTTAGTTTTGGCTTCCTCTTGGACTCATAAGCGAAAGGGCCTCTGAAGATATGGTTCAACTTGGCCCTGGGGTCTTGGAACACCCCGAACCAGGTTCGTTGTTGTTGTCCTTGTTCTGCCCTGAGGTACCCTCGCCAGCCATGAGCTTTAGTTGCGCCACATGTTCCTCAGCGAATCTCTTGTATATGAAACAATTCTTGGCCACGTGCTTGGAAGTAGGATGATGCGAGCAGGGTCCATTCATGATCTTGTCATAATTGCCGACGTGAGGACGTTGAGATTGATAATTTGATGTTGTGGCCACCAAGTCTTTAGGTTTTCGCTTGCCGTCCTTCTAGTGGTTATTGCCATTATCCTTATTAGGGCACTAGCTGCTACCTAGCTTCTTTTCTTCACATGAGACATTAACGGCTTGAGCTGACTTGGCGTATGAATTTTCCATCTTGAACAGCTTCATGACTGTCCGTGGAGGTTTGCAAGAAAATATGTCGATGAGTAACTTGTCTCGAATTCCTTTCTGGAAGGCAACGATGATGATGTCGTCTATAACTTCTGGGATCTTGTTGCGGGCCTTAGAGAAATGTCGAATGTAATCCTTGAAGGACTCGTTGTTGTGATGTATGACGTGATACAGGTTGAAGTGCTCTTATAGGTACCTTGGAAGTTGACTACAAACCGGCTCCGAAGCTCACTCCAGGAATTAATTGACCCCCTCGAAGGCCTCGATAACTAGCTCCTTGCTAAGTCGGCAAGTGCCACAGGCAAATTGTTCGCCATGGCTTTGCTATCTCCTCCTGCTGCGACCATGGCCAAGGTGTAGACGGTGAGCCACGACTTAGGGTCAGTTTTGCCGTCATATTTTTCAATTCCAGTTGGCATGAAACCAGTCGGCCAATCCACTCGAAGCAGTTCGTGGGTAAAGTTTCAAACCGCATCATCACCGTCATCAGGTGAGAGGCGGTGGCGAGGTGAGCAGTTGTCGCGGCATCCATGAGTCTCACGTTCACGGTGGTGACGATTTAGATTGTTCCTTAGATCTTCATATTCTCGGTGTCCATGCCTATCGTCGTGGTCGTGTCCGTCGTTGTGGTGCCCATCATGGTGACAGGGCTCATGATGGCAATCATTGTCGCGGTCGTGGTTACCGACCGACTGCTCCGATCGCCGGCTCCCATCCTTACGGCGGCATAGGCTTGAAGCCGTGTGCCCTTTGCTATAGTCAACCACTCGGCGATCCTTAGATGCATTGTTGGATGGTAGGCGGCTGTCGGTATGTGTCCTAGGTGTCTTGGCGAAAGATTCCTCTGGTCGGCGATTGCCCTGGCTCCTTTATCTTGCTGTGCGGCCGTAGCGACAACCATGGTCTTGACCTTGTTCAGCATTGAAGTCATATTATCCGGGACAGTGTCGATAAGAGTATCAAGCAATGTGATAGCTGCGACTGTGTTCTGTTGGGGTGTAGCGAAGACACTGGTGTCGTCGATGCAAGTTTGGATGATATTATTGTGTGTAGCACGTCCACTTCGGATTAGGTCGTGCTATCTCCGTGTGTGATCTTCTTCTTCTTTGCACTTGCGCTCTTCCTCGTTTCGTGCACGCTCCTCCTCCTTGCGTAAGCGGTCCTCCTACGCTTCCCTTGCGATGCGAGCTTGTTCATCTTCACTCAGAGCACCAACCATGAAAACTTCGAAGATCGGAGTATAGTTGTTGGTGTACTTGGAGTTGTAGATGCTTTTGGTGTCGGAGTCGCTATAGCTGTCCATGTAGTCAAAGCTATTGACAATCTCCTTAACGTTAAAGAAATCAATTGGTTGGATCAAGACGCCCACCTCCCTAGGCCCTGGTCCGAACATGGTTGAAACATGCCTAGATCAAACCCAAGGGGATGATCTAGATCTGAACATTGCAGCGATATGAGGATAAGTCGTTGCATTGTTGGAGATGTCATGCTGCTGAGTTGACGCTGATAATTCCCTCAAGTGGTTTGAGGCCACGTCGGAAGAAAACGCTTCTAAATAGATTTTCGCCGCGTTCGGGAGATCAAACAGAGCTGAAGTGATGTGATCCCTCCCCGACTGGTTCAAATCCGAGTCAAGGAGAGAAATCTTACCGAAGTTGTTGGTGATGAAGTCGAGGCTACTAAAGCGGTAAGCCTCTCCCGGAGGAAAGGCGAAGTTGTCGGCTCCTGAACTTGATCCCATCATTCTTGTCGGTGGAAAACTCAACGTAACCCCTACCTAGCGCGCCAACTATCGATTCTAGAAATCGGCAATAAAAAAATAGGGTACCGCACGAGATTGAAAGTGGATGAGTAAAGGGGACAAGGTTTAGACAGATTCAAGCCTTCTCGATGAGAAGTAATACCCTTTTTCTATTTCGGGGATTGTATCCGTCTGGTGTTGTATTGATCTGATAATTAAGTTATGGTTATGTCCTTGGGGGCTCCATGTCTATCTTATATAGATTTGAAGGTAGGGTTACAAGGAGAAAAACCTAGCCGGACACGGCATAGGTTGCCTTATCTATTTACATAATCGTATCTAACCAAGACTATCGGCTATGTCATAGAAAACAAGGCAATATAATTCTCAAGTCCTAATATATTACATAATATATGAATCCGGTTCATCTCCTATCTCTAGGCAGACAAGATGGCCAAGTAGGTATGGTGTACTCATAATCTCTAAAATAGTAAGTATATGAGACCTCGTTTTTGTTTTGTACGGAGGCCTAAAATTATGGGTGAATCTGGCACGGCACTGGTGGTTAGGCCTTAAAATTGTACTGCGTACAACAAAGAAAAGTTAACAAGAATGTGTCCAGACATTTCATTCCAGTACGACCTATGCGTGGGGACTTCTATGAATGCATGATTGCGTTTTACTACTACCGATCACAGTACACATGTACTATGAGTAGTACTTCTGAAAGGGTTACATACGCGTTATCACTTTCGTGGCAACAGTTAATTACATCTTCAAATTTCAAATTAATCAACACTCACAATAATTCTTTGACTACTACAGAGAGTCTGTATGTATGGAACGTCTCATTGCAGATATATTGTAGAATGTATAGCAGGCTTTGTCCCTTCTCTACTTTTCTCATGACTAGATACTCAAAGTATCTGTACCTTGCAACGGAGCAATGGATTTCAAAAGATATATCTGAAGTTCTTGACTTGGAAATTGTATTTGTCAAACATAATTTGTAAGCAAACATTCAACAAAAAAATCAAGCCACAGACACAAAGATATATTTATCTAGTCTTACATGATCCCACCAACTCTAATTAAGCGATGGCAAATTCACCACTACCACTAGATCCTTTTATATAATAGAGATATATAAAATAGTCCTAACAAACAGCATTTTAGAGGATCCAAGGTTGTTGTTCCTCTTATTGTCTTGGACCTCTTAGGGCATTCAAAGTGCGAGGTTGCGAGCAGTCTCAACCCTCCACATCGGGGAGAGATAGTGATCCTGGCTCCAGCTCACTTCACTGAGGAGCCTCA
Organism: Oryza officinalis; assembly: GCA_008326285.1. Taxonomy (NCBI): domain Eukaryota; kingdom Viridiplantae; phylum Streptophyta; class Magnoliopsida; order Poales; family Poaceae; genus Oryza; species Oryza officinalis. The sequence continues at coordinate 16,908,088 of BDMV01000011.1, read as the reverse complement.
TCAGGCTCCTCGTGCCCTATAGCCCTATAGAGGGCACAAGTGCCCCAGAAGAGAGAATGTTATCTAGGAGAGGCGATGATAAGAGTGGCACCTGCGAGTAAAACATAAGGAGAAGGGAATACTTCGACGAGCAGATCCATCGAGCTCATCGTTGTGTCCAATCTATGATATCAAGCTCAGTGTCATCGCCTGAGTTCGAGCCACCACTAGATCCACGCCAACCTCATCACCCTCCTCCGTACGAAGCCCGTGGATCCTCGCTGAGCTCATTGCCCTCCAATCGCCTTGCCAAGCCGAGCTCCTTGCCTCATCTGGCGATGAGGAGAGGCGATGGCATAGGAGGAGGAGACAATGGCGGAGGAGGAGGAGATCATCGATGACGCTCGAGGATGAGTAGGAGAAAGGTGGCACAGTGTCCAGCCAGATCTGGAATGATGCGGTGGTGATGACCTGAACAAATCTTGGATGGAGAAGGGAGAAGATATGGCCAGATCAGGTGAAGGGAGTCGAGGGGAGGAAAAACCGAAGAGGGTGGTTGATAGGTGGGTCCACTAGGATGATAAGGCTATGTATGTAGATTGACTAATTCCTCTATAACGCGCGATATGTTGGACCGGGCTATTCCGACTCGCGATATGTTGGACCGGGCTATTCCGACTCTGCTTCCACTCTTTTGTGCATTTATTTTACATGGTATAAAATTTTATTTTATGTTATACAAAATTTTATTTTATGCTATTGTACCCTATCTGTAGCCCTATAAAAATAGCATTGGAGGTTTAGGCATGGTATCCATGGCACAACAAAGACAAAACAACATGAAGTGAGAAGAGACAATGAATGAATTTATTATTTGATCCCACCTATAGAAACTATTTGTAGGTATGATTATAAGTAATGTCTATATCATATTAAATATGATAGACATGATATGTGATGTTTATTGTTGAGTAAAGTGCACGTGTGGTCTCTAAATTTGTACAGATGTGTTATCTAGGTCCTAAACTCTCAAAAATAGATTTTTCGGTCTCTAAACTTGTCATGGATATTATATAGGTTCAAACATGCTCCAACCCACTCTTGTGTTGATGTGACATGCCATGGTAGTGTCTACATATTGGTGGGACCCACACGTTAGTCACATAGAAAAAATAAAACTAAAAGAGTGATGATAAAAAGGTGTTTTCAATTTGAAAAAAAATAAATTAAAAAATAGAAGAGAAAAAAGATGTTTTTTTAATTTTTTTCTATTTGTGACTGACATCCCATTAACACATTCGTGTCATCCTGGCATTGCCATGTCGACACACAGTGTGGGTTAGAGTAAGTTTGGATCTATATGACACCTAAAATAAGTTTGGAGACTAAAAATAAAAATATGTTTTGAGAGTTTATGAACGTATATGACATGCCCGCACAAGTTTAGGGAGCGCCTTATACATTTTACTCTTTCTTGTTTAAAATGCTCTAAGAGAAAGTTGATGGCAAAGAAGGTATCAAATTTTTTCTTATTTGTGAATAAAGGATTGGAGCATTTCTCATTGACATATAATGAATTTTACCTAATAACAATTAAACATTTGGGGTAACAAATCCATTTAAACTTTTATTCTCTTTCTTTATTCATTCTTAATCCTTGTTCCACCCAAGTAAGCATTTAAAAAGAACGGCTATGGCACTTCGACAATATATATTATGGCATTTTGTGTATGCCTTCCCTGTAGTAAAATAACTAACTTATCATACTTAATGTACAAATATACTATTCATATGAAGTTCAAGTAGCAGTACATTTGGTTCTGATGAAACATCGAATGAGCCTAAATCATGAATTATTCAAGGTAAATTTTCTACGGAATACTTAAAGTTTGTATAATTTGTTGATAGATAATGCAAAAATGTGTCATGGCTGGACAACATCTCACAAACTGGTAATTTGCTAGAGCTTCAAATAATAGAAAATTTTCAAAAGACAAGAATGCTCCTTGAATGAGTAAAGAAGGAATATGATATATGATAGCAATGTACTTAGAAGATGGAAGATTGAGAGTTGTATAATTTGTAGATTGAAAATTTAGAAAAAAATAAAAAAATTGGAAAAAGATGTAAAATGTACTCGTACCATAACTTTAGGGTTTTGGAGAGAGGGGGGAGATGGCTTTCTTGGGTCTAGTTCGACGAAACTAAGCCAAGTAAAATATGCTCACCAGAGGGGCAAATTCTTAATTTCAACGCAGTTCTCTATCCAATTGGATCAGAAATGATAAAATAATGGTTATGACGTAATCCAACAAATTACCAGTCTTTAACGGTTGTATATTTTTCAATGTCCATTAATAAATTACACAAACTTTGAGCGTCCTATAACAAAACTAGCAATTTACAAATGTAAATTCATAGATACGTTAAATTTTTGGCAAATTTTACTATACGACACTCAAAGTTTGTGTAATTTGCTGGTGAATATCAAAAAATGAGACACGGTTGGAGGACACTAAAATAACTGGTAATTTGCTTAAGCACATCGTAGCTATTATTTTATTATTTTCAACCCAATTATTTTTAACCCAATTGAAGAGATAAAAGAGATTGAAACTATGAATTTACCCCTCGTTTCAGCACATGTTACTTGACTCGTTTTAGTCAAACCAAATCGAACCAGGCGATCTCTCCCTGGCCTGATCCCCTCCAAACTGTAGAATAGGGGACACGCGCACATTTTGACCTTTTCAGATTTTCATTTTTTTTCAAATTTTCAATTTTTTCCTAAATTTTCATTTTGTAAAAAAATATTTCAAATGACATATTATGCAACTCTTAGTATGTCATCATCACAAGTACATCGTTATCATATATCATATTTCTTCTTCACTCATACACTAGATTAGAAGCTTGTGGTCAAAGTGGTATTTTTGTCCTTTTGAAAAACAATCAATATTCCTATTTGATGTTAGGGGATAGAAATTCACATTTCTGAATAATCTGATCTAATTGCTGACGCTAAAAAGAAAGATAGTATAAAAAAAAGTAGATCAAATGCGAATAGAATACTTTGGAGATGTTTAGATAGGGACCACACTTTGCCATAACTTTGATAAAGCTACTTCGATCAACTAATCCTAGTGTTTTGGTTGCCACATGTTTGTCATGTTATTCTTTTTGGTTTCATCCCCACTAAGTTTTGGATCATTCATCAAAAGATGTAAATTGCATCTCTTCTCAAAAACCACATCATACAATCTAATCATTTATAGTCTTTGAATAACTGATTAAGATACAAAATATATAAGTACATAAAAAAATCGTATAGTAAGTAAGAAAAAATCTTACAACTTATATATACTATTTTATCATACAATTCTTTCATAGCAACACGTGGGATACCCATCTAATTCTTTTTGTTTTACGTCCCACTTTGTTATATACATGTATCTTTGTCAACACTTGTCTAACTTATGGTTAAAGATTGTTTAGTCACATAAATTATGGCATGTCATAAAAGTTTAATACTCTCTTCATAAAAAATATAGTAGCATTTTATTACTAAATAAAATACATCATAGTACTGTAAATTATTCAGATAGATCGTTATATTGGTGATATGTCTTAGAGGCAATCATAAAGATAATTGTATCACATATTATGTTTACATCTTTATTATATGTTGTTCCTTGAAATAAATAATTTATTATTGATTAATGAATATGTGATTCGTTCATGAGACTATTTATGTTATATGTTACTATTTCTAAAGGATCGCTGATCACATATCATATATGAAACAAATATGATTCAATGATCAACACATTCATTGATCGATGATCATGTCTCATGGATCATGGTACGAAGATACCAAATTAATAATGTGGACACATGTTAGGGAACATGTTGTTGGATAGACCCAACATAACACATTACAAGAACTATATGTGATGTGTCATCAGTGGTCTCATATTAATGTTAGTGTAGAATCCTTAGATCTAAGATTATCATGGTTCCCAACATATATAGTAGCTTGCTTAGAGGTTGCCAAACACTACTTCGTAACTGGGTAGTTATAAAAGCAGTCTCTGGGCATGCTATGAAACATGTAGTGGGATATGAATAATCAAGATGGGATTTGCCCCTCTGTTGAAGAGATATCTTTAGGCCCCTCGATGTTATAGATTATGAAAAGGCATGGTAATGCCAAAAGTGATTGAGGAGTCAATCGCAGGTTAAATAATCTATTACAGAATCGAGCGAATGATTGAGCTATTAAAGGATGGCACATATCTAGTCTTGAGCTTAATCGATATCGTGAGGCAAAGGGGTTCATACAAGTATACATTAGAGGTTCAGCCGATATGATCTTTATGTATGCCCGGTGGGTCAATATGTTCTGCTAGAGGCTGTTGTTGACACATGGACCGAAAAGGAGTTTTCGGGTTGCAGCAGAGTGTACATGAGCCTACAGGGTCGCACATTTAACAGGCCAGAATAAAGAAATTGGATGACAATCCAATATATGCTCAATTCGGATAGAGATCCGAATAGAACTCCTATAGGCCTCGGAGACCCAATTGTGAATCCTATATATATTATTCAGGTGAGGAGGCTGAAGGCGTGAGAGAAACCCTAGTTGTCACTCCCCTCCCGAGCAAAACCCTAGCCGCGCACGGGCGCTAGCACGTCCGTGCTACGTGTTCCATCCCTGAACTGTGGATACCAGTAGAGGCGTCGCTGGTCTACGGTGCTGATCGGCGTGAGAGCACGACGGAGCGTACGCACGAGGAGGAGAAGGTCGGGCTGCTGCGATCTACTACTTTCTCTACATCGACGCGCGCTACGTCGCCAATGTTCTTGCGGCTTCTTAGCACCTACTTTCGCTGCATAGCGCGTCGAGTGGTAACGATCTATAATCTCATACTTGCAAGCTTCTTGGTTTACACGATAGAAAATTTTAATTTATGCTATCATAGCCTATACGTATCCCAATATGTTATCTAGATTTTTAGTATTAGAACGTGTCTTATCTGATATCGAACTAGTACTATATTTTAGAACCAGGAAGTGAAGTAAACAACAATCCAAACAACCCGTTAAAATCGCACCTACAGAGGAAAGAAGCATACCCTACCTCGATGAAACAATATAAATAAATATATATATATATATATTTTGTTTAGAGGTGACTGGATTCGAGGCATATGTGAACAACAACACCGTCTTCGAAAGCAGAAAAGAAGCTGCTACTTGTTTCTTGCCCCAAGGTCGCTTGAGCTGGAGCTTTGAGCTCCTGGGGATGCCCGGATCGGACACTCCTACTGGAACTCCTTTTCCATTTTTTTAAGGCTCGAACTCCTAATTAAAGATGAGTTGGATTATTTCCTCACCGTTTCAAATGGCCGTAGTTTCGTTTGAATTAGCTGTTTGGCTCAGCTTATTAGCGCCAGGTGAATCAAAGCAGATCACTAATAAAGTATTAACTATTATAAGTATGAAAAATAAATTTATTTTTATTTTAAAAATAAACTTATATATAGATTTTTTTAAAAAAGTATAGTCTAGCAGTGTGAGAAACGTGCTTACAATAAATGAGAAAATAACCGAGAAAATAATCTGTTTAGAATTCAGCCTAAGAGGGAAAAAAATCTTTTGGTCAAGAGATTCTTTTCATGATTTATAAATGTTTTTAATGAAATTCAACACATGTATATATAAATATTCGTGGATATAAAGTTGATGCTTTAGATTTGTCTGGTCAAATCAAGGTTTCGAACACCGATTCTAGAAAAAAAATCACTCTATAGAAAACGGAATTACACTTTTTGTCCGACCCTTATAAAAAATTGGTTAATTCCAACCTCCAAAATGGAGCATATACACAGTATTGATTTCAAAACGGAAATCCACGTCCTAGGCTGCTTTGGAGGATTGAATTCTTGTGGAAAAGATTCTCCTTTGGAAAAAAATAATTATGTCAAATGCCTTTAAAATTCTTAATTTCTTATGAAATGGACCATATCATAGAAATTTTAAGAATTTGAAGGAAATACTAGCATGAGGTTTCTTGTTGCTATGTCATGCGTATCGTTTAAATGAAGTCTTGAACTTTCTTGTGTTCTTAATTTCTATAGAAATTTAATGCGCATGACATTCTATTTCTGTGTTTTTTTTACAATTTTGTGTTTCAAAGGAGCTGTTTAGGTGAAAAAAATGATTCAACATTACAATTATAATTATAAGTTGTACGTACTAACTAACTAATATATGGCATTTCGGTGCGATAAAAAACATGTGCTTACTCTCTCTACAAGCTTCCGCCTACAATTTTAGGGTAAATATTATATGGGCGCCTACTCTCTCTGCAAACTTCCGTCTACAATTTTACATAAATATTATATGGGCACACTTGATGTATGAGCGAACTAGCCGTCATTTTAAAAAGGAAAAATAAACTTTTAAAAGAAGTTTTTTCAAAAAAAACATAGTAGTCATTCTAAAAGAATTTGAAATCAAACAACAAAAAAAAATTTCATCCTTATCAGGAAAACGCAGGGACAAATAAATTAGCTTTCCTCCCATATTGCCAAATTGTCCAAAATCTGGACCATGCATGATGCAACCACCACCCCATCTCATAGCGAGCGACAAGCAAGACAGATCCGCGCAGAAAATCCCAAACTCGCCAGCCCGCATGGGATCCAAACTCCGAACCTGTCCTCTCCTCATGTGATGTTCTCTACTCTACGGCTTTACCGACTGCCTCACTGCTCTACGCTCTCTCTCTCCCCGCGGTTAAAGCTACTAGCGCTTGTTGGTCTACCTCTGCTTCCGTGCCAAAGCCCGACCACTCCTCGTCAGGATTTACAAAACCACCGACAACCACACCGTTACTACGGGATACGATAAAAGAAAAATCACGGTAATCGTCTTAAATTCAAATAAATTTAAAAAATAATTTAAAATTTTGATAAATTTTATACGGTTTTGTATGGTTTGTCACGATTATCACGGTTACCGCGTAGTAACCATGCTCATCGTTAGAGCGCAATAATCCCGGCCCCGATGGTTTGGGAAACCTGCTCCCCATTGCTGCAATGCCTGCTCGTGTCCTGCTGCTGTAACGGTCGTTTAACTTTGTTTTTTACTGCTAATTATAATCACCAATAGAGTGAGAGTGGGAGAGGACATTCTGATCTCTGGTCTCCATCTTTTAGCAATACGCTATAATACGTAGTACGACGTATTAAAAAAATAATAATTTATAAATAATATTTTTATATGTGTTCTTTATGATTTAAATATCAATGCTGAAAAATAAATTTGGATAAAAAAATTTTAATATTCAAATTTTGCCAACAGCAAATTCTAAGGGTGTGTTTGGTTGAAAGGATATCTCTCAATGAAACATGACGATTCAATTTTTTTTAGTGTGTTTGGTTAGTGAGTGATGATGGATATGACGGCATAAAGAGAAAATATTTCACGAAGATGCTGGATGAGCGTATCCGACCAAATTGACCGGATGAGAATATCCGGCTTTGCTAATCTTGATCATTAGTAATTAATTAGCAATAATTAACTTGTCAAAATTAGTGTTAATTAGATATATTAGTCTATGTAAATCGTTAATTAGTATATATTATAGCTATATTAATGGTAATTAATATATTTTATTAATTAATATGTTATTCGTTTTGTCATGTCTTTTTCATCCATCTAACTTAACCATATCTATCCAACCAAACGAAAAACATAACTATCATACTATCCATCTTGAGCACGAACCAAACTCTAAGATTGGGGCCTCTGAACAGAGGAGTGGCAATAGTGTGCAACTGTTTGAGGTAGCAGGAGGAGAGTAGTACGACCGTGGTAGCGGCTGCTTAACTTTGCCCACCGGCCACCGTCCAGGGGCCATTAATAGCGTGCTGGACCGCTGCTTCTGCTTGCTCTTGCTCTTGCTGCTGAGTGGAGTGAGCCAGCGAGCGGGCGAGCGAGAGATCCCATGTGCACTGGGGCGCTGTCTCCTGCTGATGCACAGTCTACTCTCACCTGCTTCACCTCTCCCCTCGTTAATTCTTGGCGGCTGGGTCGCAAGGAAGAAGAAGTGGTGATGGTATATTCTGATGGGCTGCGGGTTCTTGGATGCATTTGGGTGGAGATGCCGAGATGGTGGTTGCTGCTTCTTGCGTTTTTTTGAGCCTGTATTGAGGTTAGAAATTTCTTGTGTTTCGTTCTAACTCTAGATGGCATTGATTCTCTGCTTGCTTGGTTCTTGTTATCTTCTTGTACTCTGTGTATGTGTGTGAGAGAGAGAGATTTGAACTGAAGATTCTGCAGTTTCAGATTTTTCGGGCCTGTTTCTCTCGCGGTAGCCATTCTCTCTTTCTTGTTCTTCTGCCAATTTTCAGCTGTTTCCAGTAGCTGGAAACTTCGAATTGCTTCAAGTTTAGTACTCTTAGCTTGCTATGACATTGTTTCCCTTCCAAGTTTCACCGCATTTCCTTCCCAGTTTCTCCTTCAAGGTTTATGTGTCTTCTGGTAGGTATTTCTCCAGTTTTTCGTTGTAAGCTCAGATTTGTTTCTTGCTTGCTTCTTCAGCATTCTTTTATCAAGTTTTCCAGCCTCGATTTTGTATAAAACCGGATGCTTATGTCAAAATGTTTACTGTACTAGTAACCAGTGTGCCTTTCTCATGAATCTCATCTGTTCAGTTTTATTGTACATATGCTCTTATTGCATACTGTTAATGGTCTGTCCAGTTGCTCAGAATGTCATTTTCTATGTCGGGACCGTACAGATTTTTAAGGCTGCAGCTTCCATATTTTTTAATTTGAACAAATGACAACTACTGCCTTGTTTTTTCTGTTCAATCTGGAGTACAACTTGTTCGCGATGTTCTTGCATCCTGTCATCCGGTCTCCATTTTTTTTTTGTTTCTGGAAAAAGTATGATTCAGTCCCGTGACATTTGCATCTTGCTTCTCCTTAGTTTCTTTACTGATTTGGGCTGTAAATTTAATCTTTTTCCTTTTCAGGAAGCTGTGATCTGAGAGCAATGGGAGCATCTTCTTAGGGACCCTCCACTGGCTAGCCTACAACTGTTTTTCTCCTTCATTGGTACTCCAATCTTGGCTGGAATTTTGAATCTTTTGGCCGGGAAGTGATACAGTTTAGCAACACAACACAACTATTGTCACTTCTTACAGTTGTCGGCACTAATCTGAGCTTCCGATGGCGTGGCATTTTATTGCGGTTTTCATGATCGCAACCTGTTCGATGTTATTCCCAAGAAGCGAGCAGTCCTCGCAGGGTGAGGTGCTGCAGCAGCTAAGGAAGCAGCTGGAGTACCCAAGGCAGCTGGATGTATGGAATAACCCGAGCAATGACCCCTGCTACACCCAGCCTACTTCAGTGGTCGCCGTGGCATGCGAGGGGAACGCCATTACAGAGCTTAAGATCATCGGTGACAGGATCACCAAGCCACCAAAGTTCAGTGGCTATCCTGTCCCCAATATCACCCTCTCTGAAGCCTTTGTTCTCGATTCGTTTGTTACTACATTGGCAAGGTTACCCGCCTTGCGCGTTGTTATCCTGGTATCCTTGGGGCTATGGGGTCCTCTTCCCGACAAGATTCACCGGCTGTCATCTCTTCAAGTGCTCGATTTGAGCTCCAATTTCCTTTATGGATCGATTCCTCCGAAGCTGTCGGCCATGCCAAAGTTGCACACCTTGACACTGGATGGGAACTTATTCAATGGTACCGTGCCAGACTGGTTCAACTTGTTCTCAAACCTCACGGTTCTTCGGTTGCAGCGTAACCGGTTGAAGGGGCCCATACCAGCATCAATTGGTAAAGCTACCATGCTTAGTGAGCTTGCTCTTGCTGGCAACAGCATCGCTGGCGAGGTTCCACAATTAGGCAGCTTAAAGAAGCTTGAGATGCTGGACTTGAGGGACAATGAGTTCAATGGAGAGCTTCCAGAGTTGCCTACAGCATTGGTAACAGTCCTACTCAGCAAAAACTCACTCAAGGGCCAAATTCCTGAGCAGTTTGGTCAGTTGAACCGACTTCAGCACCTCGATCTCTCATTCAACTTTCTCGTGGGGAAGCCTCCTGAAAAGCTCTTCGCTCTTCCAAACATCAGCTATCTCAACCTGGCTGCGAACATGCTCGGTGGATCATTTTCTACTAGTGTAACGTGCAGCAGCACCCTTGGCTTTGTGGATTTGTCTACAAACCAACTCACAGGTGACCTGCCTGCCTGTCTTAATGTTAATGTCAATAACAGGGTTGTTAAGTTTGACGGTAATTGCTTTAGTGATGACCCTGAACACCAGCATGAAGCTAAGTATTGTCAACAACCTCACAAGGGGAAAGGATCAAACAAGGATGTTGGACTTGTAGTCACTGTTGTTGGGGTTGTATTTATTGTGCTCGTGCTTTCTCTTATATTAATGGCTTCAAACAGAAGAAGCTGTCAGAGAGTTTTAGCAGAACAACAGTTACTGCAAAAGCAAATGCAAGATAATTCGACATCAGGAATGTCAACTGAATTGCTCGTAAATGCAAGTAAGTCTTCTTCTAAAGAAATTTTGTGATATATATATATGTATATATGTGTATATATATATGTATGTATATATATATATATATGTATGTGCCTAATTTCTTATGATCTATAGAATGATGTGCCAGATGCGGATCATCTGTGCATCACTGCATCCCATGTTTTGAGATCCATCCAGCCGATTGTTTGTCATAGTCACAGATAGATACATCATACATGTAGACTATCCTGTCCTAGTTTCTATTATTTGCATGCTCACCATATATGGAAATGTGCTTCAACTTAATGGTAGATGATGGTATTGGAAGGAACTCCAACATTTTATTCCCTGAATAATAAACAAGAGATAATTGTATTTCCTCAGTTGAAATTCTCCTTCCCCTCACTTCATTGCAGGGTATATATCTCAAGCTGTAAAATTAGGGACACAAATAATGCCCATGTACCGAGCATTTTCTTTGGAAGAGCTCAAGGAAGCAACAAAAAGCTTTGAGAGGTCGGCATTTTTAGGCGAGGGGTCAATTGGAAAGGTCTGTTGTCATCTTCAACATCTGTCTGATACTCTGATTTAGTTAGGAATTTACCATACATGAGATAATAAATGTACTGCTTTTAAACTGTTAACAGTACTATAATTACTCCATTTTATTAGCTCTGGAAACTAGAGAGTGTCTGACAAATTTTCCTTGTGCTATTTTAGGCAGCATTTTCCTTACCCTTTTCCTTTGTTTTCAGCTGTACAAGGGAAAACTAGAGAATGGAACCCTGATTGCCATAAGATGTCTCGCATTGCACCAACGATACTCAATAAGGAATCTAAAACTTCGGTTAGATCTACTTGCGAAGCTTCGTCACCCAAATTTGGTCTGCCTCTTGGGGCACTGTATTGATGGCAAAGTTGATGAGTCAAGTGTGAAAAGGGTTTTTCTTGTCTATGAATATGTACCTACTGGAACTCTTCCTTCATATCTTTCTGGTAAGGAACTAAAATTAAATATGAATAATTAAAGTCATACGAAGTGATAGCAATTGAATTTGTAACTTGTGGTTTGTGAATGCATTTGCTGTGTAAGGCTCTAGTCCAGAGAAGACTCTGAAGTGGTGTGAGAGGCTCCAAGTGCTGATGAACATTGCTAAGGCTGTGCATTTCTTACATACTGGAATAATTCCTGGTTCCTTATATAACCGGTTAAAGCCTTCTAGTATTTTACTTGACGAACACCTTGTGGCAAAACTGAGTGACTATGGGTTATCCATAATTACAGAGGAGATATACAAACATGAGGTTGGTTTGCCATATCATAGAATGATCCTACTCCTCTTCCCCTGTATTTAAAGGAGTTTCATGATAGACCATTCTATATTTTAATGCCCTTATTCATATTGGTTTACAGGCAGCAGAAGGGCAGAGATGTATACAAGACAATGGTGGAGAATTGTAAGTGCCTGCAGAACTTGTAGCACATTATTTCTTACACAAAGTTGCATACAAATAATAAATGATCAGCCATGCTGAAAGTCTAATATAATTTATATTTTTAGGGAAAATTTGGAGGATGATGTGTTTTGTTTTGGAGGTATTTTACTTGAAGTACTTATGGGGCCGAAACGTCATAGGAAAGAAGATCCCTCTGTGCTAAGTGAGCTGGTATGTTCCCTTTCGTCTTTTGTGTAAAGATAATTAATCAAATATCCAGATGATAATTATAATAATGATACTTCAATCAATATCATGGTGATACATAGCTCGAGCGCTGTCTGAACTAGGCTAAGTTCACGTTGGATCAAGCTATCTAACAACTTAATACAAATATTTTGTTGGTTGGGTATGACCGTATAACTTTGGTCCTCATTGTGCTCTGTAACCCATGATAGCATAAGCTGAATTATGACACCACACACTAATAAGTTCTGAGTATGAAATGTATGTTTCAAGTAATTCTGCTTCCCTGCATTAGCCCAACAAAGAGCATTACATGCACAAATATTCGGAGCGATGTTGCTTACAGAGTGAGAACTACAAATTTTAATATCCGGACTAATTCGGCGTGATAAAACTTTAACTGATAGGATCCTTAGCTCCCTAAAACCCTACATGACTCATATGCTCTGATCATAGTGGAACAATCAAAATTTTACCTGTATCTGCAGGTTGGGTCAATATCAAAACAGGAAGAGCGCGAGCAAGTTCTTGATCCGGTTGTGTTGGGCACCTCTTCACAAGATTCTTTGTCGATGGTGATTTCCATTACTGTCAAATGTTTATCAGTTGAATCTTCAGCCAGGCCTTCGATCGAAGAGGTTCTCTGGAATCTGCAGTACGCTGCACAAGTCCAGGCAATATCTGATGGGGACCAGAGATCAGAAGTTTCCTCGCAGGCCTGTTAGGTTAACTGACCATAAAACACCTTGGAGGTTATTGTCCGTATCTGGGAAAAGACTGCCATACGTGCAAGCTAATTTGGTCTTGGTGTGCAGAAGAGAATGACCAAACTGACCGATCTCTTCCTGGGAGTAATCCTGCATTTGCTGCTACTTCAACAGCATTTCTGACACATCAACAAGTTAATTAACATGTCAAATGCTGTATGCTAAACACAGATGTGGTCACTTGGTTACGTCCTGTAAAGAGTTTATTTTTTTCTCGATTCTAGTTTCCCATTGCTGTGAAAGCATCAGCATCTCCTGATGAGGAGCAGTCTTGATTTCCAAACTTCCAATCATTGTATTAGGGCCTTCTCATATAATTAAATAGTAGGACGAGTGATGTGATAGCAAAATTGATGAGTTGATAGAGAAGGGTATCCCATGTTAGTGTAGTAATGAGAAGATATGTAATTCATTGCCACATGACTCATGCTAGCTAGTGCAGACCGACCTAATTCCTAGCCTTTCTTTTCAAAAAAGAGAGATGTAAGTCATTTGTCATGGTTAGTGAGCAATAGTGATTTAATTTACTGTGTGGCTCATAATTGGTCAGTTAAAACAACTGCTTTTTGTAACTAGGAACTTTACTTATTGGTCATGAACTCCGCTGAAAGAAACTTGATGTTGTCTAATGGAGATAAATAGATGTTTCTGAAATTTACTTCAAATCGCAGCAGTTAAAATCAGGTCGAAACTTCCTGGTAAAAGGCTCGGAACTTCCTGATAGTTTTTCTTGCCGTGCACCACACCACAACACTAGCGTAAGCCGGACGGGCCGCACAGAAGCGGATAGTCCCGTACGTGGCTCCTTTGCCCTTCCAACTCGTCCCCATGCACGCTGGCTGGCTGAGAGGTGGACCTGCAACAACCCGTCCCTGCACTGGCCAACCTCGCTTGTTGCACCACCTCGCCAAGCCATACTACTATAAAAACGATTTTTCTGGACGAGGCCTCCGATAGATTTCAGACGGACCAAAAGTGGCCGCGCCTGAAAAAACCGATGCGGCATTATCCCGTGCAGTCCACTTGAGCGACCGCACGGGAAAATTCCCTTAAGTGGACCGCACGGGATAATGCCGCACTATTCCGTGCGGCCCACTTAAGGGACCGCACGGAAAAATGGATTTTCCCGTGCGGTCGCTTAAGCCGCCCGCACGAAAAGGGTCCGCTTGACAGTACTGTTGAACACATTGTCTGGATATTTTTAGGATTTTCCCTACTTATTTTCCTTCTCCTCTTCTTTATAATACTATAATTTATTCTGTGGGCTGGATAAAATAAAGTGGATTTTTGTGGAGATATATAAAAACACCTAGTTTCCATTTTCCTTGGTTGCACACAAAAATTCCTTATATTTTATTCTCAGCAAAATAAAGAAAATCGGCCTGTCTGAAATTAGATTGAATTTTTAGGGGGTCAAAACTAATAAAATAAATTCTGGAAAAATTATATTAATTCATTATAAATAATATAGTATTTGAATAAATTATGTTCCATATACACTTTCATATAATTTAATGCATTTTTGGATGAGGTATGAGTTTTGCCGATTAGGGTTTAGGATTATATTGGATTTTTACTCCTTTGACCAATTTAATTGGGGATCTAGATGTAAATATAAAATCATGCCAAAATTCCAGTGAGTCTAACATATTGAGTAACATCTACATGAATTTTTCCATGATTTTATCTTACACCAATTATTTTTAACAATTCACTAAACTTATCTTTGAGTCTGCCGTCAAAACAGTCATAACTCGAGTGTCCTTCGATAAAACAGCCATATCTTTTCATATGGATTCGAAATCAGACATATAATATATCGACGGACATCTATAGAAAAAGTTACATCCGTTGCTCCCCGGCTTTGCCGGGTTCAGCGAAATCAAAATTTTGAAATTCCGCTTGCAAGATTGTGTTTTTGAGGTGAGAAGCTTCGGGACCCATTTTAATAGAACTTTGAAAAATTCTATGGACCACATATTTCGTTCGTTCGAGCTTAAATTTTTTGTGGTTGGTTCCTGCATGCTCCTATGTGTGAAAAAAATATTAGAAAAATAAAATAAAAATAAAAAAGTTGCACCTCTCTCCTCTACACTAGAGAGAGAAAAAAAGAGAGATTGGAGGGGGGACGGCGCCAGCATTTAAAATCCTTTGAATGATGCGGTATATGTATTTAAAATGTATTTTTCTAATTGAAATATTTAAAGGAAGGCGAACTCATGGAATATTTAAAAATAAATGGGTCAAAACAGTCAAACTGGAGATTATTCCTAAACCCTAATCGGCCAAATCGATACACATCTCATATGTGTATTTTCTCGCATAAAAATGTATAGGGGAAATAATTTATTCAAATACTAATCTATTTATCATGAATTAATATAATTTTTTTAGATTTTATTTTATAGGTTTTGACCTCCTAATAATTCAGATCAATTTTGGTTGAACTGGATTTCCGTGCGGGCCTCTTAAGCCGCCCGCACGGAAAGATAATCTTTCCGTACGGGCCTCTTAAGACGCCCGCATGGAAAGATAATCTTTTCTGCGGGCAGTTAAGCCGCCCGCACGCGATGATCATCACCGCCTATATAGGTGCGCGCGGGCTTCGAAATTTTCTAACACCCGACGAAATTCAGATCCCGCCTCCGCCGTCAAGGGCTCTCCTCTTCCGCCGGCAGCCTACGCCTCCGCCTCCCCCCGCCGGCCTCCTCCGCCTCCGGCCTCCACCGCCCCCCCCCCGCCGCCGGTCTCCTCCGCCTCCGGCCTCCACCGCCGCCTCCCCGCCGCCGGCCTCTTCCGCCTCCGACCTCCACCGTCGCCTCCACCACCGCTGCCGGTGGAGTCTTCTCGGGTGTGCCAGCGCATCGCCGCCTCCATCGATGGCCGCCTCCACCGACTGCCACCTCCACCACCTCCACCACCACCACCACCACCTCCACCGCCACCGCCACCGCCACCGCCTCCTCCACGGCCGCCGCCGCCTCCACCGCCTCTACCGATGTGAATTATTTGTAATTTGTGATGTGAATTTATTTGTAAATTTAATTGTACAAAAAATTAGTTGGGAAGTATATATGTGAAATTGTGATGATGTGAAATTAATTTTGTGTTATTTGTGATGTGAAATTAATTTTGTGTTATTTGGGAAGTATATTCGGATCCGCGCCGTCTTATTTTTTTTGAATTTTTTTTCCGTGCGGTCGACTTAACACGACCGCACAGGAAGATCGATTATCCTGTGCGGTCGGCTTAAGCGGCCCGCACGGGATAATGGATCTTTCCGTGCGGGCTACTTAAGCCGACCGCACGGGATAATCGATCTTCCCGTGCGGTTGGGCCGCCCGCACGCGAAAATGGTCTTTTTCTAGACTTCCTAGCGTGTGCAGGCAGGCCTTCCGCACGGAAAGATGCCTTTCGGCCCGCACGGAAAAACCGTTTCTGTAGTAGTGCCACA
Organism: Oryza officinalis; assembly: GCA_008326285.1. Taxonomy (NCBI): domain Eukaryota; kingdom Viridiplantae; phylum Streptophyta; class Magnoliopsida; order Poales; family Poaceae; genus Oryza; species Oryza officinalis. The sequence goes on along the minus strand of BDMV01000011.1, from coordinate 16,891,646 downwards.
GGACGCAAGGATGAAGCACACGACATCCACGCTATGTTGCCGCTGGACTTGGTCCGATGCACCGGTGCCGAGCGCCAACACCATCTAGAGCTACTTATCCATGCCTCCCCAGTGCCCCGTGCCCACTCCCGTCGCCGCATCGTCCTCTTCCGGGTTTCGTGCAACAAGTGGTCATTGACCATCTCATCGCCTCTGCCCCATGCGACGACTCGATGTGCATGTCGGTACAGTTCATGACCTGCCCTTACCTCTTGGCCCTTCGCAACAAGAATGGCCGCCTGTCGCCTATAAAAGCCAAAGTCGGGCATCTAGTCCTCCCATTTTCCCTGTGTCACCACGGTCTCCGCCACCACACCGTCGCCGTGCCACTTTGCCCCTTCTTCCCCACTTGTGCCGTGTGCGCATCAGCACCACCCCACGTCGAGCACCTTGTGTGCATACTTCGACACATTCTCGCTAGTTGGCACAAGCTACGTTGTGCCACTCACACCTCCCCTATCTCCCTTGCTCGCTGCCTCCACCCTCGTGATACGCTCCTAGCCTTGTTGAGCCACTTCGGGTTGCCCACCATGGCGGTGCCAACGTCGAAGCAAACTGGCAAGCCTCAGGACAAACAACAAGTGGTCGGCGGTGTTGTGTGCAAGAACCGTGCACGTAAGGACGATCCGCGTGCAAGCCTCGCCGTTGTGTTGTCGCCAGGAGCACGTGGACAAAAAGAGAGCTTAAGCTTAACCGACCGGTAGCTCGTCGCTCGTCATTTTGCCGCTTTGCTGTGTTGGTGTGCCGCTCCCTGTCTGCCGCTCAGTGAGGAACCAACCGCCCTTTCCCCACTCCTTCATCCCATGCTGTATTCCTATGTTTGGCAGACTGCAATGCCGCTGATTGGCACCAACGTACTTGGCGTACCACCGCGCTCGCACACCCACCCATGGGTGTTGGTATTTACTACGAGCATAGAATAATCTGCAAGCGCACAGATACCATTGTAACTTTCACCCAAGAGTATTCTAGGGTATCGTATCCATAGGGAACGTATGTGTATAATCTAAAAATAGGATTGTTCCAAGGACAACAACTAAATGGTAGGCTTTGGATAGAGAGGATTCCTATGGGTTATTTATCTTAATTAATTTAAGGTAAAACTCTATCGAATGCTTCGGGCACCGGCTTACCCTTGGTCTACCAAGGAGACTCCAGCCAACAGCTCTATGATGTATCCGAACGTGGAGGATTACAAAGGACGGACATGACTGTCACCACCTGCCGCCTACCACTACAACCCGTGGAGCACACAACAAACAAAGGTAACCTTTAGCTTAGATGTCGCATCTGTACTATTGATTATTACCCTAATCTCGATGTCACACTTATAGAAGATTAAGGTACTCTACCTAAGCAAAGCGATGAATCCGCACCGATGAGAATATATCTTACTTAAATAAGAAAAGTAAATACCTAAGGAAATCACGAACACTTACTTATATAAAAGAAGCACCCGTCGAGGTACAAGATCAGAGAGAGTGCCGACATCGCCGACACTCCTCCGGAACTCCCCTAGAAGAATGCTGACATCTTCGGCACTTTTTCGAAACTCCCCCGGAGAGAACTCCGACATTTGGGGCACTCCTTTTGGAGCTTTCCCTCACTCTCTTCCTATATTTTAACTCTACTAGAAAGTGGCCTAAATGTGTAAGTGAGGTATACTTCACTTGTTGTGCAATTTGATAGTGAGAGTTTCTCCTCCTTTTATAGCCTCCTATGATGGTTGAAAGGTCGGTAACTTTCGGGAATCAAGCATAACCGCCTTTCGGGTGTCATCGGGAGCCTAAACGTGAAAGCAGATGGTGAGGGGAGCCAAAGGTGGTTGGACTGACCTTGTGGTTCGGTCGACCCCTTTGGCCCACCTCTTGGTCACTCCTTCAGCTGGGAGGCTGCCTAGTGGGCCCTCTATATGTTGTACCTTGGATGGGCTCAATTGTAGGTGGTTTTGAGTGACATGTGTGGCCTCCAATACGTGTACTTGCGTCCGATTGTTCGGAGGCATGTTTCGTCGCATGACAGGTGGTTTTCATCCCGAATTCACGTGCATACAAATATTCACCAAGACTTGTGAAAATGGTTAATAATAACCACTACCTCTAAGTATGGTATTCTATTTTTTGTTCTTTCATTTGTTTATATGCAGGAATTGACAGTCAAATTTGGTACTGAAGGACCGTCAACAATGGGCATGTGCACTAGGGCACGACAGTGCTCTAGCCGAGCCCGCACAAAGCCATGCGAGACGCTCCGCTGCTTTTGGACGATCGTAATTCGCAGGCCCTGTCCTCTCACCGGCTAGCGCCCCTTACCATCAAGTGGCCATCCCCACACCAGGTTTCATCAATTAAAACCCGATGCCTTGCTCGCATCGGCGCGCCCAAGACCAGCCCACCGACGACCTCGCTCCTAGGTGCCGATGAATTTCACCAGAGCACCTGAGCTTGAATTGCGGCAGATTAGGTAACCCGAGTGGGGTGCCATCCCAGTCATAGTTGGTTCCGCACTCGAACTGTTGCGTTGTTGTGTCGAAGTGTTGTAATTGATGACATCAAACCTAAAATGCACTCTAATTATATATGAAATATAACCGTCTAGATATCACGGGAATGCCAAGACTCCTTTCACTGCCAGCTCGAGGTAGGGATGGGCGCTTGGGGTGCATGAGGGTTATAGTCCTTGGGACGGGTGCTGCAATGTGAGAGGAACAAAAAACAAGGCCATGATAAGTCTCGTGTGTTAGGTGTGTCATGGAGTGCGGGTAAAACGTACATCCACTATAGTACGAGTAAAATAAATCTATTTGAATAGTCATGATCACGATTGAATGAGCGTCGGAACTTGTAATACTCTTGACTAGGCTAGGGAGAATATATGGACGATCCCGGCATGTGGGAAGGTCGGAATTGGTGAAAATGTGGTAAATCGGACACGAGGGTAAACCAAACCAAGAGTATGCTTGGGGGAGGTGGATGCAGCTCTTGTTGATGAATAAGAACTTGAACTTAACATTGTTTTTAGTTAAAATAGCTAAGTCATAAGTTTGTGAAATGGTTTGTGAAAATTTAATTCTATGCAAGTAAACCTAGCCATCCTTTGATCCACCTTGTGAACAAATGCATTCTATTGTAGTGGCTTGCTGAGTACAGTTGATACTCACCCTTTCTTATTTAAATCTTTTAGAGGAAGATGTTGGAGACAACCCCTACCTGTGTTACACCGACGAGGAGGAAGAGCCGAAAAAGACGCAGTAGGGACCTAGGTTCTCCAGCTGCTGCCTATGAAGTGGAGATGGACCTCCACAGTTTCGCTTCCGCTATCTTATCTATCTCTTTTAGTATTTGGTATTGTAAAAGACTATCTTCAGTCTAATTGGGTCTCACTTGGGTAACCCTTGTATTATTAATGTGTTGTAGGACCTTTATAACGACACAAGCAATATGATATATAGTTATTTCATGTGTATACCATCTACTAATTGAATGGTATTGTAAACTCATGCTGTTTCTGGTTCTCAAAACCAGGGCCCACATTGACTCTTTTATTATTTTATTATTATTATTATTATTATTATTATTATTATTATTTTATAAACTATTTTTAATAATATTTTAGAAATTAAGCCTCAAAAATTTTATTTTCATATATGACTTTGGCGAAGAAAAAATGACTGAAGCCAAAATGAACTTGTCTCTAATGTTTTAGCCGACATCATGGGCTCTGACATCTTAATTACAGGCTGACTAGGCCAATTTCTATTGCAATTTTGTGGTTCCACAATAACACATATTAATTTATAAAATAGTGCTCCCTCTGTTTCTATAATTCATCTTTGACGTTTTGGATAACAACACAGTTTTCAAAACAAAAGTTTGACTATTATTTTCTATTATAATATATATAGAAGTAAATATTTAATTTGGTCAAAGTAATCATATTATAATATATATGAAATAAGTAAATATTTAATTTGATCAAAGTACTTTTTAATATACTACAACACCTTCAAACTAGATATTTTAGACGTTATTGATAGTTAAAATTCTAATTGTTTGATTTTAACCCTGTCCATAGGGTCAATAATTAGGAACCAGAGGGAGTGCTGTAGAATATTGCTAACATTAGAATTAGATTTTCATAAGGAAAAATGGCGTTCAACCTTTGCACTACTACGAAAACTATTTGCGTAGGCCGTGGTTTTTACAGCTGGGTGAGCCAGCCGCCTCGAAGTGAACGTTGGTGGTATGATTTTTGTAGGAGGTCATCTTAAGACAACCGCCTATAGAAGTCGATGTTCAAAGCCAAAATTGGTTTCTACAGTAGTGTTTTTTTCCAAATAAAACATGGTAAATACACTTGCAATTTTATATTGACTTGTTTGCACAGTTTCTAGCATTGTCACACACAATCTCTCTAATTGAACCAAATTACTGAACTTCTTCACATGTTCTTACTATAGATAGAACGATTGCTCACGTCATAGATCAACAAGAAGACCTCAGAATCATCCAGGCAACTTTTGGAATCCAATTCGGCCACCTGCAATAGCGTTGAATTCAAATGATCATCAAATGTGCAAACGAGCTTTGTTTTGGGTGCAAAAGTACTTGATGGAAAGGTCTAGGCGTCCTCTTTCCAAGGGTTCGGGCGCCATCTCCAAATTCAACCGGACATGCTCAGAATAATCAAAAAAATGATCGCAACTAAAACTTGGACTTGGGCCTTGTATTGAGTAGAACCCATTAGGGGTTCATAAAGATTAGGGTTTGCTCCCACCTCCCCATGGTCACATTTCCACCTATATAAACCCCTAGCAGCCACCATTTGTAACTTGGGTTTTGTTTAGATTAAAGTTTAGTTTCATCTACTTCCTTGTAATCGCGTGTGTCAGCTAGATCACCCAAATACTTGTATTCAGAACCCCAACTTTGTGTGTATTACTTTCATCATTTGGCAAGTGTTGTGAATTGTTTCCTTATCAACTTGTTGTTGCTTGTTCTTCGAATGCTTGCATGTTCAAGGTTGTTCTTTGGCACAGTAAGAACAACAACAGTCCGAAGTTGGTGTACTAGTTGCTAACGCCACACCACCCCTTGTGGTAGTTGTAGTCGGACTACCAACGTCGACTCCTTTCCCAAATCAAAATTATCCTCCTCTGATCGAATGATCAGGAAACCTCGTTGCTACCTCAAGTGGTATTAGAGCTCAAGGTTGCTCGTTGAGAGATTTTTTTCACTTCTTTGCTTTTACCTACGGTCCAGAAAACCCCCAAAAATAGGTTAGCCCTGAAATCACCAAAACAAATTGAGCCTTTGTGTTCTACATAGTTATTTGCTTGTTGAGTTATCAACCACATCATTTGGTCAAGTGTTGGTTCTAGCTGTTTTGTCCTTTAGAGTTTCGGGTTCTGCTCACATTCTTGTCACTATAAACTCTTCCTCCATCACCCCAAATACCACCTTCATTCTACAGCCATCATCACCAACATATCCACCATGAAATCTATCTCCATCCCCACAAAATTTCCTTTCCCCACCATCAAAAGCCCCCTCACCACTAGATCAGCCACCACCTAGACCATTTATTGTTGCCTCCCTCCATAGCCAACCCTTTTCGATAAACCCTAAACTTCACTCAATATGCTCAGGGATTTGGTTGTCCCAATCTTTCGGTGAGTTTATGATAACTACGATTTGGGAGAAATGTTGATGATCCGACTACAACCGTACGAGACGTTGTTGTGTTGCACCTTAGCGATTGATACACCTCTCCGTGGCTTGTTGATCTTGTCGGTGCAGATCAACCTTATTCCTGTAAGCAAATCGAAGAAACAAGTAAGAACAAAATAAAAGCAATCTGAATTACAAATAGGAATTGAATACAAATGATCAGTTGGAGTTCCGTAATGAGTAAACCGGCGATCTAACCGATCACGGGATTACACGGCAAAGTAGTGAAGCAAAATTTTAATCTAAACAAAACCCGAGAAACCCTGAAGGGGTACCTATCTATTTAAGGGGGTGGGAGGACGACCAAGGGGTCCCTAGGGTCGTGCTCCACTAGTTTGGGGTGCACCCTACATGGGCCTCACCTAAGTCGGGGTCCCAGATGAAGTTACAAGTCCATAGGCCTATTATAGGTGACGCAGCACATTGTTTCTTCAACTGCGGATGACTAAGATGAAATTTGTTGATGAGGCTGGATCCATTGGAAAGAAGACTCCAAGAGCTTTCCATCAAGTATTCATGGGCCCAAAACGGAGCTCGTATGCATATTTGGTGGCCATTCGAAATCAGCACTGTAGTAGGTAGCCGAGTTGGATTCCAGAACTTGGACAACTTGATCTTGACATCTTCCTGTTGATATATGATGTGAGCAACAGTTGTATCCATAGTAGCTATGGTCACATCATCCTCCCCTTCTTCATGAAAAACCTTCCTTGGTTTTTCCATATGGTGCTCTTTGCGTAGTTCTTTTAAAACAACATGTTTCTTCCAATCAAAACTAGAGAAACTCGAAGTAGCATGATTAGAAATAACATGTCTCTCTAGCTTGCAATTTTTATTCACATCTATAGAAGGTTCTAAATCCGAACATATGTAAACTTTGTGCACCAAATATATTCCTCTATCAGTATATTCACCAAAGATACGAAAAATAACATTAATTGGACATCGCAAATCAGACTTAGTAAATAATTTCTCCTTAAAATTATTGAGCTTACAAAAATCATCAAATTGAATATAGCTCAAAGTATTTAAAGAAGATAGCAATTCACATTCCTCAACTTCATTAGCAATATGAACAACATGCTTAAAATCAGCGCAGAAAGAATTAACAACAGGAATAGAATATTCATTCACTATTTGTGGCATTGATATAAGTGAAACATTATCACACAACTCTTCTTTATCACAACAAACAACAAACAAATCAACTTGTGACAAAAGAATCTTGGCAATTGGTTGCACTAACGGTTGCTCTACTATAGCATGAAAAGTAGACAAGTGTAGCTCAGCTTGAGAATACTCACCTTCATTTATCTCAACACCGTTTATTTTACCTTGCAAACTTTCTTCAGACATCGCAAGTGCTTCATGCTTCTCCTCTTTTTGTTGAATGTTCTGAACTCCCTGCAAAATGTTAGTAACAGGAGACACAAAAAAAATGCTCCTTCATGTTTGCACATCACCAAAGATATGAAAAATAGCATGAATTGGACATCGCAAATTAGACTTAGTAAATAATTTCTCCTTCAAATTATTGAGCTTACAAAAATCATCAAATTGAATATAGCCTAAAGTATTTAAAGAAGATAACAATTCACATTCCTCAACTTCATTAGCAATATGAACAACATGCTTAAAATCAGCGTAGAAAGAATTAACAACAGGAATAGAATGTTCATTCACTATTTGTGGCATTGATATAAGTGAAACATTATCACACAACTCTTCTTTATCACAAGAAACAACAAACAAATCAACTTGTGACAAAAGAATCTTGGCAGTTGGTTCCACTAACGGTTGTTCTACTATAGCATGAAAAATGGATATGTGTAGCTCAGCTTGAGAATACTTACCTTTATTTATCTCAACACTATTTATTTTACCTTGCAAACTTTCTTCAGACATCGCAAGTGCTTCATGCTTCTCCTCTTTCTTTTGAAGAACATCATTCTTCTCTTTTTGTTGAATGTTCTGAACTCCCTGCAAAATGTTAGTAACAGGCGACACAAAAAAAATGCTCCTTCATGTTTGTATATCATCATTGCACAAGGATATAGGATATTTAGAAACAGAAGATAAATCACATTGTTCATACTTCCTTACATTTAATATGACTTGATTCTCAATGCTATGAGCAAGCATGAACTTCAAAATTAAGCCCCTTGATAAATCTACGCATTATATTTTCATTGCATTCTTTTAGACCACTGAAGATGATACAAACTTCAAATTCATAGATGTACTTTCTAACAGTTCTATCACCTAGTTTTAGATTTTATAGTTTCTCAAGAAGAGTGCATTTGAACTAAGAACTCACAAAACGTTTTCTCATCATGGTTTTGCATTCATCCCAAGATTTAGGTTTAGTACTAACATGAATCCACCAAAAGAAAGCAGAAGAGGTAAACTTATTACTAGCAGCCTTAACCATTTGAGCATCAGAAAATTCATATTTATCAAATTCATTGTCTACTGCTAGCTCCCAATCAATATAAGCAATAGAATCATACTTACCTTCATAGAACGATAACTTAGATTCAACTCATGCAAGATTATAGTCAGGTATCTCATATGCATCACGTGGAGAAGTCATCATATCTTGTCGAAGGTGAAGAAATCGATGTTGAGCATTACCATATTGTATCCCCTTGCATAACCCTGCCATGGTTAGTAAGAAATAAGAAACATACACAAGAATATGCATGCTCCTATCAACTACTAGGTAGTGGAGGCTCAAATATCACACACACTCAAGTTTTTAACCAAGCTCTTACAAGATTTTACCAAAGCAAGTGCAATGGTGACCACACCAACTCAACCTAGACCCAGTGGAAGTTGGATGTATCGATGCCTTCAGAAACACTTGTTGTCCAGTTGCAATCAAATCTGTGGAGATCTGGATAGGCTTAAATATGTAGCAAAGGAATAGCAAATGCTCAAATCAGAGAATGCAAAGTTGAATAATTGTTCAAAGTCAATATCGTGCTAGTCCTAGGCTAGAACGTACTATAGACGCAAGCCTAGATATAAACGATACCACAAGATAAAACTAGAAACAACTCAAGCACAACTCTAATATACAAAAGCAAACTCAAAGATAACAACTGATTTTTTCTTTTCTTTCTTTCTTTCTTTCTTCTTTTTTTTCTTTTTTTCTTTTTTTGGTGCGGCTTTTGTTTTCGTTTTTTAGCACCTCTCTGCCTTTTTTTTCTTTTTTGATTCTTTTCTCAGCAAAAACTACTCAAGGACCTGAATGCAAGATTATAGAGACTCAAATGTATATATAAAAATTATAGGGACTCAAATGTAAAAGTCCAAACCTTAAAATTCGATCTATACAAAAATGGAATGCTCTCGTCCCACAAGTTCCTTTTTGCAAACGAAACTTGAATCCGACATCGAAATAAAATTTTACCAAAGTATTTAACACAACTCGGAACGGATGTGAGAGGGAGGGAGTCGGACTCAGCCTGTGGTGGGGAGGGAGTCGGCCACGAACCCACCCAATGTGGTGGGACTCGGTCAAGTAACCACCCAATGTGGTGGGACTCGGTCAAGTAACTAGTTTCAGCCGATCCAATCTACTATTTCTTTCCAAATCAAACTTGAATACTTCCAAAAACAGATCTAGTAATTCTTCTTCTCCCTTCTTTGCACGACACAAACAAGCATGGGCAGGTCTAGGCAAACCCTAGATACAACTCAACAACTCCAAAACCAACCGCCAAAAACTTCTAAAAATTACAAAAATTGAACCCTGGTGGCGAGACGATTCCGTTTTCGAAGGTCCCGACAACAACAAAGACATGGCGGCGATGACGATAGTGGTACTAAACGTGACCAGAACTCGAAACTCTAAATGGACTAGACGCTAAAACTAGCAACACAACTTGACGATGCAACGCAAAACTCAACAATGTACAATCTGAAAAGAACAATGAAATGGCATAAAGATGGCTAGGTAATGGATGTAAATTTTTTTTATATGGCTATTTTCTGATTATAGGTAGATAAAAACTCACCGAGCAACAAAAGCTCTGATATCACTTGATAAACCCTGAACTCCACTCGATACGCTCAGGGATTTGGTTGTATCGATCTTTCGGTGAGTTGATGATAACTATAATTTGGGGGAAACGTTGACGACCCGACTACAACCTATGAGACGTTGTTGTGTTGCGCCTTAGCGATTGATATACCTCTTCGTGGGTTGTTAATCTTGTCGGTGCAGATCAACCTTATTCCTGCAAGCAAATCAAAGAAACAAGCAAGAACAAAATAAAAGCAATCTGAATTACAAATAGGAATTGAATACAAATGATAAGTTGGAGTTCCGTAACGAGCAAACCGACGATCTAACCGATCACGGGATTACACAGCAAAGTAGTGAAGCTAAAGTTTAATCTAAACAAAACCCGAGAAACCCTGAAGGGGTACCTATCTATTTAAGGGGGTGGGAGGATGACCAAGGGGTCCCTAGGGTCGTGCTCCACCAGATTGGGGCGTACCCCACATGGGCCCCACCTGGGTCGGGGTCCCAGATGAAGTTACAAGCCCATAGGCCCATTATAGGTGACGCAATACATTGTTTCTTCAACTGCGGCTGACTGAGATGGAATTTGTTGATGAGGCTAGATCCGTTGGAAAGAAGATTTCAAGAGGTTTTCATCAAGAACTCATGAGCCCAAAACGGAGCTCGTATGCATATTTGGCGGCCATTTGAAATCAGCACTGTAGCAGGTAGACGAATTGGATTCCAGAACTTGGACAACTTGATCTTGACATCTTCTTGTTAACATATTATGTAAGCAATGGTTGTATCCATAGTAGCTATGGTCACATCACTTTTGCAACATGTGGAGGTCAAGCAGTCATTCCCAAGGAGCCATAATAGCTCAAATCTTTCCCAAGAAAGCATTTAATGCTATTAGGTTTGACTTGTTGGCTGAACCAAGAACCCATTCCCAAGAAACCATTAAGTGCTCTTTGTTTTGACTTGCCAGAAAAAAATGCATGTGTGACCATTCTGAAATACTTGTGGAAGGATATAGATTTGTGTTTTGTGAAAACGAAGAACTAGAAGAAGAAAAAGAAAGGATTGAAAAAATAGAGAAAAAAGGATAAAAAAGAGAAGAAACAAAGAAGAGAGAGAGAGAGAGAGAGGTGTTTTCCTAGTTTTGCTATTGTTTCTGCCTTTCTTGTGCTTAGTTTGCTATTACCTAGTGACTACGTTGGTGTCCAATCCCACGTCTCTAGCTTGGCTTAGTCTAGGATCAGCATAGTGCCATCATTGAGTGTTTCAACTTGCTTTGACAAACATGGTTCTAGTTGTACCTTGATTTTACTTGCAGCCGCCTATAGCTCCACAAATTCTGACTACCACATCACAGGGTTGTGCTTGTTGTCGGCATTGATACGACTACCCGTTGTTGTTGTTCTTGCTGTTTGCCAAACACCATCTGCATAGTGTGGTAAGAACATGTAAGAGCAAAGTTGCAAAGGTTGGAGAGATTGACATCGAGTTGGACATCACCTAGTTCAATAGTTGATAGGCCATATTTTCTTTGAAATGTTTCTTGTTTGCTACTAACCATGATAGGGTTACACAAAGGAATTGGAATTGATCATGCTGAATACCAACCTTTTCACCTTCAAAAAGCCATGGCGAGTGCTCTACATGACACATATAAGGTACCTGATTACAATCTTGCAAAAGTAGAATCTATTTTGCCATTCTATGATGGGATGTTTGATTCTGCCACTTATGTTGATTGGGAGCTGGTAGTAGACAAACAATTTGGGAAGCATGATTTTCTAATGCTCAAATGATTAAGGTTGCTAGTAATAAGTTTATCGCTTCTGCATCTTTTTGGTGGAATCATGTTGGTAACAAACTTAAAACCTAGGAAGAATGCAAGTCATTGATGATGAAGAGTTTTGTGTTTTCTTGTTATAGAAGGGCACTCCTTGAGAAATTAGAACATATGAAATAAGGTGATAAAATTGTGTGGGAGTACTTCCATGAATTTAAAAATTGTATGATCTACAACGGTTTAAAGAATGCAATGGAAACACAATGAATAGATTCTTGGAAGGGCATGATTAAGATATTTAAATTAGGCTTGCTAATGTGACATATAATCATAGACTCACTTGTTCATGCTTGCTCGCAATGTTGAGAGTAAAATTTTGGAGGACACGAGGGAGCAACATGCTATACTTGTGCCTCCCATTACTAATATTTTGTAGGGAGTTCGAAGCATTCAGCAAACAAACAAAAATGCCATGATCAGGATGCCATTCTCATCACTCAAGAAGAAAGAGAAGACTGATGCACCTATCAAAGAGAGCTTGAAAGGTAAAGTAAACGGCATTGAGATAAACCAAGGTGAGTGTTCTCCCATGTCCACTTTTCATGCTTCCATAGAGCAACCAACAGTGGAACCCATTGCTGAAATGACTTTATCACTTATTAATGCAGATGCTATTTCTTGTGGTAAAGAAAATATCAAGCTAGAGAGTAGTTGTATGACTAATCACGCTGTCCCGAGTTTGTGTTGTTTCAATTTAAAGAAACAGGTTGGTTTTAAAGAAGGCAAGCAACCGGATCGCTCAACATTATTGCCATGCACCACTACATTTGCACCATGCGAGAACTTGGCTTCTAAACAAAGCAACAAGATGAGCAACAAGAGAACATGGAATCAATATCCTTTATTGTGTTACCTCACAACCAAGTATATTCTTCTCACTAGAGGATAATTCTACTTGCTAAAGAACTAATGATATTACATGACAAAAGTTTGTTGCGTTTGTTTTCACGTACACACTTCTATGGGCAAGATCATGCACTACGTGAAGAGAACCACAAAGAAAAACCAAGAACAATTTTCCGTGAAGAATGGAAGGACAATGTGACAATGCCTACTACAGATAGAACCATTGCTCACATCATAGATCAACAGGAAAACATTAGGATCATGCCGCACAATGTTTGGTATCCATTTCCCGCAATAGCGTTGAATTTAAATGGTCATCAAATGTGCAAACGAGCTCTGGTTTGGACGCATGAGTACTTGATGAAAAGGTCTTAGTGTTCTCTTTCCTAGGGTTCTGGCCACATCTCCAAATTCAATCAGAGATGCTCAGAATAAGCAAAACAATATTCACACCTAAAACTTGGTGGGCTTGGGACTTGTATTGAGTAGAGCACATTAGGGATCCACAAAGACTAGGGTTTGCTTCTACCTCCACCACTGGTCATTTTTCCACCTATATAAACCCCTAGCAGCCACCATTCGCAACTTGGGTTTTGTTTAGATGAAAGTTTAATTTCAGCTACTTCTTTGTTATCATGTGTGTCGGTTAGACCACACGAATACTTGTATTCAGAACCCCAACTTTGTATGTATCAGTTTTATCATTTGGCAAGTGCTGCAAACTATTTCCTTATCAACTTGTTCTTGCTTGTTTTTCGATTGTTTGCAGATTCAAAGTTGTTTTTGGCACAGCAAGAATAACAATAGTCTAGAATTGGTGTTTTGGTTGCTAAGGTGTTGCACCTCCGATGGTAGTTGTAGTCAGACCGCCAACGTCGACTTCACCACAAATCGAAGTAATTGCTGCGTCAACATGGCAATGCATCTGTGCTCACTATAGACTCTTACAGAACACAAGTTATCGAACACAAAATTGGTTATGGCACAGCAAACATGATATGACTTCCTCGGCACATCACTAGCGATTTTTGGGTATTATCAAATATGCACGGGGTTGTAATGAAAACATACACTACTACAGAAATGCACTTCTATGCCCATTGGGAACTAGCCATAAGTACCAGATTTCCCAACTGGCACCTAACAAGCGGCACCTTTGAGGACTCCTCAAAGGTGCCAGTTTAGGAACCAACACATTTAAGGTTCCCAGGATGCAAAAAAAAAAGCCGAATCGGTGCATTGGCTCGATTCGAGCGAATCCACCCTGCGCCGCCCCAAAAATCAACCACGCGTTGCCCCTTGAAATCAATCCAGAAAGTCGTCACATAATCAACATCTAACCACAAAGTCGACATCACAGTCAACGTCGAAGAATATCCAAGAACAAAACTCAAAGAGGACATGGAAGGAGAGAAGGCCGTCTGCCAAATCCGCCCACGGGAGAAGCCGCAGCCACCACTAGATTTCTCCACAGGAGCCGCCGACGCCGCCATCGTGCCAATCATGCTTCCCACCATCGTGGTCACCCACAAGAGATGCCACCGCCAGATCCGCCCGTCATCGCCGCAATGGGGACGTCGTCAGCGAGGTAGGCGAGAGTGTGGCGACGAGGAGGAGGAGGAGGAAGTGGTGGGGAAAGCTAAAGGACCTCAGTGCCCCGCGCGACGAGGAAGAGGTGGAGGAGGAGAAGGAGGAGTAGAAGGAGGAAGAGGAAGTGGTGGGGAGGGAGTTGGCGGCAGAGGGAGAGGGGAGAGGGAGGGGGAAGAGGACTGCTGCCGACGAGGGTGGTAAGAGGGTGGTAAGAGGGTGGGCATCACCGCTGATGAGAGGGAGGTGAGAGAGCAAGAGCGAGCGAGAGAGAGAGGGACATCACAGATAGGGATAAGGACGTCGGCTCTTATATTGCGAGTGGATATGGGTGTCGGTCGATCAGCTCGGCTTGGTTTGTTTTTGTTTTTGGGATCAATTTTTAAAAACCGACACCTATAATATATTATATATGCTAGTTATTTAATCAACAGATACCTATAATATATAGTAGGTATAGATTCTTTTAAAAAACCGGCACTTTTAGTATTGATGCTGGTTTTTTTAGAATCCACACCTATAGTTGTTGAAAGATGCCGGTTATATATTTTTTCATCCCGCAGAGGTGAAAAAAGGTCTATAGATGTCGGTTTTACCAATTCCGACACCTATAAGTGTCATCCTTTTTTGCGTTTCTGTAGTAGTGATAACTTTTACACTATATCGTTCTAGATTAAAAAAAGACTCAATTACACTATATCAAAATTTCAATATTTTTATTACTTATCTTTTACAAACTGAGTTATTATATTATGTTTCAGCCATAATGTGTAACCTTAGTTTAATGATATGTTTTCTGAAGGTCGTTTAGATCGCCTGACCCTACAACCGTCTGTCTTGCACTTGTACTGTATAATGATCCCAGTCCAGGTCTCCAGGACACAGTAGCTTGATGAGTTTGATGGAAGGGTGGTTGTTGAAGAACTAATAAGTGTGTTCTTTTTTCCCCTTTTCCAACTTAAGAAAGACAATCTAGCATAGAAGCTTATACAAATTGGGGGAAGACACTACTACATAAAACACCTTCAATGCCGGAAGGAAACTCCCATCTGTGCCGGGTCCCCAACCGGCACAAAACTTGCGGCACTGATGATGCCCCCTCATCAGTGCCGGGTGTAGGAACCAATACAGATGAGGCTGACGAGCTGCAAAAAAAGACTGAGCCGGCTCGATTCAAGATATCCAAATCAATACACAGATGCTATGCATTCCAGATCAATACCAAATCGGCTCATTCAAATCATTACACAGATGCTATGTATTTCAGATCAATACAAATTCAGAAATCAGGTCCAAATCAACCTCATACATCACATAGATCGATGCATATCGATGTATACATTCACAAATCAATATACACTGATCATCTGACAAATCCAAATCAACATCAACTGACAAATCCAACTCAACAGCACCTTTTTCTTCGGTCGTGCCGGCCAGAACGCAGCGGCTAGGAGGAGGGCAGCAGAGAGATGCATGGCGGTGATGTCGGAGGTGGCCGGATCTGGTAGCCCCCGACCTCCACGCTGACGGATCCGCCGTCCCCAACCTCCACGCTGCCGAATCCGCCGGCCCGTGGAGTGGTGGATGCCAAGGGAGGAAGGTGCGGCGACGGCGGAGAGGGAGAGAGGGAGTTGATGTCGCCGTTGGTGAGCTGCTGGGCCTCGCCATCGGTGGGCTGCTGAGACTCACCGCCGGTGCCCGGCAAGGGCGGCCCGTTGCCGCCTGCTGCGGAGAGGGGAGCGAGAAAGATTGGCGGAGCGCAAGAGAGGGAGGTGCAGAGACTAGCGGAGAGGGAGAGCGGGAGTTGCCGTTGCAGTCGCTATCGCCGTCAGTGGGCTGCTTAGCCTCGCCGCCGGTGCTCGGCGATGGCGGCCCGTTGCCGCCTGCTGCGGAGAGGGGAGCGAGAGAGATTGGCGGAGAACGAAAGATGGAGGTTGCGTAGAGAGACCGGAGAGTACGAGAGAGATGTGGAGAGGAAAATAATAAATGGATAGTCGGCGTAGACTTTTTTTTTTGGGCCGGCTCAGCTTAGATCAGTGCCTGGTTTTTTAAAAACCCGGCACTGATGACACATATCAGTACGGTGTTTTTAAGGACCCGACACTAATGACACACATATCAGTACCAGTTTTCAAAAAGACCCAACATTGATAACATCAGTCTCGAGTCTTTTTAAAAAACTTGTCATCAGTGTCGGGTTTTTAAAAAACCAATTCTGATTGGGAGTGCGTGATTTTGAGGGTCGGAGAACCAGTTTAATCAAAAGTTTTAAAAAACTAGTACTGATTAGGAGCGTGCGGTTTTGAGGGTCGAAAAACCAATATCATTGTTGGGTTTAATCAAACCGATACTGATAAGGACGACACTGATGTGTTGATTTGTATTAGTGAGAGATATGCCACATAAACTACAATGGCAGATTGGTAGTTTGTACATTTGCGAGATAAAATTTTTTTATATAGAAGTTTCTTTTAAAAAACATATTAATTAATCCATTTTTAAGTTTAAAATAATTAATACTTAATTAATTATATGCTAATGACTCATTTTGTTTTACATGCTGCTAAATTTCTAAACCCAAATGCTCCTTCAAACTCAGTGGGTCACAGCACAACAGTATGGGAGCGATAGGAGATTGGGAGTCCACATAACCAATAGTTTGGGGTGGTTTTCATACGGTGTGTTTTCAAGGGAACTGTGTTTCAATAGTAGATATCTTCATAATGAGTGGTTGACCATTGCAATGTTTTTTTGTGGGGAATAGTCCATTATGCCTGTTCAAAATAAATGCATGCAATACAGTAAACTGTAAACATGACTTATTTTTATGTATTATAATCTAGCCAGATATACCAAAGGGTAGAACGTGTGCACTATCAATTTAACGAGAGAGAGGAGAAATTGGGGTAAATGGCTTATAAATTGTGTACACAAGAGATGGGAAATTACTTTAATACACTTACTCTTGACACAAACTCTCCCCAATTAAAATACAATGTGTATGTAATAACATTATATTTGGAAAGTACAACTAGACAAATCCATAGTCCATGCTTGATGTCATCGAAGTATATAGTTCTTAGATGAAAAAAAATCATCCACTCCTCAATGAAGTGGTAATCGGACCCTTCGTAAATTCGCCTTCAACACATATTACCTTAAGCCTTCACAAATTATCCTTTAAACCTTCATCGATCCAGAGATGTTGTTGTTGATGATGATGAAGTATCTTCATAAACTGTTCTTTAGTTTTCCATTGATTGATGATGATGCCAACTCCAATAGAGAGCTGATGATGGTGATAACTCCAATTGGGAGTTGGCGATGCCGATGATGTGGTGTGACAGATGTAGTTGGTGATGATTATAGATTAATCAAGATGCTTGGACAAATTAGACATGTGCAATGAACTTTGGAATACTCGATAGGAAACCAGGAAAATTGATTATACCAACATGGCAACATGCTAGCAAAATATGCAACGTTACATTAAGATATGCGACAGGAGAACCACTGGCATGATGCCAGGTCATCGTGTGTGGGCCACATATGGTGACCTAGCCTTGAATAATTATGCTACAAGTATGTTGGTGTAGGTGGTTCTTTTTTTTTAAGATGGTGAACACTACTGACACTGTATCTTTAGGGCATTGAGCTTGCAACCAAATATGTAATTGATCAGCTTTGAACCGCTCGAACCGGCCGGTTTTTAGGTGAACCTGTGATAAACAAGTTTTAGTCAGATCGGACTACACATGTCAGCTGCTTTAAGAGGGTTGAAAGAAGGCTCATTTACTCGAAGGTCCGGAACAACTTGATTTTTATGCAAAAATGGCCAAGAAAAGAGGCATGGTGGGGAGTCCACCTCTGGTGGATGGGTGGAAGCTTAACTCTGGTAGCTATCTGGATATTAGGTTGCTAGTGTTGATGTGGGAACATAAACCTTTTCAATCTTTAGTGAACCGCGGTTCGACTGCTTGATCGGGTCACCCACCGATTCATTTTTTTCAACTAGCCCATGCGTTGCAACGGATGTTTTAAAAGATAAAAGCAAAAAATATAAGTTTTTAGCATGACAAATCGATTAAAGCATATAATACCATCTCCAATACTTTTAGTGTTAGGATTAATATATTCACAATATATATAGGATTTTCTTAAGATAGTAGTCTCAAAGTTTAACCATAATTAATAGTAGTATATATCAAAGAAAAACTCCAACTGATAGTCACAAATAAAGAAGCGATTGTGGAGCAAAATGGTGAACACATTATAATCAGTCTCTTCAAATTGCACAGTGGACATCGATGATCATAATATCACTCAAGATTAAGAATATCAACAGTAAACCTATAATAATATGTTTAATGAAGATTTTTAAAGTGTTGTGCTGTCATGCATCATCATCATGCACCCAAGGGAAAAAAAGACTTTCACATGCATAGATAATCCATCCAGTAGCTTTGTGAACCTGCACTGTATAGTTCAGTAGCTTGCGTGGCTTTCTCTCTTATCCAAATTCCTCAATTTTCACCGATGAGATCAGTATTAATACCGCTACTCCTCTCCTTTCTGAGCCAAGGATTTGTGTCCGGGCTGCTTCAAGACTCTAGCTCATTCACACTCCCTGGCTCCTAGCAGTCTGCAACTGCAACGACTAGTGGCGCACAGCTAGGGCAGTGACGGCGGCGTGCGAAGAGCATGGTGGCGTTCAGCAAGAGAACGTCGATGATGAGGGGCTTGTCTGTGTGCCAAATCAGAGGAGAGGGTGGTGGCGGCTAACGGCTGAGGCGCGGCGCTAGCACTTCGCTAGAACCTCTGCTAGCGACGAGGTTGCGTGTGTCATCCACGGTCGGCTCTGCCTCCTTCGCGGGGGAGGGGTGGCGTGGCTGCGGCTTGGGACGGCATTGTAGCGCTTGCGCGAGAGAGACGAAGAGGGGAGAAGACGAGTTTTGTATTTTCGGATGAGGATTGATCTACCTCGGCGCGTTTGAATCCGGGTTGAAACTTGAGACGCTTCACAGACAATGCTGCGGGAACGAACACCACGCTCATCGTATGGCGTTTCCGTCCCTCCCCATGCTTTTTCCGGGGAAAAGACATCACTGATCAGTAGCAGAACCAGCATAGCTGCAGAGGAAAGGAACAAAAAAAGGAGGTGCTCCTGCACAGAGCAGAGCATCAGGGACAGGGGAGTGGCGTTGGCAGTGGTGCACCTGACCTGCGCGCTGAGGAGAGCAGAGGCTCGATCTGAACAAAGACCAAGATGACCTGTTGCTGATGCTGCTTCTTGATGTAGATCTTCTAGCTCACGATGGGATGCTGACGCAGAAAAGACGAACCAGAGTCCAGAGAACGCGTAGAGCTTGCTGCTGCTTGATGCTGTTGTGCGGTGGCCTCCGGACGGAGAGAGGCATGGAGGCCTCGAACGAATGACATGACGATCACCGACGGTGGACAACGGCGCGTGGCAGCAGACTGCGGACGGGAAATGGTGACGACGGCACGCAGAGCCACGGTCGATGATTCGAGGTTGATCTAAACTGAGGCATGAGGGTTGCTTAGGCTGTGTTTGTTATTTTGAGTTGGACCCTTTTAGCACACAAAACGAAGCAGCTGATTAGTGCATGATTAATTAAGTATTTGCTAATTAATTTTTGAAAAATGAATTAATATGATTTTTTAAAGCAACTTTCGTATAGAAATTTTTTGCAAAAAATACACCGTTTAACAGTTTGAAAAGCGTGCGCTCGGAAAAAGAGAGAGATAAGTTGGGAGTGTAGGCTAACGAACACAGCCTTAGATGTTGAGCAACCGCCGGCCAGCCGGAACGCCGACCGACGGCTCGCTAGAGCGAAGATACCCATAGATACTTTCACAACCTTACAACCTTACCTAGTCCTTATATAATTTTTGGTTAAAAGTGTATAAAAATTCAGCCCCGTAACATATCCAAATTTTGAATTTCAAATTTCACATCTAAAATATTAAAAATAATTTTCGTAAATCAGAAATACTAAAATTTTCTAACCATAGACCTAGGTAAGTCTAATATGACTAGTTCTAATATGTAAAATTACGAAAAATTTAAAATCTTTTCCTTACCAACCTATAAATGAAACTAAAACTTAATGAGTACTTGTATTTGCATAATGTACTGATATGACTTGAGTCTTTTTATGTGTTTTTGATCTTGCTTGCATTTCATAATAAATCACATGATCATTTATTAAAATTTAAAGCAAATTATTAAAAAGGACCTAATGTCAAGTACTAAAAGTCATTTCCTAAAATCGTTGCAACCTAAACATTACAATATGACTAATGGTAAACTTCATTAAATTATTTTGGTCATAAGACTGAACATAGGTCATGAACATAAAAGGAATATAAACATATTATACTGTAAATTCTATTCTAAACTTCATTTAGACTAACCCAAGCATACACGCATATAAACCTACAATTATTCTTGGAAATCATGCATGATAAGAAGGAAATAAAACTCAACAACATCATCTAAAGTCAAGAATAATCTAAATATAATTTTATAAACACTTAAATGCATCTTCATAGTAGCAACCTATATATATTATTAAGCTTTGCAAATTTACAAAAGCTATTGGTGCAAGATAAAATTATGAAAAAATTCATGTAAATAGTAATAAATATTTTTAACTCACTAGAATTTGGTATAATTTAATACTTACATTTAATACCTCAAATAAATAGGTCGACTTTAAATTATTTAAAAGCTTAATCGACAAAACTCATACCTCATCAAAACATGCATTAAATTATATAAAAGTGTATATGTAAAATAATTTATTAAAATACTAGTTTATTTATCATGTAAGAATATAATTTTTTCAGAATTAATTTCATTAGTTTTGACCTCCCAAAAATATAAACAAATCTCAGCCTAGCCACTTTTTTTATTTTTCCGAGAGTAAAACATAACAAATTTTTGAATGAAACAAGAAAAAAATGAAAACTATGTCATTTTATCTATCGTCAATAAATCTAACCTAATTTATTTGCTCCATAAATTAAACAAATGGATTACAAAGAGAAAGGAAGAGAAAAATCCTCGAAATTCCTAAAATCCTTGTCAACCAAACCTTTACCCATCCCTCTCACTCACACCTAGATTACAACGTTCTAGGCCCACTGGACAGCCCCTTTGGCTCGCCTCCATCCCTGTCCGCCTCCCTCTACCTCTGCAGGAGACACACGAGAGAGAAAGAGACCAAGAGCTGGACGCCGTCGACGCGTGGCCTCGACGTGTCACACGCTGAGCTCGCCTTCTTCTCCTCCCAGCCGCGTCGCCCATCCCCACTCCTCACTCCAGTGCCGACCAAACCGAGAGATAAATCTCTACCTCTCTGTCGCCCTCCATTCTCCTGCCGGCCGCGAGGAACACGATGGCCCCATTCATCGACAAGCCACGGTAGCCTTCATCCTTTTCATGTATCTACCACGCCGGTTCCATCCCCATTGAAACCTCTTCACTTCATCAGTTAATCGCGGGGAACGCCGCCGAGCCGACGACGCTCGGGAGCACGCTCTTGACCTCACTGTTGGCGGCATTGCCGTCGCACAAGATGGATGGAGCCACCACAAGCCAAGCCATCTCGCCATCAGCTTCCCCTCCAGGTCCTCTCCGAAACCCCTCATGAATCCCCAAGATTGATGCATCATGGACGGAGATTGGCCTCCTTCGTCTCTAACTCCGACCGTCGTCACCATGGTTGACTCCTCTTTCCCTGGTGAGCCCCCATCCAATTCCACGTGCAATTAGCTTCCCTAGGACCTTCTTAACACGATGGATGCGCTCCAACTCTAGATCGTGGAGCAACTCCAGCCATCCCCATTTGCCGGAGCTCTACGCCGCTGCCGGGTCATCTTCTCCACTGCCATTGCCATCCAGACCTTGCTGTGCCGCGTTCAAGCTTCGGTGAGTACCCTAAGACCCTGCAAAGTCACATGCATGCATCAAGAACGCCTAATTCGAGCCAACCTCCACATGCACTGCAGCCATGAAGCCGCCGCCGCTCGCACACCTCGTCGCCGTAACTCCGACCATCTCAGGTGATGAGACCACCGTAGACCGGTTTGCAAGGAAGTTCTCCGCATTTCTTCTTTTGGTTGTGTCGGCCGAGGAGCCACTGTTCGCCATCAGCATCGCCATCAAGCCCACCGGCCGGCGAAGCCCTACTCCTGCTGCTGCCTTCTCTTCACCGAGCCAATGACAAGTAGGCCAACTTCGTTAGCGCGTATAGGTTTTGATTAGAGACAGTTTAAAGTCTGTAGGGTCTTATCTGTAAAATTTGTTAGCATGACATGTGGGACCAAGGACTAGTTTGTAATAACTTAAACCTTAAAGGATTCTTAATGAAATCTTCTATTGACACGTGCTAAGGATTGTGGGTAATATTCCTGAGAACCATAGGGGGGTTTTCATCAAAACTACTTTCACTGACCTGTGGACCCATCCGTTTGTAAATCTGGAAAATATAAAAAAAGTAACTAAAGCATTATCTATTGAACTGAAAAATGAGCAAAACTTGTAAAATATATATATAATTCATTTCAGCTTCAAATGAATTGTACTAAAATTTGATAGAAACATCAAATCATCAACTTTATTTAGGTGAATTGAGTTTTTGAGCCTAGTATATATAGTGCATCTATCTTTAAGTAATTGTAAATGGTCATAATTAATATGAGAACTTCATAGGAAATTGGTTTCGACTCCAAATTAGGTGATTTTAGTTTTGTTAGATTCTTAATTACTGTACATTAAAGTATGGCACATACTGTAATGAAAATGCTTCTAAAATTTTGTATAAAAAATAAATACTACGATGTGACATATAGTTTATAAAATTCATAATAAATTCATGCTAGTTCTAAAAATTGTAAAATAAATATTGTTGAACCTAGTAAGACAAGCCCTCCACTGCTGTAACCAGAAACTTACAACAAATTGAATAAAAATTTCATCTAAGTTTAAATAGGACTTATATAACCAACTACTAGTATGTAAATTAGAAAATTCACAACTCACAAATGCTAAAATATAAAATAAAAATTCTTTCACCATAAATCAAGATTAGTCAGTATATAATCACTTTAGTAAATTAATTCATATTAGAGTCATTTTGGATTTTCGCTTGATTTGGTGTTTATACTGTTACCGTTATTTCACATAGTGAACAAATCCGCTATCGGTGATGAGTTTGGATTTTATTTCTGACCATGATGGAAATTCTAACTAAGACAAGTGTCCCCTCCTTTGAACACTTTGATCCTATGCTTTTATTGGGCAAACGTTTCTATTGCAAAATTGCACACGTTAAATAGTTCTGTTTGAAAAAATTATTTGAAAGTGGTACAATGGTAGCTATAACTTAATTGTTGCATAATTTACCTTGAAATTTGTTATCCTTGCTGTTTGCAACCTTAGAATGGTTTAGAGTACTCTCCATGTGATCAAATGGGCTTATAACTGCTAAATACAATGTCATATGTTTAGTCATGCTTAGTGATATGCTAATAAATATTGTGATCACCTTATATATTTGAAAATAGGAAATTTGCAACTTCTAGACAGAGGTGAAGCCTTTGGTTATTTGTGAACTAAAAGAGACAAAAAAAACTTGGTTATAAACTTGGGCGGCGAATGATGTACATATGATAGTAGTTGTGCACCGATAGGGGGAGCGTTCGCCTTAGTCGTCGACTAAGGACCAAACTCTATGTTATCAACTAGGTATACAGTACTACCACATGTGTTAGTGTGGGATGACCTTAGTTTATTAAGTTGTTTAGTGTTTAGCCTTGCATTTTGGTAGGCCAGAGTAGAATGAATTAGTCTGAGCGATAATTCATAGGAACTACCTGTTTACTCGCTCGTCATAGGGGTAGTTCAGGTGTCTAAGTTTGTCCAATTCAACGGTATAGTGCCTCGTGGGAGAACGGATGTGTTCGCTGCCACGGCGTTAGGTTTAAGATGTGGGTCCGTCACCTAATGGCTTTAGGTTATTCCTAGGACGGAGTCACACTTGCCGTCGCTAATGCAAGGCTAGACACTAGGCAATGTAACGGCTACGTTGTGACCTCTAGTCCTAATAAAACCTGAGCTCCACTCGATACGCTCAGGGATATGGTTGTCCCGATCTTTCGTGAGTTGATGATAACTACGATTTGGGAGAAACGTTGATGATCCGACTACAACCGTACAAAACGTTATTGTGTTGCGCCTTAGCGATCGATACACCTCTCCATGGGTTGTTGATCTTACTGGTGCAAATCAACCTTGTTCCTGCAAGGAGATCGAAGAAACAAGTAAGGACAAGATTGTAACAGCCCTTCCTCCAGAACCGCGCAGTTCAGCCTAACCGACGGGCGGCCACTTACACATACCACTCCACTTACACTTTCGTTCTCGCTTCGTGTAAAAGGGTTAACCCGGAAGTGATATGGTTGGAGGGAAGAGACCTTATAAGTTGGTTTCATTCTTGCTAAACTAGCAAGGTGGTACTAAACATGTGCACACAGCTCTCATGGGTCACACAGGCCAAATCTCAATTGGGCCAGGATGTCACATGCAGCCCCCTCAAAGGACCCAACATCCCCGTCGGTCCAACTCACCCACATAGCCACACAGGCATATAGGCAAATGCCCAGGAACACAACCCCTCTTAGCGCACGTCCGTACGTCCAATGTCGGCGCCATATGCCATGCCATGTGCCTCAAACAGAGCCCACATGTGACATGCGCCATATGCTCGCACACTGATCCGTACGTGCAACCGCAAGGGTCAGCTCTGATACCATTTGTAACAGTCCTCCCTCTAGAACTGCGCAGCCTAGCCCAACCGATGAACGGGCCCACTTACACATACCACTTCACTTACACTTTCATCCTCGCTTCGTATAAAAGGGTTAACCCGGGAGAGATATGGTTGGAGCGAAGAGGCCTTATAAGTTGGTTTCACTCTTGCTAAACTAGCAAGGTGGTACTAAACATGTGCACACAGCTCTCATGGGCCACACGGGCCAAATCCCAATTGGGCCAGGATGTCATAAAGATAAAAGCAATCTGAATTACAAATAGGAATTAAAGCTCACGATAAGGTGGAGTTTCGAAGACAAGTAATTAGGAAGTGTAGCCAACACACATAACTACAAGATAAAGTATTAATGGCTAAAACTTTAATATGACAAAACCCGAGAAACTCTAAAGGGGTACCTAGTGTCACGCCCGGAAATTCAATACCAGAATTTCCGAAATTGAATGTGTATTAATTTCCCTGTCCAGGACTAGCCAGGGTACACAGACGACAATGTTGACATACAGATCCACGTCTTACAAACACAGTAAAAGTCTTACAGAAATGCAGCGGAAAGACGAAGACAAACTAAACTAGAATAGGACTCTTGCAGCGGGCTGGCACCATTCCACAAGCATCCTCGACGACGGACGAAACCTACTCCTCTGAGAAACCTCCATCAGACGCATACTCCTCTTCTGATGTGGGGAAAAATTAAGCAAGGCTGAGTACTACCCACTGTACTCAACAAGTCATGCCGGAAAAGAAGGCATGATGCAGGGTATTCCAAAGGCAGGCAAGGGTTTATTTGCATAAAGTAAGCATTTAAAACAGTAGTTGAAAGCAGTAGTAAAACATTGAATTAATTGATTAATATTAAACCATCACTGTCCAACGCTACACCACGTTGCGACAGGCCCAAACCATCCACCTGAACTAAACCAGTTCCAGTAAATCCAATTATTCAGAAGGTAGGATTAATCACGATGAATCTGATTGATCGCCCATAACCACGGGCACGGCTATTCGAATAGTTCTACTCTGATCAGAGGTGTACATCTGTACCCACAAGACACAGCCTCAACATCATGTCAACCATGCGTCGCGATACTGGAAAGTACCCGAATAGAGACTATGACAGGACCCTTCGCATAACCCCCTCTATCCAACCGTACCACACCACAGGTTTCGCCCCCACCTTTAAATCCAAGGTAGGCAGCCCCTCCTCATGCCACGGTGAATCCGGCAGCCGATCAACGGGTATGCCCCTTGCCGACCCAACTCCATCACGCCCACCCTAGTCTGGTACGTCAGCTAGAGACAGCTATACTACAAGTCTAGCCGTTGCACACGCTGGCTTGTGGTACGCACGGTATTTCTTCCAGGGTTTCCCGCGAACCGGTCCTTAATTGCCATGGGTGCTTCCATCAAAACCATGCACCCACAGCCCACCATTAGCATATTTTAATTAATTATTATTACCATGGTGGCTCCTAAACCAAAATGTCACCATAGGGACTACATTAAATAATTATTTAGTGTGATCCCCTTTAGTGAGCTAAGTTAGCTAAGCATGGCTAAGCATTCCTAAAATCAGCGATCAATGATTTAATTACCCAAGCTATCAAAGGTACACGATAATCAATATAATAGGCTGAGTACAATAGGTAAAAACCCACATGAAATGACATTGCGAAATAATGCAGTGTTTACGAAAAAATAAGACATTTGTAAATATAGGTACAATATGATCAATGTGAAGCATGACTTGCCTTGCTCCTGAGCTGAAGCTACCTCTGCGACGATCTCGAAATAAACGGGCGCGTCGGAGGTATCGGAATCTACGCAACAAATAAAGTAAACAACAATACATGCCATAAGTCTACTGAAACAAAGCACAAAAGTATTTTTAATGGATTCTCTGCATTTTTATGAATTTAATGAAATTTGAATGGACTTAAACGGAGCTCGGATGAATTAGTTAAGAATTTTTGAAGTTATCTGTGTTTTTATTATAGAAACAAAAACCTTAATTAATTTATTGCGCAATTAATCCTAGGGCGGACGTCAGCAAGGGGCGGCGGCGGCCGGTCCACCGTGGACTAAGTCCACGGGACCACGGCGGCGGCGGAGCACCACGTGGCGCACACGAGGCGCCGACGCGCCGGCCACGGGGCAGCCACGCGGGACGGAGGGGAACGGCCGAGATCGGCCCAAGTGGCCGATCTAACGGCCCGAAATGGCCGGGCGGATGGCGGCTTGGGGCGGCACAGCCCGAACGCGGCCGGCCAGCCATGGCGCGCGGTGGCGGCGGCAGCCGGGCCAGCGGCCGGAGAAAGGCGACGCCGCAAGCGGGGCGGGAGACGGCGCTCGCAGGCGTGCGCACGGGAAGGAGCGGCGTGGCTGGGAGAGGCAGAGGGAAGAAAGAGGGAAAAATGGGAGGTGCTCACCGAGCTCCACCGGAGGCGGAGAAGAAGGGAGGGGCGGCGGTGCTCTGGCGCAGATCCGGCGGCGCGAGCACCCAGCCAAGAGGCGGGAAGATGCGGCGAGTACGGCGGACGTGGAGGTGGAGTCCGGCGAGTCGGCAAACGGCGGCGGCGCGGGAGCAAGGCGGCGCTAGGGCGGAGGGATGCACGGGAGCGGCGGCTAAAAGAGGAAAAAGGGAGAGGAGGACGTGGGGAGTGTTTATATGGGCGCGGGGAGGAGAGATCGGGGCCGAGTGGGCGCGGATTTCTTGCCGGAGTGGGGAGAGGAGAGAGGGAACGGCCAGGATTCGAATTCGAATCCCGCTCCTCTCGGTGCGGCGGTTGCGGGCGGAGTGGACGCGGGTGGGGCGCGGCGTGCGCGGAGCACGCGGGGCGCGGGGAGGTGGGCGGAAGCGGCGGCCGGCAGTTGCGGGCGCGGGCAGCCGGAGGTACGGGACGACCCCGACAGGTGGGGCCCACCTATCGGTGGCCCGGACCGGGAGGGAGGCCGAACGGACTTCACGGCGGAGGGGGCGCGGGCGCTAGCGGGCCTTGGCCTGCGGCCGGCCCGCGAGAGAGGAGGAGCGACACGTGCTCGGGAGGGAGAGGCGGCCCCATGGGCCGGCCCACCGGGAGGAGGAGGCGCGCGCGCGCGACGGCTGGGCGGACTGGGCCGACGACCCGAAAGGAAGAAGAAGAGGAAAAAGAAAAAGAAAAAGAAAGGAAAAGGGATTTTCCTGGGATTAATCAATTCCGAGTTTGATTTTAGTTAGTTTAAAATTATTTCTAGGGCTCTAAAAATTCCACTAAAAATCATGTTAATGTATTTTGACATGGGGAACTCAAGAAAAAATTCCACCCTGCCAATTCCACTTCTTTAGTGCATTAATTATTTGGATTTTTCTCCAGATTAATTAACCAATTTCTCAGATAAATTATTAAATTCGATTTTTACGATTTGGGAGAACTTCAGGGTGTGACACCTAGCTATTTAAGGAGATGGGAGGACGTCCAAGGGAGTCTCTAGGGTCGTGCTCCACCAGATTGGGGCGCACCCCACATGGGCCGAGGTTCTAGATGAAGTTACAAGCCCATAGACCCATTATAGGTGACGTAACATCTTGTTTCTGTGATTGCGGCCGATTGGGATACAATTTGGAGACAAGGCTAGATCCATTGGAAAGAGGACTCCAAGAGCTTTTCATCAAGTACTCACGGGCCAAAAACAGAGCTCGTCTGCATATTTGGCTGCTGTTTGAAGTCAATGCTATTGCAGGTGGCCGAATTGGATTCTAGAACTTGTGTTGCTTAATCATGACATGTTCGATTGACCTATGATGTGATCAACGGTTGTATCCATAGTAGCCATGGTCACATCATCCTCCCCTTCTTCACGAAAAACTGTCCTCAGTTTTATCATATGATGCTCTTTGCGTATCCCATTTAAAACAACTTGTTTCTTCAAATCAAAACAAGACAAACTTGAGATAACATGATTAGCAATAACTTGTCTCTCTAGTTTGCCATTTTTATTCACATCTATAGGAGGTTCTAAATCCAAACATATGTAAACTTTATGCACCAAATATATTTCTTTATCATTATATTTGCCAAAGATATAAAATATAGTATTAGATAGACATGGCAAATTAATAGCAAATAATTTCTCATTCAAATTATCGAGCTCACAAAAATCATCAAACAGAACATAGCCCAACGTATTTAAAGAAGATATGAATTCATGTTCCTCTACTCCATTAGCAATGTAAACAACATGCTTAAAATCAACACATAAAGAACTAACACTAGAAATAACATGTTCATTTACTAGTTGTGGCATGGATATAAGTGAAGCATTATCACACAACTCTTCTTTATCACAAGGATCAACAAATAAATCAACTTGTGACAAAGGAATCTCAGTAATTGGTTTCACTATTGATTGCTCTACTATAGCATAAAAAGTGAACATGTGTAGCTCAGCTTGAAAATACTCATCTTCATTTATCTCAACACAATTTAATTTACCTTTAATGCTCTCTTCAGATGATATAGGTTCAATGGACTTCAACTTAAATGATGAGAAAGGCTACTCCATCATGTTTCTCTCCTCCTTTTGACAAATGTTTACTTCCTGCAAATTATTAGTAATAGGAGAAACGGGCACAACTTGTTGCTTCTTTACATTCTCAATTTGTCTTTTCACGTTGCAAGCAAGTTGTAACAAATGAGCAAAAGAGCTATAACTTTGACAAGCAAGCATGTCCTGAATTTTTTTGTTAAGCCCACGTAAAAACCTTAATTCTGTAGCTTCTTCTCGTTAATCTAAAACACAACATAATAAATAAGCATGCATATCATTATAGTATAAAATAACAGTTCTGGTATCTTGTTTTAAACTTTATAGTTTGTTAAGTAGAATATCAGCATAATACATGGGAACATAAATATCTTTCAAATATCGTTTCAGGTCTTTTCAAGATTGTGGCATTTTGGTATGCCTACAAAGATGTTTCCAATCATAAGAAGCATTTTTCACTAAAACAATAGAGGCACATACAACCATTTGTTTCTCAGACAAATCATGCTTTTTAAATTCTTTATCAACCGCTAACTCCCATTTAATGTAAGCATGAGGATCATAATTTTCTTCAAAATAAGGTAGTGCAGATTTGATCTTAGCTACAACAACGTCACCTATCTCATATGTGTCATATTGATCACTCCCCATGTCTCGATGAAAATGTTGACGTTGAGCATAGTTATTCCCAATTGTCTTGCGTATCCCTGTCATTGTTAGTAGAAAACAAGAAATATACACAAAAATATGCACGTTCCTATTAACTACTAGATAGCGGAAGCTCAAAAGACACACACTCAAGCTTTTAACCAAACTCTTATAAGTTCATACCAATGCAAGCGGAATGGTGATATATACCGACTCAACCAAGCACCCCAATGGAGGTTGGATGTATCGATGCCTTGGCAAATATTTGTTGTACGGCTGCAATCAAATTTGTGGAGCTTTAGGTAGGCTTAAATAAGTAGCAAAGGAATAGCAAATGCTCAAATCAGAGAATGTAAATGTAAAGTTGAAACTGTTCAAAGTCAGTACCATGCTGGTCCTAGACTAGAATGTACTAGAGACGCGAGTCTAGACACAAACGATACCACAAGATAGCACTAGGATCAACTCAATCACAACTCTGATATACAAAAGCAAACTCAAAGATAACAATTGATTTTATCTTTTCTTTCTCTCTTTCTTTTTTTTTTCCTTTTTTTTGGTGCGGCTTTTGTTTTTCTTTTTTATGCACCTTTCTACCTTTTTTTTCTTTTTTTGATTTTTTTCAACAAAAATGACTCAAGGACCTGAATGCAAGATTATAGGGACTTAAATGTAAATATAAAAATTATAGGGACTCAAATGTAAAAGTTCAAACCCTAAAATTTGATCTATGCAAAAATGGAATGCTGAAATTATACCGGTTCCGTTTTTACAATCAGATCATGAATCCGACACTGAAATTTTTTTCACCAAGGTGTCTAACAACTCTATGGTGGAGGAGGAAACAACCTGGGGAGGTGAAGTGGGAGGCGGCTAGGGAAAGGTGGAGTGGAAGGCAGAGTTGGTTCACCGGATAAGGAGGGAAACTGATTTTCAACCAATCCAATCTATTATTTTTTTCCAAACCAAAGAGAAACCAATCTAATCGACAAAACTATCTCCCTCTTCCTTCTTTCTTGTGTGCAAAACAGATAGGAACAAGCACGACAAAGGCCTAGCCGCCTAGGCAAACCCTAGATGCAACTTCGAAACTGACCGACAAAAACTACTGAAAACTATAAAAATAGAACCCTGGTAGCGAGGCGATTCCATTTTCGTACTCGACAACAACAAAGACACGACGGCGGTGACGACAGTGATACTAGATGTGACAAGAACTTGAAACTCTAAACGTAATAGACACTAAGAACAACTACACGACACGACGATGTAACACAAAACTTAACAAAGCAAAAACTGAAAAGAATAATACAATGGCATAATTATGGCTAGGTAAAGGATAATTCTTTTTTTTGTATGGCTATTTTCTGGTTATAGGTAGATAAAAACTCACCGAGCAACGAAAGCTCTGATACCACTTGAGAAAACCTGAGCTCCACTTGATACACCTAGGGATCTAGTTGTTCCGATCTTTCGGTGAGTTGATGATAACTATGATTTGGGAGAGACATTGACGATCCGACTACAACTGTACAAGACGTTGTTGTGTTGCACCTTAGCGATCGATACACCTCTCTGTGGGTTGTTGCTCTTGCCGGTGCAAATCAACCTTATTCCTACAAGCAAATCGAAGAAACAAGCAAGAACAAGATAAAAGCAATCTGAATTACAAATAGGAATTAAAACTCATGATAAGGTGGGGTTCCGAAGACAAGTAATTAGGTGTTGTAGCCGACACACGTAACTACAAGATAAAGTAGCAATGGCTAAAACTTTAATGTAACAAAACCCGAGAAACCCTAAAGGGTTACCTAGCTATTTAAGAAGGTGGGAGAACATCCAAGGAGGTCCCTAGGGTCATGCTCCATTAGATTGGGGTGCACCCCACATGGGCCTTACTTAGGCCGGGGTTCTAGATGAAGTTACAAGCCCATAGACCCATTATAGGTGACGTAGCACGTTATTTCTATGATTGCGGCCGATTGGGATGCAATTTGGAGATGAGGCTGGATTCATTAGAAAGAGGACTCCAAGTGCTTTCCATCAAGTACTCACGGGCCAAAAAGGGAGCCCATATGCATATTTGGCGTCTGTTTGAAGTCAACACGGCTGCAGGTGGCCGAATTGGATTCCAAAACTTCTGTTGCTTAATCTTGACATGTTCCGGTTGACCTATAATGTAATCAACGGTTGTATCCATAGTAGCCATGGTCACATCATGTCTGCACTCAAATTGTAGAGTGTGGGGTGCTAGGCCGGCATCGAACCAGTAAGACTGTAGCCTCCGGGCTTTTGTGACATCATGTGGATTTGTACGAACTCTGCAGCGTTAAAATTAACCGGTTAGCCGTGCTCACGGTCAAGAGCGACTTGGGAAAGTAGCATGAGTATAATTTTTAATTCTTTTTGAACACGTTTCTATAGAAATGGTTGAGGATGGGAATTGATGATGATTTTGATTATAATGATGACTTGCTACTATGGAGGGTGAAAGTTTGAGGTTTTATGATTTATGATTATGTTAATGAGAAGAAATGATGATTATGTTGCTACAATTATTTATATTGATCACTATGCTTTACTTTACATACTTGCTTTACAAATTTGCCGTTTGTGAAATATTGTGAAATAACTTAGCTTTATGCAATTAAACCTACAACTAGCCCTTCTTTCATATTTAGAGATTGCATATATGTAGGATTGTATTGCCCTGCCAGTACTGACATTTGTATCTTTTGTGGGTTGTTGGTTAAATCATTTTGCAAGATTGGTTGAGTGCTGCGGGTTCCGTTAATCTCTTCAGGATGGTTTATTAGGGATGCTTATGGGTCTTGGGTAAATAAGCTTCCGTGCGAACCACTAATTATTTGGCCGGTCGGCCATATGTATCCTTAACGTAGACTCTAAATTATTTATGTGTTAGAACTCTTTGTTTATGGATACCATTTGCTTTGATGATATGTCTTGGTAGGGTTCTATGCTTATAGAACTACCTAGACATGAGTATGGATGTTAAACAAACGAGATGTTATAGAGCTTAGCAAATTGAGTCAAGTCTCCTATGATATATAACACATCTGGTCATCACCTTCGTGTGGTTTAACGGGCATGTCTCAAGCTGAAGTTGACTGACACGTTAAGTCCCAACAATATCTCTTTTACTCAATATTCGGCACTATGCAAATTATATTAAATGATATTTAATTGTGATCATAGGGCACGTTGAGACTTGAGTGGCTATTATGCATGTATGGATCCCACCCACCCAAAATGAGACGTTATAACTTTTGGGTGTCTTGACAAGCCCATCCCATTTTAAACCCAGTCCTTAGATTTTCTACGCTAAAAAGTTAAGTGCCTTTACCATCACACTAATGATAGGTTGCTAGAATTTACTCCCTTGCTTTGATACCCTATCTACCCTATCAATTTAGAAAGTGATGAGAAATTGGGGATAGAACTTGATTTCTTGAGTTTGGTTTAAATAGCATAAAAAATTATGTACACTAAGAGATCGGAAATTAGTCTAATACCCTTCGTACAAACTACGTCATATAACATATACACCATGGTCCGCCACTGCAGCTTTTGGTTCTACGTGTAGATTGAACAAAACAAGCCGTGACATTTTCAAATTTGATCATCAATGTACAATTGTACATCCTTGTAACATTATCTGTATAAAGTTTATGTAAATATATATGCAGTAGGACAAATTAATTCCTGATGTTCCCATTCAACAAGAAAAAAGAATCCGTGATGGTCAGGACACGTGCAAAATATTAAATTGAGGGAAATGAAGATACAAAATTGAGAGCACGCATGTGTGCAGATGGGTGAGTCGACCGTGACTGTGCAGATAATCCATTTTGTTAATTTGCATCAATGGCGCGACAGGTGAAAACGAGGGCGGTTGGTGAACTTCCGTCCGTTAGTTTTAACATATCGCGTGATGCCAAAGCAAAAACCAGACCATAGAAGTGATAGCACCAAATGGAAAACATCGTTACGTGCTGCAAGAAAATGAATATAGTTAGTTCCAAATGCCTAAACAATATATTATACTATGATAAAGCAGTTCTTTTTTTCGAATTAAACTTGTTGGAGTGAATTTGGCCTAGTGACTTGGTTATGTATTTGTTTTCACATAATTATATATGCAAACAACGAATCAAGTTTATAACATTTGATTTACTTAAAAGTCCATGTTATCGTCTATCCATGTGTACTGCCACTGATTATCACATTGTAGTAAACCTTAGGAGAGCGCCTCTAATCTGAATAAATTAACTTAAATCATTGCCATTTCAGCAGGCAGAAATAGTACCTCTTCTCAGTGACATAATCATGAATATCACGGCTGCCAAAAGCAGAGCAAAAGCAAGGCGGAAGGACTGCAAATGAAAACTCAAGTAAGATTTCCACTAAAATATCCTAATTTCAATATGGAAAATATCTCCACCAAAATATACATAACGACATTCAAATGTCCATGTAACTCTATACACGAAAGAACTAAATTGAGGGTATAGATCAGAGCTGGAAATCTTTGCCCGGTAACTACACTCCTGGTTACCGGTATGTTTAGCTCCAGACCAATTACATTATGAACTTTATATTTTCTTGCAGCATTAACTGTGGTAATTGGTAAATACCAAATCTATAAAAAAAAATTATGCATTACCCATGCCATAAGTTTGAATACAAAATTTTCAATTCAAAAACTGGTTCACGGCTGGTAAACGGTTTGTGAATTAAAAAAAATGTGGATATGGTTAACGGTCATCCAGAGGGACTGGTATTCAAACCTTGGTATGGACCATAGCATCACCACTGTCAACTTATCCTTGTAAGTAGATGGAAACATCAAAATTGTGCATACAGATTCATTGTAAATTGCAGTCATTTTAAGCATGAGAATTGACAAGTAACCAACAGACTAAGAACAATCAATGTAATTATGGTATGCGACTATATATAGGATTATTCGATCTGTAAAAGAACAATCTCAAGTAATAGAAAAAAAAACCAACCGCATAATTCTCTAGAAGTCCTTTGGTTGGAGTTGGCATATCCCGACTTACTGCGGATATGTGATGTCCTTGAAGAAGATCCATGGCATCCTATACAAGACAATAAACAAATAATGAGTAATCGTTGTGCCTTGATCCAGCATTACCAACCTAAGGGATCGTTTCTTCATGTTGTCCATTATATCTTGGATAAAATGGCAAACCTAAAGGTATAGAAGATGATTCTATCTCAAATTCCCACTTCAAACAAGCGCCGTGACTTTATTTTGTTGCATGTTTGATAAAAAAAAAACCCTGCCTGGCGAGAGAGGTGAAGAAGCTAATTTACTTAATATTTGTGACAGCATAGGGCTCTTCATACTTGTACTATTTTAGTAATTAGACATTTTTCCTATATTTAGGGGTAAACTGAGTAGCAATCTTGGATTCCTCACTCAACGACCAACCAGCACTATTGTTGATCATCGCGATATGCACCTACACTTGCTGTCCATCACTCCAGTCAGTGGACCTGAGACTCGATCTTTAACCAAAATCTATTGGTTAGGTGCTAACATCAAAATTTGGTAAGGTTCTTTAGTAAATTCGGTTAAGAAAAGAAATCAACCAACCGATGAAAGTTTATTCAGAAGAGACCGAGTTAAAGAAGAAATCATGAAGACCGCGGCATGTCAATTTAATTCTGTCTATTAATTAGGCAGGATTTAATAATTTTTCTTTATCTTTAGAAAATTTTGTCTAAGTGCCCAATCAAAATTTATTTTTTTCCTTTTATCCTTGGAAAACACTGTGTAGTGTCCTATTAGGATTTGTATCAACCCAAGGGCATAAATATATACACCTGGGGTCTTTGTAAGATATCTCAATAGATCAATACAATTACTTTTGGTGTATCGTCACTCTTTTATTTCAGCAAGTTTTAAGTTTTGATTTGGGCTGCATCGGTTGAGTTCGATCTCCAATGAGAAGTAAGTTTCGTCATCTTCTCTTTTATCGGCGTGGCTAGAACTTTCTCGGTTAAGTCCGATATTCTGTCTAGGTCGACGCAAGCGTTGCCTACCTGATATTCAATTATATCTTTAATTGCATTGTATTTAGAGACTCATCGATTTAGTTGGGACTATTTCGGTTAGATCTGATTTTCTATCTTAGTCAATATATCTCTACAATCACAATGTTGTTTTAAATAGATTTGTTATATCCATCACGTTTGCATAGATCTATCGGCTAATCTAGTTTATTTGAGTTTATTTGATCAGACATAATTTAGAACTATCTCGGTTAGGTCCGATCTTATATTTATGTTGATAATCTAAGTCTTATTAAGTTTATAGGTTTGTCCTACGTTTTATCGGAGTACTAGCCGATAAGTTATCTTTACATCGGACTTCTAGCCGACGTATGATTTAACCATCGAGCCTACATTTAATATTTTGTATCAATATCGACCGATTGATTTATTGGACATCTAATTCATCATATTATCATCGGCCAATTGGATTGTTTGTTCAAGTTCTTTCATTGTGTTTATCTAAGCGTCAGAATCTACATCGGATATATAGCCGATTGTTTAAAAACCTATCGATATCGGCTTATTGGCCGATCAACTCTTTGATCATCAATTTATTTATTTTGTCAGTTGCAAGATTAAACTGACTGACACGTCCGAACCCGATATTTTAGGACTTGTACTGGAGCTAAACAGATCTTCCAGACCCTTACGTGTCATAACGAAATTTCACGTCAACACTAGGTAAGCATGGATAATACTGTCTTTTATGATCGAAATGGGTAGTTCTATACTGGAGTTGTTAAAACTCAACATCCCGTGAAGGATTGTGTCTGCCTCACAAAGGTATCAAAGATCTGGCCATATCTGGAGACTGGCTCTGCTGTGTCCGTTTGATCGGTCTGGCTGTGGTTGATGGCAGCTCATGAATTACACCAATATGCCTACCTGGAGTTTACCCAAAATAGGGCTAGCCGATGTGCTAGAATGCCTATTGTGAATTGATTCAGAAAGAAGTATGGAACCCAAAATTTTAATCTGAAACAAGAGTTCAATATTGTACTCGTATCCATATGATATAATAGGGCCTTTTTTCCACGCAAAATAGAACCTAAAAAGAAATCCAACTCACTCCAGCCCATCAATGGTGAGACCAAGTCAGCAACATACCTGTTTAGTACCATCTGCGAAGTTGTTTAGGTAATATCTAGCCATTGCATTCCATAGATCATTTAAAATTCCCTGTGTAGTTCGTTTTCCGTACCTAATAAATAAATAAATAAGATACGGTCAAGTTAAGAACAACAAAAACTTATTACTCACTATTTGTTTATAAAGATCCAATAACGAAAAGTAGAAAATAGACCATAGATGGCGGATCAATAGAGCAAAAAATGAAAACATGCGGCAATGCCATTGGCACAACAATATTATTTTGCACCTTATGTGATCATGTAGTCGGTGAGTAATTTAATTACAATACTGCACTCTCATGCATTAGAACTGTCAACATATTAGGTGTCAGTTCATTCCTGATACTGGGAAGTAAGCGACTAAACACAATCCAACAAGTAATTTTTCCGATGGTGGCGAGAAGATAACTTTTCACACTGAGCAAGAAATATATCAGTTTAAAAGTTGCCATTATAAAGGTTTAACTATTGAGGAGATTGACAACATGAAACTAGAGAAGATGTTTAGCAGGCTAGGTAAAGGATCTTACAAGTTGCAAAACCTTTGCTTCATTAAAAAAACAGATTTGCTAGATTTGTGGTGACAGTTTTTTCAAGAGAAAACAGTCAGATTTTATACCGTTGAATGTGTGTTAAGATAAATGCTATCATGGGCTGGGACGCTGGGTTCATGGTCAGATTTTAATGACTTTTTCGCATTTGACCGAACGCCATTCTATCTTAATCAAGTTCTCTTATGCTAATTGTTCTCTAAAAATCCGACTGTGATTCCATAGAAAATATGTCGATAATTATATAAATACTCCCAAAAAAATATTACACGTTCATGGTTGCAATCAAATCACTACTTTTTTTTCCTGAAATTAGTAGGTCCAAATTGTGCAAAAGGAAAAGGGACTAAATAAGAGAGTTTACAAAAACTTGAAAACACAAATTACCGAACAAAGTCTCCCTTCAAAGCAGGAGTTCCAGAGTACTGAGTGCTTATTGCATCTCCATGGTTGGCCCACACTGAAACAAAAAGTCAGCAATTGTTTAGGCCCAGCAAAATTTTGAGACAAGTGCAGGGGAAATACTAACAAACATGTTTAGTGAATATCATATGCAAGTATGCCGCACTTACAAACTTTGTAATCTGCATCAAATGCCGGATAATCACTGATTGTGTTGTTATCAACAAGAACACCGATTTGTTGCAGTTGGCTTTCCAGAATTTTTCTCCCAATCATGTTCTGTTTTTTGTATTAAGCAGACTATTGTAGTTACATATACATGAAAAAAAATGGAAAAGACCAAAGGAACAAAGTAATTGCTCGCGGAAAACATAAGGATCCCCATACAACTACAAATACTTTGAATGTAATACTCTAGCCCAGTAGTTGCTACTTGCTACCATCTAACCCATGGTGTGGTGTTGGTGAGATTAGTCCCACATGGAGCATTGTTGACGCACGTAAAATGCTAAAAATGCTATTTTGTACTCCTTAAATACTGATTAATAAATGAGGCAATGATAAATGTTGTATTTATTTTGGCGCTAACCTTAATGTTTCCATGAGTTTTGGTGCGTCAACAACATGTTTTTGCAGGTAATAAGTGCATCAACGTATTCAAGCAAAACCAGGAATTTCAGAAAAACAGCGAGAAGAACAATGGCAAGCAATGCAGGCAACAGCCAAGGCGTGCAGCCCAGCTGGTCCCAAGCCAAGCAATGTAGCCTGGCCAGCCCAAGCTTACAGCCCAGCCGATCCCATACCCATAACGTTCTGCTTTCGACTCTTCGTTCTCCCTGCATTTTTCCTCGGCTCCTCTACATGGCAAACACATCAACCTCGTTCATGTCAGAGTGGGCTTCGTCAAGGATCGCCGCCTCTCCATTTTCTGCGTTGGCTGTGGACAGAAGCCTATCATATCGCCTTCTTCGAGGCAGTTGGATGATGTCGCCTCCTTGGACTGCTGCGTTGTGGCGGCTGTGACGCTGACCTCCTTGTCCAACTCTAGGACACGGCACTGCCGCCGCGCAGCGTGCAGCATCCTCCTCACCAGCTTCGGCGTCTCCTCGTAGGCGATAGCCGTGCATGCGCCATCACTTTTCTCTCACCGGTTGTGGTGCATGCAGCGACCGAACATAGCAAAAGCTATCACGTGCGAGTTGGGAAGAGCTCAACTAGCAAAATTTCTGGTACAACTCCATTTTGCATTGTGGAGATTATGGGTACCGGATGCCCTCACGGCTGACTTATCCGATTTACCATAGTGGATAGGTTGTGACTCATGACTATGTAAACCGGCTTAGAACTTGGGTATTATGTTACCATTATGATAAGGTAACGGTCTATAGTCTAAAGTTGATAAGATTGAGGAGTCCGACATAGAGTATGATTGGGTCTCTGACTTATAAGCCTACCCTCCAAGACTATATAAGAAGGGTAGGGCGTCTCTTGAGGGGGATAAGGCGAATACACAAAAAAAGTACACAAACTCACGAGAGCACAAAGAGATCAAGAGATCAATAAATCACTCGGCGGATCGAATTCCCGAAACAGGAGTAGGGTATTACCTCTCGTTAAAGAGGGTCTGAACCTGTCTAAACCTCTTTGCATACTAACCCATCGTGTTTTGGTGCTTGACTGCTACCCCCAGATTCTTATTGCCGAAACCAAGTTTTGACAGTTGGCGCGCCAGGTAGGGGCTATGCGTCAAGTTTTCTTCTTCATCTCGACGACAAGCGCGATGGGATCTTTGTCAGGCTTCGACGACCTCATCTTCGCCCCCGGGCAGGCGTTTCGCTTCGGTAGCCTTGACTTCATCACCAACAAATTCGGTAAGCTCTCTCTCCTCGACTCGGATTCGGACCAGTCGGGAGGGGAAAACCCCTCGGCACCATTCGGGTTACCGGAGGACGCTGAGATCTACCACAACCTTCTGTTTTCCGAGTTGGATTCGATCCACTTGGGAGAATCTTCTTTATCATCTTCATGCTGCGATCTGGGCGCAAGGGAAATTGCTGTCATACTCGAACGACTTGGGTCATACTCGTCTACGGACCTCGATGAACACCTCAACTCCCCCGACTTCGACGACCTCTATGACATCTCCACGGACGACATCAACAGCTCTGACTTAGACAAAGATTACTACGATCCGGCGCTCCTTGACGTCCTCATGGCCGAAGTAGCCGAGACCGACTCGGCCATGGCCCGGAGGATTGCGGAGGAGGAACGAGCCAAGCTTGAGCAAGAGCGCAAGCGTGTGGAGGAGGAGAACAAGCGCAAGGAGGAGGAGCTCAAAAAGAAATAAGAAGCTGACAAGAGGAAACGAGACCTGAGGGCGACTGGGCGCTCTGCTCGCAAGGCCATATTGCAGACATGAGTCAACAACGCCAATATCTTCCAAACGCCTCAACAAAACGCCGTAGCTGCCCTCACCCTCATCGACACCGTCATCGAAGCGGCACCCGCTGTGGTAACACCACTTTTTAGACAAGATCAAGACCATCGTCGCGACTACAGCCAATGGCCCTCCCTCTAACTCCGCGCGGAGACCTACTGAGTCCATCGCCGAAACACCTGAAAGAAGCCGCCTACCACCGCTACGATCCAAAGACTACAAGAGGCCCGAGCAGAGCAAGACACCCGTCAAGTCCAAGGACCCTCCCCGCAACGCAGCATGGAAGCATAAGAACAATCAGCCGACTCTCATGAGAGAGGTCATGGTCGACCACCCGTCCACGATCGGATTCATCGCAGCAACAACTCCAACCATCCAAGCAGCGTTATCCGATACGGAACTTGGTCCGACTCGAATCGCTCCTTCTTCTCTGCGTTGGTTTTCTCTTTCCCCTCCGAGTAGATTACGAAAATCTGCTATTAACACCACTTCATCGCCAATTTTCAGGGCACTTACGAAAGGCCCGGGACCCACTTCGATCTCTACAACATGATTCAGAAGCCTGACGAGTCATTGAAGGACTACATTCGACGTTTCTCAGAGAAGCGAAACAAGATCCCTGACATCACCGACGACGTCATCATAGCTGCATTCCAGAAAGGCGTCCGCGACGAGTTGTTGATCGGCAAATTCGGGCGTAAGCCTTCGAGGACGATCAAGAAGATGTTCGAAACAGCTAACTCCTACGCCAAATCAAACGATGCAATTAAAGCCTCGTGGCAAGACAAGCATAACAATTAAAGCCCACCGTGGGGCCCCACCTCTGCCGTCACCGGTGAAAATACCAAAAAGCTAAGTCATCATTAATTTTCTTTTTTATATGATATTTTTTTCCTCTGCCTCACTACATCAACTGGTCCTCCGTTGAGCAGTGAGTCGGGGGCTACAGATATTATATCATATTTTTGAGTTAATTTTTATAATGTTTATCTCGATTGCTTGCGAAATAATCCGAGTAAACAAGTGCCCATCGAGTTATGAAACTCTATTTCCCTATGCTTTCCATTTGGTTTGTCGATGGATAGTTGCCCTTGGGCCGAATCCTAGCACCCGGGAGCTCGTTGGATGGAGTGTATAACGCAAGGTGCTGAGTATTACTTGGAGGCAATCAAAAGCATAGAAATAAAATAATTTGTTTTCTGCTCTAAAATTACGAAAGTACCCGAGTAGTAAACTCTGATATGTGAAACTTTGTTCCATTGATGACGAACTCATGTCAATGACTAGTCGGGCAGAGTGTTTAAACGTAATGAGTCATCTACTCGTAAATCAATAGCGACAAGAGTAGAAATACATACTTATAAATATTTTAAAATGCTACTATATTTGCATCAGATACTACTCATCCTACATGTTTATACTACAGGATCGATCAATTATACATCATCGTCAGCCTGCCTTCGCCGCCGCCGACTGGTGTTTTTCGCCTACACGGTTGATTAGTGACATCATCGTTGTTGGGCGTCTACGACTTTATCGTCGGCCTGCCTTCACCGTCGCCGACTGGTGTTTCCATCTACACGGTTGATTGGTGACATCACCGTTGTTGGGCGTCCACGACTTCATCGTCGGCTTGCCTTCGCCGCCGTCGACTGGTGTCTCCGCTTACACGGTTGATTGGTGACATCACCGTTGTTGAGCGTCCACGACTTCATCGTCGGCCTACCTTCGCCGTCGCCGACTGGTGTCTCTGTCTACATGGTTGATTGGTGACATCACCGTTGTTGGGCGTCTACGACTTCATCGTCGGCCTGCCTTCGCCGCCGCTGACTGGTGTTTCCGCCTACACGGTTGATTGGTGACATCACCGTTGTTGGGCGTCTACGAATTCATCATCGGCTTGCCTTCGCCGCCGCCGACTGGTGTTTTTCGCCTACACGGTTGGTTGGACACACCACCATTGTTGGGCGTCTACAACTTCATCGTCGGTCTGCCTTCGCCGCCGCCAACTGGTGTCTCCGCCTACACGGTTGGTTTTCATGCCACCGTTGTTGGGCGTCTACGTTTTCATCATCGACTAGTTCTATTGTCTCTACTTCACAAGCTTCGTCACTTCACCAACCACGATATCTCCAAGAGCCTCAACATGACATCCTCAATGCTTATCTTCACTCAAGCACTGGCTACTCAATGACGAGCTATATTTCTGGAATCTATGATCAGTTGTTTCCCAACTAAGCATAGAGTCGGGGGCTACACAAATACAAGACTTAAAATTCTGGGTGTTATGACAAGACGAAGCGATCAACTTTGGAATCATCAGCTTCGTCTTCACTCCAGAGCAAGCTTTCTACTTCAGCAACTCCAACATTTTCACCGATAACTTTGGCTCTCAGTTGATGCTACAGTCTACTCTAAGGTTTTCAAATGTCAAGTTCAAGATTTAATTTATATGTCATGGTCGAGTTTGGAGTTCTACCCAGATATTGCTTCAAGTCTCCCAAGTTCGGTTTACAGAGTTTTGAATCATCAACCAATCAACTCAGATTCGACAAGTTGTTCAACAATATCAACATCTACTTTCTCCTATAGAAGTATCTTCAACGACTACGATATCAAGTTCTACTACCATCATCATAAATCAAGAGGCGTTGCATCAATCTTCATCACGCACATGAGTTTGGACTTCGTCTACACTAAAATTTGACTGGGACATCAACGTCGCCATCCTCATCAACATCTTGCCATGTCTCTTCGGCCTAATCAATTCTGCCACCGTTGACGGGCAACTTTGTCTCTACAACTGGTTGTTTTCTCCCGCTGCGGATCATCATCACCACCGGTTGCGTCTGTCACAGTTGGTTGGCCTATTACGCCGCAACTGAATAGTATTTTCGTCTTCATCGTCCGGCTAACTCCGTCGTTGCCGACTGGTGGTTTCATCGTCATTGCTGGCCTACGTCGTCACTGCGGATGTGCGTCTTCATCTTCAACACCGACTTTCTTTGGTCGCCAATGACTGGTATTCTTTCCTTCAAGGTTGGCCTACTGCGTCATCATTGATAGGCGTCATCATCTTTATTGCCAGTCACCTCGTCTGTTGTTGCCGACTGATCTTCTCGATTCCATGACTACGCTTCTCTGTCACCATTGTTGAGAAACTTCATCTTCATAGCCGACCATCTCTGCTGCCGCCAGACGTCGTTACTGCTGGTTACGTTTGTCACCGCCGACTATTTTCTTCGTCTCCATGATTGGTGAATTTCACCATCGCTGTTGATGGGCAACTATGTCTCCACCACCGACATCTTCGTTACCTTTGATGGGCAATTCTATCTTCACATTGGTGGTCTCGCTTCTATGCCGACTGCATCAGTTGCCACCAATGGATAACTTCGACTGCGACAGAAGGACAAGCAACATGCTCAGGGGCTTACTAACTCTAACACGAGGATCATACCTTCAATTTGGACTTATTCTGGTGATATGAGACATAAATACATGGCCGCGAGCTTATCTCCTATATTCATGGTCTGGATCAATCATTATTTTCCACAAGGGTCACAAGATGCGTTCTTGTGCCAGTTGGGATTCAGTTATCAAATCTATTTTGGTGCATCCCATGAGGGATAACCATTCAGATCAGAAGATGAAGCAGCGGGGAAGACGCTGGCGCTTCAGAGACTTTAGGGTATCGGTAGGCTTTCTCGTATTTAGGCCGAGACCCATGAGAGGCCTACAGCATATTGTTCAGGTGTGGCTAGACACGTGTCTCTAGGGACTTAAACAGATTTGCCCTGGCAATATGCGCGTGTCTCATTGCCCAATACCTTTACAATCCTTTCATACAGCAGTTACACAACTTGTTGAAGGTTGGTACGATGCAACTTGGAATGTGACAAACAGTAAAGTTTTTTATAACTGTCCTGGTAACTTTTTTATAAGTTGCAGGAGTTGTTTGGTCTTTACAAAGCATTTGGTTTTATATTATATCAATGCTTTTCTGCCACCCTGGTGTGCTCTTTTTGATTAAGATCGATATTATGGCTGGAGCTATTTAATATTTTGGTCATATTTTTCAGATGACTGATGAATTATTAACTCAAATTTTCTACCCATGAGGATTGGCTGAGTTGTTTGTTCTGAGATGACTCGGGCAAAACAACTCGGATAAGCATGAGCTTGCCGAGTACTCGG
This sequence comes from Oryza officinalis, assembly GCA_008326285.1. NCBI lineage: Eukaryota > Viridiplantae > Streptophyta > Magnoliopsida > Poales > Poaceae > Oryza > Oryza officinalis. The sequence goes on along the minus strand of BDMV01000011.1, from coordinate 16,846,716 downwards.
AATTCATTATACACTATGCCTTGATTATGAGGTTATGTGTTATATGATTTTTTATGATTGCTTTTGGCTTAGGCTAGACATTTCTTTAACTCAGGAGAGTATGATTATTATAGTTCTTGACTATATGCTTAGTTTGTTTAACTAAACACATAGTTGGGGGCTACACCTAATTAGGTGCATCAGTCGATGCACCTAAATATCTATTCTTAAGAAATTTTTGAGATGTTTTCAGCCCTTCACAGCCTTTCTATTGGATGATAAAATACTCGGGAGACTCAGGCAGAGATGATGGAAGCACTCGGAGATAAAAGCACTCGGCTAAGGAGTCATTCGGCTATGTGTTATTCTGGTTCGAGGCAAAGTTATCTCGTCGACTGTGAAGGTCTCGGGGGCTACTGTGGAGATTATGGGTACCGGATACCCTCACGGCTAGCTTATCCGACTTACCATAGGGGATAGGTTGTGACTCATGATTATGTAAACCGGCTTAGGACTTGGGTATTACGTTACCATTATGATAAGGTAACGGTCTATAGTCTAAAGTTGGTAACATTGAGGAGTCCGACATAGAGTGTGATTGGGTCTCTAACTTGTAAGCCTACCCTTCAAGGCTATATAAAGAGGGTAGGGCGTCTCTTGAGGGGGATAAGACGAATACACAAAAAAAGTACACAAACTCACGAGAGCACAAAGAGATCAAGAGATCATTAAATCACTCGACGGATCGAATCCCCGAAACAGGAGTAGGTATTACCTCTCATTAGAGAGGGCCTGAACCTGTCTAAACCTCTTTGCATACTAATCCATCGTGTTTTGTGCTTGACTGCTACCCCTAGATTCTTATTGCCGAAACCAAGTTTCGACATGCATCTTGTCGAATATTCTACCAAAGTTGGATGAACTCGTCCCGGCTCATTCCACTTCATCCTACAACCTAAATGCAGGGTCAGGAACTCTTTGTTCAAACTAAACACTCTCTAGAAGAACCTAGGAATGATTATGTGATGTTCTGTATCTTCTGAAAACTGCACTTAGGTTATGATCCTGTAGTACATGCCATTCTTTCAAAAAAGATGGAAGCGATAGTTAGCACATCAGCAACCATTTCTGTTAGTATCTAGAATTACATTTCAAAATATCATGAAAAAGCTGTGCTTAGAAGTATATACCTGAGTTACATTAGTACGATCCAGACAATCGACACAATTTGTTCTAACGGTTCCAGTCTGCTTTTCCATTTTCTCGCCTTTACTATTTAAAAGGAAGTACCTATGCCACACAATTAGAAAGACTATGAGAACAAAGCAATAAGATGAGTTTGGATGAAAGTGATTCTTTTGGGACACCTTGGATTTAATCCAAATCCCTCACAAATTACAGCTAGGACGTTTTGTATAACATATGTGACCAAAAGTGTCAGATAGAGCTACCATTTTGCTTTTTTTTTCCTTGTTGCGTGGGAAAGGGAGATGTGAAACATTTTTTTCCTCCATGCAGAGATGGCAACAAGAGAAGGTAGAAAAAGAAGCAAAATAGTTTGACTAAAGTGCGATAAATTTGCTTTCCCTCTCTGACAGGGACAGGGCCAAAACTAGGAAGCATATAGCAAAATATGTGTACACTTTTCATTGTATGTATGCTAGTCCCTACTACCAATAATTGTATGTTATAATGAAAGAAGTATTAAAGGAAACAAGGGTTATTAAACTAAAGCACATTACTGCATATATGCTATAGTAGCTTTGGCAAAACCAGGAAACAAATAATATAAATCAACCATATATTCTATGCATCAAAGCACTGATTTTTCAAATAGAAAATGCAGATACTCATCAACTATTGACAGTAAAGAAAAGAAATAAATACAGAGTTACACCTACAGAAATATAAAACAGGGAGAATTACTGTAGAAGAAAACTCATGCTAACATATACTCTACCCAAATAGATGACGTATTTCGAATGCGTGAAATCAACCCCACAATCTCATAATAAATGCAAAGATATTAAGATTTGATATGTAAACTAATATTAGTAAATTTTTCACTTTCATGAAGTTATATTTCTAATTATTTTGATATATATATATATATATATATATATATATATATATATATATATAATTTCAGAAGGCGATGATCAAACATGTTCTTTGTGTACCAATATCATCTAAAGAAGTATTATATAATAATTAATAATGGTAAAACTTGTAGTACTTCGTATCTTCTTGCAACATACCTATGCTTCTTAAGATCATCCTCAATTTGATCATACAGCTGAGAAAGGCGTTCAAAGTGAATATGACCACAGATTTGATGGAAGTCAAAATGCACAAATCTGCAATAATTAGGTTTAATGCAATTATCAACAGTAAACCACAATAGATTAACTCTGCAGTGGAGAAAAACTTACCTTATATCTTCACTCAAGATAGGCTCAATTGACTTTGCATATCTTTCATAAAGGCGACCTTCACCACCGTGCTGAATATATCAATAAGGAATATGACAGGTAAAAAATATCACACAGGAGCAGAACAAACTAGTACCACCACCAGACATTACTAGCATGTTAAAAACAAAAAAAAGGAAAAACTCTGTACATAAGCATTTAACTAATTCTAGAGCAAACAGTTATTTTCATGTAGTATAAGCTGAAATGAACTACTTAGTTCTATTTCAGGGAACAAAATATACAAAATCAAAATACAATGCAACTTATGGAATGAACATGGGACACTAAACAAAGAACTCTCATTCTGGTCCTGCAGTCAAGACACCCATATGACACAGCCTAGGTGATTTGTAGGGGGGTTGGTCTGATGTGTGACTGTGTGAAGTATAAGGACGAGGCCCTGTACCCTGTGGAATGGCTGAGGATCTATGATGTGGTTCCAGATGACAAGGGATAGGTGAAACTGGTATTGCTTTGTTCAATCATGTGGCAGGCCTTTCATAGATGAAGTTACCTCCAAAACCACTCAAATATAATGGCTTACCAAGAAATATGAATACCAGCTTTATCTAAGGCAATTATACTTCTGAAAACTGTGCACTGTCCGACACTGCTGCCTTGGCCAGTCACCTTGCATGCCAATGGCAGGATTCCCAACATGACCCTTATACATGACGAACTGAAAGAAGAGGCTGGTTTGGGTCCAAGAATTGAATACTTACTGTATTGACAAGATCAACAGCCACGACAGCTCCATATTTCTTTTGTAAATCATGAAAATGCCGCTCAAGTACACGAGGCTGCAGAAAACAAACCAAGAAAATTTATGACAAAAGAAAAGTATAAACAAAGGTTTACATTACAATATTTAAGTTAGATCTTGATAATATGTAAATGCACTGAAGGGGTAGAAGTTAGTGGATCAACAATGATAAAAAGGAAAATTAAATCTTATGATGAGAGAACTCACCGCCTCCTCTACTCTGACAACATCAAAACTAGGTTTATATGTCAAATCAACAATCTGCTCCCACAAAAAAGGCATAGAACCTCGAACCTGCAATACACATTAATGTAACAAAGTTATCACAGAATAGAAAAATACACTGTCAGCCAAAAAAATGAGAGGTGCTAGAAAAAAGTTGTGAAAACCTGCAAACTTTGTGTCATATTCACCACTAGTATCAAGATACAAATAGGAAGACAAGAAATCTTTAGCGTGCATGGACTGTGCAAATCATTATTTTACATTAGATATAAAAGTTGTGACTCTTTTTTTCCTTTTCGATTGTTGATTTCAAAGATAAATTGGAAACACAATATAAAGGTTAACATAACTTTACATGTATCAAAATCATTATTTTTTCAAAAAAAGAAAATGGAACGTTGCATCATGTCAATTCCTCAAATGGGGACACTGGTTCCCATATGTGCTTGAGTGAAGAAACTTACTTGCACATATGATGCTGTAAATTCTTTCGATTGCATTATCTGCTCTGATTCAACAAAATTTGCAGCATAACCCTCTGGATCAGCTCCTCGCCTCCACATCCGAGTACCTTAAGCAAAAGAACAGCTCATCAACTCCTAATCGATCACTGACGTTCAGTTTCTGGAAAATAGTAAAATAGCAAACAAATACAAATTTACCTTATGTTGTAACTAAGGCAACATTTAATGAAAAGAAAGTGGTGAATAAGTTTTTGATGGTTCACAACTCTTACCTATCCTACGTGTACACCTACGTGCAATCAGGGTCACATTTACCTTATCTGACCCAACTTCTGCATGGATACTCTGAAAACCTGATATTTAGTTAAGTTGCAAAAGTTCAAATTCACATATGACCTTAACAGAAAGGTAATCTAAGTATAAACTATCCGAAGTCATCTAACATCTCAGGTAATAAGTTGAGATGTTACGATGAGGTGAAGGATACTTCCTTGAATGACTGGTAGTAAGTATTGGTGCAGCTGTGGAGGGACAAAATGGCAATCGAAATTAACTATAAATTTTGGTCACACAATCCACAGTTAACAACAACACTATTCTTACTTTGTTCTCAATTAGAGGCTCCAACAAGTAACCATTCCAAAGAAATCTCGGTTCTGCCTGCAAAATGTGTAATTAATTAATCTGGTGCAGAAGTAACCAGTAAAGCATCAAAGACTTATCAACTTGTCCAAAGTGTACTCATGTAGTTTATTAAATTATTTCATTTTTGCAGAAAATTCCTCCTATGCCATTGAGTGTTCCTTCAATTCCTTATGCTCCTTTTGCACTCACTTAATTGGAGATGTATGACAATGGCACAAGAGATAAAAATTGCACTCCAATAACGTTCAAGGAATGAGAAGTATTTAATGGCACATAAGGGGTTGAGGGGCAAGTTCAGTTTTTTACGGGGTTTTCTTGTGCTGCGCGCATAGGGTGGGAGGAGGACGACTGCATCTTTAAAGTAGTAGAGAACAAATTATGCTCCTATCACTTTTGCCACTACCATCAAACTCTGTTAGTTGATTAAGGTTGTTTTGGATTACTACCCTACCACGATATTGATAATGCCAAAACCTAGACAAGTTTCAGTACTGCCAATTATTTGGTAGGGTAGGATTGTATTGATTTGGTTTGGTTTGATGCCAATTATGAGCCAATTTTTTTGTAGGTTAAGATAGATTTGGATTGCTACCAATTTGGGCATGGGCATTGCCAAAATATGGCCCCAACCCTAATGCATCACAACTACTATTCAAGTGACCAAAATATTGGTAGGGGATGTCTTGGTATCAAACCAAAACAGCCCTTGGTATTATTAAGTGTGGTAAATGACTTAATGGTAAAAAAGGTAATATAAATAAGCTGGTGTAACAAGGACACAAATTCAGAGACATTGCCTTCAAGGTTATCAGACCATATTAAACTCATGTACAGACGTATAGGTGGATTGAAAAATTATTTGCGTATACTGTTAAAATTAAAAATTTTCATTTTGTGTACAGATACAGTTTTTTCAGTGAATACCATCAAACCAAGTTTTTAAAAATATTCACTGTGATTTCTAAGCATGCTATTTGATTGTATGTCTTTCATTTGTATGTCAGAGGTAGTTAGCATTCGTTTCTACTTCAGATTGTCTTTACAAAAAACAAGATGTCTTAAACAAGACATGGGCTCCATCTCACTGTCTCTCACAGGGTTACAACATTTGATAAAAAAAATAAAATAAGTCAATGAACATTTGATTTTAAAAAATCCAGAGGATAAGCTTGAAAAACTTGCAGGACACTAGTAGCATCATTATCAATGGGCACAATGTTAGAAATATTCTAAAATGAGGTGCGACTGTAATCATGGAAAAATCAAAATGTAACATCAGCTTTTGCTAGTTTCTCCCATCACATCCGTCTTCAGAAATCAGGACAAGGAAATATTGTACATCTAGAAAATACTTTCAACTGAAGCACATGAATATTTTATTCTAGGTACACTATGGACTTCTGCTTTTTTCTTGGACCTGTTCATTGAACTGAGAATTTTCCATTTGACAGTCTATTTAAAACTAGAAACTATGATAAATTAAGTATCTATTGTGTGACATATGTTCCGATATAGCTTTGATGCACTTGGTTCATTTCGCCTGGATTTATATGATAGCTATTTTCCCAGAAAGGAATATGCTAACTAGCAGTGTGTGGTATTATAAATTGAGTTTCTTAAATGGAAAATCACAGGATTACAATTTTGTCACATGATTTCTCAGGAGAAAATATTAACCACAAATTTAGCATAAAATTTTTTTAAGCGCAAATACAAATATCGGCCATTAAACACGTTGCATTTAGAAATTTTTAACTTCGATTCCATCTTTCTACATCACAAGTATATATCCATTGATCTAATAAGTAATAACCAAATATGCAATTAGGTTCCATAATAAAGAAAACAGTATAAATCACGTGAAGAAGTTGAAGACAAGCCACAGAAGCTTGGAGATTATATAAGAGAGAATAAAAAAGGATCAGGGATTTCATGCACAAGCAAACCACAGAATTATGTAAGGAGGCAGCAAACCTGTCTCCAAAGTGGAAGTGACTTAAACTGATCCCCTAGATCATGCAGCCTCTGTGAACTACAACAGAAGGGACAGAGATAAATGTTTGACCAACTCTAAAGGAAAAAAAGAGGAAGATAAGATGGAACCACTGGTTATAACCCCCTCTATACACTTCAGGCAAGAAAAAGTAAAATATTCATTGCTGCACCCACGTTAGTGTTAAGTTGACATCATAGGAGAAGTACAGGCCTATAGTCCTCTCTGCTGCATCCAGAAGTTCTGAAAATTCTGATTCCATTTTTTTCTGCCAGAGTTTTGTGAATGATTAATGGAATATGGATCGAAAGAAATTGTAAATGAGGCCCAAATAAGCACTTCCAGACCTGCTCAGCAGAAGAAGTATTCAATGAATTATTGCATGGCAGAACTTTTAGTCCTGTCAATCTGAAAATTGCATGCCCCAAGTAGGATCCAACACAATCACGGTCAGTGATCACAAGAAAGTATGACCGAACTGCAAGTTTGAGCACTCCAATCACACCAAAAACTATTCTAACTTTAGGATTTGTAGCGGGACCACGAGGTGGCAACTCTTCCACTAGATTCATCGATCCATTTGTCCGATCAACTGACAGGAACAAATCAGCAAGGCCATCAACTGGTTCAAATACGTAACGGTCTGCAAACTCCCACAGCCTTAGTCTTGTGTGTAGCTTTGGTAAAGGGCATGCATCAGTTGCAGCACTCATCGTGTGATACCCTGATAGAGGGATACATAAGTAAATGATAAATCTTCAGAATGATAAATATGGGCCACATATAACCAGTCCAAGATATGTGATGCCCATAATATACTGGAACAATAGTAACAGATGAATATATATACAAATACCTGAATAATGTGAGCATGCTCTTAAAATAACCAATAACAGTACAAGTGTCAGGATTTTCCTAATAAGGATAAGCCGATTGTAATCATAGAATACAAACACATGCACATTAAACTAACATCCTTAAAAAGCTAATTGGGATTTGTGGGCCATGGAACCAACATCCTTCAGCATCTAGAACTTTAGATAGCCATGGTCCCATGACCATATCATATCGCATATGGCAAGACAAACAGAGCATATGAGACAAGAAGCCAAATAACTCTGACGAAAAGAGCCAGGTACTCTGCCATGTATCCTTTTTATCGCAATAGATAGATAGTTAGGGAAATCAAACCGGATAACTATAAATGTCAAATAAACATGAAAAGCTGTTACATAAGAATGCACAGATAATATAATGTGAAAAGAAAATCTGTAACCTATTTTTAATACTTATCACATAATCCTGACCTTGCATATCATAAAAAATGTACACGGTTTTCTATCAATCATGCAGAGACCAGTGTAGCGACTAGTACTCGCATTTTCATTTCTTTATAAAATGCAAGAACTATTCCATGATTTGATAGAATTATGCATTGCATTGTGGTGCCATACCCAGCACCGACCAATTGACAAGTTAGTACTGATTCATACCCTAAAACTAAAACACAAAAGGCTCCACACATCCGCACCACGACACAAAACCGGGAAATTTTGGCAACCAGTACGATCGGCGCCTCAAAATTGACCCATCACCCTCTCATTGTCAAATCTTGCGCCCCAAAAATTTCTAACAAAAACTCAAAATTGCCGGGGAAAACAAAGCACACAAAGAGGGAGTCTTCCTGACATACCTAGCACTCCGGCAGTGGCAGGGGTCGGAGGAGAGTGGAATGGATATGGACCAGCGGCTGTTGGGGATCGGAAGGGAGTGGAATGGATCGGATAAGGGGAATCACCTCGAGGACGCGGAGAAGGGGATGGAACTAGCGGTGGCGAGGTGAACGCGGGCAGGAGAAGTATTCGGTCCGCATGGAGGGGGAGGGAAGGGCCGCACGAGAAGCGCGGCGGTGGTGGTTGTGGTGGCCATTTGGCGGGAAGCAATCCAGCAACAATGTCGGAAGCCTGGTTGATGGACTCCTCACGTTCTAGTTCTTTTCCTTTTTGGGATTATTTTCCTTATATAAAAGGCAAAATATGGATGCATGCTATTGTTCAATTTTTGTTTTAAAAGAAAAGAGCAAAACGTGTTGCAAATCAAAAGTCCATTTGGCTCTGATTTATTGTTTTTGTTTAAATGAAGTTTGTTACCTAAAACAAATTATAGTGAGAATGCCACAGATCAGTCATCCGAGCAAAGCCAAAATATCGGATGCCGATTCAGTCCGGTGTTGATTCTCTTTTTTAGCGTAATCTCTCTTTTGTCTTTTGTGTATGGTGTCAGCCCAATACATGCAACATGTGATCTTTTAAATATTTTCTCTCTAAAATTATTGATCTCATTTATTATCTACTTATATCTTTATATTCATTGCGATTAAATCTTTACAATGAAATCTTACATACAAAAGAAACATATATGTTTCAATTATTAAGATTCTATGTTTCACGTGTGAGAAGCAAATATTTCAACTAAAATTCAACTATGTTGCACATATTAAGTTTTTTAATGGATCTTTTCTAATGTTGCACGTTGTGTAATTTACACGTTTCAATAAGATTTTTTGACGATTCACTAGTTCATTTTTTTAAATATTGCACGTGATCTTTCTCTTTTTATGTTTTAGTAGTTAATGACTTGATGTTTTATGTATAATAAAAAAATGTTTCACATACGAGAAGCGAATATTTCAACTGTTATTGTGCTTTTAAGTTTTTTAAATGGATTTTTCTATGTTGTACATGGTGTTTCAATAAATATTCTCATGTTTCGCTAGTTAATTTATAAATATTGTACGGTGTTCTACAATTTTTTGGCAAGTATTTTGTGATGTTTCAGTTGTTTTAACTTAATGTTTCATGCATGATAAGAAAATGTCTCAATTACGAATGTAATTATTTTTTATCAAAATATAATCATGTGAGATCTTATTGTAAAGATTTAATTATAACGAATACAATGGTACTATTGGGTCATAGATCGGATAAATAACGTAGGAGAAAAATAGTATAAAGTTTTGCAAAAAAATTTGTTATATGCATACATAAGAGAGAACAAATACTACTTTCAACGGTGCATGTGCATGGTAAGAGAGAGAGAGCGCAGTGTAGTAGGCACGTAGCAACAAACAGCCCATCATGAAGGGTGTCCAATTTTTTTCTTCCATAGGACGTTCAACGCGTAGCGCTCTCCAATTATAATAACAATATAATTTAGTCCAAAGTATAAATGAAATGACATACAATATGCACGACAAGCTTAGCATCCTAATGAAAAGCCTAGCTTAATTTGTCTTCAGCTAGCTCCAACTCCTACTCTGAGAAAAAACTTGGAGGTGGTATTTGTCGACGGGCTGTACCCGCAGACGATATTTGTAAAGTATGAGAATCATTGGAACTAGGGTATACACGAGATTGGATCTGTAGGACAAAGGATAAGAATTTATACTAGTTCGGGCCCTCTAAACAAGTAATAACCCTACTCCAGTTTATATGTATATTGGATTAGAATACCACACGAATTATAATTGGGGAAGAAGATGACTAGACTAACTCGCCGACTAGAATCTACCGAGAATGGTCCGGAATATGGCTTCTGTCTTCCTTCGGATTGTTTCTAAATGTGGCTTTGGCTATGGCTTGTGACTTTTTTTCCTCCATCCAAAAGGGTCTTGCTTTTATAGTGACAATCATCTTCTTCTCCAAATAGAACTCGGAGATATTGTATCGGATACGAGCTAAAAAGACCTTATCTTTCCTGACTAGGACTTTGACACCTCCTATTCCAGGAAAATAATTTTCTTCTTTATCCGCCGCATTTTCTTCATTAAAGGATACCTCCCTTATACAATTAGGTATATGATATTACCGTATTGCACGAACTCATGTATAGGAGGTATGTGTTATCCTTGACACTGATAATATTCTACCCAACAAGTTAAATATTTCATTGGGAACTATAGCCTTGATCCATCTACATGTGGCACCCACACCTCAGAAGATAGCATGCTGCAACATCTCTCATGATAATGATAATCTCGTGTGCCAACTCCACCAAATAGGTGGTACATAATCTAGAAAATATATTAGCAAATAGTAGGATTGCTTTTGTTATAAAAAAATGTATCAAGCCCTCTTGCTAGGTGATTGCCATCTATACCAGGTATAAGTAGTATAAATAACTTATGTTACGTGTTTTATAAGGTAAGTGACTAAATTGCTCAACGTTACAAGTTATGGTACTAGCAACATATATTACTCTAGATTAATAAAAATATTTATATGCTATATAAATTAGGGAAAAGCTATGTCTAGCTTTTATATAAAATGTTTTCTTTTTGATTAGGTGCACTCTACTACACACGCACAGGCACCTTGAATTGAAAATAAAACAAAACTTGCTATGTAATCACTTTTTATTCCATTGGTGTGCATTATTATTATTGTATATCTAACCTTAACATGATTATGGATCAATGTACAATTATGTGGAAACTACTGCGTTGACCCGTGTTCGAGTATGACATCCTTGGCCCGCCAACTTCCCCTATTCAAATGGTGCAAACATCCTCTTCCATTTGCACTTTCCAGTAGGTAACATGAATGAAGATAGTATATATATGGTGTTGTTAGATGCAGCAAGCTTGTCCACCGGATCAACAAGATTGTAAAACTAAGCTTCGCATTCACAATATGATAAGTTTTGTTGTCTCCGTTTGGAACAAACTCCATTTTTCTTCTCTGAGTCTTTTTGCACCAGGCTTCGTTTCATTCCTAGATAGTCCGGTACATTGTTGTGTTCCTTGTATTTCTTCTATTATGGTTTTCCTCTCAACTATACATATAAGCGTACAAAGTGGAATTGATGCAAACAACTCTCTAGCACGCAAGGTCCTTTGCAATGTTAGGAATAAACTCAACATTGCAGTGTTACCAGTTGCTTTGTCTTCTCAAATTGAACCTTCATTTTCCTTTCACAAATCAATCTCTAAGGAACATGAGAAAGTAAATGCCTCTAAAAAGATGGCAATAATGGTTTAAAACTTAGAAAAATGTAACAGGGTTATCTGGTGTTGTTGCCCATATTAATCATATGCATATTCAGTACTACAAATGGAAATATCAACCCATTTGTTTTGTGGGCAAGGAAATTACCTTTTTTTTTATGTAAACTACTACCAGGACTGAGCTAAATAGTTATATATATAAAAAGAAAGTGATATTTACAAAATAGACTTAGAAATTACAAGGTTTGTAGAAGAGCTAAGAATCTGATTCATCCTACAAACATGTAGAAGAATTTCATTCCTAAAGGCAGTGAACCAACTATTTTCATTTGGCATAACATTGTCAAAGACTTTCCCATTTCACTGCTTCCATATATGCCAACATGCAAAGAACATGATCTCCAAGAAACCTTTCCTTATAAACTGAAGTCTTGCCAATGTCAGCATTTGACAAATTTCCAAATTTGTATTCCATCTAATGTTTAGATGATCCCAACAGTTCTTTAAATGGACACATGAAGAATAAATGCAACACCGTTTCTCTTGGACCACCACATAAAGCACAAGATAAATCAGCATCTTCAGGAGCACAATGCCTTCTATCTAGCATATCTCTAGTATTCAGTCTATCCCATAAAAGTAACCACATAAACACTTTAATCTTTTTTACACATTTAGTCTTCCAGATCCATATGAAAGGCCTTGGTACCGAGATACCCATGAAGTTGGACCTGTAAAATTTCTGAGCAGAGTAATTATGGGAATTCTAGATAAAAGTCCATAGATCACCCCTTTGTGAACTAAAATCTAGATCATCCAGCTCTATTTGTAGTTGCTGAAATTGCAAATAAGCCTGGGCTTCAAGAGGAAGGGTAAAGCAATCTGCAAGGTGTCTGCTACAAAAATTTCTGACTGACTCCCATCTCATAGTCACTTGAGAAAAAAGACTTTGATACTTAAGCTTTCTTATTTCTCCATTCTAAATATCATCCCATAGCAACACAGTGCTACTAGACTATATAGTACATTGAGATAAAGCTCTGAAAATATCAGCCAATTGGATAATGTCTCTCCACCAAAAAGATCCTTTGTTGAATACCAGATGAAGAACTTTCCTTCTGTAGTAAGTGTCCCATATCAACCTAACCCATTGCAAGTCAAGAGCAGTATAAAATTTATGAAGATGCTTTAGAAGTAATGGCACATTCTGAATATATAAATTTATCACTCCTAAACCACCTTTGTCCTTGGGTCGACAAACCCTGTGCCAAGTAGCCAATGACTTCTTTATAACCGTAGTATTAGATCCTCTCCAAAGGCAATTTCTTCTAGCCGTTTCTATAGCTTCAATGACAGTTTTAGGCAACTTCAAAGAACACATGTGATAGGTTGGTATGGCTGATACAACAGAGTTAATTAGAGTCAGCCTTCCCCATAAGGCAAGAAAGATGCACTTGCTGTCAACCTTCTCTCAACTCTATCTACCATTGGAGCCAAATCCACCACTCCTGGTCTTGTAGTACCCATTGGTAAACCAAGGAATGTGAAGGGCATAGTTCCTACAGAGCAACCTAACAACAAAGACAAATTTTCCACCTTCTCTGTAGAAACATTCAAAGAAGACATACTAGATTTGTGGAAATTAATTTTCAATCCTGTGTCATGCGCAAAAGTGTTCAACAAAGCGCCTTCTGAGATGCCTTTATGAAAATGAGAGTATCATCAGCAAATCTAGTATGCTGATGATACTCTCATTTATGAAAATGAGAGTATGTTGGTGAAATACTGGGTAATCTCCTTCATCTTGCTCATTTATAGGTTTAGAAAGTAATCCCAGCCGCATTGCTCTGTTTAGGATTGCTTGCAATAATTCAGCTCCAAGGACAAAAAGAAGGGGAGATAAAGGATCACCCTGATGAACTCCTCTCCTACACTTGAAAAAATTTCATGGAACCCCATTGAGCATTACAACTGAACTTGCTGAATTAAAAATCATATTCACCTATTTGAGCCACTTGGCAGGAAAACCCATATGCCTCATTACCTCAAGGATGATTTCATGCTCTATAGTATCAAAAGCCTTCTCAAAATCTAGTTTGAGAATCAAGATCTTCCTTTTGGACTGCTGGCACTGATGTATATACTCAAAAGACCAAGCAAAACAGTCCTGGATTGCTCTCCCTTTAATAATTCCATACTGATTTTCATGAACAATTTTCTTAATCATCCCTTGTAATCTATCAGCCAACAACTTTGTCAAGATCTTCAAGCTGATGCTCATAAGTGAAATTGGCCTGAAGTCATTAACATTTTCAGAATTGACTTTTTTAGGGACAAGAGTTATAAAGGAAGAATTTATACGCTGAAGATCAACATTCTCAGCATGAAAATGAGAAGCTAGCCTATAAAAATCTTGGGCTATGATTGACCAACATTTCTTTATAAAATAACCATTGAACCCATCTGGCCCTCACGCTTTATCTGTTGGAAGTCTCATAACAAGATCATCAATTTCTTGGGAATAAAAATTATCTGCCAAACTGTCTAGATCAGTAGACCTAGTGAAAAGCTTAGTCAGATTAAAATCCATATTTGGATGTGAGGTTATACCCATTATGCTTTGAAAGGAGCTAAAAAATAGTGTGGCCTTATCTTGATGTGCTGACACCATTGTACCAGTACCATCATTTATCTGAGCAATCGTATTGCATCTAAACCTCTCATTAGCCATTGCATGGTAAAACTTGGTGTTTTCCTCTCCCAGCTTGATTCATCTATTTATACATCGTTTCTTCCAATATAATTTTCAAAAAGCTTTAACAAATGCTTTTTCACAATTTCTCTGAAATTCCATTCCTGGACTACTAGAGTTCTGTGTTCCTCTAATTAAGTGCAAAAAATCTAACACCTTGTTGCAAAGAGAAAACAAATGCATCAAATTTGAGAAACCCTTACTCCATTTAGTTAAACACTTTCTCAAGAGTTTCATTTTATAAGAGATACATTTGACTGGGTCTTCAAAATCTGGGTCAATTACCCAAATGCGAGCTACTTGATAAAAAACCTTCCATTTGTACCCAATAATTCTCAAACCTAAATATGTTGGACTTAGGTATAGAAGACTCAATCTTCACCAAGAATGGCACATGATCCGAGATGGGTCTTGTCAAGGTGAGGACAGTTGTATTAGGATACCTTAATGTCCAAGTATTAGAAGTGAAAACCCAATCAAGTTTTTGAAGAAGAGGGTTGGTCTGCATATTAATCCAAATATAAGATCTTTCTTTTATGAGGATTTCAATTAAACCCAGGGTACTTATGATGTCATTGAAAATAAAAATATCATTCATATCAGCACCCGGTTTGTTTCTACTCTCTATAGACCTATAAAAATTAAAGTCCCCTAGGAAAATCCAAGCTTCATCATTTTGCAATTGAAAGCCTCTCACCAATCCACAAAATCATCTCTTTCTTGACATCGGCAAGGGCCATAAATGGAAACTAAGAACCAAGATTAAAAGTTATGTCGAGAGACAAAATTCATACACAATGCATAATTGTTAGCAACTATCAGAGATCCCACAAAGATGCTACCACACCAAACCACCAAAACACCCCCAGAGGTACCCTGAGAAGGCACATACTGAAAACAATAAAATCTCTTGGGCACCACTTTTTTGAGAAAGTCTATATCAACTAGTTCTCTTTTAGTTTCCTATAAACAGACTACTTGACATTTACTGTCATCAAAACTTTGCTTGACGGCATCCCATTTGTCCACAGAGCTCATCCCTCTGATGTTCCAACACAAAATGTTCCAGCTACGATATTGATTCATGAGCAAACTTGGGAATGAAAATAAAAATAAAACAAGCAAAGCAAGTCTATAATAATGTAGGGTGACAGATTACAACAAAGACCATGAACCAACTGAGAATAGTATCTGACACCACATAAGCAAACACACAAAAAAGCCACAAAAGAAATCTAACTGTTCTCTGAATATCTTCCATTAACATGATTAACAAAAACTAAACTTCTTTAGTTGGCCTGGGAACCATGCCCATCTTGCCCCCTCCTAGCTTGCCTTCAGCCACCTTCTCAAGAGATAGGCCGCACATCTGAACTTCCATCTTTTGTAATGGTGAAATAGAGCAATTAGATGGGGAAGAATCAGTATCAGAATGAACATCAACCTCAAAATCAGATTCTTTAAGTATACTGCTAGAAGATAAAATATGTGATATACCTGCTATTCTTTCAAAAATTTTCACAGATTTGCCCCTAGGCTTTCCAAATCCCATCCTTGGATCTAGCTCCATGCAACCTTCAGAAGAGACCCTAAACCTTGAATTATGCCTCCTCTCAGGTTCAAAGAGGATGGTCTTTCCATCCCTCTTCTTAACAGGAGTTTTGGGGAGTATAAAAGCAACTGGCTTTAATGGCGATGGGGAGCTTTGCTGTTGAAGAGTTTCCACAAGTGAGGAGCCAACAACTTCAACCTTTAGAGACAGAATAGCTAGGGGAGTTGGTGACTCTAGTGAAAAGTCTGATGTAAGCATGACATCAACATTAATATTCTGCGCGCCTTGCTTCCATGGCCCAACTGGAGGCCTCACCCGAATAGGCCGAGTAAAAGGAGCAACAACTTGAATTGGCTTTGGAACAGCTGAGCCCTTCACCCTGTCAACCAGCTGTTTCAGCAACTTTGATCTCAAAACAAACTCCTCTATCATTCCCTACATCTGATTTGAAATTGAGAACTGAGGTGGCTAGTGATGAGAATTATCAGCAAGCAGAAAAATCTACATATTTTCTCCGGCACCATGTGAGCTCACCCCGATTTACTAGTAGCTTGTTGATTCTCTGCTTGCTGATCCCAGTGCCCCCAACCATCATCTTGCACTTGAGGTTGTTCTGGCTCCCAAGCAGGGCCCTGATGTGGAGGGGCATCAGGTGCAGGTGGAGGGACACCCACAGGTTGCAACTCCTCACCTTGCGGCTGGGGATCCACAAAATCATTGTCTAGCACAAAGAATCCAAAGGTCCAGGATTCTCCTTGACTGTCACACCCCGAAGTTTGCGTTCCAGGTAAAATTCGTCAATTAAATCGCGTAAAACAAATTGTTTCTTTTTAACCTAGAGCAAATTCCAATTTAAAAATACATTTAATCAAGTGGAAATGGCATGGTGGGATTTTTCTTGAGTTCCCCATGGTAAAATACACTAACAGGATTTTTAGTGGAATTTTCAGAGCCCTAGAAATAATTTTAATCAATTAAAAACCTCAAGCGCAATAAATAAATCCTTGGGAAGATTCTTTTTCCTTTTCTTTTTCTTTTTCCTCCTTTTTGGGTCGTCGGCCCGCTCCCCTCCCCTTCCCGGGCCGGCCCAAGGCCGCCCGCGCGCGCTGCCGCTTCCTCCCGGGCTGGCCCAAGGTCGCCCAGCAGCCCCGCGCCCCTTCCTTCTCGGGCCGGCCCAAGCCGCCGCGCCTCCCCGCGCCCTTCCCCTTCTCGGGATGGCCCGAGGCCGCGGCACGAGCGCCCGAAGTCCGCGCCACCTCCCCGCGCCTCCCGTGCCGCTGACCGGTGGGGCCGCCGCGTCGGGCCGTCTCCGACTCGGCCGGCCGACGCGCCGCCGCATTTTCCGGCAGGACTCCCGCGCCGCCCTAGCCCCGGGCCCTATTTATTTTTGCGCCTGTGACCCCCTCTCCCGTTTCCCCAAGCTGCCGCCGCCTCCCTAACCCTAGCGCCACCGTCGCCGACGCCCCCTTCGCCTCCGGTGAGCGCCGCCGCCTCCTCCCTCTCTCCCCTCTCCCGGCCGTCGTGCACGCCGCGCCCCGCTCGGCCGCCGCTCGCGCACCGCGCCACTCCGCAGCCGCCTGCGCCCGCACCCGCTCCGCCGCTTGGCCACCGCTCTGCCGCCGCCCACGCCGCTCGGCCGCCNTGGCATCGCGTCGGCGCCGCGTGCGCCGCGTGGCCGCCATGTCGCCGTGCCGCCCGCCGAGTGGCTGCCGCGTGGCCGCCGCGATGGCGCCACTTCTGCGCCACGTGGTGCACCGCCGCCGCCGGCCGATGGACTCGGTCCACCGTGGACCGAGGCCCCCTTGCCACCGACAGGTAAGGCCCACCTGTTGGGGCCGCCGCCGCCGCCGTCAGCATGACATCAGCGATGACGTCAGCCCTAGCCGCTGACTTCAGCGATGATGTCAGTCCTAGCCGCTGACGTCAGCCCTAATAGTTTATTGCGTAATAATTGATTAAGGATTTTTCTGTTTATAGTAAAAACACAGTTAATCTTCCAAAATTCATAACTAATATATCCGGACTCCGTTTGAGTCCGTTCAAGTTTCAAAAAATTCATAAAAATGTCTAGAATCCAATTAAAATGGTTTTGTTCTCTGTTTCAGTAGACTTTTAGCCTGTTTGCTTATGTGTTTAGTTTGTCGTTTAGATTCCGGTAATTCCGACTCTCTGGTTTACTTCGAGGTCGTTGCCGAGGTCGACCCAGCGTAGGAGCAAGGCAAGTCATGCTTCACATTGATCATATTGTTCCTAAATTTACAAATACCTTATTTTTCTGTAAATGCTGCATTATTTCATAATGTCATTTTATGTGGGTTTTTACCTATTGTACTCAGCCAATTATATTGGTTATCTTGTACCTTTGATAACTTGAGTAATTAATTCTTTATTTGCTGATTTAGGAGTGCTTAGCCATGCTTAGCTAATTTAGCTCACTAAAGGGGATCACCTTAAATAATTAATTAATGTAGTCCCTATGGTGACACTTCGGTTTAGGAGCCACCATGGTAATAATATTTAATTAAAATATGCTAATGGTGGGTTGTGAGCACATGGTTTTGATGGTCGTGCTCATGACAATTAAGGACCGGTTCGCGGGAAACACTGGAAGAATTATCGTACTTTCCACAAGCCAGCGTCGGTAATGGCTGGATTTGTAGTATAGTTTTTTCCTAGCCGACGTACCCAGGCGAGGGTGGGCGTGATGGAGTTGGGTCGGCGGGGGTGTACCCGTTGATCGGCTGCCGGATTCACCTAGGCACGAGAGGGGGCTGCCTACCTTGGTGTAAAGGTAGGGGCAAAACCTGAAGTGTGGTGCGCTTGGTTAGGAAGGGTTGTGTGAAGGGTCCTATCACAGCTCCTTTTCCGGTGTACCGTGGTGGTATGTCGGCGCACGGTAACGTGTTTTGGGACTGTCTCTTGTGGGTACAGTTGTACACCTCTGATCAGGGTAAAACTATTCGAATAGCCGTGCCCGCGGTTATGGGCGATCAACCATATTCACCGTGATTAGTTACATTTTCTAATAACCTGACTTAATGGAACTGGTGTAGTTCAGATGGATGGTTTGGGCCTGTTGCAACGTGGTGTAGCATTGGACAGTGATGGTTCAATGTTGATTAATTAACTCAATTGTTTTTACTATATTCAACTAATGTCTTTAAATGCGTATTTTATGCAAATAACCTCTTTAGCCCTCCTTTGTTACTACTTGCATCATTATTTTCCTTTCCGGTATGACTTGTTGAGTACAGTGGGTAGTACTCAGTCTTGCTTTATTTTTCCCCCACATCAGAGTTGGAGTATGTATTAGACGAAGACTTTTCAGAAGAGTAGGCTTCTGGCTATCGTCAAGGATGCCTGTGGAATGGAATTGCTACGTTGCGAGTGTCTAGTTAACTAGAATAGCTTGTTTATTTCTTTTTCCGCTGCATTTATGTAAGAGATTTTTATGGTGTTTGTAAGACGTGGATCTGTATGGCAACTTTGTCGTTTGTGTACCCTGGCTGGTCCTGGACAGGGATTTTAATACACATTCTGCTTGGAATTTGGGTTAGCGAATTTCTGGGTGTGACATTGACCTCCCTGGTTCGGGATCTATTTGAATACAATTCTCTTGGGCACCAAATCAACATCATCAAAATAAGCCCTCAACATCACCCTCCCTGGGATAGCATCAACCTCTTGTCGCTCGAGAAATATAACTTGTGCGAAAGTCTATAAGATAACCCAAAAACATGATCCAACCAACTCTATCACCATGAGCAGCTCTCCAGTTAGCACCTCTATCATGATTGACAAAATGAACCAGATGTGCACCATTGTAATGAAAACCAAAAGCCACAACTAAAGTGTCTCTAATGAGGGTTGATCCAACAGCAAACAAACCAATCCCTAGTGGGTGCGCAGAGTAATGAGTAACCATAATACCTAGCTCATTCTAAAGATAGTTCCATATCTACAACCTGTGGACATCCCATTCATCTTCATGAACTCCCGGCTCAATCTTAGCCAGCATGTATGATTAATGCCGGTGTTGTGGCGTTGGAACCGTCAAGTCTGCCCAAGGCAAACAATTAGGGCTTCCATCTTGAACATACTGGGCAGCATCAAGAAGTCGCCCTAGATTGAAATTGATATTGGCCATGGAGGAAGATTGATTGGGGAGATTAGATTGAGAGGTCGGATTGGGGTTTTTGGCAAGCACAGTAACCAGACAAGAAGGAGGCAAAAAACTAGAGACAATAGGTTTGTTAATGTCCTTTCGCAATGGAGCCACCTTAACTACCCACTTCTAACATGCTTTATTCTTTTGGGCCAAACACTGATGGGCCTTATGGCCATACGCATAACAAGATTTACATCTTATCGGATTAAAACAACTAAAAACTCCATGATCCCGCCCAAAACAACGTGTGCAGATCTAATCCTTGATTGTACGAGGAGATTGTTTCTTTGAATTGGAAGGAAAGTTTTCCAATTGATCAAAAACCGAAATACAATTCGGCACATTAAAATCTCAACGATCTTTCACAGAAAGACTCAAGGATTTAGAATTGGAATTTGACAAACTTTGCCTAAGAGTGTCAAAAACCTTATGAACAGAAATCACATGAGAATTTTTCGACTTCTTAGAACAAATGACATTGGCAAACAAAAGCTTAGGCTTGAAAAGAGAATTCTGTCAATACCTCTTGTTGTTGGGAATAACATTAATCCACTCTTTCTCTTTTTCAATAATCCATTGTCAATACTCCTTATACCAATCTGGACCCCCATTTCTCCAAAGATGACAGAATAATTTGAAATAATCACAGGAGAACGACTTCAAAGAACAAATGCGCAACCCAATATGTTTATTGGCTACCAGAAAACGGAAGCAACTATTTTGCAAAAGATGAATTACTCTATGGAAGAACATAGCTTACTAGAGAAGGCTGGTGAAGTTAGAGGATTAGCTGAATTAGAAAAGTGAATGAGGTGAATAATCCAATGAACTTATCAGAGGTGTTAGTCAACAACACAAATAAACAATGGGCATAGGAGAGGAGATACGGAAATTTGATGACGCCTGCCAAAGGTGACGTTTTACAAGGATAAGAAAACCATGGGCATGGAAATAAGAGGTGATGAGAGAAAAAGTGGTGGCAGCAGGGGGGGTAGTGGACTAAGTGGGCTAGTGCTCAGTTTTATATTGCTAGGTTAACATTTCAAACAGTTGAACTTTTATATTTGAGTCCCTGTAATTTTACATTGAGGTTCTTGAGCTGGTTTTAGTTAAAAAAAAGAAAAAAAAAGAAAAGACAGGAAGGTGCTTAAACAAAAATAAAAGAAAAGCCGCACGGAAAAACAAGAAGAAAGAAAGAAAGAAAAGAGAAAATCAGTTGTTATCTTTGAGTTTGCTTTTGTATATCAGAGTTGAACTTGAGTTGTTCCAAGTGCTATCTTGTGGTACTGTTTGTGTCTAGGCTCGTGTCTCTAGTACGTTCTATCCTTGGACCAGCACGATACTGATTTTGAACGATTATTCAACTTTGCATTATCAGATTTGAGCATTTGTTATTCCTTTGCTACATATTTAAGCTTACCCAGAGCTCCACAGATTTGATTGCAGTCATACAGCAAGTGTTTTCCATGGCATCGATATATCCAACCTCCATTGGGGTGTTTGGTTGAATCGGTGTGCTCACCATTCCGCTTGCTTTGGTAAGATCTTGTAAGAGCTTGGTTAAAAGCTTAAGTGTATGTGATATTTGAGCCTCCATTACCTAGTAGTTGATAGGAGCGTACATATTCTTATGTATGTTTTTTGTTTGCTACTAACCATGGCAGGGTTACGCAAAGGGATACAAGATAGTCATGCTCAACATTGACTTCTTCACCTTCGACGAGATATGACGACTTCTTCACGTGATGCATATGAGGTACCTGATTATAATTTTGCACGAGTTGAATCTAAATTACCATTCTATGATGGTAAGTACGATTCTGTTGCTTATGTTGATTGGGAGCTAGCAGTAGACAACGAATTTAATAAACATGATTTTTTGGATGCTCAAATGATTAAGACTGCTAGTAATAAGTTTACCTCTTCTGCATTCTTTTGGTGGAGTCATGTTAGTAATAAACCTGAAACTTGGGATACAAGATGATTCTGATCAACATCAATTTCTTCACCTTCGACGAAATGTGACGACTTCTCTACGTGATGCATGAGGTACCTAACTATAATTTTGCACGAGTTGAATCTAAGTTACCATTCTATGATGGTAAGTACGATTCTGTTGCTTACATTAATTGGGAGTAGCAATAGACAACGAATTTGATAAACATGATTTTTTGGATGCTTAAATCATTAAGGCTACTAGTAATAAGTTTACCTCTTCTGCATTCTTTTAGTGGAGTCATGTTAGTAATAAAGTTGAAACTTGGGATGAGTGCAAAACCATGATGAGAAAGCGTTTTGTGAGTTCTGATTACAAATGTATTCTTTTTGATAAATTAGAACATCTGAAATAAGGTGATAGAACTATTAAAGAGTATATCTATGAATTTAAAGTTTGTATCATCTACAATGGTCTAAAAGAATGCAATGAGAACACAATGCGTAGATTTTTCAAGGGGCTTAATTCTGAAATTCAGATTATGCTTAACTAATGTGACATATAATCATATTGGACACCTATTCATGCTTGCTCCTAGCATTGAGAGTCAAATCATATCAAATGCGAGAAAGCATGAACAATGTGATTTATCTCCTTTTCTGAATATCCTATATCCTTGTGCAATGATGATGTGCAAACATTGGAAGAGCAATCTTTTGTGTCTCTTGTTACTAACATTATGCAAGGAGTTCAAAACATTCCACAAAAGGAAGAGAATGATGTACTTGAGAAAAAAGAGGAAAAATGAAGCACCTGCGATGTCTGAAAACAGTTTGCATGGTAAATTAAATGGTGCTAAGACAAATGAAGGTGAGTATTCTCAAGCTGAGCTACATATGCCCATTTTTCATGCTATACTAGAGCAACCATTAGTGGAACCAATTGCTGAGATTCCTTTGTCACAAGTTGATTTGTTTGTTGTTCCTTGTGATAAAGAAGAGTTGTGTGATAATGCTTCACTTATATCCATGCCGCAACTAAAGAATGAACATGCTATTTCTATTGTTAATTCTTTCTGCGCTAATTTTAAGCATGTGGTTCATTGCTAATGAAGTTGATGAACGTGAATTGCTATCATCTGTAAATACTTTGGGCTATATTTTATTTGATGACTTTTGTGAGCTCAATAATTTGAAGGAGAAATTATTTGCTATTAATTTTTCATGTCCAACTAGTACTATATTTCATATCTTTGATGAATATAATGATAGAGGAATATATTTGGTGCATAGAGTTTACATATGTTTGGATTTAGAACCTCCTGTAGATGTGGATAAAAATTATAAGCTAGAGAGACATGTTATTACTAATCATGCTACTTTGAGTTTTTCTAGTTTTGAATGGAAGAAATAGATTGTTTTAAATGGACTAGGCGAAGAGCACCATATGAAAAAACCGAGGACGGTTTTCCGTGAAGACAGGGAGGATGATGTGACCATGACTACTATTGATATAACCATTGCTCACATCACAGGTCAACCGGAAGATGTCAAGACTGAGCTGTCCATGTTCTGCAATCCAATTCAGCCACCTGTTACACTGCTGAGTTCAAATGGCCGCCAAATATGCATACAAGCTTCATTTTGGACCCATAAGTACTTGATGGAAAGATCTTGGAGTCCCATGAGTACTTGATGGAAAGATCTTAGAGTCCTATTTCTAGTGGATCCAATCTTATCTCTAAATTCCATATCAGTCATTCGAAATTAAAGAAACAAGGTATTGCGTCACCTATAATGGGCCTATGGGGTTGTAACTTCATCTGAGACCCCGGCCCAAGTGAGCCCCATGTGGGGTGCGCCCATGGAGCACGACCCTAGGGACCCCTTGGTCCCAATCTACCCTTTAAGGTTACTCGGGTTTTAAGCCCAAGTGAGCCCCATGTGGGGTGCGCCCGTGGAGCACGACCCTAGGGACCCCTTGGTCCCAATCTGCCCTTTAGGGTTACTCGGGTTTTGTTTAAATTAAAGTAGCTAGGTACCCCTTTAGAGTTTCTCGGGTTTTGTTTAGATTAAAGTTTAGCTTCGCTACTTTGCCGTGTAATCCCGTGATCGTTTAGATCGCCGATTTGCTCGTTACGGAACCCCAACTTATCATTTGTAGTCAATTCCTATTTGTAATTCAGATTGCTTTTATTGTGTTCTTACTTATTTCTTCGATTTGCTTGTAAGAATAAGGTTGATCTGCACCGGTAAGATCAACAACCCACGAAAAGGTGTATCGATCGCTAAGGCGTAACACAACAACGTCTAGCAGATCCCTGAGCATATTAAGTGGAGTTCAATGTTTATCAGATATCTTTAATAGCTAGATCTTAATTTTATACGAATTTAGCAATTTGAACTGACTGATTATTAGTTAGAATGAATTACTTACTTTCTAAGTTTCAAAAGATTTAAAGCATAAAGAGAAATTATTTATGGATTATGGTCTTCGCGAATTGACGACCGGGATCTAGTTGACCTAGGGTTGATCAGGATCAGACGACCGAGATTGATGTGGTATAGGGTTCCAGGATGACTGCCACGTGGCGGTGGCGGCTGATGTGTACTTGCCGGCGGCGAGCGGCAGGGACACCGGCATTCCACGGCATGCGGCGGCGGTAACCGAGGGCACAGGATGACGAGCATGGCGAGGCGGATTCACCCAGAGGTGGTGCGACGACGAGTGGTGACGGACGACAACGTGCAACGAGGTGGAAGCGATAGCTGTTTCGGGTCGACGGCGAAGACGGGAGATCCGGTGATGGACGGCGACCATGGACTGGCGGACGGGGTGCGTCTGCTCCTTGGATGACGCACACATATAGAAAATAAAAGGGATCTTATAATCAACCGACCTGAACTTAATAGACGGAGATAATATTATCCTAACAAAATAATACGCTAATCAAATTGTTGTTATTATCTTCTCTTGATTTCGGGTGATGCCTGCTGGTGGACCCCATCCTAATGCTAATGATCGTAGAGGAAAAATGTCACGTAGCTTATGGACGGCAACCATCAAACAGATAAAAACCACAGCATAATTAGCTGGTTGACTTCCTAATCCTATCTTATCTCTGGGATTATCGCCTGAAAAATCTCCATGGTCAGTTTCCTTTAACCGTGGTAGTATTCCTTGTTAATTGCTAATTTAACTCCAACAAGTATAACTGAAATAATCTCCTTGAACTCTACAATTGAACTAACCTCCATTTGTTCCATGCATGTGCATGCATTTGCACGCACGCCTCCTGGATCAAACGTTATAATGTCACATTCCTGAACACATATAATTTGTTCTTGCTTAGATCGTACTACCTCTGTATCTTTAGGATGGATCTGGGCCGAAAAAGAAAGGGGGCCGACCGACCGGTGTATTCTTGGGCCAGCTGGCCTATTTCTCCTACCTGGCCAGCCTCGACAACTTCCATTCCAACCACCTTCAAATCCTAGTGTAAAAAACCGGATCAAATCGTCGGTCGAACCAGCAACCTCTCCGATCTACGGGCGAGAACAGACCAATCCATCCTAATGATACAGGTCACATGGCCATTCGACAATATGGGCCAAACAGAAGGCCCAAATCATCCACATGAAGGCCCAGCCCGTATATTGTGAAAAAAAAAAATGGAAAACAAGCGGCCGAGAGTCACATATGTAACGTTCCTCTAGCCCACCCAGTAGTATAATACTAGTGCTATATTAGAAAACTTTGATCTATTTGACCAGTTTTTGACCAGTAACTGAACCGAACAAATCGATGCTCACAATTTTGCAGCTTCCATACTCCATTACAAAACATTAAGGCCCTGTTCAAATCTGCTATAGAGAGCAGATAAAGTTTCAGATATTCGTGACACGCTTTTCAAACTGCTAAACGGTGCGTTTTGTGCCAAAATTTCCTATATGAAAGTTGTGCTAAAATATCAGATAAATCAAATTTTCAAGTTTGTAATAATTAAAACTTAATTAATCGCACGTTAATGTCACCAGTAAGCAAGAAGGAAATGGTTTTGTCTAGTGGAGGACGGCAAACCTTTGACGTCTACAACGCTTTTAAGAGCTCGAGGTAGCTAGGTGCCTAGGTGTCCCATACGAGGTAGGTGGCAGACCTACATGGTGTGGTTGCGGAGTAGGAGGCTCCCATGGCGCGGCCATGCATGCGTAGCCTCTTAGTGGCGAGTTCCCGTTCAGAGTCCGCTTGGAGGTCCATGGCTTTGTGGGCACCAATCTCCCCAACATGGTGACTGAGGCTGCTGGAGGCAGTGTGGTGCATGCTTGTCAGGAGGCCGCCTACAGGATGATGACCAGGATCAACGACAGGCACTACTACGTCTTCTGCGCCTCTGTGTATCGCTACCACCCTCGTCGTTCTGCCAACAGCGACGTCAGCACCTTCCACCCGACGACTACAGAGAATGACACCACTTTCGGACGGATGTGCTCGGTGATGAGGGGATTGGACCGGATGCACGCCGACCTCCACAAGGCATCCAAGGCTCTCAACGACCAAAAGTTGATCAAGATTGGCCGCTTGGAGGATGAGGTTGCTTGGCTCAAGGCCGAGAATGCTAGGCTGCAGGGACGCCCGGCGACAGGTGGACTCAGGATTCGCACCACGCCCAGGAAGAGGACCACAGCCCCAATGCGTATCCAGCTTGCACCAAGGAACCCACCACTCACTCCAGCACAAGAGCAAGGCAAGTCATGCTTATTCACTTGAACATATTGTACCTAAATTGCGAATGTCTCATTTTTCTCTAAATACCGCATTGTTTTATAATGTCATTTATGGGCTTATTTACCTATTGTACTCAGTTTTATATTTCAATTATCTTATTCTTTTGATAGCTTGAAAAGTAATTTGAGTAGTCGCTATGATAGAACATGCTTAGCCCTGCTTAGTAACATTAGCACATTAAAGAGATCACTAATGTCTCATTATTACTTAATGTTGGTTATTTAATGTCAGCTCACGATGGTTAATCATGAATGATTAAATAATTAGTCCAACTAAAACTTGGATAATGGTGGGTTGTGAGCACATGGTTTTGATGGTCGTGCTCATGACAATTAAGGACGGGTTTGCGGGATACCCTGGAAAAATTATCGTACTTTCCACAAGCCAGCATGGGTAATGGCTGGACTTGTAGTATGACTTTTTCCTAGCCAACGCATCCAGGCGAGGGTGGGCGTGATGGAGTTGGGTCGGCGGGGGTTTACCCGTTGATCAGCTGCCAGATTCACCTAGGCACGAGAGGGGGCTGCCTGCCTTAGTTTTAAATGTGGGGGCGAAACCTGAGCTGTGGTGCGCTTGGTTAGGAAGGGTCGTGCGAAGGGTCCTATCGCAGTTCCTTTCCGGTGTACCGTGGTGGTATGTCGGCGCACGGTAACGTGTTGTGGGACTGTGTCTTGTGGATACAGTTGTACACCTTTGATCAGAGTAGATCTATTCGAATAGTCGTGCCCGCAGTTATGGGCGATCAACAAGATTCACCATGATTAGTTACACTTCTAATAATTTACCTAATGGAACTGGTGTAGTTCAGGTGGTGTTTTGGGCCTGTCGCAGCGTGGTGTAGCGTTGGACAATGATGGTTCAATTTTGATTAATTAATTCAACTGTTTTACCGTTTTCAACTATTGTTTTTAAATGCGTATTTTATGCCAATAATCCCCTTTAGCCTCCTTTGTTATTACTTGCATCATTACTTTCTTTCCAGTATAACTTGTTGAGTACAGTGGGTAGTACTCAGTCTTGCTCAATTTTCCCCCACATCAGAGTTGGAATACGTGTCAGATGAAGGCTACTCAGAGGAGTAGGCTTGTGCTTGCCGTCAAGGATGCCCGTGGAATGGAGTTGCCACGCTGCGAGCGTCCAGTTAATTAGAATCGCTTGTTTCATTTTTTCGCTGCATTTTTGTAAGAGATTTCTATGGTGTTTATAAGACGTGGATCTGTATGTCAATTTTGTCGTTTGTGTACCCTGGCCGGTCCTGCACAGGGATTTTAATACACATTCTGCTTGGAATTCGGGTTAGCGAATTTCTGGGCGTGACAGGTTGGAGTCAAAGGTGCTACCTTGTGTGTGGTGACGTTGGCAATCATAACCCTCAAAAACTTTTGTAATCATAGAGGTGTTTGTGAAGGTTGTAATTTGTAGGTGTGGGAGCTTAGAGCGAAATCCTTGCTTAATTTCCGACTTATCCTTGCGACGTCAACACCTATGTGCACAATTTCCCTCCTTGGAGGCGTCGTCGTGGTCCTTCCTACTGTTCCTTCATTTGTGTCAACATTGAGTTCAAGTATTCTAGGTGGGTGTCGACAACGTCTATGTTATATCCTCCTTGGAGGCTTCGCATCGAAGGATGTGCTCCATGTTTGGGTAGGTTGTTGAGGTTGATGATTACCATAGGAAGTTGGTGGCGAAGGTGCTCGATCGATTTTGCAATGAACACTGCAACAATGACTTCTGACAAGTCTAAGTTAATTGCGTTGCTGCCACTACTACATAACCCCTTATTGGTACCGGTTGGGAACCGGATATAGGTGTCGGTTTCTTAGCCGATACCAATTTGGCGACATCAATGCCCAACCACATAGGTGTCGATTCTAAAACCGACAACTATAGAAATTATACGTGCCGGTTTTTACCCCACAACAGACACCTATAGATTTCAATGAAATAAAAAAAAGAGCATGATGGAGCTCGACCCGACGGCCGGTGGCAAGGCGCTCGGCGAGGAAAGGAGTACGACTGCCTCCACCTTCACCTCCTTCCTGGTCGCCGACCGCCGCCTTGCCCTCCATATCGGCCTTCTCTACCACCGTCGCTGGATCCAGAGGAGGAGAAGGGAGGGCAGGGGAAAGGGGGTGAGGGCGGACGAAGAGGAGGAGAGAGGGCCATGGGAGAGAAAAGAGGCCAGCGAGCCTCCTTTTCCACCTCCAGCTCCTTCCCAGCCGCTGGCCACCACCTCACTCTTCGCGCAGGTCTTGTCTACCACCGCCGCCATCGCCAGACCTAAAGGAGGAGAAGGGGGAGGCGGATGCAGATGGTGGGCGACCTCCACCACCACCGCTATCGACTCCATCGCCAGATCTAGAGGAGAAGAAGGGGGGAGGCGGATGCAGAGGAGAAGGGGCGGCGGTGCAGCTAGAGGAGGGTGGAGAGGAGGAGTACGAGACAGAGGGGATGGGAGTGGATAATGTTTAGAGTGTGGGAGCGATTTTTATCATGGTGGCCATGGCGCTGGCTCGGCTCGGGTGGTGGTTTTTAAAAAGACCGACACTTATAGGTACCGGTTTTTATAAGCAACCGGTACCAATACTAGAAAATAGACGCAGCCTTGCCGCATAATGGCCAGCTAGTATGAAATAAATAATATGTGCTTATAGGTAACCCTAATTTCTTTATCTATTTAATGCCTAAAATAAAGATGCCAATTGAATTGGTGTGATATGTTTCAATATATATTTGTGGTGATACTTTTATGAAAAAAAAATGCAATCACATATAATCGTTTTCTATACGTAATCCTTTTAATTGCTTATATTGAAATTATGAATTATTTAAGCTTTTAGAAAACTCTTACCAAAGTCATACACATTTTTCGACAAAAAAATGAAAAATGTGTTTAGTTCTAAAAACATGGGTAAATGAAAGTTTGGAAACAAATGGCCACAGGCCCACCGTGGGCCCATCAAGAGAAGAAGAAATTAAGTTACATCCAATCGAAAATTATAATCAAGCAAAAGAATGTATATACTAGTGCATTTAAAAAAAAAGGATCGCCTTACCTGGAAGAGACACATGAAAAATGGCAAACATAGAAATTATTCCCAGTGATAAAATAAAAGGATTTATTGGAAATTTTTGTAAGCAATGTGGATAATCAGATTTATAATCTGTGGAAAAAGGTAGGCTCTTTGAGGTTTTCTCTCTATTTCAATTTGATCATTACCTAAGCTTTTTAAGGTTTTTTAAAAATAATCATCATCTGTAGACAGGATTAATTTCTATTGTTTAACCCATGCAAGCGAATTAATTTCTGGTGGACATGAAGCGACAAAACACCTTAATCGATCAGGATTAATTTTAAAATGATGAATATTTTGATGTTTTTAGTCTTGATGCTCTTTGAGAGGGGGATGATTAAACTAGAATGAAGGGAGTATTCTTTAGGCCTTATTCGCTTAATCCTGATGAGAATGGGATTGAAGAAAAGTAATTTCACACCTTAATACTCTCCAAATCCCCACAATTCCGTTAATACCCTTCAAACCGAACATAACATTATTTCCCAAGAGCCAAGTAATTTAACTCATTCACTTTTTTCTAGACAGTTGACTTGTGTGCTGGTTGTCTAGTACTCAAAGCTCAAGTAGTATATGTGACCGCTGGGCGCATTGGCTCTAGCACATTGGATGGGAACTGCTGGTGACTCTAATGAGGACACATGGCAGATTTCTAGATGGGATCTAGCTGAAAATATATATTGCCACGTGGCCTAATTGGCTGCAAGATTGCAGACCCAGAATTCGGTATTTGAAATATTATAGGTGTCGGTTTTTTTAAAAAAAATACCTATAATATAAGTGTTAAAAAACTAGGATCTATAGTTATAGGTGCCAATTTTTATTTAGATTTTACATCCTACAAATGTAAGAAACGATAATAGATATTAGTTTTAAATAAACCAGCACCTATAAGCCGTACCTATGAATTATTTTATAGTAGCGTACAAAAAATTGTTTTGTTTTCTCTATGTGTATTTTTTTGGTTTGCTATAATTAGGCTGAGTTCGCAACAATGTGTTCCCCACGCGTACAGTGCGCACGGGAAACGGAACGGTCTATTAGCGCGTGATTAATTAAGTATTAGCTTTTTTTTTTCAAAAATGGATTAATTTAATTTTTTTAAGCAACTTTTGTATAGAAACATTTTGCAAAAAAACACCATTTAAAAGTTTAAAAAACATACGTGTGGAAAAAGTATCGTGCGCGAGAAACATGATGCCGAACACAGCCTTAATCGTGCAATACAGTCATAAGGTTTTCGGACCCGATTTCCTTTTATGAACTTGATCATCTCTCTTCTTCTTTTTGTTAATGAAAAGCAGCAACTCGGTTTCTTAAAAAAAATTTACAGATCCATGTACCGCTTTGGGAATAAAAGTGGACAGACAAAAAAGTTCAAGAACACGAGACCGTACAGCATACATCTCTCATAAGTTGAAACAAGTCCTCATGAACGAAAACTAGTTAAAGAAATCTCGACAGGTTGGAACAACAGAATATTTATTGAAAAATCTGAACAAGATTAGAGAAAATTGATAAGAATTACGAACACGTTAATTAATTGGCATCAAAATGTCGTAGCACAGCATATAACATACATACATTTCTCATAATAAGTAGTACAACAACGACACCGGGGCTGGACATCACAAAATTTTATGTCTCTGAAAATAGTTTTTCTTGTGGTCGGAGGCTGCAGCAAGGCTGCAACGAGGTGCTGCAGGAGATTGAGGGCGCGTCCGCACGATGACATGGTCAAGATGAGCAGGACAACGATCATGGCCGAGGTTATGCCGGTGATTGCCGATCAGGCCCGGCCCTTGGGGGGGGGGGGGCCAAAGGGGCCGGCGTCCCAAGCCCAAAATCTGGATGGGCCCCCTAGGTACCAGTACGTAGTAATAGGTAAACGTCGTTTCGTTCCGCGGTCAGCGAAATCACGCGTCCCGGCGTCCGCAGAGCCGCGACTTTTCTCCTGCGTGGCTGCGTTTCTTCCTTCCGTTCCGTGAGCGTGAGGGCCTGGCAGTCTGGTGGAGTGGTGGCGACCATCCTGATTCCATCTACGAGAGA
This sequence comes from Oryza officinalis, assembly GCA_008326285.1. Classification (NCBI taxonomy): domain Eukaryota; kingdom Viridiplantae; phylum Streptophyta; class Magnoliopsida; order Poales; family Poaceae; genus Oryza; species Oryza officinalis. The sequence goes on along the minus strand of BDMV01000011.1, from coordinate 16,814,852 downwards.
AAGGGCCCTTCCCTGATCCTGATGATCTCCTGATCCCCCAGCAACTGGAGCTGATCAGCTGATCATCCATAATCCATTCATCCGATCCGGACTGATCCAACAGACAGACAGCAGCGCCAGGCAATAGCGTACAGCAAAGGTAGATGATTAAATTACTTACTATTGTTTCTTGATTGATCCTTACTTTACGAAATTGTAGTTACTAATTATTTTAAATAGTAGTATTAGTCGTATTATTATGTTTATATAAAAAGGTCCAAAATTTTAGCATCGTCCCAGGTTCAAAAATCCTTAGGACCGGCCCTGTTGCCGATCATGGCTGCAGCGACCACTAGGTATAGGTAGTTAGCTGCATTTTTCTCTCAAAGGTGTGTCACAAGCTTTAGAGCCAGTTATAAAAAAAATTAAATTGATTTTGGGCCTAATACTGGGCTTTTGAGCAGGCCTAAAAATTTTCCTTCCGTCAGTGCTACAGAAAAGATTTTTCCGAACGAAAACTCTTATAGATTATAGACAGATCGTAATTAGTCGCGCCTGCAAAAATCGGCCCTCATTTTCGCATATGGCTTCTTTAAAGACCCGTATGCAAAAATCAATTTTTACAGACGAGCCTCTTTAATAGATCCGCATGTGAAAATAAGCCTATTTTCATAGCTGGACCTCTTAAGCGATCGTATGTGATAATACATTTTCACAGACGGGCCTTTTAAAGACCCGTCTACAAGTCTAACCGCCCTCCTCTTTCCCTCTCATCATATTCAAAAAAGTTTTCAAGTCACCTTCTTTCTTCCTTATCTTCTCACTTCCTCTCCTCCTCTCATTTCTCATCTCTCTCTCTCCCTCATCTTCCTCTTTCGAGCGACGGGCGGGAGCGGCCGGTGGCAACAGGCTCGCTCGGGAGCGACGGTAGTAACTATGGCGACAGCGATGGCGGCTGGCGGATTCGGTGGCGCCTTCCTCGGGAGTGGCTGCAGCGACGACGATGGCGGGTAGCGACGGTGGGTGGCGACGGATCCAGCAGCGCCGTCCTCGGGAAGGACAGATCCGTCATCCTTGGGAACAGCTGCGGCGATGACGATGGCGGGTGACGAGGGCGGCGGGAGGGGCTGATCCGGCGGCCCCTCCTCCTTCCACGCAGATTTGTCGGCGGTGGCGACGGGAGGAGGACGACGGTGGTGACGGTGATGGGAGGACAAGGGCGCCGACGCCGACACCGACGATGGGAGGGCGAAGACGACGATGAGAGGACGAGGATGACGACGTCGGTGGCAACGAGAGGATTATTGGGTTAGGGTTTTGAAGTAGGTTTTTCATTTTTTGATTTTTTATATTTTTTGCAATTATTTCTTTTCGCGTGCGGACGGCTTAAGCGGTCGCATGCGAAAATCGAATTTTTGTGTGCGGGTGTGTCACCCACTTAAAAAAATAGTGATTTTTGCAGGCATTTTTTGACATACGGGTGGCTAAACCGAACGTAAAATTAGGATTTGATCGTATAGAAACATGCTTTTTGTAGTAATGCGCATTTCAATTTCAGCTCTCGGATTTGTTGAAAATTAGCAACGCAGCCGCAGGAAGTAAAAATCGAAGGTTTGTTTTTTCCCCGTACAGCTTGAGTATGCGGCAGCGCATGCAGAGGGATCCTTCCTCAATTGCTTGCGTAAACAACAATCTAACTAACTTTCTAATTTCAGCAGCTAACGCTATTTATCAACATACAGGGTGCTCAACACTTGTGATCGAATCAACGATTGATCAATAGTACTATCACATCAGCGCACAGTCTCTCTCTGACTAAGTGTCTCTTCTTACGGAAAAAAACAGGATGTAACATTTTAAGAATTACTAATAAAAAACTTAAACATAGGTTAATATAATTTTCAAAAACAGTTTTCCTATAAAAAATATTTTAGAAAACATATCGTTTAAATGTTTGAAAACATGCTGATGAAAATAGGGATAGAAATAAGGTGTTGCCGAACACAGCCTTACACGATAAGGAAAATGACACGAAGGTCACCAAGTATGGCCTTGAGACCTACTGCAAGGTGGACAAGGTGGACAGTGGTTTTTCCCCAGATGGTAAATTAATTTCCCATGTAAAAGACGTAGAGGTAGCATCTGCTGCCGAAATCTGCTCCGGCAAGCTTCTGCTTCTACACCGGCCATCATCATGTCCCCAACGGCAATTTTCAAGGTTTGGCTCATACTTGTTTTGTTCGCCAATATCATCTTAACCTCCAATTTCGGGAGGCCCCTTTTGGGTTCACGATTGGGTGCCATCTCCAGCTGCACTCAATTTCGTCACCGGCCAGCTTTATCGTCTGGATCCCCCGAGCAGTAGCAAATGCATTGTCAAGCACGATTGGTTTTCTCGTATCGTTTCAAAGGCATGCTTAAGAGGAGAAAAAATAAGATTAAGAAGATATGTAAAATAAGGTGAGCTAGTAACATATAACTAGCCGTTAACTCGTGCAATGTTATATATGTCATAAATATTAAATTTTTCGTTACAGGTTAAATTTATGGTCTTTTTTTATTTAAGTGGCTTGATTCCAAATATTAGTTATAACTTGCTAATTATTAATTTACAATTTCAAAAAACTAAATTAGTTACTTAGGCAGCGCTTGTATGCTCTACAAAAGACAGAAGATTTCTCTCATTTTTCACGCGCACGTTTTCCGAACTATTAAACGGTGTGTTTTTTGCAAAAAAAATTCTATACGAAAATTGCTTTAAAAAATCATATTAATCCATTTTTAAAGTTTAAAATAATTATACTTAATTAATCATATACTAATGACTCACCTCGTTTTACGTATCTTTTCAATCTCGTTCTTTCTTCTCCTCTCAAACACTCCCTTAATAGAGAGCTCCAGGATGGATACAAACAACATTTTTATTAAATCATATTAATTATGTATTTTTAGCAATTAATAGATTTTGGGAAAACAAAAACTAAACAGTCCATGATATTTTTAGTAGCATGTTTTATTGAACACAAAATTTAATATATTATTGTTTATATAATTTAGGAATATGACGCAAAAGCACACCTAAAAGAACCTGAACGTAAAATAATACTAAAGTAAGAGCACGTAAGGATTAGTTAGACAATAAATTTATGGAATACTTACGTGAACCGTACAGTAGACCACAATAAAACATCTTAAGTGCAAGTGAAATTAGTCAAAGCAAATTGATAGAAGACTTTTATGAATTATTACTGATACGGCCGGTGACCACTTAGGGACATTCATCCAACTTGACAATTTGTGCATCAACACCTCAATGCCTAAGATTTACATACTGTCAGATAATGTCATAAGTTGTGAGTCCTACTGGCCATTGTTGCAGATTGAAAGCACGTGAAGAGAATTGCATTGGAGATTAAAATGTTCGAACCAAATCTTTGATCGAGAGAATAGCAATCAGAGTTCTCCCATCGCTGCATGCATGCGCCCAGCCGCGCATGTCTGCCTCGCCTTCATAAGTGCACAGCTCCGATCACGACGCGATGCAGTGATCTGGCCGGCCGATTGTGCGTGTGGAGATCGATCGATACAATCTTACGTCTAGAAGCAAGGTGCCAAGCTAAGGTCAGTGAAAGAATTTAGTGAGGCAAATCGAAAAAAAAAATCCAAACATGCAATCTGTGTAAAGGAAAGGGAAAAGAAGATCGATACTACTCTCTTCGTCTCAAATTATAAACGATTTTAGCTGGATGTGATACATCATAGTACTATGAATGATACTAAATATATCACATTGAACCAAAATATCTTTTGAACTAGAGAAATAGAGAGAGTATCACTTGTACTCGTCCTTCATGAATGCCAAGAAGGGCAATCAATGACCCACAAAGCCAATTAATTAAGCCATGAAAGCAGTGACTTGGAAAACAATTGATCATAGATATCAGTATGAAGGAATCTGGAGCCAACTACAAATTGGGGGCCCGATTTTTCTCACAAAAATCAGGCGCTCTGATGTCCTGCTACTGTCTACACTCTCAGTATCCTTTCTACGCAGAATCTCTTTTTGGTTGGTTAGCATATGCAAGAGGGTATATCCATGCGTATGAATTCATGCAAGGCTACAACACATTCTATATGCTTATCTCAAAATATTTCTTCTGCCTTTAAATGAAATTTTCTTCTAAATTAATTATTTGATTTATGATTTGATTTCACCATTATACTCCTTGCAATTAAATATTTAAAACAAGATCTCACATGAATATATGTTGATAAGAAAAATCAAACGTTGTTTCACCACTCATAAAAAAAAGTTTCATCACTTAGTCAAATGTTTCGGTTCACTCAATAAAAATGTTTCAGAAAAATGTAACATTTAAAAAATATTAACTGTAACACTAGCAACCACTGTACGAAACATTAAGTCCCAAGAAGTGAGACATAAAAAACCATATGAAAGATTCAATATATTTGCAAATGCTTAATATTGTCGAAATGTTTTTTAATCATGCCTGAAACATTAAGTTATAACTTTTAGTACTAATTGAAACATTTAAAGAACAACCCATGCAATATTTGCAAATTAACTAGTGAAGCATTATATAAATACTAGTTGAGACATTTAAATAAAACCATGCACAACTTAAAAAATTCATTAGAAAAGTTAAATATTTTTTATTGGAATATAATGATGTGTGGTTTTATTATAAAGATTTAATTATAATGAATTTAATAGTGAAATCGGATCATAGATCAAAAAGTAATTTAAAATAAAAAATCATTTAAAAGATATAGAGATGTATATGTGTATGGGTGGGTAAAGTGCTCTTATGCATGCATGTGGGCAAGGGCATGCGCAAGATGAGATAGAAAGAGGGATGCGGGCAGGTTGGAGGCTAAGGCTTGGAGCGCCTGATGTTTTGTCATGGTGTCGGGCTCCCGGTGCAGAGCGTTCTCGGAAGGGATCTCACGAAAATAAATCTATGTATCGATGGCCGGCGGCGCAGTTGCTTCCTCGCCCTTCAACGCTAAGCTTAAGAGACATGATCACGTTTCTCATCTACGGGAGTCTAATATCAACACATGCATGAGAGATCGATACATACGGTCTATTAGATGGACTCCAAAGCGGCCCCAATCGGAGAAATGAAAGGGCCGCGGATAGGCCGAGCGCTCGCGTGTGCCACGTAGGATAGGAATAGTGCCGGTGATTTAGAATTATTGCAAAATTGTCCTTAAATTTGTGCGTAATTCGATCTAGGTCCCTCACGGGCCTTTGAGATAATATTTTACGTGAAGGCCCTTCTAAAATCCGGATATTCCATGAGAAGGAGATAAAATTCGCGAATTAGGGCCTCTCTGTAAAAATTGGAAGTAGAGGGGCTTTTTTGAAAAAATACGCCCACTAACCTTACCACCCCCAAACCCTAGCCGCCGTAGCCGCCCGCGCCCCCGTCTCCCTCTCGTCCCACCCTCTCCCTCTCCCGCCGCCGTCGCCGAGCGCCGCCTCCGCCTCTCCCTCGTGTCGCCGTCTCCGAGCGCCGTCACTGTCACCGAGCGTAGGCGTATCAGCCTCCGGTCTCCGTCGGCGACGAGGTCGGAGCGCTGACGGCCGCACCACAGGCGGCGCGAAAGGCTGAGGGCCCAGATCCTCGTGCTGCAGCCTCCGCCTTCCCTTCGGGCCGCCGTCGCGTTGCCGTAGGATGGGGAGGCGCACCTGGGCGGCGTCTTCCTGGCAATAGCAGCGGCGACATCTTCTTGGAAGCGGCGGTGTCTTCCTGGAGACAGTAGAGGCGGCGTCTTCCTGGCGACGGCATCAACTGCATCTTCCCTGCGGCTACGGCGTCTTCCCGGCGACGGCAACGGCAGCGGCAGCGACGTCATCTCTCCTGTTGCAGGTTCTTCCTTCCCTCCCTCCATGGACCACCTCCTTTCTCCTCCTTTAATGCAAGACGATGCAAATGTGGGCAGAGATGCTGAGATGGAGGAAAGAGATTGGAGCCTACGCGATCTTGGAGGTGACCAGATAACAGAGCGCATTTCACTTAATAAGTTACAATATCTGAATAATTTTTGGTTTGTTGTTGATGAACTCCAGTCCTAATGTTCTTGTGGTCAGGAGTTCCGAACAGGAATACTATGGTGTTGATCGGGAAGGCCAGCCGGTTTACATCAAGAGGCTTGGCAAGATCAATCCAAACAAGCTGATGCAGATCACAACAGTGGTCAGTTACATTAAGTACCATGTTGTAGAGATTTAGTTGCAGGTTGTTTGCATATTGCCATTAACAGATAATTTTTTGCAGATTGTTTGCTACCTACAGTTCAGTTGACATGCTTTCTTACAGCTAATGCTCAGACTGCAACCATTACCAGTTCATCTAGCCTGCTTCTTGCTTCTTTTGATAAGATTACACATCTACATGGATTAAGTGTATTGTCAGAATCAAACGCTGGTAATATTTTTAGCCTTTCAACCATTTATTTACTCCTAGCTATTTTACTAATGCTCAGTGTATTTTAAATGTAGGATTGCAACCTGTCTTTGCTGCTATGCTGGGGTCATGGCAGTGAACTCATGGTAACACACTTGATCATTAGTTTCAATTTTGGAATTTACTTTCTTAATTCAGTCCTGTTAATTGGTTTCCAGGAAATTGATGGGGATTTCAAAAGTAGTCAAGCTCGCCTGCCTTTAACTCTAATTGTTGTATCCATGACGGATGCTGCGGCTTTGTGCACACGTAGATGGCCATCTCCAGCATCATTTGCGTTCTTTGTGCATCAAACATACATACCCCCCCATGTTATTCTGGCTGCATCCCAACAAATTGAGATTTGGATTGTAGATCATTTCTGTCATCTTAACGAATACAACTATATATATTGGATAAGTAATTCTATGTGTACATGCAAAGGTGAACAACAGTTCTTACGTTAATACATGCCTGTTTGATCAAGCTACTGAATAATAAAACAATCCACATTTTAAGCATAGCACAATAAAACAAGCCATTTTTAGTTTTCTAGCACATCATTCAGGTATAGGACAAGAATTTCTTGTGTTGATCACTAAATTATGTTTACTGGTGGCTCGACTATTTTGGTCTTTCAAATCTTACAGCAAGCAGCTCACTAAGTTTTTTTTCCCTTTGCAGACCTATTTACAGAAGAAGGATCAGAGTGGTCTTTTACAAAGACGAGCTATTTTATCATATATATGGTAACAACAAAGTATAATGGTCTAATCTATCTTACAGCCTTGCAGAGCACACTGCTGATATGTACTAATGTATTTTTTTTTCTTTTCGTTGGTGGTCACAAAGTCTCCATAGCAGCATAGTTTCAGGGTCCCTTCAGTTATGAACAAGAACATGCTTATCTAAGTTGTTTGATTTTGCTTTTCTTTGTATGACTTGATTTCTTTTATCTAGCATGATTTATTCATCCTAACATTCTTTTCCATGGCCTAACTTGCTTTTTGCCTAATTTTTGTGATTGGCAAATACTGCTGCCATAAAACCAATTCGATATACACCATACTGCATACAGGTAAATGTTAAAGGCTTTCTTTACCAATTTAGTTTCCTCTTCTTAACTTTGAGATTTACTAAGGAATAATACATTATCTCCTCCTGACCAGTAATACATTTAGACCCACTAAGGAATACTAATTTATCTCTTTAGGGGCATTGACGTGTTCTGTTTTTCAAGTTCACTTTCAAAAAAAAAACTTATGCTTTTGTTGGCATTTTTTTTTCATTATGCAGATGGTAAAATATGTTTTATAACATAAATATGCTTGCAGTTCTACATGAATTGTTGTATTACTGAAAAGCTGGCATTTCGAATTGCAGGTTCTATACAATTGGAAGTTTGGAACGGTGCTTCCAAACAATGTTTATTCCACAGATCTTTAGTTTTCAGCAGCAAGGTAAGCTTTCTTTTTCATGTGTGCTTTCTCTGACCACCCACTTGGTTCTTGGCGTAGTTTTCAGATGACTTGAATTTTCAATTAATGGAACTAGACTTCAATTGTGGGTGATAAGCTAATATGGTGTATGTTAGATATCTACCGGCACAATTTTTTTTGTCTGTTTCCCTATCACCATTATATATGGTGATGTGCTGCTTTTTATTTCTTTTATAGTCACCCAGGCCTTCTGCAAAAATTTCTTCTATGGACTCATTATGGTTTCCATGGTTATGTTTCTTTCTATATGGTATGTGTGCCTCTAAACCTGAATTACTAGCTGTCAGCTCACAGTTGCAAAATATCCCCGGTTGAAAATAGAGATGATATTGTACTGCCCATTGAGAAGTATCAACAGGATAAGCGTGACTCTTTTGTACCCTGTTGTTTCACCCCAACTGAAAAAAATTAGCTCAAGTTAGCTCTGCCTATTTGCATTCACAGACAGTTAGTTTAGATGCATCTGGTGTTCTCGCCCACTTTGGCATATTGTCAACTATTTTTGAGTGCTAAAGAATTAGCTTGGATTGTTGCATTATTGACTCTTATAATCCAATGTGTAGCTGTACCCATAGGATAATATTTATTTGGATCTTCTAGGCGTCAAATTACCTGCTTACTTTTGTTTATGCTATACATGATATGGTGCATGTTTATGCTATAATCTTTTGAATGCTATGGTGGTGAAAGTCTTTTTATCATATACTCAATTCTTCAAATCCTTAAAACAACTAATACATCATTCCTTCTTGGTAGGAATGATTTACTTTTTCCCTAAACTAGAAGTATTGTCCTACTACATGTTATTAGTACTATAACTTGCTTTACTTATATTATGGATAAGAGCATGCTCTAAATTGATGGCAGATGTCAAGTTGTATTTTTTGTACAATTCATTATCTTAATGGCCTAGATTATAATAATTTTGTAGTGTTTATCAAACCGGTATATTTTGCAATTGCATTGCCTGAACTATTTTGGTCCTGAAACTGCCCAAACAATTTCTCTTCACGCAAGGATAACTTTGGTTTCATTCACAGGACGCAAAAAACTTTGTAGCTAGCTGCCTTTTCAGAAATATGTTGTTTGCGTTGCCATAGCAACTAAAGAACAGAGAAAATTCCCATGTGTTAAATACAAACATTTGCTACCTCAAAATATTTTTTTTATTCATGTGATCTGATATCATGGAATCCACCTGAGTTGATGCTTAATTATTGTACATGTTTCTCTAACCTTTTCTAATAACTAGGTATGCTTGACTGTAATTTATTATGGGTAATTCTACAGTATCATTTAAGTCAAGTTCATGTGTCTGCATGTCTACATGTTATTCATTGCAAAATGATCTTCAAGTCATGAATTTAGTGGCGTGCGTGATTGGTTATATTGTTTGAAGCTATGATGTCTGGCAGTCAGGCAAGGTTCTCAGTACATGTGGTGTGAAGCTTGCCATTACCTAATTCAATTATCACATCATTTATATCTCAGGATCAAAACTGCATTTTAACAGAACTTGATTATGATCTTTCAGCATTCTCTAATTTACATTTAGTATACCATGGCAGAATAATATATTTGTTCAAGTTTTAGATAGTTGTATTGCTAGAGAATTGTTGGGAGTTGCTTGGTTGGACTCCCGCAGGTACAATTGTTCAGATTGGATATGCAAATTTGATGGAAGGAAAATTCATCTAAACCTTTTTGAAACCTTCTGGCGTGGGAACTGAATTCTTCTTTAAGGAAGATACAACCTTTCTAAGGGAAGATTCACATCTGAATAAAAAACATGTTAGGTGACATGTTATAAATACATGTGTTACTGGAAGGAATTTCTTGTGAATTTATGTGGCTATCTCAAATGATCGGAGGGATGCTGTGTGTCGTCATGTAAATTGGTAGTTTCTTACCTACATTTCAAGTGTTTAGTAGCAGAGCACACTCCATCTGATTCAAATTAAACACATTGTTGCATGCATGTCCAGTTGTTGACGCAGAGCATTTTAACACAAGCATGTAGTTTCTAAGGGTGCTCTAGAGAAAAAATACATTGCTCTTGTTTCAAGGAGCATGTAAAAATCTTTTAATCATGGTGAGAGGCTGATGGATAGTCATGCACAAATATTTCTTAGTTGGAATTGTGTGATATCAGACTTTTCATATTCATGCATGGCTTTCAGGGGTTTGTAGCTTTTTGCATAGATATATGGGATTCTTCAAGATAGATTTTACAATTGGTCCTTATCTGAAAAAAGGATTTTACAATAGTTGAAGCAGTAAACCAGAACAAACTGACTAGGGGATATTTTTGCAAGCTATTTAAGAAGGAATATGTGGAAATATAATGTTTTGCTGATCGATAGCCATTTTACTTATGTTTTGTCAGTGACATGGCTGGCCCTGCATGCACGCACCCCTAAAGGACATCACTACAAATTGGTTGAAAATGGAGGGTTCAAACAAACGCCATCTACTTTACATGGTTTAGCGTCAGGACTCGTGGTTTGGTTTGGTTTTGTATCTATATGTTTTTCTTCAATAAGTTTAGCACAAATTTGTGAATGTTCCTTTCGTCGTCTCTCGCCTTGTGTATTACAAGAATTCACATTTCTAATTGTTATATGTTATTTAACTGTACAAACAATTAATAACTAATGACCTAAATTGATTGACCTGCTTTGAAGTACTTGCCTGAGGATCCACCTTATGACTATCCAACTGCATTTCTTCCCTCCAATTATTTAATTGTGATTTATGTTGACCTATCCCCTTTCAAGTCTTCAAGATGTATGAAATTGTGCTTCCAATTCTCGCTGAGCATGGCAAGGTAATACTACTTTACTTCCACGATCACTACTCTACTATTGTCATACTGGTTAAGAAGTACGACTTTAAAAACATTGTCCATATTTGCAGGTCATAGGTTAGAAACATGTGGCTTAATATTAAGTGGTGTCCTCAACCATTTCGGTGCATCCGTGCTGTTGCGTAGCTCGTATATGTATAAGTGGAACAAATTAAACATAACACCAATGACAATTTAATAATGGTATTAAATTGTAATTGTATTTATCTCAAGTATCAGTGACAAGGCCATGCACAAAAAAAAGTCCTTTTGGGTAGATCGTGGAAAGTATTGTTTTCGTGTACCCTGTTTCTTGCTCAGCTGAACTCCTCTGTGACATGTCACTTCAAGTGGGTGTGGCTACACTTGACAGAGACGCTAGCAATGCGCAAGGCTACGGCGAGCTTCCGGTCCCTCGGTGGCATTGGCAAGGTCAAGCTTGTATACACCACGCTCAACCTTCCCTCATGAGAGAAGTAAGCCCGATGTCTCCTCCGTTCTTGCCCCTTCTCTGTTGTTGTGTAGGAGGTTCTAGCCCTTCCTAACTAATTGATCAATCTGATGGGTGTTTTACCAAATGATTTAATTGCTATCTGGATGTGATTGTAAATTGAAAAGTAGAGCTTGTTGGCGTTGCAGCTATCCATGGCTCAGTGGTGTTCATAAGCAAAACTAGAGTGATTGATTAGCAAAACTGTTTAGTGGATAGTGGAGCTTGCTATAGTTAGAGCTCCTTAATAAGTGCATTTGTTTACTATGTTGGTGCTCTTGTCCTGAATAGGAAGGTATATTTAATTCCATATGCTGTAAGAGATGCTGAATGTGGATGCATCCATAGAATGCTGGACATTTTTTCTTCTAAAAAATAAGTTTGTTCCCTAACAAATATGCCCTTTTTTTTTATTATGGCAGGTGACATTGCCTTCCTAAATTGTTAGATCCAATAAATCCTACTATGGCTCCAGCTGCATCATCTATGGTAAAGTTGAGATCATCCTATCAAGAGTGCTTGGTGCACTCTGGTATGCGATACATTTTTTTCTTAGAATACATTGTATTGTTTCTTAGCAATAATCACAAAGTTCACCCATTTCTAAATTGACATGCACCTGGAAGCATCCATATATATTGACTGAGTTATCAATCAACCACTTAAATTACAGTAGTCCTTGCAGTCAGTAATGTTTTAAAATCTTTACAAGCAAACTGTCTTCATCTATTAGTTTTGCCTAAATAAACTATCTTGTTTGCATTACAACTGATTTATTCTAACGAATAAGTAATGAACATACAAGTTTGTACTGTTTTCAAAATATAATTGAGATATTAAATATTTTTAGGTTTTTGCCATACGGTCTTCCCTTTGTTGTTTCAGATAAACACCGAAACGATGCAACAAAGATAGTCCAATAAACGTTATACATGAGGAATACTATTGGACAATTATCTTCGATGGACATTGTCCTTCTTCTGCTGCTCCATTCATATATAAAAATCTTGTCTTTATAGGCAAAAACACAATAGAGATACCTGATTTGTTAAGGCCTCTGCCTCCTTCAGTCCTGCTATGCCTTCGCGCTAGCAAACTACTGCCATTTCATATCCTTTTTTTTACGTAAGAAGGTAAAGCCAGCTCTACCTTATAGCCATTTCATTGATATAAATGGATGGGTACAAAGTTACATGAGGAAGGGGCTGGAGAGGAAAAAAAGAGAAAGAGAAAGAGAATAGAGGAAGAAAGGACAAGAATGTACAGAAGTTCAAAATGTAAAACTTAGGTCTTAAAGGAACTGTACAGTAGAGGTGGATATCAGCCTCTCCTTACTGTGTCACACCAGATGTGGATCTTTGCCTTGGTTGCAGTGTTTGCTTAGTTACTCCACAGGTGAAGGGAGTCGACAATTTGCTGACTTGTGATTAAAAGATTTGTTTGCTGCCCTTCAAATATGCTGTTATTTCTTGCCTTCCATAGTGTGTGTGCACAAGCTGCAAACTAAATGGGTTCTATGATCCCCTGAATATTGTGATGGCTGTGCATAACTTTTTCTAGGAAAAAGGAGATCGATTCAGATGAGTTGGTTAGGTTTATCAACCATCGAGCACAGTGGATACTCCCGATTTTGTGGTGTTGGTCATTTAGCGATGCTCTATATTTTGTGCTATTGGTGATTTGGTGCCATCCAGATGCTACTACCCACGTTCACAAGACATGTATAATTACTACTATTATATATTCCAACCATTAGGCTTCAATGATTTCATATCCACTACTATACATTTTTATGTACATACAAATCTGTTTGTCACAGTTTAGTTCGTATGATACATGATTTTGTTCAGTCAACCATTTGTACTGCTTATTTATATAGTGACCGTTGCTGTCCCATTTTGCTTATTTAGATGGTGACTGTTGCTGCCCCATTTAGCTATCCCATCAACCTATATGCAGGCGGCGCGCCATTGGCACGCCCCGGTATCTAGTGTATTTTATTTGTTACGGATTCTCAACACGATCTTCGGTTGTGATCCAATGATTCACTTGATTAACAGTCAAATTTTTTTAATTAACATGGGTGGTTTTAGAAAGTAACTAATTAGTTAGTATAGGTAAAGAGGTATAGATAGATATAGATTAATTGAGTATCAATTATTTTAAACTTGAAAAATGAATTAGTATGTTTTTAGAGCGATAGACAGGTTCAGAGGTATAGACCGGTTCACACTTTTCTCGATAAGAAGTAATACACTATTTATTGTATCTGTTGACTGTAGCATTAATCTAACGATCTGATTGAGACTTATGCCTTCGAGAGGTCCCTTGCCCATCTTATATAGGTTGGAGCACATGGTTACAAAGTGAAAAACCTTATTGAACACGGTATTAGTTTTCTACACTCTTACAAGGTACTGTTTAGCTGGTTCTCTATGCTCTACCTTAAGATAGAAGGCAACATTGTGATCGAGTTTTACTCCATCACACATTATATGGATCCTTTTTGTAGTCGGATATACAAGCCGTGTGAGTATCTGGTACCTACATCCTTCACAGTAGCCCATGAGGTCGAATAGGAGTCTTTTTCTTGACCAATATCGAGTGCTTTAATCTCCCCTACAAAGCTTCCTGAGTGCTTTCTTCTTTAGTCTTCTTTTCCTTCTTTAGTCTTCTCCCAAGATATTGCAAGAGGCTATGGAGGGCTTATCAAAAAAATTAAATAAATAGGTGCATCGAATAGATGTACCTAATTAGGTGTAGCCCGCAACTATGTGTTTAGTTGGAAAGGAACAACTAAACATATAGTCAATAACTATAAAATCAATCAGCCGAGTGGCTTGATACAAATATATAGCGTATGCGGCATAAATTCCCGAGTAACTTGACTCGGATAATATGATGACCGCATAAAACATAATGTATGTAGCTCTAGGCCAATCACGTCTTAAAATCATACACCATTGACTACAACCGTTGATAACTACGAATTGAGAAAAACGTAACGTTGACGACCCAAATATAACTGTACGAGACGACGTTGTGTTGCGCCTTAGCGATCGATACACCTCTCCGTGAGTTGTTGATCTTGCCGATGCAGATCAATTTTATTCTTGCAAGCAAATCGAAGAAACTAGTAAGAACAAGATAAAAGCACTATGAATTACAAATAGGAATTGAATACAAATGATAAGTTGGAGTTCCGTAAAGAGCAAATCGATAATGTAACCGATCATGGGATTACACGGCAAAGTAGTGAAGGTAAAATATAATCTAAACAAAACCCGAGAATGAAGGGGTACCTAGCTATTTAAGGAGGTGGGAGGATGACCAAGGGGTCCCTAGGGTCGTGCTCCACTAGATTGGGGCGCACCCCACATGGGCCCCACCTGGAGAATGTTAGTAACAGGAGACACAAAAGATTGCTCCTCCAATGTTTGCACATCGTCATTGCACAAGGATATAGGATATTCAGAAACAGGAGCTAGATCACATTGTTCATACTTTCTCGCATTTGATATGATTTCTCTTAATGCTACGAGCAATTATATGTCACATTAGCAAGTATAACCTAAACTTCAGAATTAAGCCCCTTGAAAAATCACGCATTGTGTTTTCATTGCATTCTTTTAGACCACTATAGATGATACAAACTTTAAATTTATAGATGTACTCTTTAACAGTTCTATCACCTTATTTTAGATTTTCTAGTTTCTCAAGAAGAATACATTTGTAATAAGAACTCACAAAATGCTTTCTCATCATGGTTTTGCACTCATTCCAAGTTTCAGGTTTATTACTAACATGACTCCACCAAAATAATATAGAAAAGGTAAACTTATTACTAGCAGTCTTAGTCATTTGAACATCAGAAAAATTATATTCATCAAATTCGTTGTGTACTGCTAACTCCCAATCAACATAAGCACTAGAATTGTACTTACCATCGTAGAATAGTAATTTAGATTCAACTCGTGCAAAATTATAGTCAGGTACCTCATATGCATCATATGGAGAAGTCGTCATATCTCGTCGTAGGTGAAGATTCGATGTTGATCATAACCATCTCGTATTCCCTTGCGCAATCCTGCCATGGTTAGTAGCAAACAAGAAACACACACAAGAATATGCATGCTCCTATCAACTACTAGATAGTGGAAGCTCAAATTTCACACACTCAAGCTTTTAACCAAGCTCTTACAAGTTCTTACCAATGCAAGCGGAATAGTGACATACACCGACTCAACCTAGACCCAATGGACGATGCCTTGGCAAACACTTGCTGTATGGCTATAATCAAATAATTGGAGCTTTGGGTAGGCTTAAATATATACCAAAGGAATAACAAATGCTCAAATCAAAGAATACAAAGTTGAATAATAGTTCAAAATCAGTACCATGCTAGTCCTAAGCTAGAACGTCCTAATGACGCGAGCCTAAACACAAACGATACCATAAAATAACACTAGGAATAACTCAAGCATAACTCTAATATATAAAAACAAACTCAAAGATAAGAGCTAATTTTCTCTTTCTTTCTTTCTTTCTTTCTTCTTTTTTTCTTTTTTTTTGCGTCTTTTGTTTTCTTATTTTCTAGCACCTTTATGCCTTTTTTTTTCTTTTTTTGATTTTTTTCAACAAAAACGACTCAAGGACCTAAATGCAAGATTACAAGGAGTCAAATGTAAATATAAAAAATACAAGGATTGAAATGTAAAAGTCCAAACCCTAAAATTTGATCTATACAAAAATGGAATGCTCTCCTCGTATGGATTCCGTTTTTGCAAACGGAACTCAAATCCAACACCAAAATTTTTTTTACCAAGGTGTAGCAACTCACGGTATAGATTGAAACCCAAAGGAGAGGGAGGGAGTCGGACTCGAATTGAACCGAGAGGAGAGGGAGGGAGTCGGACTCGGTCAAAGTGAAAAGCTTGGACTTAGATGGAAACAGACCAACCAAACTGATCTAATCTACAAACTTTCCCCCTTCCTTCTTCCTTGTGTGCAAAACAGAAGCAGACACAACCAAACCACGACTGGACAGGGCACAAACCACATGACAGAAACCCTAGCGACCTGATAACTTCAAAACCAACCGACAGAAAATGCCCGAAACAAGAAAAACGAAACCCTAGTGGCAACACGATTTTGTTTTTGAAGATCCTGATGACAATGAAGACACGACGGCGGCAGCGATAGTGGTACTAAATGTGACTAGTACTCGAAACTCTAAACGAACTAGACGCTAAGACTAGCAACACGATACGACGATGAAAGCAAAACTCAACAAAGCAAAAACTAAAAAGAATAATGCAGTGGCACAAAGATAGCTAGGTAATAGATACAATCTTTTTTATGTCTATTTTCTAGTTATAGGTAGATAAAAAAAACTCACCGAGCAACGAAAGCTCTGATACCACTTGATAAACCCTGAACTCCACTCGATACGCTCAGGGATCTGGTTGTCCTGATCTTTCAGTGAGTTGATGATAACTATGATTTGGGAGAAACGTTGATGACCTGACTACAACCATACGAGACGTTGCTGTGTTGCGCCTTAGCGATCGATACACCTCTTTGTGGGTTGTTGATCTTGCTGGTGTAGATCAACCTTATTTCTGCAAGCAAATCGAAGAAACAATCAAGAAGAAGATAAAAACAATTTGAATTGCAAAAAGGAATTGAATACAAATGATAAGTTGGAGTTCCATAACGAGCAAACCGGCGATCTAACTGATCATGGGATTAGCAAACCGGTGATCTAACCGATCACGGGATTACACGACAAAGTAGCGAAGCCAAACTTCGATCTAAACAAAACCTGAGAAACCCTGAAGGGGTACCTAGCTATTTAAGGAGGTGGGAGGACGACCAAGAGGTCCCTAGGGTCGTGCTCTACCAGATTGGGGTGCACCCCACATTGGCCCCATCTGGGCCGGGGTCCCATATGAAGTTACAAGCCCAAATGCCCATTATAGGTGATGCAACACCTTGTTTCTTCAACTACAAATGACTGAGATAGAATTTGAAAGATGAGGATGGATCCATTGGAAAGAGAACTCCAAGAGCTTTCCATCAAGTACTCATGGGCCAAAAATGGAGCTCGGATGCATATTTGGCGGCCATTTGAATTCAGCACTGTAGTAGGTGGTCGAATTGGATTTCAGAACTTCTACGACTCAATCTCGATGTCTTTCAGTTGTCCTATGATGTCGGGTCGTCAACGTTTCTCCCAAATCATAGTTATCATCAACTCACCAAAAGATCGGGCTAATCAAAGTCGTGAGCTTGTCAAGGGGTGCTCAGGGTTTATCAAGAGGTATCAGAGCTTTTGTTGCTCGATGAATTTTCATCTACCTATAACCAGAAAATAGCCATAAAAAAGATTGCATCCATTACCTAGCCATCTTTGTACCACTGCATTGTTCTTTTTAGTTTTTGCATTGTTGAGTTTTGCGTTGCATCGTTGTGTCGTGTTGTTAGTTTTAGCATCTAGAGTTTCGAGTTCTAGTCACGTCTAGTACCACAATCACCACCGTCGTCACTGTGTCTTTGTTGTTGTCGGGACCATAAAAAAGGAATCATATTGCCGCTAGAGTTTCTTTTTCTCATTTCGAGCATTTTTTGTTGGTTGGTTTTAGAGTTGCATCTAGGGTTTGTTGCATAGCCATGCTTGTGTTTTTTGGCCATGCTTCTGCGGTGCCTTGGAAGTGGAAAAAGTTAGTAGAACGGTTTTTGGAAGTAGTCAATTTATGTTTGGGAAGAAATAGTAGATTGGATCAGCTGCAAATTAGTTTCGTTTTATGCGGAACACCCAATCCGAACTCTTCAACTCCTCCTGGCCGGCTCTCACTCCACCTCCCTCACCGTCCTCCTCCACCATAGAGTTGTTAGACACCTTGATGAAAAATTTTTTGGTGTTGGATTCATGATATGTTTGCAAAAATGGAATCTATGGGACGAGAGCATTCCATTTTTATATAGTTCAAATTTTAGGGTTTGGACTTTTACATTTGAGTCCCTATAATTTTTATATTAACATTTGAGTGCCTGTAATCTTGCATTTAGGTCCTTGAGTCGTTTTTGCTAAAAAAATGAAAAAAAGAGAAAAAGATAGAAAGATGATTAAAAAAACAAAACAAAAGCCGCACCAAAAAAAAGAAAGAAAAAAGAAGAAAGAAAGAAAGAAAATAGAAAATCAACTATTATCTTTGAGTTTGCTTTTGTATATCAAAGTTGTGCTTGAGGTGTTCCTTGTGCTATCTTGTGGTATCGTTTGTGTCTAGGCTCGCGTCTCTAGTACGTTCTAGCCTAGGACCAGCATGGTATTGACTTTAAACAATTATTCAACTTTGCATTCTCTTATTTGAGCATTTGCTATTTCTTTGCTACATATTTAAGCCTACCTAAAGCTCCATAGAATTGATTGTAGTCGTACAACAAGTGTTTGCCAAGGCATCGATACATCCAATCTTCATTGGGTCTAGGTTGAGTCGGTGTGGTCACCATTCCACTTGCTTTGGTAAGATCTTGTAAGAGCTTGGTTAAAAGTTTGAGTGTGTGTGATATTTGAGTCTCCATTACCTAGTAGTTGATAGGAGTGTGCATATTCCTGTATATGTTTCTTGTTTCCTACTAACCATGACAGGGTTATGCAAGGGGATACAAGATGGTTCTGATCAACATCAATTTCTTCACCTTCGATGAAATATGACGACTTCTCTACGTGATGCATATGAGGTACCTGACTATAATTTTGCACGAGTTTAATCTAAGTTACCATTTTACGATGGTAAGTACAATTCTGTTGCTTATATTGATTGGGAGATAGCAGTAGACAACAAATTTGATAAGCATAATTTTTCTAATGCTCAAATGATTAAGGCTGCTAGTAATAAGTTTACCTCTTCTGCATTCTTTTGGTGGAGTCATGTTAGTAATAAACCTGAAACATGGGATGAGTACAAATGTATTCTTCTTGAGAAATTAGAATATCTGAAACAAGGTGATAGAACTGTTAGAGAGTATATCTATAAATTTAATGTTTGTATCATCTATAGTGGTTTAAAAGAATGAATGAGAACACAATACGTAGATTTTTCAAGGGGCTTAATTCTGAAATTCAGGTTATGCTTGCTAATATGACATGTAATCATATTGAACACCTATTCATGCTTGCTCGTAGCATTAAGAGTCAAATCATATCAAATGCGAGAAAGCATGAACAATGTGATTTATCTCCTTTTCTGAATATCCTATATCCTTGTGCAATGATCATGTGCAAACATTGGAGGAGCAATCTTTTGTATCTCTTGTTACTAACGTTTTGCAGGGAGTTTAGAACATTCAACAAAAGGAGGAGAATGATGTTTTTGAGAAGAAAGAGGAGAAGCATGAAGCACCTGCGATGTCGGAAAAAAGTTTGGAAGGTAAAATAGCTGGTGCTCAGATAAATGAAGATGGGTATTCTCAAGTTGCGCTACACATGTATACTTTTCTTGCTATAGTAGAGCAACCATTAGTGAAACCAATTGATGAGATTCCTTTGTCACAAGTTGATTTGTTTGCTATTCCTTGTGATAAAGAAGAGTTGTGTGATAATGCTTCACTTATATCAATGCCACAACTAGTGAATGAACATGCTATTCTAATGTTTGTTCTTTATGTGCTGATTTTAAGCATGTTGTTCACATTGCTAATGAAGTTGAGGAACGTGCATTGCTATTTTCTTTAAGTACTTTGGGCTATATTATATTTGATGACTTTTGTGAGCTCGATAATTTGAAGGAGAAATTATTTGCTATTGATTTGCGATGTCTAACTAATACTATATTTCATATCTTTGGAAAATATAATGATAGAGATATATATTTGTTGCACAAAGTTTACATATGTTCAGCTTTCGAACCACCTATAGCCATTGATCAATATTGTGAGCTAGAGAGTTATATCATTGCTAATCATGCAACTTCGAGTTTCTCTAATTTTGATTGGAAGAAACAGGTTGTTTTAAATGGACTACGTGAAGAGCACCTTATGGTAAAACCGAGGACGGTTTTCTGTGACGAAGGAAAGGATGATGTAATCATGGCTACTATGGGCTCATCTAGGACCCCGGCCCAGGTGGGGCGCATGTGGGGTGCGCCCCAACCTAGTGGAGCGCGACCTAGGAACCCCCTTGGTCGTCCTCCCACACCCTTAAATAGCTAGGTACCCCTTTAGGATTTCTCGGGTTTTGTTTAGATTAAAGTTTAGCTCGTTATGGAACCCCAACTTATCATTTGTATTCAATTCCTATTTGTAATTCAGATTGCTTTTATTTTGTTCTTATTTATTTCTTCGATTTGCTTGCAGGAATAAGGTTGATCTTCACCGGCAAGATCAACAATCCACGGAGAGGTGTATCGATTGCTAATGCGCAACACAACAACGTCTCGTACGGTTGTAGTCAGGTCGTCAACGTTTCTTCCAAATCGTAGTTATCATCAACTCACCAAAAGATCGGGCTGATCATAGTCGTGAACTTATCAAGGGGTGCTCAGGGTTTATCAGAGTAGGACCTAGAGGAATTAGAAAAAGATAGCGTCCTCCCATCAAAAGAGATCATCGGCTAAGCGCCCGCATTTGGTGGGACTTTCCATCCCCAAACTCCGGCGAAATTGTGGTATTCGTACCATTTTTCTATAGTGGTTTTGGGTTGCCCTCTTCTAATTTCTTCCGGGGTTTACTCGCATTCTATGGCATCCAAGTTTATCACCTCAACACCAACTGCTATTTTCATCCACCTCTGTGATGCGTTTGTCCATCAACAATAGCTGGCGCTGACCGTGGGGAACCCTAGCCAAAGCTAATGTTGCCCAAGAGGAAGTCTGTGAGGAGGAGAGCTGCTCTGCGAAGGTATGAAGATGAGGCAGTCGAGGCTGAAGCCAAAGTCGAACCCAATGGAGCCGAAGTCGAACCGCTGGCCAAAGCTGATGCAGGTCGAGTGGCCCCGACAGTGTAAGTTCAGGCTTAGGTGGAAGCAGTTGCCGAAGGAAGTCGGCCGACAGAGCCCGCAGTCCCTACCATGCCTAGGGCGAAGTATGAAACCATGAGGCAAGACATGACAATGTTGCAAGATATGCTTCAGCAAATGTAACAACAGCAACAGGCACAGGAGGCAGCCATGCCAACTAGGATGGCAGCGGCGATTTGGCCAAACGTTGTTGCTCGTGTGATAGCGTTGCCTTCCATCCAGGTGACGGCGGCGCCTACGGCTTCTCAAGCACCGATCCGCCTTTAACCAACTCTGCCTTCGGCGCATCCTGTCCATGCCTTGCCCTCTACAACCATTGCCACAGCCGAAGCTGACTCAACTCTCCAAGCCCAGTTCCAAGCTACTCTCCAAGCCAAGTTCCAATCCTTCCTCCAGCAGTTGAGTTCGAGTCAACCCCACACACCATTACTACCATCGGCGGCCCTCCCTGACATGGCTCTGACTGCTGCGGGAGCAAGTCAAGGTGCGGTGGTTTGGCCAATGGCAAACCCCCCTGCTGTGCGTTCGCCGGTCTCGACATCCTCGCCAACTTTTCAAGGTGCTTCGGCTAGTCTAGCCTGTATTGCCTCTTCGCTACAAGCAACACTGCAGGGCCAGCCACAAGCATAAATACTAGGGATGTCTTCACCTTTCGCCCAACCATATGCAAGCCTTTCACCGCAATGCCAGCAAGGTTCAGCGTTAGGAAATTGAGATGAAAGAAAATTGCCTCTATGTTGGAGATTGTGGAACCACCCCATCCCACCACAATTCAAGTGCCCGATGATAACAAGATACTCTGGCGAATCAAACCCAAGTGAGTTCCTATCAATCTATGAGTCAGCAATTGAAGCGGCACATGATGATGAAAATACCAAGGTGAAGGTGGTACATCTCGGCCCGCTTGTGGTATTTCAACCTTTCTCCAAGCAGCATTTATTCCTGGAAACAACTGCGAGATGTACTCATCATGAACTTTCACGGGACGTACGAAGAACCCAAGACCCAACAAGATTTGTTCAGAGTCCGGCAAAAACTAGGAGAATCAACAAGAGAATATATGCGAAGGTTTTCACAAGCAAGGTGCCAAGTCCAAGACATCATAGAAGCTTTGGTCATCAATGTTGTTTCGGAAGGGCTTCAGCCAAGCGACCTAACAAGGAAGATCACATGGAAAATTCCACAAACCATCAATCACCTCTTTCGTATCATTGATGGATATGCAAGAGGGGAAGAAGACATGAAGTGCCGGATCAAAATACAACTGGAGTACGACAAGACCACGGCGAAAGCCAAAACAACCCTACAAGAAGTAAACGCAAGCCAACCAAGACAAGGCCATGCTCCCTTGACATGGAAGAAATTTCCAGCGGATAAGGGCGAGCAGTAATGGTAGTCGAAGAGGTCCAGAACCTCCAAAGAAACTTCAACGCAATGCAATAGGGTGAACAAGGCTTCGCACCAAGAAAGAAACACAAGAAAGACAAGTATTGCATGTACCACGGCAAGTCGTCCCATACAATAGAGCAATGCCGAAACATTCAACATCAAGGTCAACCCCAAGTGCCCCTGGCAAATGCCCACGTGGGCAAAGATGTAGACAAACCATTGCAGATCGAAGTAGCACCCGATGGGCAGCAGAGTTTCATCCAAGTCATCACACGAGGGAATCCTAGCGGCCACATGTCGAAGCGTCAAAAGAAGAAAAATGCCTGGGTGATTCAACACATATCCATGGCTTCAATAGGAGACGGGGAGCCACAGTACCAGGCATCGGAAATCTCTTTCTGTCTAGCAGACGTGGAAGGAGTAAGTTTCCCACACCATGATCCCCTCGTCATTTCGACCACGGTAGTCGGATGCGAAGTGCGTTGTATATTGGTCGATGGGTGGAGCTTGGCGGATATAATCTTCGTCGACGCTTACATGAAATGGGATTGTCCATGCTAGACCTTTCGCAAGCTACTGCCCCTCTTCAAGGCTTCGGCGGAGGATCTGTGGGGTACACGGTACCCGGGTACCTCATGTTGGGCCTTTGTGCCAAATAGCATGGGGTGGACCGAGTGTCCTAGGCCCATGTGGCGAACTTGTAATCTGAGAAAAGGATTGAAGATAAGGCTATAAATCTTATCCCATGTAAATAGGTGGAAGGTACCCGGATTATGAGGGATATGCTATCTACTTTAGCTGGCTATCTCCATGTCTATAGAAGGAAGACCAGGAAACCCTAATCGGGGTGACACGTGCCACGAGCTATACCTATGCCGTGCTATGCATATATTGATATAGATCCAATCTACATACAACTGGACTAGGGTATTACCTCTTCTCAAGGGCATGAAGCAGTATAAACATCTGCGTCACCATCTTTCCTTGATCTTATTATTACCGAACCAGAGAATCGACATGATCTGTTCAAGCTTTGGGCCAAGTACAACTTCGGGTGTCCTTCAAGCGCGAAGAACTAATCATGTTCTATGTGGTGGACATCCCGTATCACTACAGCGCGATCTTTGATCAAGCTACGCTCAACAAGTTCGTAGCGATCGCTCATCACATCTACCTTAAACTCAAGATGCCAGGGCCCACAGAGACAATTGTGATCAAGGGGCTCTAGGCTTCGGCGACTAGGGAAAGCAACATGGCGACGGGATACCGTGACGTCAACACTGTGCAAGCGCAAGGTGATGAAGGAGGGCGCCTAGTGCCGAAGCCATCTCCGCATAGCAAGGTGAACAAAGTCCAGGTTGATGCAAATGATCGAAACAGGACAATCTCCATTAGAGGGGACACAGTCCAAGAGGAAATGCAAAGCATCATGTGTGTAATCATGAGCAACCTCGACATCTTCGCCTGGAGCCCCAGCGAAGTGGGTTGTGTTTCCCCTGATCTCCTCGTACATCACCTGGTGGTCAAGCCCGATGGAAGCCCAAGAAGCAAAAGCTTCGCAAGATGTCCATGGATCGCCAAGAGCCGACCAAGGCAGAGGTCAACAAGCTACTCAAAGCCAGTGTGATACCAGAAATCGACCACCTGGAATGGCTGGCGAAGCCGATGTTAGTCAAGAAGTCGAACGGCAAATGACGAATATGTGTGGACTTCACCGACCTGAACAAGGCTTGCTCGAAAGACGATTTCCCGTTCCCGCGGATCGACTAGTTGGTTGATTTGACGGTCAGGTGTGAACTCATGAGCTTCCTAGACGCATAATACGGATATCACCAAATATTAATGACACCTGAAGACCTGGCGAAGACCGCGTTTATAACGCCTTTTGGCACACACTGCCATGTCAACATGGCTTTCAGCCTAAGGAATGCTGGAGCGATGTTCACTAGGCTGGTCTAAAAGGTGCTCAAGGGGATAATTGGGCGAAACATTGAAGCTTATGTCGATGATATCGTCATCAAGAGCCGAAAAGCAAATGATCACGCCGTTGATCTACAAGAGACATTTGACAACTTGGATTGGGATAAAGCTTAATTCGAAGAAATGCGTCTTAGGCGTCCGAAAGGGGAATAAAAGCCAACCCAAAAAAATTGAAACAATACAACAAATGAAACCGTCGAAGAACGTGTGGGATGTGCAGAAGCTGACAGGCCGAATAGCCGCAGGTTCATGGCGCAGGCGACCGAAAGAGGACTCACGTTCATTCATTGCATTGCCCATATTATATTGATACGATGATGTTTCATCCATATATTGATACTATTCACCATACCAATATTAATGACGTACCTCTAGCCGATATTGATGTGGATCTTTGTACTGATGATAATATGGTTGCCTCCTGAGCTGAATTCTTTGAGCAATTGATTCATCAACTGTCTTGATCAAATTTGCAATGTATTCATAAAAACTCCAGATTGATTGATTAATGCAAAATGCATAGTTTTGTGGACCAATTCTTGAAAAGACTTCTGTGGACTAGTGTGCTCATCTTGGCTTGTTTTACTAATCGGAATTGCCGTTGGAAATTGTGTCTTCCGAATTGGTCCTTATTGTGTCATGCTAAAAGATTCAAGACAAAGCTTATGAAAATCAGCCACGTATTGTTTCACCTGTTGTCTCTGTTCCTCCGTCAAATTCTCCTTCGTAATTGGGATCGTGCCATTATCATTGACTTCTTCTTCAGGCATGTTGGCTTGAATATAATGGTCCCACCAGGCATGCCAAAAATGTGTTGATGCGAAATTCATCATGACACACGAAGGCCTGGGAGACCTACTTAACTCCAGTGCAGGTCCTATCAATCGGGTTCAGGGTGTGCCAGTTAGTTTGATCCTGCAACTAACAAGATGGAAACAGATCGATGATCAAGGAGCCGATCGGCCGATAGGCTGATGTGATGTAACGATGCTAGCCGATGTCAATACGGTTTAGATCAATCGGCTACAAAATCAATGTAGATTTAAATAATCATATAAACAATGAGATTTATGTTATCATCGGCTAGAACTAAACTATAAATAATCATCAATAAACCGTTCTTTATCAAAAATAGTCTTGATAGATCAGACCAAACCAAGATATATATAAGATTGAAGTTGACAAAGATTGATTTAACTAAAGATTATACAGGTTTGATTATAAATTGATGTAACTCAAAAGATGGATTGATGACTCACCGGCTAGAACTCCGATGAATGTTGCATAAAAATCTAACGGCTTACTATAATTAAACTTATTAGTAGCAATCTAATATGTCGGACCTAACCGAGATAGTACAAGATTGAAGACAATAAGAAAAACCGATTTAGCTGATAGATATATACAAATGTGATGGATATATAAATCTATGTAAAACATCAGTACGATTAGAGGAATATCAGACCTAACCGAGAAAATCCTAACTAGGCCAATGCAATTCTAAACAGCAATGCAATTAAAGATAGAATCAATATATGAGATAGGTAACGCTTGCAAGAACCTAGATAGAATATCAGACTTAACCAAAAAAGTTCTAGTGACGCCGATACAAGCAAGGTTGATGGGACTTACTTCCTCGATGGAAATCAAACTCAACTGATGTAGCCCAACTCGAAACTAAGAACTCACCGGAATAAAGGGTGGCAATGCATCGAAAGTAATTGTATTGATCTATGGAGATAGTTTACAAACACCCTGAGTGTACATATTTACACCCTCGGGTTGATACTAGTCCTGATTGTACATATTTATACCCTCGGGTCGATACTAGTCCTGGGTGTACATATTTTCCTTTGTCTCTGAGGTGTTACAAGGGGCGAAGGTCAGATACATGGAGATGGAGAAGCTAGCGTATGCCTTGGCAATACCCTATTGGCGAAGTGCTCAGGGGGAAGGAGGTCATCGGGTGACTAAGCAAGTGGGCGGCTGAATTATCTCCTTTCGACCTCAGCTTCGTGGTCAGAACTGTGATCAAGTCCCAGGTTTTGGTGGATTTCGTGGCCGAATGGACTCCAGCCATCTCATCGGAGACAAACCCAATCAAACAACACTGGACTCTGTACTCTGGTGGATCTTGGTAGCACAAAGTGGCGGGTGCTGCGATAGTTCTCATATCACCAGCCGGTACGGCGACCGGTATGCTGCTCATCTCCAGTTCGCCACCAAGAACAATATAACGCAGTATGAGGCGGTGCTAATGGGGCTGCGCAAAGTGAAGGCTTTGGGAGCTAGACGCGTCCTGATCCAAACTGTCACGCCCCAATTTTTCTTAGGGATTAAAAATCGCTTAATAATCCATTTTTAGAATTTATATTAAAAGTTAAAACAAATTAACAAGTGAAATTAATAAGGGAATTAAAAATTTCCTTTTAAAATCATGGCTGGGAATATTTCGTAATATTCTCCATGCCCTAGATTACTCTTTGAAATTTCCTGTGAATTTTCGAAGGTCAATAAGTAATTTTAATAATACAAAGTTCATTTAATCAATTAAATAAAATGAAAAACAAATTTTAATCTCCTTCCTTGTCCTTGGGCCATTGCCGGCCCAAGTATGCTTCCTCTTTCACTCTCTCGGGTCGCCTCCTTCCCCCTCCCCGCTCGGCCCGTTCCCTCTCGAAAAGTCGATCTCCCCTCCCTCCCTAGCCCAGCTTGTCTCTCGGCCCGCTCGATCCATTCTATCAAAGTCCAAATTAGCTCCCCCTCCCAGCCTCCTAATTCCCTCTCTCCGATAGGTGGGACTGATGGCCCCTCCTGCCATCCCAAACCTCCAGCCAGGAGAACCGGTGCCACCCATCACTACGCTCGCCTGCGCGCCTCCCCGCCTCGTTTGAACGCACATGGGACCAGATCTCCTCGCACTCCACCTCCTTCCCCACTTGTCCAGCAAAAGCCAGCGCCGGTCGAGCTCCCGCGCCCACCTCACTGCTCCCTTCTCTCTTCACCAGTCGTTGCCGCGATTCCACCCACCTTGGCCACGACCTCCATTGCTGAGCCCTATAAAAACATTCCCCGAGCTCCCCTCTACCGGTTCCTCCTTTTCCCCGAGCTTGCCGCACTCCCTAATCACTCCCTCGCCGTGAGCTTCAAGCTCCATCGTTGCCGCCATACTCCGGCCGCCCGCTAACGTTGCTAGGGTCGCTACTGCCCTAAGCCGCCACCACCGCTATCTTCACCACTCCGCGGGCAAGCCCGGACACCGCTCCACTTCCTCCGGCACAATCGGAACCACCGCTCCCGCCTCCGGCCAGGACCACCGCCGCGTTCGCCGCCTCCGGCTGGTGAGCGCCGCCGTCCTAGCCTTTGTCGCGACATGCCGAGGCCACCTTCGGCTCTGCCATTCCGCAGAGCAGCTCGGGCGCCCCTCCGCTTTCGCCGGGAGCCGCCGGACCACCGTCTGCGCCGCCTTCTTGAGGAGCATCGCCATCCACTGCCGCCGGCCACTTCTGCGACCGCTTCTTGCATCGCCCCGTCGTCGGTGAGTGCCCCTCTTCCTTCCCGCCCTCCTCCGTCACTCGCCTGTGCGACCTTTGGGCCACGCACCGCCGTCCCTGCCAGCCGACCAGCGAGCCCCGCCCTACTTGCCCGTGGCCGCTCGGTCCACCGTTCAACCGTCCCCTTTGAGTCACCGATAGGTGGGGCCCGCTTGTCGGCGCCACCTGTCCCCTCGGATGACGTCATAAATAATTATTAATTGCACAATAAATCAAATTAATTTCCAGAAATCCATTTAACTGGCTCAAAACTTCTAAGATTCATAACTAATTCATACGAACTCCAAATTGGGCCATTCAACTTGCAAAATTCATATAAAATTGAACTCTACAAGTTTGTTTGCTTTTCATGTACTGTTTATTTGGTTTTTATTAAGGCTTTTCTTTGTTTTACGTGCCAGCATGTAGATTCCGCTATTTCAGAAGATCGCGGTCGCGAGGAAAGGAGTTCAGAATATTGTTTGAAGAAGCAAGTTAAATCACATATTCCTCCTTGAGCATGTTGAACCTAATTTATGAGATGTTTTCTCTATTTACAAATAAATTGCATGTTTTGCTAATTACATGGGATTGAAATTACGTATCTGCTTGCTTGTGCCATATCTATTTGTTATCCATCCTTTGCTAAACATAGATGTTAATTTGACTAGCTTCTGTCAATTGTGTTGACTTTGCTAGAATTATAATATGCTTAGCCATGCTTAATTACCACTTGCTCACTTAATGGGATAATTACACTTTCTGCAATTAGTATCTTGATGAGCTGTGAGCTCGAGACAATTGGCCATGTTTTATTGGTCATAAGTATCCAACTAAAATATGGCTTAATGGTGTACTGTGGGTGTATGGTTTTGCTAGTCGCACCCATGGCAATTAAGGACCGGTTTGCAAGAATGGGCAACTGTCGGATTTGTAGTATAACTCTTCCCTTTTTGACGTACCAAGCCAATGGTGAGCGTGATGGAGTTTGGATGGGCCCTGCGATGGTTTATGCGGCTTCCGGATTCACCTAGGCACAAGGGGGGGGCAGCCTACCTTCGATTTAAAGGTAGGGGCGAAACTTGAAGTGGGTACGATTGGTTAGGGAGAGTTATGCGAAGGGTCTTGTCACAATTTCCCTCTTTGAAGTGCCAGGGTGGTACTTCGGGGCATGGCAACATGTGTAGAATCGTGTCTTGTAGGTACAGTTGTACACCTTTGGCCAGAGTAAAAGTATTCGAATAGACATGCCTGCGGTTATGGGCGATTGACCAGCTTCACCATGATTAGTCTCACCCTATTACTTAACTTGACCTAACGAACTGGTATAGTTCAGTTGGTTTGGTTGAGCCTGTTCAACGTGGTGTAGTATTGTTCAGTGGTGATTTAATATTGCCTTAACTAATCAACTATTTTACTGTTTTAAACTATAAATGTTTACAACTGCTTTTACGCAAATAGCCACAAACCTTCCTTTGTCTTCCCTTGGACGTTTGCATCGTTGGTGTGGCTTGCTGAGTACGGTGGTTGTACTCAGTCTTGCTATTTCCCCCTTTTCAGAAGTGTAGTGTTTCTGAGCTGAAGACAAAATTAGAGGATCAAGGCTTATACTCCAGTTGAGTTTTAGCCTATGAAGTGGAGCTAAAGCCCCGCTACGATCGTCGCCTTTTCCGCTGCTGCTACATTCTCCATCGTGGTAATTGAATACTTCTCTAGATGGATCGAACCTGAATGACTCGCCTCTATCACTTCGGCGACAGTTCAAAAGTTTGTATGGAAAAACATCATATGTCAATTTGGATTGCCGAAGGTGTTCATTACGGATAAATAAAAGCAGTTCGTCTCAGAGAAGTTCAAGGAAATGTGCAAGGGGCTTAACTTGCAGATCAATTTCGCTTCAGTAGAAAACCCACAGTCAAATGGGGCAACCGAAAAAGCAAACACAAGATCCTAGAGGAGCTCAAACACAGGTTAGAAGGAGCCCTCAAAGGAAAGTGGCCTGAAGAAATGCTCCCGGTTCTATAGGCGCTTCATACCACACCAACTAGGCCCACCAAGGTCAGTCCATTCATGCTCCTTTATGACGATGAAGTTATGACGCCAAGCGAGCTAGAGGCTAATTCACCTAGAGTGTTGTTCACTGCAGGCGAAGAGGGCAGCGAAGCATCGCTAGAACTCCTTGAAGGTGTAAGAGTCGAAGCCCTGGGCCACATGGTGAAATACTCGTAGACAACTTTGGCATCTTACAACAAGAAGGTTCGCCCCAAGGAGATAGTGCCGGGAAAGAAGAAAGCCAACCCGGTGGCAGTGGGGAACTTGGAGTCAAAATGGGAAGGCCCCTACCTCGTCGTGCACCGGTCGCGAACAGGATCATTTTGACTGGCGAAAATGGGTGGTGAATAGATTGACCATACGTGGAACTCTACTTCGCTCAAGCAGTACTATGTGTAGGAAAGGGTGGCACCCAATCGCCATATGCACATATGATATGTAAGCCTTTGGCACTCATAAAAGAAACAAACTAGAGTAGGACTATTATTCATAATGGAGGCCCAAACTAGTATAAAACTTGTGTCTTACTAATGTGATCCATCGCAAGAAACACCTAAGACATACGCCTAATCAGTGAAAAAGTTAGGAGGGGCGAAGCGAATTGACCAAAGCATCGCTTGGCCGAACGCGGACACTGCAGCGACCCATTTCTTATTCTTTTTTCAACTATCGCTATACTCAACCTCAGGCAAACACTTAGCACAGTGCACTTGCTACAACGAGTAGGGGGCGAACATAGAATGGTTTTAGAAACGCACAAGGCCATCGCACAAACCAAAAAACTTAACGGCATGAGCAAAGAAGGCAAAGCCAAAAAAGTAAAAAAGGAAAGAAGGAATGGAGGCAACAGAAAACACAAGTACAAAGATGTTTTATTCATCATATACAAATAGATTACATCTCGAGCAGGAGAAAAAGTTCCCTTCGGAACCCGCTTTGCTAAGCGAAGCAGTGGATTCAGATTCCGAAGAATTAAGATAGCTCCCAGAACAACTGGGAGAGCTAAAGCTAAAATCGGGCCCGTCTAAAACAATCTCAGAATCATTATCTAAGTTGAAAAACATGTTAAGAGGAGTCGACAACACCACGCAAAATATGCTATACCTATGATGAGCTATAGCAGCTTGGGGGTCGGACATCCTGAAGCTCCGCTAGAAACATCCCATCGCCTCCAATGCCATCAATTCCAAGGTCCACTTAGCTATCCATCCAGTAGCCTCACTGTTTTTAAGAACATCTTCGAGTGGAAAAGAAGTGTGTCCCTTAGAAAAGAGTTACAGCTTCCCGACCGCGATCTGCACCCCCATAGAGCAACATCTGAATTTGTGGATATTGAACTTTTGACTTTGCCAGGACCTCACTAACGAAGTATATAGGCATCTAGACCTTTTGAATAAGACCTTCCTCTTCACGTTCTACTAGTAAGACGGTGTTGATCACCTACAGCACAGCCGATACATATAACAATAATTGTTCTTGTGGCATTCACGAAGCCAACATAGGAGGAGTTGTAAGAAATTTCTTGAAGTCATCAAAAGCCTGCTGAGCCTCAGAAGTCCACTAAATGTTGTCGGCCTTCTTTAATAATTTGAAGAAAGGGATGCCTCGCTCTCCTAGTTAGGAAATGAATATACTGAGTGTCACCATGCATCTAGTAAGCTTCTGAACATCCTTTTGAGTACTCGGCGGTTCAATCTTCAATATAGCCTTGATCTTCTTCGGGTTGGCCTCAACATTGCGATGCGACACCATGAAACCAAGCAACTTCCCTTGTGAATCTGGATCTATCTTGCCATCGTATTTCTCAATACCAGTCGGCTTGAATCCGACCGACCAATCCACTTGGCATAGATCTGAAGTGAAAGCTAGGATTCCTTCGTCTTTGTGATCAGGTGAAACCTAGTGTCTTGGAGGTGAATCATGAAACCGATTGCCCTTGTATCCTCCGGGTTCATGGTGTCGACGAGCTCGTGCCCTAGATCATGATTTTCTTTGCGTCCGTGCCCCCAATGTTCCGATAATCGCCATCTCTTAGGTTATGGATTCGGTTGCCTTCCGAAGGTTGTGCTCGAAGGTTTTTGTCCTCTCAGCACCTTAACTTTGATCCAGTGGGACCCCGATGGCCCCTAGCTGAGTGGTTTCTCGAGGCATGTGTACTGATGGCGCATTACTTGGCTGGGATAAATGTCATGCCAGCAGAAATTTGGGCGTTTCGGCTACTGATTCAGTCGGCATCTGACTCGAATGACGACGATCGCCTTGGATCCACCCTCTTTATATTGTTGAATAGCAGGTGCAGTCTTCATGGCATTAACCTTGCTGAGAGTTGGAGTCATATGGTGATATTCGACGGCGTCAAGCACAGTTTCTAGAAGAGTGACGACTGTGATAATGTTCTTTTTTTTTTGGAGGGAGCAAACTACCAGGCATTTGCGCAGTAGTATAATTTTATATAAGTGAAAAGAACACTAGTACAGATCCTCTCATCTCTGACGGGCCCTCACATGCTTGGACTATTGGGCCGTTAGAACGAAGTCATCTCAATCGGGCCTAAATTTGCTCCGTTGTAGATGTAGTCGTGCAGTCATACTCTAGGCCCATGTACATATAGCCCGTCACTGATGACACTCATCTGTGACGGGCTATATGTTTAGGCCCGATTGAGATGACCTAGCATATCTCAATCGGGCCCATCGACAGAGCCCGTCAGAGATAAGGGTCATCGGTGACGGGCTCTGTAGACGGGCCTGATTGAGATGACTTTAAAGCCCGTCACGGATGACTGTCATCTCTAACGGGCCTAGATTATATAGCCCATCATGGATGACTGTCATCTCTAACGGGCCTAGATTATAGCCCGTCACGGATGACTCTCACCTCATCTCTAACGGGCCTAGATTAAAGCCCGTCACGGATGACTCTCATCTCTAACGGGCCTAGATTATAGCCCGTCACGGATGACTTTTTTAAATATGACAATTTTAAACAACATTTTTAAATACTAAATGATTTCAAATTGAAAAATTATCAACAACAAAGTTGTATAACTCATCAAGATCTATAACTTTTACTTTGGTCTTTTTGCTATATAACATTTTTTTGAACAATTTGAATTTAAAAATATGATAACTTCAAATAATATTTTCAAATACTAAATGATTTCAACTGAAAAAGTCATCAACAACAAAGTTGTATAACTCATCAAGATCTATAACTTTTATGTTTGTCATTTTTTCATCCGACAAAGTGTTAGTAACATTGTTCACAAAATTTACATATCTGTGTTATAGTTTATAAAATCAGATGAGAGATATGTGAATTTTATGAACAATGTTACTATCACTTTACCGGATGAAGAAATGACCAAAATAAAAGTTATAGATCTTAATGAGTTATACATCTTTGTTGTTGATGACTTTTTCAGTTCAAATCATTTAGTATTTCAAAATATTGTTTGAAGTTGTCATATTTTCAAATTCAAATTCAAACTGTTCAAAAAAATGTTGTATAGAAAAAATGAACAAAATAAAAGTTATAGATATTGATGAGTTATACAACTTTGTTGTTGATGACTTTTGCAGTTGAAATCATTTAGTATTTGAAAATATTATTTGAAGTTGTCATATTTTTAAATTCAAATTCAAATTGTTCAAAAAAATGTTATATAGCAAAAAGACCAAAGTAAAAGTTATAGATCTTGATGAGTTAGACAACTTTGTTGTTGATAATTTTTTAATTTGAAATCATTTACTACCAAAAAAATATTTGAATTTCTTATATTTTAAAATTCAAATTTTATATTGTTAAATATGTGATCAAAAGGGATGTTATATGAATGTGGTTGTGTTAAATATATTGATAGTTGTGTATGTGAATGAATGTATATGAATTGGGGATGCTAGGGTGTGACATCGTGGTCTACGGGTTAATAGGATTAATAGAATATTTACACCAACAAACTACAATTTCTTTCATGGAAGCCAATCTCCAAATAACTATGAGGTTAATTGTGCTGGCCTTGTGCAATTTTAGGATGGGTGACCTATTGGAAAGACACACGAATGAGGGCAAAGGCTAGAGACTAACCCAAAAAATAAAATTTAATTTTTTTTATTATACTCATCTCTAACGGGCTTTAATCTAGGCCCGTCAGAGATGAGAGTCATCTGTGACGGGCTTAAAATATGACCCGATTGAGATGGCTTTAAAGCCCATCACAGATGACTGTCATCTCTAACGGGCCTAGATTAAAGCCCGTCAGATATAAGAGTCATCCGTGACGGGCATATGCCCGATTGAGATATTTTCTCACATCACTGACCTTTGGTAAGTGACGGGGGCCCTGTTCGATAGAGATGATGTTTTAAACCCGTTAGAGATAACCGAACCTGTTCTAGTGGAAGTTATTTACAAGACAAGAGAAGAAAGAGAGACAAACTAAATATTATAGAAGTTGTAACCAATCAGCAACTACTTGCTTGAGGGACCATTCATTCTACACACATATAGAGAAGAACCTCATTTTGGAAAGCAGACCACTAGCTATTAAAAGAAGGATCAATATTTTGAAAGATCTTTCCATTTCTCTGCTTCCAGATATGCCAACTGACTATGAAGAAATTTCCAAAAAAACCTTTCTGCTTGAACCGAAGCCTTGCCAAGACCACTATTTGAAAGAAGTCCAAAGAGGTATTCCAAGTAATAGCAAGTTTCTGCCAACATGTTTTGCAAACCGAAATATCTAATGTAAAATTCTGTGACGACTGCACCGGGAAAATTGTAAAAATTAGAGGGAGATAAACAAATAAAGAAAGAGAGATGATCGCTTAATCAGACTAACATATGAATTGTTACACAACAGTGCTATGCACCGATTGTATGGCTGCATCGTTTCTCCGGTACATATATACAATCAAGAGTACAATCAAACTACGTACATGCTGTGTATACATGACTAGATGTAGTCATGTACATAGAAACTGGCTAGTACAAGTACACATTGACCTCCACAACGCCACCCTTCTCCAGGTCGTAGTCGTAGCTCCTGCTCAGCGCGTAGCCGCGCGCGAACCGGAAGCGGCCCGTGCCGCCGACGATCACCGACTCGCGCACGGCGGTGTCCGTGTCCACCCTGCCCATCACCGCCAGCGAGCTCCTCCCGTACTCGCCGGCCTCCATCACCAGGTGCATGCTCAGGGCGTTCACGGCGCCGCGCTCCGACACGCGCACCGTGAACGCCTGCGCCGTGCCCACGCGCGCGCTGCCGCGCTCAGGCCCCTCAGTCAGCGCGTTGTTCATCACCGCGATGTCGCCGAACCGCCGCCGCTCCGTCGTCGTCGTGGCGTTCGCCGCCGTCCACGATGGCCGCCCCGCCACGATGAGCGCCGCCGTTGGGCGCGGGCCGGTGTACTCGTCGTGCATGTAGAAGTGGAGGTGTGTCCTGGCGGCGGTAACGGCGGCGTCTCTTTGAAAGAAGTACGCCGCTGTGGCGAGGAGAAGGGCAGAGCAGAGGAGGAGGATTGACGAGATGAAAGTAGCCATGACGGGCTAGGAAGTAGTATGTAGTTGTAATTTGATCGACGCAGCAGAAAATCTCTCTGGGAGCTAGTACAGGGCTCGCTTGGTGCCCAAGCATATATATATTGGTGGGGTTGTCTTGGATGTTGGAATGCTAGACCTATAGACATGGATTTGAAACTCTTTGTGATCCATATGTAGGTAAATGTCCTTTGGTTACCCTAAATTTTTATCATGAGAATATTAAATATTAATGCATGATAACTTGTGACGAAGTTGGAAAATATTCCTGAATTAACATTCATCTAAAAATTTTAAGTCAACAAAATACATCCATATATACAGAGGATGAAAGACAAATCAGCATGCATGTGTGACTAAACACTACCTGCATTATTGACATGCGATGTTCCTTTTTGATTACCCTAATAAAAAATATATATGCACCCAATGCGATTAGATATCTCGAGAGTGTAGGATTTAGAAAAATAAATTTAGAGAAGTGGGAGATGCTAGTTAATTAATGGATACATATACGTCTTATAGTAGGACGGAGCTAGTAATGCTCAAAATACTCTCAAAATTCTTTTTTAAAGTGTCACATACTCTCCTGATACACAATTAGCACCCTAACTTGTTTCGGTCACAATTACTAGTTTAAACGGTCGCCGACTCAGCTCGCATGCCCACAAGGAGCCACAATGAATCTGGCAAGAGTTTTTTTAACTAAAACTCAGCGAGAGTTTCATGCCTAAATTTACATATATTGTCGAAATGAGGACCTTAATTTGCACTATATCCGCAATGGCTCTACGTCGGCGTGCTACGTTGCCGCGCGGAGCAGTTCTTCGCGGCGACCGTTCGTGCGAGAAATGGACATCAAAACAAGTTTCGTTTGCCAATTCTGCATTTCGATAGTACACAACCATATAGGCGAACATGTTTAGTGTGCTAATTCTACATTTTGATAGTACGGGCTCCAAGTGACTGAGCCGAACATATTTAAGGACTATCAATACAAACTTCACTCTTTTTTTTAATATAGAGAATTTATGATCATTCTGGTTTGAAGCCAAAATATAACATACCAATTTGTTGGCAGATTAAATAGTGTTCTGGGAAGCTGACAACAACATATTCTTTTTGTGAAAATATTGATTTTGGCAGTATCAATATAACATGATAGCTAATCAAAACAACTCTTAGTCCATACTTACGGGATGATATATACACTGCTATGTGTTACCAATATTTTCACAGCTATCCATATTTCAGGGGCAAGCACAATGGGCTTTCCCGCATTTACGAAAATACCAAAAATTTTAGAAAAATATTTGATATATGTAGATATCTTACATGTATATACTCGACAGATCTAAAACCTCATTTTTGACTTTTTCTATTCAACATATCAAGCTTGCAACACTAGTTCACTAGCCAACTACCTAAAACCCCATAACCCTAGCCCAAAAAACAACACATACAAGACGCCCAGAATTATTGGGTGAAATGTGTCACTGACGTATGAGCCTAGAGCAGATCAGGTATGAGCCTAGAGCAGGTCAGGTCAACATGACAGTGATACCTATTACACATGTGCAATATATCGAGAATTTGTATCCCACTGTCATATATATATGAATGAATTGGATCCGTGCCACTACAAATTTACCTATTTTGAAAAATACCACTACTATTCACTTATTTGGACCAATATCATTACAATTTTACACCTATTTAAGATATGTCAGTACTTACTCTTTTGGTACATTCATTAAATTTTTTTAGACTAGATTACCCTTCTTTCTCCTTCTTTACCTTCTTCCTTCCCCTCTCCACTCTCTCTCATTTATAGTGAGCTTGGCCATGATAGCCACCCCCTCTACTATGCCTGTGTTGAGGAGGTGTAGGTGGGCGAGTGACCATGGCTGTTGCCAGCGTGCCTGTCAAGGACGGAGGAGGTCAACGGCAGTGATGAGGTTGCCAATTTTGCTCAGCCCGAAGTGAGAGGAGAGGGGGAGGAAGAGATAGAGGGCGAGGGGAGGGGGGAGAGAGGGCAACCGTGGCCTCGATCTCGCCATGCGTCACTGCCAGAGTCAGTAAACGAGGAAGAGGAAGTGGGGGAAACTGCGTGCCCTAACCTCGTTGTGCACCACCACCGGAGTGAGTAGAGGTAGGAGCCGCTAGAGTGAGGAGCAGCAGCCATCGGTGGAAGAGAGGAGGAAAGGAAGAAAGGAAATGAGGAGGAAGAATGGTAAACTAGTATAAAAATTTTGATGAATACACCAAAAGGATGAGTAGTGGCATATCTCAAATTGCTATAAAGATGTAAGGGCATGGATGCAAATAGATGAATAGTAATAGTATTTTTTAAAATAGGTAAATTTATAATGGCATGGATTCGATTAACCTTATCTTATATATCTATAAAATTCATCCCCACTAAGTGTAGTTAATGCTATTTCTATCTTCTCTAATTAAGCCACATCACCTTAATTCTTTTTAACCCTTAGATAATTGATCTATGGTCAAAATTATATCCCTCCGCTTCTTCTTTTATAAAGCCATGTCTTTGAATGATTAATCTATATTATCTTTCTTTTTTCTTCGCAACACATTATCTTAATTTTGCTTTGAATAATCAATCTATGTATAATTTAAATTGTTATAAATCATATCATCTTTATTGTTTGTAAATTTTTCAACAGTTGATCAAAATGAAAATTATATAAAATATTATAAAATTATATCATTTAACTATTTTACATATTATTTCTACTATTATTATAAAAACATTCTCGCAACTCTGGCAACCACACATGATGTTTTATCTAAAATATATTATAGGTGAGAAGTCAAAGTTTATAGCCGGCCAGCTGGTGTGTACACGTGGTGTTACTCTAGGCTGGACGGAGTAACGTCAAACAAGCCATTGATCACGTGCCAATGTACTGTATGCGGCCGTTCATCACGTGCTAGCTTGCGTGATGTTGGTGGTGGATCGTGATAGTAATTAAACCAAAATGGACTTTCAGCCAGACAGAAGAAAGGCGAGTAATTAATGGTTAGGCCCATATGTTCCCATCGACTAAGCATTCTGATGCATCAAATCTGAATTGAAGACAAGAAATTAAGTGCTAGCGCTCTAATGGAATCCAACCATCGCAGTACTCCATATAGCTTCAAGTCAAGTACAACCGACCAATGTTTATTAATTATTCTGATGCTCGCTCTTACGAAAAATGCACGTCGTTGCTTTCTATCCAGTCGTGCATGCCTGCCTCTTTCGGTTTCGGTTTCCAAAATCTTGTGATAGTTCATAGATTTGGAATTCCCAGGTGAGAGAGCTCATTAGTTCACACGTAGGTACATATCATCAGTGAGTATATTCACGGCCAAAACTGAC
This sequence comes from Oryza officinalis, assembly GCA_008326285.1. Classification (NCBI taxonomy): domain Eukaryota; kingdom Viridiplantae; phylum Streptophyta; class Magnoliopsida; order Poales; family Poaceae; genus Oryza; species Oryza officinalis. Next base: position 16,775,671 of record BDMV01000011.1, on the reverse strand, counting down.
TCGCGTTTGGGAGGTATACGAGGTGAACAATGACGTATTATTGGTAATCACTGTATATTCACGAAGAAGTTTTTTTTTTACTTTTGAAGTCGTGTATGTTATATGGTTAACCATTAACAATAACTAACGCTCAAAATGAGTTAAGAAGTTAACAATGAGTTCTACATTATAAAAAAGTCGTATTTTTATTGGACTCTTCATTTTAATCTAGTTGTATCCTTAATACGCACGCTTGACAGTTATGATAATATAATTTAAAGTAATACATGGTTAGATTTTTTCGATTAACATGGAGCTCTTAAAAAATATCCAATTAGCATATATATATATATTTATATATTTAATTTTATTATATATATGACACCCATATAGGACGTCATGATGCTCGGACGTATGAAATTCATAAATTCACTTAAAATTTTAAAATTTTTAAAATTATGAGTATATAGCTAGCAACAAAACGACTCAAATTATAGATACCGGTTTTCTAATTAACCGGGGTGCTAGTTTTTTCAAATAATCGATATCTATAGTATGATGGTTTTTTTTTGAACCGGTATCTATTTTTACACGAAGGAGTTGTTTCTGGCCGATGACGTTTCATGGGCGCGTGCTTTGGATGAAAAAGGCATTATAGGTACCGGTTTTAGTATTTTGATACCTAGAGTGCCATTCCTTTTGTTTATTTATGTAGCAGTGTAGCCAAACTTTTAGTCCTTTCAATTCTAACATCTTCAAAATACTTGTCATGGATAGTTGTTCCATATGTGATTCTATGGTTTCTAGCAGCTTGTTGGACAAGTCGTTACAGTTGGACTTTAAACACCACGTCGACATAGGAAATGACATGTTTTGGTGACCACGCAATGGCTGAGGTCTCTTCGTGACGTGAACTACACATTTAAATAGTTATATATTTTAAAAGGTCTGATCAAGGCATTTACAACATTTAGTTAGTTCTACTGCTGTTCTCAGTAATATCTCATTTAGTGACGTGCTGTTTGCTAAGCCTTATGAATATAAATAATGACCCTTTGGGTATTTTGTTTACAAATAACGTAGCCACAAAAAATAAATAAATGATTGTTTCTCAACATATAAGAGAATATTCCATCCATATATACCACAAAGATTTAGCCAAAATCATAAAAAACCACAAAATCTTGAGGATTCTCATCTATACCACTAAGCAAGTGCAATGATACTATATGAAATCGCCATTTCCACATGCACCTGCTGACAAGCGGGCTTAGCTGGCCGCATTGGCCCGGCTGCCAGCGGTAGTGGCTTCTTTCTCTTATTTTTTCCAACTATCTTTTTTGATTTTCACATACATATTTTTCAAACTACTAAACGGTGTGGGTTTCGTTAATGTTTTTTATAGAAAAATTTACTTTAAAAAATTACATTAATTTATTTTTCAAGTTTTTTATGCTAATACTTAACTAATCATGTCCTAATAGACAACACCGTTTTCCGTAACTTCTGCTCCCTAAATCTAGCTCATCCCAAGCAGCATCGGACGACGTATTCTCATAATTTGCAGTGGTAGAGTTTATTCCCGACAGCGCGCGGTAGTGCGGTTCAACCGTGTCCTAGCAGTGGCAGCGCCATTCCCTGTCCCTGCTGGATGTGGATCGAGCTCCTCTTAGGCAACAGAATCGAGTTCGTCCAATCGTCCCCGATGGCGGCTGCGTGTAACGATCTCGTTCTCGGCAGTGGCGTCATGGATCGACCCGCGACGTCGAGCAATCAGGGTGCCAGTTCACGTCTCATGATTTTTCTTGTCCCGTGGACGAGAATGGAGATAAGGGCAATTGTGGAATTATATTTTTTGCTTAAAAAGGAAACTTTGTGGTATAGATGAGAAGTTTTGACAATGCATGTTTGTATGTATTTATTGGTACCTTCGGATTTTTTTGGTATAGATGATTTTGGCCATTCTTTGTGGTTCAGTTGGAATTTTCTCAACATAACAGGAGTCGGCTCCAGCTACCTATAGTTGGAGCGAGCCAGGAGGTTTCGTTGCAACCGAAAATTCAAATCCAATATTTAAATTTCTTTAACTTCATTCCAGTTAAATTAGTTGAAACTTGATGAATGGATGGAATAGCTTGGTTGCAATGCTAGCATCGATGTGAAAATTCTTATGATCCTTCTCTATATGTAACTGTCCTTGGGTACTCTAAATATCAATAGAATACTCACTACGTTAGACCAAGTCATCTTTGACAGCCTCAAACCGTCATCTCTGACGAGTTTGACCCTCGTTAGAAATAAGTGATAAGTGATGACAAAGTATCATCTTTGACGGGTGAACACCCGTCACAGGTGAGTCATCTCTGACGGGTGTACAAGTCATCTCTGACGGGTTGTAACTTTTAACCCGTCAACGATGACTCATCTTTGATGTGTCGGAACTTCTTACCCGTCACTGATATCAAATCACGGATCATGATTTTTGAATTTTAAGTACACCAAAAAAACTCAAAACAATATTTTCAATTTCACTATCCATTATAACATGGTCACAATTCCATATTTTTTTGAACAAGATAGAGATGCTCACATTTGTTGAGTTTTGAACTCAAGACCTTCCTATCTACAAAGTGGAGCACAATCAACTCACCTGTAGAGCACATGTTGAGTGCTCTTTCAATATTATTGTTTTAGTTATTTCTTACCGAAGCATTTAACATATATTTAACACTTTAAATGATTTCAAATGAAAACATCATCAACTAAAATGTTTTAGATCTCATCGTGTTTTATATTTTATATAGGGAATATCTTCATCCGAGGTCATTAGAACAATTCAATTTTTTTTTCAAAATAGATCTCACCTTATAATGGATATTCGGGTATGTAAACTATCTCAAATGAAATTATTGTCAATTATAATGTTGTAGATCTGGTTGAGGTCTACAACTTTCATATAGACCATGTTTCCATCCGAGGTCATTTAAAAAAATTAAAATTTCGTTTTTAAAAATTGATCTCATCACTTTAATTCATTTTTGGAGATGTAAACGATCTTTAATGAAAATATTGTCAGTTATAAAGTTGTAGATATCATGGAGATCTACAACTTTTATATAGTGCATGTCTCCACACTACAAGATAATTGAGCTATCGCCACCAAATTATTACAACGAAAAATAATTCGTGGCAAAATATTATACTATTGCAACGATAATTTTTCTGTGGCAAATAACAATATTTTATTGCAACGAGTTACAATCGTTATTTTATTTAGTATTTTTGATGCAATAGAAAATAAACTATCACCATAAAAAATATTAATGTTGCAAAAAACATGTTCTATCACCACAATTTCAATTTTTGTGGCAATTTGCATATTACGTGGCTGTAAGTTACTTTTTAGTATTTTTTGTTGCCATGGTCAGCAAATTTGTTGCAATAAAAAAATTGCCATATCATAATTTAATTTAATTTTTCATATGGACTCGGATTGAGACAAATTTTATATGAAAATTGTTGATCTCGATGAGATCTACAATTTTATAGGTGACAACTTTTTCATTTGAAATCTTTTAGATACTCAAATCTAAGATTCAAATATCAGTTAGGTAGGTTCAAATGGAATGATTTATATTTTCTAATAGGATTGATGCGTAGGCGAGTCAGTAAAGGAGAGCTCACGTGATGGAGAGGTCTTGGGTTCAAATCCTAGTTATGACAAGGTAACACCATGACAAGGTAACAAAAAAATAGTTAGGATAATAGATTAATAATTAAAATTTTAATTTGATAAGTAAAACTAATGCCACACATGGAGTGGTGGCATTAATTATTTATTGCAATGATGTGAAATTTTGCAATATGATTTTTTGCCACGTCTATTTTGTGGCAATATCGAAATTTATTACCAATAAATAAAAATTGTTGCAATAACCAATTATCAATCTATTTATTACCATGGCTAGCAACGATTTTAAAATTGTGGCAAGTATCTGTTGCCACAATTTTAAAATTTTAACATTAATGCCATGATTTTTTTCGTGACGACAAATTATTTTTCTAGTAGTGCCATCTAAGATATTTTACAAAATTCAAAATTTTGAATTTTTACTAATAAGTGATGGGTCATATAACGATGGTCAACCCGTCAGAGATAACGTTATCTGCGACGTGTGGTAGTTAAGACCCGTCGGAGATGAGTGGTCTCATCTATGATGGTTCATAACATTGCACCCATCACAGATAGCATGTCATCTATAACGGGTTATAGTTGTGGCCCGTCACAGATCATCTCTGATGGGTTACAACTACGATCCATCGCGGATGACTTGACATCTGTAACGGGTCCTCCCCAGTAGCCATATCTTAAGCGAGATACTTTTTGACCTATCCGAGATGAGTCATCTTTGATGAATCGCATTGACCCGTCACATATGACCTGTCAGAGATGGCCGAATCTGTAGTAGTGACTGATGACAATTTATAATGAAGATCAAAATATTGCTGAATATACATTCATCTACCAAGAAAAATAAGTCAACAAACTAGATACATTGCACAGAGAAAGAATTAAAGACAATCTGTCCTTGACAGTGAAGACTACATGCGAATTGCTGACATGCAAAGTTTTTCTTCTAATGTAATTTAGTCCACAAATTTTTGGGATGATAAGATATGCACCTATATATATTGTCAATTTGTTTTACAAACAAACGTTATCAACGGTTGAGCCAACTCCCGGACAGATCGGGTGGCTGTCTGGACTCCATCGCTACTGTCTTCACTATTGATAGTCATCGACACCTATAAAAGTTAGTTGATCATCATCAAATGCTATTAGTCACTCGGGTTTGATGGCGTCATTGGCTGTGTCTTTTTAGATGAAAAAAATACACATACTATGAAGATTATAGGTACCATATAACCACACGGAGATAGATTAAGTATATGGAATATGTAACGGACCATAACTCGGGTATTGTGTTTCCTTGTGTATTAAGGAACGGCCCAAAGTCCAGGTTCTGTAATATTGTAGAGTAGATTTAGGAAACCGATACCGTATCTTGTTTGATTTCTATCTTTGTAATTTTACCCTCGCAAACTATATAAGGTTGGTAGCAGGCCCTCCAAGGGCATATTCACAACTCGATCGTCAGATCAATGCAACACCCGACGAATACAATCGCCAAGCATGAGTAGGGTATTACTTCTCATCGAGAAGGCCTAAACCTGTTTAAACCTTTATCTCTTCACCTGTCCACTTTAGATCTTGTATGTCATGACCTTTTCTTATTGCCGATTTCTAAATTCGACAGTTGGCGTGTTAGGTAGGGGTCGCGTCGAGTTTTTCGCTGACCAGAGCAATGGGATTAATTTCGGGAGCTGTCAACTTTGCCTTCCCTCCAGGGCAGGTATATTGCTTCGACAGCCTCAACTTCATCATGGACGACTTCGACAATATCTCTCTTCTCGACTCGGATTCAAACCAGCCGGGAAGGGACCACGTCTACTCGGCGTAGTTTGAGTTACCAAATGCCGCCGAAATCTTTTCCCTCGTGGCTTCCTCAATAATGCGCCGACGTACCCTCCGAGTCGGCTAAAAACCACTCGGGGGAATCGTCTACATCAGCTCGCCCTCATGGCTTCCTCAATAATGGGTCGACGTACCCTCAGATCACCATACCACTTCCTACACTGCTCGCTGCAACGTTTGGATCTAGATCTGTTTCCCCCCGTAGGTCCCAATCGGAACAAGGTTTGGCTTCATCCGGATTGGGCATCAGGGAGGTGGGCGTCATATTCCAACCACTCGGATCTTGCACCAAGATGGAGCTCGCCGACTACTTCAGTTCTTCCGACGACCGCAACGACCGCACCATCGAAAGCGTGGGATGTTCCGAGTTCAACGACGACTACACCCCACTCCACTTTAGTGTGTTCATGGCAGATGCTTTCGACGATGTAACACAACCACCGCTTGCCAGAGAAGCAGAGGAGGAATGTGCAAAACTCGAAGACGAAGCCAAGCGCAAGGAGGAAGATCGGAGGAAGCGAGATCTCGCCCATGCCGGGCGTACTGCCCGCCACACAATTCTTAGACCAGTGTCAACAACACAAACTTCTTTGTCACACCTCAACAAAACGCGATCGTAGCAATTACCTTGCTCGATACTGTCTTCGACACAGCTCGACCTAATGTAACACCGATCTTGAATAAAGTCAAGACCATGATCGCAGCTACCATGTCCCTGAAAGCTAGAGGCAGCTGTCGGGCTAAGGAATCTACTGCAGAAACACCCGCTAGAAGCCGTCTCCCACCTCTACGTTCCAGAGATTTTTGGGTCCCCGAGCACAGCAAAGGACATACAGGATCTAATCTAAATCATCGCGACAATAATGAGTGACGATGTCCGGAATAGTCGGTCAACTCCAGCGATCGACACCACGAACCACCTCCTCATAACAGAAATCCTCGCGGCGACCCAAACTACTATGATAGCTACCGGTAGCGTACATCTAGAGACTTGAGGCACGCACTTAATCAGCGCTATCTTGAAAGGGAGCATCATACTTATCAGGACAATCGAAGGTAATCTCCCGACAATGATGATGATGGAGTTCCAATTTTTACCCACAAACTGCATCGAGTGGATTGGCCGACTGGCTTCAAACCAATAAGGATCGAAAAATATGACAGCAAGACTGAGCCCGAGTCATGGCTCACCATCTACACCTTGGTCATCCGCGCAGCAAGAGGAGATAGTAAAGCTATGGCAAATTACCTGCTCGTAGCGCTTGCTGACTCCGCTAGGAGTTGGCTGGCTAGTTTACCAAGGGGCTCAATCAACTCTTGTGGCCAACTTCATGACCACTTCATCGCAAACTTTCAAGGGACTTTCGAGAGACCGAGGACACATTTTGATTTGTATCACGTGATTCAAAGACCTAATGAGTCCTTAAAAGACTACATTCAGTGTTTTTCTGAAGCCCGTAACAAGATCCCTGGTATTACCGATGACGTTACCATCGTAGCCTTTTAGAAGGGAATTCGCGACAAACTGCTCATTGGAAAATTCGGCCGTAAGCCCCCAAGAACAGTCAAGAAGCTCTTCGAGACAGCCAATTCTTATGCCAAGTTAGACGACGCAATCAAGGCATCACATCAAGAAAAACAGTCGAGAAGCACCTGACGTCCCAAGAAACAACAACAGCCAAAAAGATAACAAGCGTAAGCCCGATGATCTAGTGGCTACAAGCTCAAACCACTAGCAACAGTGCCCACACGTCAATACTTATCATAAGATTATGAACGGTCCTTGTACACATCATCCAAATCATAAACACGAGTCCAAGGACTGCTTCATCTATAAAAAGTTCGCTGAAGAATACGCGGCCCAGCTTAAGTCGGCCATAGAAGTAACAAAAAGGATGATGGCGATGATGGTTTGGGAGCCTTTCAAGACCCTAGAGCTGAGTTAAATCACATCTTCGGAGGTCCCCTCGCCTACGAGTCCAAAAGAAAGCAAAAGTTAACCGATAGGGAAATTAATGCCGTTCAACCTGAAGTACCGCAATATCTACGGTGGTCTGAGATAGTAATTAAGTTCGACCGCTTGGATCATCCGGACCGAGTGGCTCACCCGGGACAGTATCCCCTGGTGTTAGACCTAGTGGTTCACAATGTCAAATTGAAACACGTCCTCATTGATGGTGGCAGCACCCTCAACTAGATTCCAAGATCCAAGTTGAAATCAAGCTCATCTCCTTTTCATAGGGTTATCCTTGGGTTATCTTTAACACCACTTGGGCAGATCACTCTTGCAGTCACCTCTGGCACTCGGGATAATTTCCAGACATAAAATATTTACTTCGAAGTTGTTGACTTCGAAGCTGCTTACCATGCCATACTCGGAAGGCCGGCTCTCGCCAAGTTCATGGCCGTCCCCACTATACCTACCTGATGATGAAGATGCCCGGATCATGAGGAGTAATTTCCCTGCACAACAACGTCAAGCAGGCCTTTACGTGGGACAAAGAAAGCTGCGAGATGGCCCAATCTCGTGAGAGATTACTCGGCCGGCAGGAGATCCGATTGGCTGCATCAACATCACCACACGGGGAAATCCCTACCAAGAAGCTACCCAAGACAAGAGAAGACGATGTCAAGACCAAGAAGATTCCACTCGACCCAACATATCCTTCCAAGACCGTTGTGATCGGAGATGAGGTAGATTGTAAATAGGAAAACGCGCTCATCACCTTTCTTCAAGCTAATAAAGATATATTTGCCTAGAAATCGTCTTATATGCTTGGTATTCCTAGAGAAGTGATTAAGCACTCTTTGAACGTCAGAGAAGATGCGAAACCTATTAACCAACGACTCTGCTGGTTCGCGCAAGATCGGAGGGATGCAATCAAGGATGAACTAACCAAGCTCTTGGTAGCAGGATTCATCAAAGAAGTTTATCATTCCGACTAGTGGCTAACCCAGTTCTAGTTCGAAAGAAGATAGGACCATGGTGAATGTGTGTGGATTATACAGATCTCAACAAGTCTTGCCCCAAAGATCCTTTTGGTCTACCTCGCATTGACCAAGTCGTTGATTCAAAAGCCGGCTGTGAGCTTCTCAGTTTCTCTACTGCTATTCAGGATATCACCAGACTAGTTTAAAGGAGTTTGACTTCTTGAAGACCTCATTTATCACCCCGTTCATTGCGTACTGCTACATCACGATGCCTTTTGGGGTGAAGAACGCTAGAGCTACCTATAAGCGCATGATTCAAAGATGTTAGCAATCGCAACTTGGACACAATGTGGAGGCTACGTCGATGATGTTGTTATCAAGACCAAGCTAAGGGACAATTGGATCGCTGATCTAGAGGAAACCTTCAAGAATATCAGGGCCTTCAGGATGAAGTTGAACCCAGAGAAGTGCACCTTCGGAGTACCATCAGGGGAGCTTCTTGGTTTCATGGTGTCCCATCGGGTCATCGAAGCCAAACCGGAGAAGATCAATGCTATACGCTGAGTACCCAGAAAGATGTTAAAAAACTCACTAGGTGCATGGCGGCACTTAGTCATTTCATCTCTAAGCTTGGGGAGCGACGCATGCCATTCTTCTAGTTGCTCACAAAGACAGATGATTTCCAATTGACACCCAAAGCCCAGAAAGCCTTTCGAGACTTTCGAGACCAGAAAGACCAGAAAGCCCAGAAAGCCTTTCGAGACACCCGATGCCTCCCGTGCTGGTTTCGCCGAGTCCGTAATAGCCTTTATGTGTCGGCAACTTCCCAGGTAGTCAGCACAGTGTTGGTGGTCGAGTGAGAGGAAGAAGGACATACTCAAAAGGTTAAGAGGCCAATTTACATCATTTGTGAAGTGTTGGCCGACTCCAAAACGCGTTATCCACAGGTACGAAAGTTATTATACGGAGTTCTGATCACAGTTAGGAAGTTGGCTCATTATTTTCAAAGCCACTCGGTTACTGTGGTTACATATTTTCCACTCGGCAACATCCATCACATTCAAGAAGCTATAGGGCATATCGCAATGTGGGCTTTGGAGTTTTTGGCATTAGACATCTCTTTCAAAGCGCAAACGACAATCAAGTCTCAAGCTTTGGTGGATTTTGTTGCTGAGTGGACTGACATACAGGAAGGGACACCTAAGGAAAAGCTGGAGTATTGGACCATGTATTTCGACGAATTCAAAAGAGTTAATAGCACTGGGGCTTGGGTTGTTCTGATTCCTCAACTGGAGAGCGACTGCGTTAAGTTCTTCAAATTCACTTCTCGACGTCGCATAACGTGGCTGAAGATGAGGCTTTGCTTCCGTGAGCCCCCGGTTTTGTATACCGGGAACCCCATGTGTATTACAATACCATTCCCTGGATCAGTAGATGGTACACACATGGCACAGTTGTATATCTCAAGCTGACATCGTCTTACAGGTCTTACAATATATTAATAATACAAGGGTAGCCCAAATGGAACCCGAATAGACCAAGCATGGTCGACAGCAACACAAAATACCAAAACAACTAAATGAAGTAGCGGAAGCGAAGCAGCGGCGGTCCATCTTATCCCACACGCATCGACTGGTGAACCTAGGTCCCTATTCCACCGTCCTCGGTAACTCCTTGCCAGCATGGCACATGTACAGGTCGACACCAACACCTTTCTAAAAGATGTAAATAAGCAAGAGTGAGTACCAACCGTACTCAGCAAGCCACCACTACAGAATGCATATAATGTTCATAGGGGTTCCAGGATGGCTTGGTTCATTTGCATAAAGCTAGTTTTCACAAATTATTTCACAAACCTATCCCATAACAGTTTTAACCGAAAACCACGTTAAGTTGAAGTTGTCATTAACCTGCGAGGGTTCATCCACCTTCCCCAAGCCTCGCTTGGTCCGGTTTACCCTCGCATCCAATTTTCACAATTTTAACCACTATGACCTTTTTGCATATCAGGCAAGGTCACACCTTCCACACCCATCATATTTTAAGCAATATTACAAATTGACGAGGCTAGTCAAGAGTAATACAAGTCCCGGCGCTCATTAACCGCGAGCACGGCTATTCGAATAGTTTAATTTACTCACACTGTAGTGGATGTACGCTTTTAATCCCACACTCCGTGACTCACCCAACACATGAGACTTGTCACGGCCCGGTTTTTCAGTTACCCTCGCATGGCGGCACCCGCTCCAAGGACTATGAATCCCCATTGCACCCCCGGCGCCACATTCCTACCTCGAGCCGGTTGTGAGGGGAGTCCTGGCGCTCCCGAGATTGAAGGTTACATCATACATATATAAAGCTTGACGTCATTAAACCACACACTTCCACATTTCCATACCGATATCCAGAACCTACCATGTCTGGGGTGCCACCCCACGAGAATGACCTAGTCCACCGGGTCTAACCCCACTCAAGAAGTGTGGTCGTACTCGGTTCGTTTCCTGCTTAGCTTCTTGACTCGGTCCTTAACTGACCAGGGTCGGCGGCTTACCGTTCCCAGAACCACCCATATTCTATCCGTGCCGCCCCAGTCGAAATCACTTTTGTTTAATTAAGTTTTTGGGTTTTCACAAAGGTTTTCATGCTGTGGGTGGCGCTTATGTCTCCACCCGATCTCTATCAATCACTCCCATCGAGTGATCAGTGTAACCATATCCACATATCCCATATATGGAGTGTATAACGTCTATGTAAGCAGGGCTAAGCAGTGAGTAAATAATCACGCGTAAAGTAATATACTCAGGTAACAAAGGTGTGTAAATACATAAGGATAAACAATATCAAAGGTAAGGCTTTAAGCAAATGTAGGTACGCGTTTTATAATTAGCATGCAATTTTATTTGCAATCAACACATTTATAAAAATAGGATCAACATGTTCGAGGAAGGGGCGTAGTGACTTGCCTTGCTCAATTGGGGGTTTGTTCTCGATTAGCTCAGTTTCCTCCTCGCAGATGTACCCTGTCTGGTTGAATACTAACGTCACAAACTACTCGCTAACACAAAAAGAGCCAAAAATTCTAGAACAATCAAAAATAACCAAACTAGTGCCATTGCGTAGATCTTGATTTTAGAAAGATTTTGATGAAAGTTTCGTTCAAATCCGACTTAAAACGAGGGAGATATGGAATTCGAAAGATTGAAAAAGCTTTAAGGCAAAGAAAAGGGAAAGGTCTGACGGGTGGAACTGCCCTTAACTCCTCACGTACAGGTTTTGTTTTTAAAAGAGTGGGTGCATGGTGAGGTGAAGGGCTTGGGCGAGCTACAAGCATGCATGCATATGCACACACACGGCTAGCTAGCTGCGTGCATGTGAGCTGCTTGCGTGCATGCACACGTACAGCCAGCTAGCTGTGTGGCGCATGCATGGCCGGCAGCACAGCGGTGATCGCTGCGGAGGGCAACCGCGTAATGAACGGGTACGGTGTTGCGCCTCACAACGTTACCGTGCCGCGGCAACAACGGCGGTAAGGAAACAAAAGCAAGAGGAAGAGCGGAAGAGGAGCTCACCTCGCGGCAGCCGGGTAGCGGCACACCGAGCGGCGGTCCTTACACGAAACTACGGTCGTCGATGTACAGCCTGGGAACAGTCGGCCCGCGGATCATCCTCGCACACCCCGTGTTCGAGCGGTGGCAACAAACGAACACACAGCGTTACGGAATAAATGTTAGCGGGTTAGTGCAGGTTAGGGGTTAGGGGTTAGCGAGTTAGAGGTCAGCGGGTTAGTGAGTTAAAGGTCAACGGGTTAGTGAGTTAGAGGTCAGCGGGTTAGTGAGTTAGAAGTCAGCGGGTTAGTGAGTCAATGGGTCAAATGTTAGATGTTAGAGGTTAGCCGTCCAATAAGTTAGTCGTTCTCGGGGTTCAGATGACGGCGCGGCGGCTTATCCGTCCTCTTGCTCCACTGAGGCCCAGTTGGAGCCGGCCGCGGTGGAGAGGTGTTTCAGACTTCTAGAGAGACGCTTGGAAGGTAGAGGGATGTAGTGTGGACTTGGGGCTGCTGGTGGGCTTAGGTCCGAAATTGAAGAGAGAGGCAATATGGACTTCTGTAAAAGATTACATGGACTCGGCCCGATGGAAAAGGAGGGAGGTCTTATGGACTTCCTAGTTGGATAGCCCAAATAAGAGGGACCTCATTTAGACTTCTTCAAAGCCTGAGGGCCCACAGAGAGAAAGGGGTGGGTCCCACTGATGGGTCCTACCATCCTTTTCTTTTCTTTTCTTTCCTTTTTTTTTTCTTTTCTTTCTCTTTTCCTCTTTCTTTCCTTCTCTTTCTTTCCTTATCCTTTCCCTTCTCTGCCGCTGCTTCCTGGAGAAGAGGAGGGTGCTGCGGGAGGGGCGACGGCGCGGCACGGCCAAGCGGTGCGGCGCCGGTGGTGGCGCAGCACGGGCGCGGCGGCGCGTGCGGGCCAGGACGGCGGCACGCGGCAGCGCGTGCGGCGGCTGGGCCACACGGGGCGGCGACGCGCGGCAGCGCCACGGGGAAGGGGCGGCTGCGCGGCGCGACGTGGCGATGGGGGCTGCGCGGGTGGCGGCGGCGTGGCGCGCAGCCGTGAGGTGGCCTGGCGCGGCGCGGCGCGCTGGCGGCGCGGTCGGGGACGGCGCAGGGCGGCGTGAGACGGCGCACAGCGCGGCTTTGGCGCGTGCGCCAGCCGCGGCTGGGAGGCGGCGTCGACAGCAGCGTGCCGCCGGGCGGTGGCCGGGCAGGAAGAGGCCGGGGCGGTGGCGCGGCACGGCACGGCGTCGGCCACGGCGCTCGACCAGGAGGCCGGGCCAGGCGGCTTCGACGACGCGGCCCGGGGCGTCACGGCGGCTGCGGCCGGGCAGGCGCGGCTGTGGCCGGGAGGCCGAGGTGCCGGCGGCCTGGCACGGCAAGGGCGGTCGGCTGGCGTGCTGGCCGGCCACGGCGTCGGCCAGGCAGCGACGGCGGGGCTCGGCTCGGCCTGGGCGACGGCCGGGCTGAGCGTTCGGCCAGGTGGAGGCGGCGCGTGACGCAGAGCGGCAGTGCACGGCAAGAAGGCGGCCGATCGAACGACAACGGTGTCCAGCCCGTCGGTGTGGTGGCAACAGTGAGCGAAAAGGGCGGCTTTTATAGCCGTCGCAGCCGGCGGATGGCGACAAGGGCGGCTCGGCCGAGCGGGGCCGATGGTCCTATTGGACGGTCGCAGAGCGAGGATGGGGCTGTTGCAGGACGGCGTGGACGTGGCGTACGCGTTCGGTGTGGACCGCTGCCTCTGCGCTTGCTTGCATGGTGCATGCTCGTGGCTGACATGCTTGCATGCATGCACATGCACAACTAGCTTGTTGCATGGCTGGCGGCGGTGCAAGGTTGAGCAGGATGCGCGTGGAATGGCCGGCAAGCACGCCGGTGAGACGGGAGCGGAAGATGGCAGCCGCTGGTGTCGCAGCGGCCTCGTCGTAGCGGCGCGGCGTGCGGCGACGTCGCCACCGAAAACAGTATGGGGGGAGAATTAGACTTTATTTTTACTACCAACCCAATAGGAATGAAAGGGCTCTGGGAGGCAACATGGACTTTCCCAGAAGAAGCCCAGCAGGAAGGCCACGGTAGAGGGAGTGGAAATGAACTTGTTTTGCGGAATGGGTTGGGCTAACAGAGGGAAATGTGGCCCAAAGAAATAGGATGTTCGAATATTTTCTTTGGGATATGAAATTTGGAAATTTCAAGGGGGTTTGAGATAGAATTTGTACAGAGGACAACCTTTTCGGTAAAAGGATTTAATCGAGATCTTTTGGCACAGATTCCAGACACACACAAATAAACAATAAACAAGCAAACTAAAATTATGCCTGAGGACTAGACTTTGTCTGAGGAGGTCATATCCTGAAAATAGCCTATTAGGAATTTATATTTCGCAATTGAGGTTTCTAGTAAATATTTTACCAATAGACATTATTTTGCAATTAATTTCCAAAAGCTTATCACTCTATATAAAGGTGCATAGAAAATAATCAAAGCTATTTCTTTAGTGGAACAATATTTGTTTTAATAAACTATCCCTTAATGGGTTTTATCCAAAATGGTGATACATTTAGATATATAGCTTTATTTATAAAATATGCTCAAGGGTTTTTGTTTTTCGAAAATAATTGGCATATGCAAATCATAGCTCCTTGAATAAATAATATTTGAAATCAAATATCGACGTATCCTCAGACGTTCGTCTATTAGCCCACGTGTAAACGAAAAACGACAGATCGAATTGAGTTAGTTCAGGCATGAATGTATTTTGAAAAAGATTTTTGGTTATTCTGAATTTTTAATTCCGTATTCCAAAGTCGAAATATTCAGGATGTTACAGCTTCATGGGCTACGTGTTGCTGTATGCCTTGGGATACGCTAGATGCTAGCATGTGGAGATTCACAGTTGGTTATGAACAAGTGATGAAGGATTGGTCTTGTCTGAATGACAACATGGCTGCTTATTGCCATGAGGTTCGTAAGCTGGAAGACAAGTTTGATGGTTTGGGGCTATCTCATGTTTTGCGTCACAACAATGAAGCCGCTGATTAATTAACGAACTTTGGTTCCAAGCGAGAAGCTGCTCCGATAGATGTTTTCGTCGAACACCTTCATGAGCCGACTATTGCAAAGAAAGAAGTTCAAGAAGAGGACATATCAAGACAAGTCTCGATGCTGGATACTGACTGGGGGATGCCTCTCATCAAATTTTTGACTAAACAAGAGTTGCCTCAGGACCGAGATGAGGCCGAGCGGGTTAGCCGTCGTAGTCAGTATTATGTAATTTCAAAAGGCGAGCTATATAAACGCAGTCCATCTGGTGTTTTTCTACGATGTGTTTTGCCTGAGGAGGGACGACAGTTATTGACAGATATCCACTCAGGTATATGCGGCAGTCATGCTGCGGCACGAGCTTTGGTGAGCAAAGCGTACAGGCAAGATTTTTTTTCTAGCTTACAACTGTTAGTGTTGAGGACAAAATCGTTCGGACTTGCGAAGGATGTTAGTTTTTTGCTTGATAAATTCATGTCCCGTCTCAAGAGTTGCAAACGATTCTGCTCTCATGGCCTTTCGCCATTTGGGGGCTTGATTGTGTTTCCTTTCAAAAGGGCTCCTAGAGGTTTTATACATTTATTCGTTCCAATAGACAAGTTCTCCAAGTGGATTGAAGCTAGGCCGGTTGCGACAATCACAGCTGATAAAGCATGGGATTTCTTTCTTAACATTGTGCATTGGTTTGGAGTACCTAACAAGATAATTACTAACAGTGGTACTCAATTCTCTAGTGGAGTTTTTAAGAATTTCTTTGAAGATTTTGGTATCAAGATATGCTATGCTTCAGTTGCACATCCGAAGATTAACGGTCAAGTTGAGCGCGCCACTGGGATGATTCTCCAAGGGGTTAAAGTTCAGGTCACTGATAGAATGTTGGTCGATGGATAGAAGAATTGCCTTCGGTCCTTGGTGTTTACGAACTACAACTAGTCGGGCAAAAAGTCAATCTCCTTTTTTCTTGGTTTATGGAGCTGAACCTATGCTGCCAAGTGAGATGGAATTTGAATCCCTTCGGGTGCACAATTTTAACGACGATAAAAATGATCAAGATCAAACAGAAGACTTAAACTAACGGGAAGAAACTCGTAAGATTGCTCTTATTCAATCGGCTAAGTATCTTCAAGGACTTCGGTGATATCATAATTGTAATGTTCGTTCATTGTTGGGGATTTGGTTGTGTGTAAGATTCAAACAACTAAAGATAGACATAAGCTGTCTCCCCTGTGGGAAGGGCCATTTATTATATCAGAGGTGACTTGTTCAGGGGTTTATTGATTGAAGTGTGAAGATTGATCGCTTTTTGAGAATTCCTAGAACATCGAAACATTTGCGTCGTTTTTATACATAAGATTATCCTTTTGTAACTTATGTCTCTCGACTACCTATGTCAAGTATTTTGATCTTCTTGAGTAGCCAGTCTTGGGCTATCTTATTTATAATAATGATGATTTTCACTTCAATGACAGTAATTAGTTTGATTTATCATTGGTTTGTTTTAGCTATGAGATGTTGACAAGTATTGTGAAATTTTGTCGAACACGTCGAGTTTATACCGTCCAGTGTCATTTGTGATCACCACATGATTTTGGATGAGTGGGATTCATACACGCGTAAATAGACACTCAAATCTCAATGTGTCCATGATCACAACATAACACCATTCAATGTCGAATAATGAGCAAAGGAGATATTGTTGGGACTCAGCGTGCCAATCAACTTTAGCCTGAGACATGCCCATCAAACCAGACGAAGGCGGCGACCAAATGTGTTACACATCTTAGGAGACTTGACTTAAATCGCTAGAGCTCTACAATATTTCAATTGCTTAACATTTATACTCATGCTCAGCTAGCCCTAGGAAGTTGCTAACTTTGCACTTTCATCTAAGCAATGATATACAGAAATTAAGGCATTAACGCAGAATAAAATTCAGATTACAACTAATTTATGTACACCTAGGCCGACTGGCCAAAATAATTCAAGATTTGCGAAAGCTTGTTTACCCAACCCACAAGCAAGCAGACTAGGGGTAGTCTCCTAATAGAATTAGCCTGAAGAAAACAACGGAATTCACAACACTTAGCTACCTGCAATACAACTAAAAGAAAAACCACAAAAGATACAAGTGTCAGTACATTAACTATGCTAGTTAATGTACTGGCAAGGCAATTCAATCGTAAATACATGCAAGCTCTAGATATCAAGGAGTCGCTATTTGCGGTTTCATATTTGCATAAGGCTAAATTTATTTCATAAACATTTTGCAACGGAATTTAGATAAACATTTGCAATTGTTTAGCATAAATAACATGGCATAGTATTATAATAGTAACATGATCATCAACATAATATCACTCTTATGCCATGGATGGCAACAAGCAATGCATTATAATATCAGTCCACACCGGGCAAAATCTTCATCATAATCATCAGAACTCAACACATTTCACCATTCCCATAGTCCATTTTCATAAACACATTTATAAATGACAAGTCTATACCCATGACAATTCACTATGTCGCTCATGGCCGTGAGCACGGCTAATCGATTAGTTTTAGACTCCGCAGAGTTTTTACAACTTTACCCACATGATGTGAATCACTCTATTTTGTCTGGTACCCGTCAGTACCACCACACTCTACATGTTGAATGCGGTCTAGAGATCATAACATAGCCTTTGCATTACTTAACGCCTAGCCTTGCATCAGCGACGACAAGTGTGAATCCACCCTAGGAATGACCCAGAGTCGTTAGGTGGCGGGCCCATGCCTTAAACCTAATGTCGTGGCAGCGAACACATCTGTTCCCCCACAAGACACTTAACCATTGAATTGGATAGATTTAGATGCCTAAACTACCCCCAATAAAAGGCGGGTAAATATGTAGTTCCTATGAATCATCACTCAGACTAATTCATTATACTCCGGCCTATCAATATGCAAGACTAGACTTTAAGTAACTTAATTAGCTAAGACCACCCCATAAATAGCACATGTGGATATACAGTAAACAATAGTGAATGACACAAAGTTTAGTGCTTAATCGACTCAGGCAAACACTTATCCTATTAGTGCATAACTAACACCATATGTGCACCACTTGCCTTAGTTCACAAATAGTCATTATTTTCCATCTCTGTCCAGCAATAAAATAGTGCCCAAGGTTCCATTTATAAAGTAACCATAAAAATTGTTTACATAATTCTAAGAATGGCTAAGCATACACTAGCATATTAAGCAATTATATTCCCAAAGGAGCACTAGTGGAGTACTTTATTCATTCCTAAGGATTCATACAGAGGGATGACAATATTTTAAGGTTGATCATGCAGAAAATAGGTTATAGCTACCATCTACCACATTTGAATTACCATTAGTTATAAATAAGCATGCAATTTTGCAAAACAAACATTTTCATCTCCCAAATCATAGGTTTCAATATGATCAAAGAAAGGGGGAGGAACATTTTCATCTCCCAAATCATGGGTTTCAATATGATCAAAGGAAGTGGAAGGAACTTGCCTTAGTTAGAATTCCAACCACGATCAGATTTAAAATTAAACTCCTCACCGATAATAAATTCGTCATCTAAAAGAAATAATGGTATCCAAATAAATGCCAAAACATGTAGAAATCTAAAATGCTCTAAAATGCATGAATTAACTATTGTGATTAGGTGCTGTGTGGACATGATTTGTGGTGAAGGAATTTTCATTTTATCTATTTGCATTTGTGAATTATTAATTTTAAAATTTTAATATTAGCAATAGGCTAATTAAGCTCCATTAGTTGTCAGGTGCATTTTAGTTCCAAATTTTGTGAAGTGTTGGGCTGCTGCAGTGAAGGCTTGGTCCCCAGGAGTTTAACAAAATTTGTTTCACAATTTTTAGGTTGAGCATGATTTTATTATGAATTTTACAAGCTAGGTGATATACTATAGTCTTTATTAGCTATACCGAACTTTAGAGATGATTCTAGTACTGATGTGCTACATTTTAATTCATAGAAACTAAGTCCATGAGATTACCAACCTAACCCACCTGGAATTACATCATTTGGAGTTAGAATGAATTTTGTATGGATTTTATAGTTTGTATTAAAGTAATTATTTTACTATACAATTATTTAGTGATGTTTTGTTACTAAAAGTGTCAAGTTCTAGTTTACGAATTTTAGGAGCATGATTCTATGAGTACACTAAAAATAAGTTATCTTAAAATGAGTTAATATGAATTTTCTATGGATTTTACAAGTTAGAGTATGCTTTATATCCAACCGTCCATATTTGAAAGTTAGAGTATGCTTTATGTCCAACCGTCCATATTTGAAACTTTAGAGTTATCTCTTATACTGTAGGTGCCTAGTTTTATTTCACACAATCAAAGAGCATAACTTTGTGAATCTACATAAATATGGTTCATCTAAATTGGAGTTAAAATGGATTTTATATGCATTTTACAATTTCACTCATTTTTCTGTTGTATAATTATTGATTTGAGTATTATCTTTAATATTTCCAGATTTTAAAAGGAGGGGTCCACTGGCAGTGACTGGCTGTTTTGCAAGAAGTTCCTCGGATTTTCAAGAAATCAACCCGCACTGCCTCCACGTGAGAGAAACATACTTTGTAAAGAGTGCTTTAAGTTTCAAGTTATTACATTTTGGTCCTGGGCCCATGTGTAAGTGAGTAGGACATTTACATAGTAAACCCTATGGTTGTTTGAATTCTCAAAATAAAGTCCCTGTCCTCTACCTCTACCAGTTCGGTAGGTTGAGAGCTCGGTCGTGGGTTTGGCGAGCTCGCCGGCGTAGAATGGCAGCTCGATTGAGGACGAGGTCAAAAGACAAAATAAACAGCATGTCATTGCGATTCCATTCCTCTACTTTACTCGGCCAGTGGAGACCGGAGTAGTGCCAGCGGTGAATCCGAGTGGAAGGTGTCTACGGTCGATGGTGCATGTGCGTCTACGGCCATATATTGGTTAAGTGAGTGCATGCATGCGGGTATACACAGTACTAGGGATCTTAGCGAGGTGTTAGCTGGGTTTGTTGAGGTCCGAACGGTGGTGGCGGCTTGCGGAACCCTCGGCGACGGCGGACAGTACCCGGACGGCGATGCCGGCTTGATTTTCCTCGAAGAGCTGCCATGCATACATCTCCACAGTGTTGATAAGATCTCAGGGAAGCTACACGTGCGAGTAATTGAACCGTGGCTCACCGGAGCGCGTGGAATCGGAAAAGGAGTTCGGCGGCCGGAGTTAGAGAAGACGATGCCGATCTACGCGTTCCCTCTGTTTTCAGTCGTGGTTCTTGAGGAAGAGCAGGCTGAGACGATGCTAATGGCGCGGTGGCCCGGCCGGTCATTCTCCGAGATGACCGGAACGGCGATTGCGACGCAGCGGCGATGCTCGGTGCGCGTTCTAGGACACTGTGGGCACGATGGCGTTCCCGTTGTTGCAGTGGAGAACACGAGACCGAGTCAAAAGGGAAATGTTTCGGCATGGTGAGGAGATCTTGGAACACAACTTTAAAGGAAGAGGAGCTCAGTGGAGAAGAAATGCGACGATGAGGAAGCTTGTTGCCGCCGATGAAGATGCCTAGGTTCCCGGCGAATCAAGAATGGGTTGTGTCAGTTCTTCCGCAAAATGGGATGGAGGCGAGAAGAAGTAAGCGGCGATCGACGGCATCGATTATATATGGCGGCCGGCGATGGAACGGAGGAGAAGGGCAGCTCGGCGTTGCCCGACGCGTGGTGCGCGCGTGTCGCGTTCGTGCTGGTGTTGGAATGACGTGGGCGCATGTGTGTGATTGACCAGTGGGTCCCACCATGCCCTGGGGCTCGCTTGGCAGTGAGAAAGATGACTCTGTGATTGTCGTGAAATTCTAACTTTCACCCGAAGTTTAATTATTTTCCCGAGTTATTTTAATATAGTTGTCCAAAATAAAAATATAGTATGAAACTAACTCTATGTTTGGGATCAAGTCCCATAGTGAAAACCATTTTGGTCGAAATTTGGGAGAGTGCCAAAGTAGGCTCCAGAGAATCTGTAAATTTCCAGTTTTGACTAAATTAAGTGATTTATTTGAAGTAATTAAATATGTGATAAAATTAAACCAAATTTACAGTGGGTTGTACATATTAGATAGTATTTGTGTGAATTTTTGCATGATTTACTATTGCACCAATTATTTCTTAAAAATTCACCAAACCTATCTTTATAGATGTATTCCTATTGTGTAAATGCAATTAGGTGATTGCAAAATTTCATTTAAGTTATGCTTGACCTGAAATAAGGTTAGTAGGCTTGATTCCCATTTCACCATCCATAATCTCACGAGATACTTGAGGATTTATAAATGTATAAATTTGGGTTAGGTGAAGTGCAACCTAAGATGATAATTAAGGTAAGTTATAATATGTGTAAATTAATATGTTTATATTTTTTCTATGCTCAAGATATATCGTAAAATGAGTGGCCAAATTATTCTTATGTAGTTTCACATTGGTCGTGTCGTAAAATTTAAGTTGCAAGGATTCTAGGAAATGATTTTTAATACTCGACATTATGTCCTTTTAATTAATTGCTTCAAATTTTAAGAAGTGCTCATGTGACTTATTATGAAATGCAAGTAGGATCCAAAAACACACAAAAGGACACAAGTTACACCAATCAAATTATGCAAATGCATGAACACACTAAGTTTTAGTTTTATTTATAGATTGGTAAGGAAAAAGTCTTAATTTGTTCTCAAATTTTCATAATGACACTAGCTCAATTAGTCTTGTCTAGGTCTTTGGTTTGAAAATTTTGGGATTTCTAATTCACAAAAACCATTTTCAATATTTTAGATACAAATTTTGAAATTCAAGGTTTTCGGTATGTTACAAATTTTTTGATGATTTCACTAAGTTTTAGGCTTAGTATAATCAGAGAAAAATTTTCGTGCTATATATACAAATCATAGTTAGATCAAAATTGTACATAAGTGAAATATTTAAAATTCTGAGTCATATTACAGCTGAGAGCCTAACTTTGGAATTCTTCTAAGACATCTGATTATTTTCTGAGCAGTTTCAGTTGCTTCATTGATAAACTCCAAGGCTTGCTCTTCGGTGGTGCCATCTGTGAAACCATCTCCGACTGTACTGATATCCACTCGGCGATATAGTGACTTGGTCATGCCAAAGCTTGACTAGCTCTCATGGTTGCTGCTTCGGTAATATTTTTATAATATTTGTCTGGAGCATTTCTCGGCTTGTCAAAGAACTCGGAGGTATCTTCCAAGCTAGATTTGAGTCCATTCTAAAAGATGGCGTTGAGCACAGGAGCAGCGGCATTGGCGATATCATCCTGTATCGATCCTACCCTTTTGATTCTCTTGGTGAAGACTTCAAACTGAGCTTTAGTTCTTGCTTTACGGTCCGAAGTAATACAAATCAAGACAAGAATTATATTTTCAAATATCTTTCGAGATTCAAAATGAAAAGCAAAATGATTTACCTTCCAACTCAGCTACTGTTGACGCCGAATCCGTACCGCCGATGACGATCCGGCGTGTGGACACATGAAGGCCTGGGAGATCTGCTTAGCTCCAGTGCAGGTCCTAAAATTGATGAAGCGCGGGCGTGCCAGTCAGTTTGATCCTGCCACTGACAAGATATGCAAAATAGCAGAACGGAAGGTCTATCGGCCGATAGGCCGATAGGGCAAAAACGTATCGGCTGGTAGGCCGATAGCCAAAACAACCAGTCGGCCGATGATAACATGATGATATAGCACTGTGATATAGCATAATCCAAATATAAAATAAACATTGATCTGAGGATTAAAGCATACATCGGCCAGAGGTCCGATGGCATAAACTCTCAATAAGCAAATAAACAATAAATACTCTGTTATCATCGGCCAGATCCAATCTATATGTAAAACTCTTGGGCCGATGCAACGTCCAGATAACTCACCGGCTGAAACCCCGGTGAAACCCTTATTGGCAATCGACAGGCAGGCTAGAGATTATGATTCTAATCACGACTTAGCGGCACTAAGTATGAAAAGAAACGCTAGATCTAGACAATCAAGCCCTCGACTGATTTTTGGGGTGGTGGTTACCTTAGCCAATCTAATACCGAGGCGATTTACTCTATACCGGCGTAAACCCTAAAACGAATCTCGGCCGATAAGACTAAATCGAGAAACCGAACCAGATTGACTAAGATATATGATAGTAGGTGCTTACGTTGACGAGATCAGAACGTCGAAGCCCTAGCCCCGACAACGCAGGCAGCCATAACGAGACTTACCCCTCGCGGGAAGGGCATGAACTCGCCGAAGAAGACGAAAGTAAAAAAGTGGCGATGCGCCGAAGTTGTATTGATCGTGAGATGATTTTACATGAACCTCGGGCTTACATATTTATACCCATAGGCTAACAAAGATCTTAACAGAATACGACTAAACAGATAAGATCTTTTTGAATCTAACAAGAATCCGACTGATGTTGGTGGTTGGTTTAAGATAACCCCCATCGGCCGATGTAGAACTCTAGGCCGATACTAGCTTCAAGCCAATATGGACCCTGGGCTGATGGGGACTTCGGGGCGTACCAAATTCTAGCGTTAACAACTACAGCCTTATCTTTGTCTTCTTGGAGTTTGGTGTTAGCTTCTTCAGTTGAGCCTTCAAAGCTTCAATCTAAGACACATGGGCTAAGATAAACAAAGCCGGTTTAATATCAAGAAGATAAGTGTGATAAAGCATTTTATGGAGATATTTACTTATCATTGACAGATCCATGGTGTTCTAAGTTTATGTCCTAGAGCTGGCTTATTTTGCCTCTTAACTTTTTTCTTTAGCTTTCATAGTTTCTTTGGCTTCTTTAAGCTCTTGTTGAACTAATTCCTACGTGTTGAGATGAGGCACCAATTTCTCCAGGGTTTCTGATTTGGCTTCAGATTGTCAGTAAATTCTCTATAAGAGCAGAGCAAGGTATCAAATTAGAGCAAAACAAAGTACATCTTTTATGAGATGAATTTTTTACTCACATTCAGCAACCTGGTGGATTTGTTGAGGCTTTTCACCAGCATATCACTTTCTTTGGCTTCCTTCTATTTTTTCAGAGCGATGCCATGGGCTAGGCCGTCTGCATGTCGCCATTGGATTTTTTCTAGCGGCAAGGAGTCTTCTAAATCTGAGTCAATAATTAGACAACAGGTTATGTGAAGGATATTGAATCTAAGGATATTTGTCAAAGGGGTTTTACCTTCATTTATTTCTGGTTGACTGCAAGGAGGAGTTTGAGTTCCTTTTTTCTGGCTAGTTTGATCTTCGCCAAGAGTCACTTCGGTATTTTTCTCTTCATTTTCACCTGCTTGAGGTGATTCTGAAGTGGTGCCTGTTGACTTGTTTCCGGTCGGTTACTCTTGGTCGGTTGCACTTTCTTCACTAAAACCCTACTGATCTCCAGTCGAGGTCTCTTGGTTTACTTTTTTTTTTGGCCTCTCCCGGTTGGTTACTAGTCGGGGCTTGTTAGGAACCTCGCTAGCATCTGGGTTAATAGATTCAGTGTTTTTCTGAGTTTCTTCACGACTGGTTGGATCGATGTCCTGAGGTTTCCTGAGAGGAGCATGTACAAGATAAAATATATGTGTTCAAGGTTTATTGCTCAGAGGATTGAAGACACAGCGTGCTGGGGTTGATGATGTACCTAGAAGATGTCCTAAGTTTGAAGCCGGTTTTCTTCGTTAGAGGTGACGCCAGGATTTCACTAGTGTTCTGAGCTGTGCCTTCATCTTCATCAGAAGATTCAAGAACCATTCTTCTTTTCTTCTTTTTGACCTTCTTAGCTTTTGGTTCTGTGGTTGGCCGTTTGGTTCCTTGTTGCGGCTTGATTTTTGGTCCCCCGGTCGTTTGTCTGCTACCACTCAGTATTTTCTTTGGAGAGTGGCGAGTTGGAGTTGAAGGGTTCGAGATAAGATGCTTATTTTCCTGCATAAAAGAGAATGATCAAGATTTGTAGCAATTGAAAGTATTGAATTATTAATGAGCAGTAAAATGTACATACCCGAGGAGGAGGATGAAGCAGGATGAATGGTGTGACCGAGAGCTTACAGGAGTAATCTACAGTTATCCCGGATGAAAAAACTTTATACATCCTCTAACACATGTCTCTGAAGTCGATGGACTAGGGTCTTCATGATTGGGATCCGATTGGACTTCATACTCAAAAGTTGGTTTGGATCATTCTTTTATGGGAGCCTATCAGCATTTGATGAAATATCGAGTGATTTGCTCGCCTTTTTTCTTTATCTCGGCTATCTGGGTTAGTAAGATGTTAGCTTTAGTTTTATCTGCGCCTTCAAGCAAGGAGTTCCATTGAGGTTGATGAATAGTGGAAGTCCTATGAAGTTGAGAAGGCTAGGAGGAGCATTTGAGACATAGAACCAGTTGGAGTGTCATTCTTTGTTTGAAGATTTGAGAGGTAAGGAGAAGTAAAATTTTTGAAGATTTTCTAGCAATTGGAAGCCTGAGCCCCTAACTACGGAAGGGTTTTCTTTGGAAGACTGGGCTTTTAAGTAGAAAATACGACGGAAAAGGCCAAAGTGAGGGAGGATTCTGAGAAAAGCTTCACAAAGATGGATAAAGATGACAATGCGGAGAACAAAATTATGGTTAAGATGATAAATCTTAATCCCATAGAAATCAAGAAGACCACAGAAGAAATCGAAGGTGGGAAGACCAAAACCGCTATAGAAAAAATGAGTAAAGACAACGGTCTCACCAGTGTTGGGTGTAGGGAACTCTTCTCTAACTGCTGGTTGCCACTCGATAATCTCTTTCACCAGCACCAGACCATCCTTCACCATCTCCAAGAGGTGCCTTTTTTCAATATCTGAGGTTGCCCATTGATCGAAGGGGATTTCTCTCTCCTCTGTCATAGATGAAATGGGGGAGAACTTTGATTGGAGTTTTTTTGGTTATGGCTCTA
Source organism: Oryza officinalis (assembly GCA_008326285.1). Lineage (NCBI taxonomy): Eukaryota > Viridiplantae > Streptophyta > Magnoliopsida > Poales > Poaceae > Oryza > Oryza officinalis. Next base: position 16,749,647 of record BDMV01000011.1, on the reverse strand, counting down.
GGGGTGAATGATGAGAGAAGGGACCCGCATCAGATTTCGGTGAGATCTGGGGTGCTTTGGTGGCTGGATGCGTGAGGAAGCACGAAAGGGGATTTTTAGGAAGGTGGTGGCGGAGAGAATGATCAGCGGTTTTGGCAAATATTTTAAGGGTATCGGTAAATGAGTTCCTTTGGGTCGAGGCCCATGGAGTGTTTACAGCCCATATTTCCAAGTGTGGCCTATCACGTGCCTTTAGGAACTTAGGCATATTTGTTCTTGGCAATACCTTAAAGTCGTTTTATACAGCTGTTACACAATTTTTCAAAAGTTAGTACAATGCAATTTAAAAGATGGCAAACATTGAAGCTTTATATATAGCTGTTCTATTAACTTTTTTGGGACTTAATGATACTGTTTGAGTTTTACAAAGCTATTGATTGGATATTATATCATTGCTTTAGGGCATATATAGGTGCATTTTATTTAAAGACTAATATTATGGCTTTAGGTTGATTATATATTTTGGTCGTTTTTCAAGTGGTTGGTAAATCTATTTACGGGTGTTATTTCACTCCGATTTTATACCATCAATGCCATATATTTTCAGGTGTGGTGAGATTGTGTGTCTTTTAGGGATTTGAGCATTTTTTTTGCAATATGCGCACAATGTGAACCCGATACCTTACAAAATTCTTTTACTCGCTGTGTAAAAGGTTTTGGTGCTGAAATTCTTTGCCATGTGATTCTTAAAAATGCAAATTTATTTTACGCTATGCGTGATATATATTTTAAAGCAGTCGGTATATCACTCGAATTATGTTATTCGAGGATATACACCGTATGTGCTATATATTAATATTAAGTCACTCGGTGGACTATAATTATCAGAAACCACTTGGTTAAATTATTTATTCCTTAACTATATGATTAGTTTGTTCAACTAACCACGTAGTCGGGGGCTACACCTAATTAGGAGCATTGATGCACCTGAGTGTCTTCTGATTTGGTAAAAAGCACTCGAGGGACTATGGTGAAGATGATTGAAGCACTCGGCTTTGGATTAATTTGGTTGAAGAGAAAATTATCTTTTTGACTGTGAAGGTCTCAGAAGCTACTATGAAGATTATTGGTACCATATACCCATACGGGTGGTCTATCTGACTGGATATAGAGGATAGATCATGTATATAGAATTTGTAATGGATCATGACTCGGGTATTGTGTTTTCTTGTATATTAAGGAACTGCCCAAAGTCATGACTTGGTAATATTGTATAGTAGATTTTGGAAATTGATACCGTATCCGGTTTAGTTTCTATCTTTGTAATCCTACCCTCCTAACCTATATAAGATAGGCAGAAGGCCCTCCAAGAGCATATTCACAACTCAATAGTTAGATCAATACAGCATCCGATGGATACAATCCTCAAACAGGAATAGGGTATTACTTCTCATCGAGAAGGTCTGAATCTGTTTAAACATTTGTCTATTCACTTATTCAATTTAGATCTCGTACGTACCCTCTTTTTTTATTGCCGATTTCTAAATGACACATCCATATTTTTGAAAAGTAAATGTGTATACGTACGGAGGGAGACGCGGAGACGCTTGGTGCTGCACTGGTGCCATCCGATGGACTTTTGAGTAACGTGAAACATGTATTCGGACCGTTTATCACGTGCTCGTGGATCGAGACGTAAAACCAAGGACGACGTGAGCCAGACAGAGGCAAGGTGAGTAAATGGTTAGGGCCATTTGATCGCCATCGATTAACCATCTCTGAGGTGTCCGAATTGAAGCCAACAAAGTGTTAGCGCTCTAATGGAGTTCAACCATCGCCCTCAGGCATTCAGCTCGATCTGAATGCATGATCTCCGATTAATAGCTTGAACTCAGGTATATGGTCATCTATTCACTTTGTAGGTTTATAGAACTGCCGGTTACTTTCTTCCACCGTGTGCCTGCCATTTTGTTTTCAATTACCAATATCTTGTGACAGAATTGGATATGTAGGTGAGTGGTCTTACTCATATGTGTACTCCCTAAGTTGCATTATATAAGAAGTTTTAGTTTAACTAATCACTACTAGAGAAAGACACATACAGATCAACAGTATATGTGCCAAAAATATAAAAAACCGACAAGTGACTATATGTGCTGAATCTGGATCAAAACTGACATGTATACTATTGATGAATTTTTTTAAAAAACCAAAACCATTAATATATTATTGATGTCGATTAATTAAAAACCGACACCTATAATTAATATATTATAGTTGTCGGTTTTTTAAAAAACCGGCACCTGTAAACCGAGCCGAGCCGCACGGGGAGGGCGATACTTTTAGCCGTTCTTATCTCCTCCTCCCATCCGTCCCCTCCCTCTCTCTTTCTCTTTCTCCCAACCTTATATCCTTCTCCTCCCCCTCCTCTCTCTCTCAAATGGCGGTGCCCTCCCCTTCGCCAGATCCGACGGGAGGGAAGGCGGCGGTAGCAGCTTGAGACGGTGGGAGGAAGGTGGCGGCAGCGGCGGGCGAGGACGGGAGTGGAAGTGGCAGTAGGGACGGCGCCTTCCCCTCTGCCAGATCCGGCTGGAGAAGAGGCGGCGGCAGTGGTGTGTGGCAACAGGAGGGAGACGGCAGAGGTAGGCGACGGTGGGAGTGGAGGCGACAGCGGCAGGCGGCGCCTTTCCCTCGGCTAGATCTGACGGGAGGGTAAGCAGCGGCAGCGGCGGGATACCGATTCTCCGACGGCGGTGGCGGCGCCCTCCCTGATGTTGGATGCATCGACTCTTTGTGTTCTTTGTGTTCTTGAATGTTTTTGGATGTTGTTTGATGTTCTTGGATTGGTTGGGGTGGAGGAGAGCTTCTCGGCTCGATGCATTGGCTTGAATCGAGCCGATGCATCTAGCCAGCTTTTTTTGATTCGTGGAACCTCAAAGGTGCCGATTCTAAATCGAGACCGGAACCAACACCTATTTAATTTTTAAATCAGTGTTGTCTTCTAGGTGCTGGTTGAGAAATTCAGCACCTTTGTGGGGTTCTCAACCATCACCTATTGTCTTTTCTGTAGTACTGAAAGTACACAGCCGATACTAAAGACATCATCTACACTAATAAACTTGCAAAATGTACACCTGCATACTTAACCTAACCTTGGTTTAATGTATCCCTCGAATTCTAAAGTGCAAAAGACTTCAACATAATATAGATGCTCATATTTAAATATGTATCTTGGTTTTTGAGTCCATGCCAACTCGCCAATTCCCCCATATTTTGGAGAAACTATGCGGTCTTTGTAACCTAAAAGAGATAAAAACTGTTCTCCTTAGAAATTAAGCAACATGACATTCAAATAATAGATGTTGGATAGTTTCAACATGGAAACAAAAGCAACATTTTGTAATACCATTCCAATTCACTACTGGAGAACTAAACTTTGGTTGAACAGCTCAAAACACAAATATCTCGGCTGTTATAAGAGCCGGTACAAAAGATGATTTTCTGTATCGGGTAAAAGATCTCGTGCCTTTGTAGTATCTTTAATACCGGTTGGTAATACCAACCGATAATAAAAATGGTTTTTATTCCTGGTTCACCGATGTTAGGCCCTGTTAGACCCCCGATCTCTTTAGTAACGGTTGGTGTAATACTTTAGTACTAGTTGACATTGCCAATTGATACTAAAGATGCATAACATATTAGTACCAGCTAGAGAGACCAACCAGTATTTATATTCATCTTTAATACCGGTTGATGTTCCCACCTGGTAGTAAAGACAATACTAAGCCCTTTTTATGCCTTCTAACTCCTTCAGCCTGAGCCATTGCTGCCAAAAGGAGAAGGAAGAAAGGTGTTGCCAAAATTTTTGGTCAAAGTATTTTGGTGATATTACACAAATCGAAGGGATATAAAAGGTTAGCAACTTCATACTATATTGTTGTATGGTTAATATATTATATTTCTAGCTATGTTTCTATACGTCATTCTCTCTCCAAAATATTTGGAAAAAGATGAGACAGAATAAAATTTTAGAGAAAATAAGAGTACTTCATGATTTTAGAGATATTGGATAAAAATTAAAAAACAAAGGCAACAAAGGAAAATATGATAGAAATGAAGGATAAATAATAGAAAATTAAGGAAAAAATAGATTATAATAGAAAATGAAGGAAAAACAATAGATAATAGTTAATAGAAAAAGTAGTGTGTGACATTGTTTGTAAAATATGTAAAACAAACTATGGTAATAGTAAAAGCTAAATGAAATCTAACTGTGGTTAGCAATACTCTTCATCCATTCAGCTTTTGAGTTTGTGATGTTTTAAATTATTAAATGGTTATTTAATTATTTTTACTTTCGTAGACTCTCTTTAAATTTCTTTTTTTGATGTAGATGAACCGGCAATGGATGTACACCGTGGACCGGCGGTTGAAGGAGTTTATTGATGGCGTGTATTATTTTTTGAGGGTGGCCGATGCCCACAAACCTAAGGGTTTTATATGTTGTCCATGCAAAAAGTGAAAAACCAGAAGGACTATTCTACATTAAGAATTCTTCATATCCACTTGTTACAATCGGGATTTGTGCCTAGCTATAATTGTTGGACCTTGCACTTAGACTTAGCGGTTGCAATGGAAGAAGATGAAGAAGAAGACAACAACATTCCAGACTGGGCTCAATACAGTGGATTTGCAGATAGTACAATAGGCATGGCGGACAGAGGTGTTGCAGAAAGTAAAAGTGCAGATAATCTTGGTCAGATGTTGTGCGACACAAAGAAAGACTATGAAAGTGAAAAGGAGGTCAAGAAATAAGAGCGTATGTTAGTGGACCACAAAACGTCCTTGTACCCAAATTACGAATAGGGGCACAAAAAGTTAGGTACTACACTAGAATTCTTGCCATGGAAGACAAAAAATGTTGTGACATACAAGGCATTTGGCGAGTTATTTAAACAAGTAAAAAAATATTCTTCTAGAGGAAAATGAATTGCCCGCAACAACATATGAAGCTAAACAGGTAGTTTGCCCTCCAGGACTAGAAATCCAGAATATACACGCACGTCCGAACGATTGTATCCTCTATCGCGGTGAGGAGTACGAGAACCTGGAAGCATGCTGGTTTGTAGACTGTTACGATACAAGATTAAATGAGATGACCTCGGTGATGTTGACGGATAGCCTTCAAAGAAAAGAGTTCCTACAAAGGTGATGTAGTATTTTCCTATAATACCACGTCTTAAGCATTTGTTCAAAAACAAAGCACATGCTAAAATGATGCCCTGGCGCACAGAAGAACGTAAACAATATGGGATGTTTAGACACCCTACCTATGGGTGGCAGCGGCGAAACATCGACAAAATATTTCAAGACTTCGGAAATGATGTCAGGAGCATAAGGTTTGGTTTAAGCATGGATGACATGAATCCTTTTGGAGAGATGAGTAGCGGTCATAGCACTTGGCCTGTGACCCTATGTATCTACAACCTTGCCCTTTGGTTCTCCATGAAGAGAAAGTACATCATGATGCCGATTATTATTGAAGGCCCAAAGCAACCTGGTAACGACATTGATGTGTACCTAAGACCGTTGGTTGAAGATCTGCAATTGTTGTGGAAGAAATAAGGTGTCTCTGTATGGGATGAGCACAAACAGGAGCAATTTAACCTACGAGCGTTACTGTTCGTAACCATTAACGATTGGCCTGCACTTAGCAACCTATCAGGACAAACAAGAAAGGGGTATAGGTCGTGCACACACTGTTTAGATGAAACTGATTGTACGTATTTGAAACATTGTAAGAAGGTTGTGTGCATGGGCCATCGTCGATTTCTTGTTGCAAGCCATCCTGTACAAAAGAAAGGCAAACATTTTGAACAGAAGCAGACCACCGTACTAAGCCTAAGCATTGTAACGGAAAAGTTGTGTTTGTTATGGTGAAAGATCTAAAAGTTGTATTTGGAAAGGGGCCTGGCAGCCAACCTATAGCAAGAAAACATGGTCATGCAGCGATGTGAAAGAAGAAGTCTATTTTTGGGGAGTTACCTTATTGGGAAGTCTTAAAGGTCCACCATGGAATCGATGTGATGCACGTCATTAAAAACCTTCGCGTCAACCTGCTAGGCTTCCTAGGTATATATGGGATGTCTAAAGATAGACTTAAAACATATCATGATCTGAAACATATGAAACAACGTGACGACCTTCATCCAGAACGGAAGGATAAAGGAAGCCATTACTTACGTCTAGCCAGCTAATGCAGAGAAGGAGTGTGTTTGAAAGCATGGATAGCATCAAGGTATCGTCTAGATACTCATCGAATATAAAGGGAATAATAAACATGAAAGAGAAGAAGTTCACAAACCTAAAGTCTCATGACTACCACATGTTGATGACACAATTCCTTCATGTTATAATTTGGGGTATCCTTCCTGATAATGCCCAGACAACAATAACAAAGCTCTGTGCTTTCCTCAATGCAATTTCGCAGAAGGTCATCGGTCCAGATAGTTTAACAGTCCTACATAATGACATGGTCCACTGTCTTGTTGGCTTTGAGATCTTTCCACCATCATTCTTCAATATAATGACACATCTTCTATGTCACCTTGTCAAAGAGATCGGTATTCTCGGTCCTGTGTACCATTTTCCCTTTCGAGAGGTACATGGTCATTCTAAAGAAGTACATTTGTAACCGTTCTCATCGGGAAGCATGTATCGCGAAGGGGTATGGAACAAAGGAGGTCATTGAGTTTTGCGTAAAATTTATTGAAGACCTTCGTCCAATCGGGGTCCCCGAATCAAGTTATGAGGGGAGACTACGGGGAAAAAGGACTCTTGGAAGGAATCCAATAATAACTATAGATGACGATTTATTCTGTAAAGCACATTTCATGGTTTTGCAACAATGTTCGTTGGTGACTCCTTAAATCGACGAGCACATGGTGATTGTTCTCTCCAAAAACATCAGGAAGTCCGTTGCCTGGATTACACGTCATAACATTGATACTTTCCCTACTTGGTTGTGACAACATCTCATAGGTAACGGGACGATTGACCAACAATTAGCCTTGTTGGCGAGGGGACCATCTTGCTCAACCTTGACATTCTAAGGATATGAGATAATGGGTATACATTTTACACAAGAGCCCAAGACAAAAAGAGCACGAACCAAAATAGTGTGGTTCGTATCGATGCCATGGACAACGAAGGGACAACCAGCACGTATTATGGTTCCATCAACAAGATATGGGAACTCAAGTATGGACCTTTGAAGGTCTCTCTGTCTCAGTGCCAATGGGTTAAGCTGACTACTGGAGGCATAATGGTTGATGAGTATGGGATCACAACAGTTGATCTTAAAAAGATTGAGTACTTAGACGAACCATTCGTCCTAGCCAATAATGTAAAACAAGTTTTCAATGTGAAGGACATGTGTAGCAAACCAAAGAAGGGAAAGAGCTCGACGAGCCAAAGCGCCACGTGGTTCTCCCAGGAAAAAGGAAAACTATCGGAGTCGTGGATAAGACCGATGAAGATTACGATCACATCGAAGGAACATTCTTAAGGAGAAAGTACGTTGCGTCAACCATCACATTCTGTGGCTAATACAACTAGTCTTATGTAAATTATTTATCCTAGGTTGGTGTATACACGATGTAAATTATTTATCATATATCTTCTGCCTATATAATATGTATTTTATTACAATTAATTATAATTTTTATGATTTTTTTATTTTTAGTGGACTTAATCGGCCACAGTTAATCATATATGGTTTTTAAAATTTTGTTACAATTTTTAGCCTATTTTTAATGTATTCTCCTTATTTTTATGATTTTTTATTTTTAATGGACCAAATTGGGCCATAGTTAATTATAGACGATTTTTAAAATTTTATTACAATTTTTAACCTACTTTTAATGTATTTTCCTTATTTTTATGTTTTTTTATTTTTAATGGACTTAATCGATCCATAGTTAATTATATATGATTTTTAGTGTATTCTACTTAATGTATTCTCCGTAATTTTTAGTCTCGGTTGTTATCCACCGCCGGGACAAAAGAAAATTAAAAAAAAGCGAGAAATAACTTTAGTCTCGGTTGGTATTAAGAACCGGTAAAAAGATCTTTAGTCTCTGTTGTTGTAAAGACAATCTTTAAGAGAACTGGGACTAAAGATATCTTTAGTCCTCGTTCTTAATACCGACTAGGACTAAAAGTAGTGTATATATATCGGGGCAGTTCGCCTTCTCGGACACACCTATCGGACTTAGCATACTCATCTCGTCATGGCATCGTCTCTAACACCGCCATGTCATCACGTCGTCGTCTCAACGCCGCCGCTGCACCCTCCTCCACCGCTGCCGCCTCAGTTAGTACTCGATCTGTTCGCCGCTACCGCTCCTTCCACCTCCTCCGCCGGCGCCGCGCTTGGCCACCTACGCCGCCGACGAGAACCGATGCCACCGACACGAATCGACGACGCCGCTGCCACATTTCCTCAGCCCACGCCGCCGCCGCCGCCGGATGACTCCGCCGCCACCGGCCTCGCCGACCTCTCCGGCCGTGCGCCGTGCCGACTATTGGAGTAGTACTGACAGCTAGGCCCACCTGTCAGTACATTAAAAATCATAAAAAAATTCAGGAGAATACAATAAAAATATGTTTAAAATTTTTAAAGAACTTCTAAAAAATAATTAAAATAAAGATCATACATGAAAAATATTTTTACAATTTTTAAAAACTTATAGAATTTATATATAATTAACCATGGCTTCAATTAAGTCCATTTAAAAGTCATTAAAATCATTAGAAGTAAGAAGAATATTAAAATATCTTTGTGCTATGATTGTTTCTTGTCAGAATCGGATGCGAGCGATGCTCCAGCTTAAGTGGTCCCAAGGCCGCCAAGCAGCACTAAGGCAAGTTATACTATAAAATTTTTAGACATGACGTGTGTCGACTAATTATATGCAACTCTTTTCGTACATACCTAGTTTAATTAATTATTGCTTACATAATACATATTTGTTCATGTGTACATAAGTAAATAATGTAGTAAATTAATATTGCTTATACTAATTATTGATTACTATATACATATAGTTTGCATATTTCTTAAGCAAGTGAATTTAGAAGTTCTTCATAGTGAAGGTTTTTAAAAATTGACTTTAGTCTTGTTCAAAACGACAAGTATTATAAACCCGGAGGGTGTATGCATATTTTTCAAAAATGTAAATATAACAATATACCATGCACCTTTTCTACTAATCTACATTTTCTATATTATTTAATGTTAGGAAGAGATGAGAGAGTCAGATGACAAAAGGTTCCTCTTAGACACGATTAATGAGGGTAGCAGCCAGTACTTCAAAACGGAGGAGCACGAGGAGGGATGCCAGTACTTAAATGAGGAGCACGAGGAGGGAAACGAGGAGGAGCAAGAGGAGGGACTGCAGAACATTGGTTCGAAGAAGGCACGTGGACAACGAGGTCTTGTGAAAAAGGTGGAGGGGAGACATATTATAACTGAAGTGAAAGAAGAACACATGCCGATCAACATACAAAATTGGCAAAGAACAAGGTCGGATACTGAAGAAACTTATCTGCCACAGTCAGAGAAGGATATGTTGTGGACAACCCTGCTCGAGACCTTCACTCTCCAGATCCCTCAGGCAGAATATTCCAAAGTGACGAAGTGGGCTCGCAAGAAGATGGCCACACAATTTCAAACCTTCAAGAAAAATATGTACAACAAATATGTCCCGAAGGGTCTAACACCGGACTTTAACAAATATCCTATGCTGATGGAGCATTGGAATGCATTTGTGGACTACAAGTCGTCAGAGGATGAGGTATCAAGGACAGTAAAGAACAAAGCCAATGCTGCCCAGAAAAAGTACTTTCACCGTCAAGGGTCGGGTAGCTATAAGAAAGCAATACTCAGATGACAGAAGATGAAAGACACTTTAGCCTCAAGAGGTATCATTTCGGCCATAGCTGATTGGCCTAAACAATCAAAACAATAGTACTATGCTCATGGGGACACACTAAATGTGGTTGATGGCTCCCTAATCTTTAGCGATGACATACAACAGACAGCTCACCGTCTCGTGGATGCCATAGAGGCCTCTTCTCAGGGGAGATTTCAGCCCAACAGAGAGAAGGACAAACTAATGAGCACTGCAGAATCCCAAGCAGCTAGGACGAACGCGTGGAAAATGTTGGGTACCATGGAAGTATGGGTTTCGCAAGGACATCAACACGCATAGGAGTTGCATGTGAAGCAAGTCCGAGTAGGAATCCAGGGTTCGGAATCTAAAAATGAGGGTCCTGAACTACGATCAAAGATTGTGTGATGAGGTGGCAAGACAGGTCGAGCTACGATTAAGCCTAAACCAGTAGTCTGATCCTCACATCCTGGTTAGCCCCTCAACCAATCAAAGCAGCTGCGCTTCTATAGGGCACATAGAAGATCAGAGCAACGAAGCTACAACAGCGCCACTTGTTGACACCCCATGGATACCCCATGGATGAAATCACACAGCGGACACCGTGTGAGCTGCTTATTCCCTTCAAGAACCTATCAATCAAGGTATGCTCATAGTTTGCACATCCTATTTGTAGCTTGTGAAAAGTCGTGTGTATGTTACTAATTAACCTTGTTTTTCATGCAGGTGACTTATGGCATGGCAATACAAGTGGAGCAAAACCAGAGGTACCACTGTGTGCTGATTCCACCTCAGTACTCAAAGGTCAAGGTGGAGCAAGTCTGCCAAGGCTCTGAGGATCTCGAGCTGGACATCCCCGGAGGAGATGGGGAGACGAAACTAGGAGAGACATTCCGCTGCATCATACTATGGAGCAAGTGCTATATCGTGCTTACCAGGCGAGTTGCGGCGTCGTTTTGTACATCTCCACCACCGCAGCCTGATCCTTGGCCTCCACCGTGTCCTCAATCTCCTCTGCAACCTCGGTTTGCATCGTCTCCTCTGTCTCTACCGCCGCAACCAGCTGCACCTAGTCAAGAATAGTCTTGCTCACCTCCTCCCACGCCATCAAAGTATACACAAACAAAGAAGCCAATATTTGACGAGCCAAAGAAATCCGCTTCAAAGAACAGACCGTATGATATGACTTACAAGGAGACTGGTGCGGAAATGACCAAGTAGGTGAAGGATCACTTCAAGCAGTGAAGTCCCGGGAAGAAGGTTCCAATAGACCGAACAACAAAGGCATTTTTTTGGAAGATGAGCAAACCAACGAGAGGCTGCATAGTATCGAACTACGACTGCTCAATACGCAAGTCTTATGAGAAGACTAAAAGAAAGTCAAAAGCTGTCCCATCGCTTGAAATGTAAGAAAAACAAGCAGTTGGCCCGATGCCATCTGAACATGAGTCTAATGTACAACAATTTATGGCAGATACAAATCTTACCAAACAGCAACTGCTAGGGATAACCCCTATCAAGAAGGCATCAATAGCTAATATTCATCACAAATTTACCCTCGGCGAACCACTTGTCAATCCAAAGCTGGTCAATAACCTATATACATAAATGTACCGATTCCATCAATAGTACATGGAACAATTAGCCAATGGTAGGATCATGTTCACTGCAAGGGTTAAAGATGAAGATTACTTTCATGGGGTGTGCGATATATGGGTAAACTTCAGCGATGTCTACGACGTATACCATCAAGACGCCCTTGATATCTTTCTTGTCAGTTGCTGGGTTTTGTAAGTGTCGTTTAATTTTATTTTATTCCTTGGCCCGTGATATGTAACACCAAAGATTTACCGTGTGCAGATACCTCATGTCCTTTTTCTTGCACTGTAGAATGAAGATTCAAAATTGTCATAGGCGGGGATATTTCAGGGTTGGTTTCATGGACCCTGTAATAATTAACGAGAAGATTGTACAGGACTTTCTAGAGGAAACAGAGAATAACATTTACAAATTCCTGGTGTAGCAACATTATAAGACCTTCATACTCTTGCCTTATAACACAAAGTAAGTTTTTACTACCTTTTGTATCAATTTTCTTTTCATATTCATACAATGATATGTATATTATTTCATGCAATTTGCAGATTCCACTATATCCTCCTAGTCATAGACACTTCGAAAAGCATGATCCATGTCCTAGACTCTATGCGAAAAACAAACAAAACTTTCAACTCAATCATTGAAATGCTTAACAGGTAATGTCATCCATTCCCCTGTCATTATGGTTGCTTCTATTGCTATTATGTGCATCACGCATCATTAATTATAGTTTGCAACTGCAGGGCGTGGACACGGTTCCGTACAAACGTCCGCAGGGAATTCAAGGAAGAACTGACTGTGAGGATGAACTTTCCGATAGGTACATGGTCCAAAGTTATATATCTCATTTATTCCATAATAAAAATATTTCATAAGTTCGTTTCTCCTTTAGTGTTTACGATAGGAACAGGTGACCAACTTGTGTGGCTACTATGTTTGTGAATTTATTCATTGCATGACACGCGTCATTATCACATATAAGGATATCGAAGTATGTAAACACCATTCATATATTATTTACACTCTTCTCATTGATTTAATATATTCATATTTGTAACATACCCAAAATATGAATTTCAAATTTAGTATCCAAAAATGTCGAATATTTTTTCTTGAATAATAATCCAAAAAATTTTGCACCAGAGCCCTACATGAGGTCAATACCATATGAAAATTTTGAGGATAATTTAAAACTTTTTCAGTCTAAGATTAAATGAACTGTAAAACATTTGCATGCTTGCATGAACACAATGTGTGGAGTATGATTTGAGTCCTTTTAAGTGTTTTTGGATCTTGCTTGCATTTCATAATAGGTCACATGATCATTTATTAAAATATAAAGTAAATAATTAAAAGGACCTAATGACGAGTACTAGGTCATTTTCTAAAATCCTTGCAACTTAAACATTACAATATGACTAATGGTAAACTCCATTAGTTTAACTTGGTGTTCAAATAAAAGAAACTAAATTTGAACATAGGTCATGAACATAAAAAGAATATAAACATGTTGTACTAGAGGTCTTATTATAAACCACCTTTAATCTAACCCAAGCATACACACATTTTAACCTATAATTATTCTTGGGAATCATGCATGGAGAGAAGGAAATTAAACTTAATAACAACATCTCAGGTAAAAATAGCTTAAATATAATTTTACAATCATTTAATCATATTTTTATAAAAGGAAACCTATATGTAAAGATAAGCTTAGTGAATTTCTAAAAATAATTAGTGTAAGATAAAACCATAGAAAAATTCATGTGGATGCTACTCAATATGTTAGACTCACTGAAATTTTGGCAACATTTTATATTCACAAATTATATCTCAATTAAATGAGTCAGACCAGTCTGGACTCTAATCGGCCAACTTATACCTCATCAGAACATGCATTAAATTAAATTAAAGTGTATACTTAAAATAATTTATTAAAATAATGTCTTATTTATCATGAATTAATATAATTTTCTGGAATTTATTTCATTAGTTTTGACCCCGTAAAAATTCAATTCACTTTCAGCCAGGCCTATTTTCTTTATTTTGCTAAGAATAAAATAAAAGGAATTTTTGAGTGAAACCAAGGAAAATGGAAACTATATCATTTTATCTATCTCCACAAAAATCCACTTTAATTTATCTGGCCTACAAAATAAACTATAGGATTATAGAGATGAGAGAAAGAAGTAAGTAGAGGAAAAATCATGTAATTGTCCAAACAATTTGTTCACAGGTTTTTCTACCCATCCCTCTCACCCACACATAGACCACATCGCCATGGACCCACCAGGTAGTCAATTTAGCTAGCGCCACCTCAGTACAAAATCTCTACCGCTCAAGCAAACCGAGAGGGACACAGAGAGACGCGAGAGATTGACATCGGTGATGCTCGACGCGTGGAGTCGACGTGGCAACGCTAGGAGCCTACCTCTATAGCGTCGCACGGCCTCCCTCTCCTCCCCAGTGCCGGTCAAACCGAGGAAGAGGAACCCTAGCCACTTCATCATCCTCAAACTTGCTACGGGCCGCAAGGAAGACGATGGTCCCATTCGCCATCAAGCCGCGCTCGTCATCAACTCTTTCCTGTTCCATACTCCTCTCTCCATGCCGATCATTTTATCTTTTATCTTTTGACACCATTTGTTTTCATCCACCGTAGCGATGGGAACGCCGTCGTGCCGATGATGCTCGGGAGCAAGCACCGAGGGCCACGGCCGCTGGCATCATTGTCGCACAACACGAAGGAGACCACCCCGAGCCAAATCCCTCGCGCTACCAGTACCTCCTCACCATGGTGATCAAAAGCCCTCAAGAAACTTCAAGAATCGTGCACCGATGAGGGAGATCACCGTCGTCTTCCCCAACTCTGGCCAACCGACGCCGTCACCGATTTCTTTCTCTCCGGTGAGCCACGATTCAATTCCTTGCATGAGTAGCTTCCTAGGGACCTCACTATGCTCCTAGGCACCTTCTCTTAGCAGCCCACTGACCGGAGCGAGCCGTCGCCATAGAGCCGAAACATTCCACCACCGTCGGGCCATCTTCTCCACTGTCACCGCTGTCTAGATCTCTCCAAGCCACGGTCAAGCTTTGGTGAGCATCTAGGACTCCTATAAGCACTCATGCATGCATCTTTTTGCACTGAATCTAGCCGGGACATGCCATGCACCTGCAGCCTTAAAGCCACTGCCACTCATGCTGCCGCCACCATTGATTCGACCATCACCGGTGACAAGACGACCACTGTCGGGTGCGCAAGATGCAGGAGCATCTTTTATCTTTTGGCTGCAATGCCTAAAACGCTGCCGTACGCCGCCGGCGAGCTCATCCAAGCTGCAGCCGTGCTTCACTGCCTTCACTGCCTTCAATTAACTCCAGGGTTTTAGTTAGAAATATATTTATCACTTACATGTGGGGCCGGACCTACATGTAATAATTTGAAAAGCTAGGGGCTCTTAATGAAATTTGCCTTCAACACGTGGGAGCTCGGGACCTATTCCTAGGAACCTCAGGGTCTTTTTGCATATTTGCTCTCACTGACCAGTGGACCCATTCTAATTAAAATCTGGAAAGTATAAAGGAAATAACAAAAGCATTAATAGTTGAACTGAAAATTGTGCAAACCTGTAAAATCAGTAGAAAATTCATCTTAGCTCCATTTTTAGCTCCATTTTGAATAAACCAAATTCCAGAAGACTCACAAAATTATGATCTTTAATATGGTAGTATAAAACTTGCCACTTACAGTAGAAGAAATATCTCTAATTATTTGTGTAAAGGATAATTGCATAAAGCACAATCTATCTTATAAAATTTGTAGAAAATTAATTTTAGCTCTAAATGAATTGAACTAAAATTTGTTAGAATCATCAAGTCTCAAAATTTATTTAGATAAATTGAATTCTGGAGCAACCAGTATATATAATGCATCCACTTTTAAGTAATTATAAATGGTCATAATTAATTTGAGAACTTATAAAATCTATAGGAAAATCACGTTAACTCATTTTGAGATGAACTAAATTTTAGTGTACTCACAGAACCATGCTAGTAAAATTCATGCAGTGAAACTTGACACTTTCAGTAACAAAGTCATCACTAAATATTTGTGTGATAAAATAATTACTACAGTGTAAACTACAAACTATAAAATACATACAAAATTTATTCTAACTTAAAATAATTGAATTCCTGATGGGTTAGGCTAGTAATCACATGGACTAGTTTCTAGCAATTAAAATATGGCACAAACAGTACTAGAACCATTTCTAAAACTTGGTATAACTAATAAGAACTACAAGATGTTTTACAACTTGCAAAATTCATAATAAACTCATGCTAGCTCTAAATATTGTAAACTAAATTTTGTTGAACTTAGGAAATTACACTTTACAGCTGTAATATAAATTCACAGAACCTGAGCCTATAATACATCTAAAATTTATTAGGAGATAATTAACCTATATCTACTATAGAATTTATTAACTCACAAATTCAAGCGATAAAATAAAAATTCCTTCACTATAAATCACGTTTAGTCAGTACCAATCTACTATAGTGAAATTATGCATATTAGAAGCATTTTGGATTTTTGTAAGATTTGGTGTGTATACGCTACCGTTATTTCGTATAGTGAACGACGCCGCTTTCGGTGAAGAGTTTGAGTTTTATTAGATGGAAATTCTAACTAAGGCAAGTACCCTCCTCCTTTGAACACTTTGATCCTATATTTTTATTGGGCAATCGTTTTCTGTTGCAAAGTTGATAATGATAATGAGAAGAAATGATGATTATGTTTCTACAATTTATTTACATGGATCACCATGCTTTACTACATACTTGTTTTACAAATGCTTTATAAATTTACCGTTTGCGAAGTATTGTGAAACAACTTAGCTTTATGCAAATGACTACAAATAGCCGTTCTTTGATAATTAGAGCTTGCATGTATGTAGGATTGTATTGCATTGTCAGTACATTAACATGGTTAATGTACTGACACTTGTATCTTTTGTGGGTTCTTTGTCTAAATTGTTTTGCAGGTATAGTTGAGTGCTACGTGTTTCGTTGTTCTCTTTCAGGATGGTTCAATATGGGTCTACCCCTAGTCAGATTGCTTATGGTCTTGGGTAAACAAGCTTCCGTACGAACCTTTATTTATAAGGCTGTTCGCCTGTATGTATCCTAGACTAAAATTCTAGATTAATTATGCGTCAGTATTCCATGAATATCATTTGCTTTGACGAAAATGTCTTGGTATGTTCTAGCTTATAAAACTACCTAGACATGAGTATGCATGTTGAACAAACGAGAAGTTGTAGAGCTTAGCAAATTGTCAAGTCTCCTGGAATGTGTAACACATCTGGTCGCTGCTTTCGTGTGGTTTGACGAGCACCTCTCAGGCTGAAGTTGACTGGCATGCTATGTCGCAGCAATGTCTCTTTTGCTCAATATTCGGCACCATGCAAGTTATATTGAATGGTGTTTAATTGTGATCATGGGACACATTGAGACTTGAGTGGCTATTATACATGTATGAATCCCACTCACCCAAAACCATATGATGGTCACAATAAACACTGGACAATATAATTTTTGGGTGCTCGACAATATCTCATTTTTTGAAAATGACAAATTTTATGGATGAAGCAAGAACTTCTCCTGATGGATTATATATGGGCTATTCAAGAATATCTGATGGGATTTATTATGTACGAGGTTGTTAATCCGTCAGGAGAATTCCACGACAATCAACACCCTATTTCTCAAACCGAAGCGTTCTCTTAGCTTCGTATATTTGTAATATATAATAGAACATTAGAAATTAACGAAGATTGTACATATATCAAAAACATGTATTTAATTCTCATTGTACATAAGTAATACCAACAATTATATATACATTATGCTATATATATATGTATTTATATACATACATGTGTATATATACACACGCACACATACCAACATATACATATATATATATAAACAGCAAAATACTCTTTAGTACCGGTTGTTGTGCGCCCCAGCCACGTGGCAGTTGGCTGGTACTACTTTAGCTAGAGGAATAAGTTCAGTTTAGTTTAAATCAAGTCCTTTAAATACAATACAAGATATAACATGGTCTAAACCTTTTTTCAGATGGAAAAAGCTTTTCGATTAACCATGAGGCCCAGCCAAGTCGGTGGTCACCAACATCAGTACATCAGCTGGAGCATTACCCAACAAAAATTGATCAAGGCTAGCCATCATCTGAAATCCAGCTTTAGCTAGGAAATGCCCTACCCAGTTACAGGTTTTCAGACTGTACTCAACTGAAAAATACATCAACAGAGAAATGTAAAAGGAATTTAACCTCTAGAATTAAGGGGCCTAAGCAGGATAGATCATAGTCAACCGAAGTTAGAGCATGCTTCACACTCAAATATCTGCGTTGCGTTTGTACTGTGTTTCTCAAAACAAAACAAAATCAGTCTCCAGTATATTTCTGTTCATCCCTACCTCTATCACCATCTGAGTTGCTTTACACATCGCCACCAATTCTACATGCCTAGCATTAAGCATACTATCACACTTTCTAGCACCTGCCCTAATAGGCACCCTGTTGAATTACAAGCCACCAACTCACATCCTCCTCTTGTACCATTTTCAACAAAAGCTTAATCTAGTTATGTCGATCCTAGAAATCGGCAATGAGAAATTAGAGTAGTGCACGAGATCTAAAGTGGATGAGTATAGGGGACAAGGTTTAGACAGGTTCAAGCCTACTCAATGAGAAGTAATACCCTACTCCTGTTTCGGGAATTGTAGCCGGGTGTTGTATTGGTTTGACGATCAAGTTGTGGTTACGTCCTTAGGGTTCCCTACCCACTTACATAGGTTCGGCAGTAGGATTACAAGAAGGAAAACCCAGTTGGACATGATATAGGTTTCCGTATCTTTTTACAAGGTCATATCTAACCAAGACTATCAGCCGTACCGTAGAAAACAAGATAAGGTAACTCCCAAGTCATAATCTATTATACAATGTATGGATTTGGCCCACCTTCTACCTTTAGCCGGATAAGCTGTCCATGCAGGTATATGGTACCCATAATATCCACAGCTGCCCTTGAGACCTTCACAATCGAAAAGATAATCTTCCCTCAAACTCTTCTAACAAGGAGTCGAGTGCTTCAATATCTTTGTCATAGTCTCCTAAGTGCTTTCATCCCAAATATGAGGCTGTACAAGGCTGAAAAAATAATAATAATAATTATATATTTAGATGCATCGACCAGATGAACCTAATTAGGTGTAACTCTATTAACACCAAAATTTGGTGAGCCCCGAAGTCATCATCGGCCTAGAGACAGTATCGGTCTCAGAGTCCTAGAGTTGGCCGATGGAAATGATCAATCGCCAGTAGTCGAATTCTTAGTGGATTTGGTTAAGGAAATTAATCAATTAAAAGAATTTTATCCATAAAAGGCCAAGTTCAAGAAGGATGCGGCATGGCAATTTATCTATTAATTAGTCTCCTTTTTATTATTAGGAAAGATTGTTTAGAGTTCGATCAGGACTTGTATCTATAACTTTACGTTTAGGAAAGTCTGTGTCCTGTCCAACAAGGACTAGTATCTACCTATGGGTATAAATATGTACACTCGGGGTCCTTGTAATTTATCTTCACAGATCAATACAATTACTTTCGGCGCATCGCCACCCTCTTTTCCAAGGTTTTATCACCGGCGAAACGTGGTACCTGACGTGTGGCTGCATCGCTTTGATCTCTGGTGAAGAGGTAAGCCCTAAGTTCCGCTGGCCCTGACAATTGTATCGGCTATATTTGCGTTATTCAAGGTTGCATCACTTTAATCTCTCGAATTGCTCTGGTTCATTTGGTATAGTTGCCTACCTGATATTTCAATTTTATCTTTAATTGCATTGTGTTTAGAGACGCATCGGTTTAGTTGGGACTATCTCAGTTAGGTCCGATCTTCTGTCTTAGTCGATATATCTCTACAATCACAATGCTATCTTAAATAAATTTCTTATATCCATCACGTTAGCATAGATCTATCGACTTATCCAACTTATTTGATCAGACGTAATCTAGAACTATCTCGGTTAGGTCTGATCTTCTATATTACTGCTGATAATCTAAGTTTTGTTAAGTTTATAGATTTGTGCTATGTTTTATCGGAGAGCTAGCCGATAATTTATCTTTACATCGAACTTTCAGAAGATGTATGCTTTAACCATAGAGCCCACATTTAATATTTTGTATCAAAATCAGTCGATTGGTTCATTAGACACCAAATTCATCATATTATCATCGGCCGATTGGATTGTTTGTTCAAGTTCTTCCATTGTCTTTATCTAAGCGTGAGAATCTACATCGAATATATAGCCGATTGTTCAAAAACCGTATCGACATCGGCTTGAATCGCTACATCGGCTTATTGGCCAATCAGCTCTTGGATCAACATTTTATCTATCTTGTCAGTTCCAGGATTGAACTGATTGGCACGCCCGAGCCCAATATTTCAGGACCTGCATGGGAGCTAAGCAGATCTCCCAGGCCTTCATGTGTCCGATAAAATTTCACGTCATCAAGCGCCCAACTATATGATTAGTTGAACAGAACTAAAAATATAGTCAAAGAGTAAATAAATAAACCAACCAAGTGATTTTATCAAAAAATCAAGGCATATGTGGTGTCAAATCTGAGTTAATAATACTCAAAATGGATTTATCAACCACTTGTTAATGAACAAAAACATCATAAGTTGCATCAAGATAAAAATATTGGTCTTAAAAAGTTGCACACATATGTGGCTTTATAAAAAACAATGACATTGCACTTGGCCAATTGCATTGTAAAAATATATGCTAAACAATGCTTCACTTTTATATAAAAAAGATAATATATGAGCTATGAGCCACACTGTTTGCCACCCCTTTTAAATTGCATCATACCATTTTTTTCAAACAAATGTTGTGTAGCAGAAAAAAAGAGGACTTTAAAGGTATTGGGCCCTCTCATGCGCATATTGTAAAGACAAATAGCTTAAATTCCAAAAAACACATGGTGGACCACACCTGAAAACGGGCTGCAAATGCTAATGGGCTTCGGCCCAAAAACCATTTACCGATACACTTCAAACAGAACGGCGACACTATGTATCATCTTCTCCCTGAACCATGAAGACCCCGAGTCACTTGATTACAAGATCTTGTCCTCGAGATGTACAAGGTAATCTCTGTTGGCATCGTCGTGGACTACTCGCACAAGCTCCTAGTCGCTCCATTCAGTCTGCACCGACCTCCTCCTTTGTATACAACTCTTGTTTTTACTTAGCTTCAAAATCAATCAAATAAGATACAAATATATAACTGCCAAATTCCCCACTTCTACAGGAAAAAGAATTTCATGTATCCAACGTGCCTGCTGCCATCCATCGTTCACCAAGAAGAAGGCCAGGTGGCACTAGTCAGGCCAGTGGAGGGCCAACAATCAAGCCACAACAGAAGGGTAAAAGGCCGGCCGCAGGGCTAAAAACTTAGAGAGCCGAGAAGAGACAGAGAAAAATGGTCTTGACTCTTGTGTTCGTCTGACGAAGATAAAGATCCAATGCTGAACATTGACAATGCTTGGGCGACGCCTTCTAATAGCAAAACAGGCCCTAAGATCAGGACCTCCTCGAGGTAACCATTCATTCCTTAATCCATGTTGCCATGTGACTGAATATAATAGACATCAACTGAGCAAGTATGAAAATCTAGTCTTGTGTCTTGTCTTGTGTTTACAGAAGACCCCATGACATTGATCCGACTAGCTGTTCAGAAGCTCAAACATCCAATGCAGAAAATGTCATTTAGGATACTGCAAAGCCAACCACCGAAACCCTGACAGGGGACCAATCTGGTTTGGCTGAAAATCTGACTGCCGATCAAGAGCCCCCCGACTGGTTTTACCAGTCGGCTCAAGAAGATATCACAACAATTGACCAGGAGCCCCCGACCAGGGTCCAATCGGCACCAACTGGAGACGAAAACAGGGAAGAATCCGCATTTGACGCAGCTCTAGGTGTCGAACAAGCCGAAGAAGCATAAGGCCCTCCAATCAAGCAACCCGAAATCAAATTTCAATCCAGGTCTTTTTTTGCTAAGACTTCAAACTTTATTGTCATAGCCCATGGTCGGTGAGGAGAAGGAAATCTTGCGCATCAAGTCTGCCAAGGACAACCTTCCTCCTGTCAAGATCCAATGGTACGGTGCTGAAGGCATAGCTCAAGGAATTGTCTTAAATAAACAAAAAGAAGTCGAAGAACGTGATCTTTTGGTGAAGAGCCTCTTCGAGTTCACCATTCTACTGAATGTAAGTTTATAACCATCTCATTCAGTTCCCGCAAAGCTTTATGTTAACTGAAGTTTGCTTGTATATAAGAAGAGAATATATCGGCAATCCCAGGCTAAATCTGAGACGTTAGAGAAACTAGTGCCTCACCTTGAGACACTTGACTCAGTCAAGCAAGAACTGAAGGATGCCAAGGATGCCACCAAAACAAGAGAATACCAGCTGATGGAAGAAATTCTTCAGTTGAGGGACAGGAACTTACAATACCATGGCTCAGTCGGAGGTAATAATCCTTTCTGGCTGTAAATCCCAAAAAAGTCTTTCAATTTTGATTCCTGATTTGTGTTCTTGATCTAGCTCAATCTTCTCAAATCCAAACTTTAACTGCCCAACTGAAGAATGCCGAAGACAAAATCGCCAACCATGAAAAAGATAAGGCTAAAGACGAAGAAGAGCTGGAAGGTAAACTCTGTAACTTTCTTCCTTTGTTTTTGCCTTAAATAAGTCTAACACAAAGTGAAAACCAAGGGTCAACTTGAAGTCTTTGCCCAATGGGTCAAGAGAGCAGAAGGTGTACGTGATGAAATAGCCAATGCCTCTTCTCCAGTTCTCAATGCTATATTCCAGAACGGCCTAGGCTCCAGCTCGAAGGACGCCACCAAAATCTTTGACAAGCTGAGGAACGCACCGAACAAATACTTCAAGAATATCAGTTAAGCAGCCACCATGGGAGCGAGCCAAGCTCTAGCGATGGTGAAATCCTTGTACCCCCGAGTAGATATAACAGCAGTCGGGGATGGATTTGCAGGCGACACTTCCGACGAGCAAGCGATAGAGCTAATTAATGAAGCCCAATACTCTGCTCGGAAGATAGCTGTAGATGTATTAGAAAACTTCCAAGGATAAGCTTTTGTTGTAATTTCTCCTTGTAATATATGAATCTGCCGGTCTCAAAGGATGTAACTATCTAACTTATTTATAATTTTGTTTGAACTGTCATATATGTGTAAAGGTTGAGAATTTCTCTTCCGACTATACTAAGCCTAAAACATAGTTAAGTGGTCAAAAAATTTCAATCTTTAACAACATCGTACAACTAAAACAGATCAATGATAAGCCAAATATGAAGAATAAAATCTGCATTGGAGACATATAGTACTCCATTATTATTGATAGCCACTGACTTGCAACTCCAGAAGGCAACTTACTTGACGTAGATGTCGAGAGAAAAGAAGGTACATAAGAATGTTCTAGGAATTCTCAATAGGTAATCCATCTTCATACTTCAACCGATAAGCCTCGGGGCGAGTCACTTCTGAAATAATAAATGGCCCTTCCAAAAGGGGAGACAACTTATGTCTGTCTTTGGTTGTTTGGCTATATTCCTTGTATATTACCTGTTGTTGTGAATCAATTATTTAGGACCACATGTTATCTAAGTTATTGATGCATCAGAGATGACCCGATGATATGAACGTTACTCTTGACGATGAACCCTTGGGAAGTTTATAAAAGAAAATAAAATAACTTTATATACTCCTCATTGATGTTCCCTTCCAACCAAAGCCATATGTCGAGCTTCAAGATAAAATTTTATACATATGTTGCTTGTCATCATTTTGACTTTTGTCAAATGCTTGTGACCCTTGCTAGATTATTTCATATTTTTATGATCCAAGTCTTCTGCATTTAGCCACCAAAAATATCGTTTTCCCTCTACCCTGGAGGTTTAGCAGAAAAAAATAAATTTCCATTCATCCACCATATGCTAGCTTCTACACTAGAAGTATGCATCCACCATATCCATCCACAAAATAAAGACTACCAAATCTATGGGTTACTCCTCCAATGATCCATGCCAAATGAGACATGAGCAAAAAAAAAGAGAGAAAAAGAAAACTCTGCTCAAAAGAGAATGAAACAAAAATGTTCTCGAGCATGATAAAAAAAAGAGAGATAGAAAATTGCCATGTTCTCCAAAATAAGATGGAAGGAGGAGGATCATACAAAAATGAGTTATCGTCCCATTTTTCATTTTCCACTTTTTCATTCGATCCATATATCTAGGTGCACAAGCTTGGCCATGGTTATATGATTTGTATTTGCTTGGATCCTCTATTTGACTTTACAAAATATCTGATACAAGTATGCCATTTTTTATTCCTTACCCTGAGCTCACATAATCCTTTTTAGAAGGTAGGATAAGAAAAGGCAACATCAATGCCTTGCTGAGGAATGAAACACTCTGAGTGACTTAAGAGAATCAATTGAGGAGTATAGTAAAAGTTATGTTTTTATGAGCATCAAAGGAAACCCCCAAGGTAGTTCATCAGAAGGAGTAAAGGTGACTTGAATTGAGGACTATTCCATTCTTCAATCGCCCAAGATGACATGATAGACACTTCAAGGTTCACAATGAAGGTATGTCTTGGAATATTTGGGGTGTCATATCATTAGGTAAGAAACCATTACTCTAGTGGATTCATGAGCTTTACTCAGGGACGAGTAAAGGATAAGTGTGAGGGTGCTGTTGATGGTCGTTAAGTGCAAATACAAACCAGCAACTCCTACATAAGTAATAAAAGATATGTATCAAAACTTAGTGGTAGTAGTTTTATACTAACCATTTCCACTAGTTTTGGTACATCGATGTATGCAGGTCATTTAAGAAGAAAATACCCGCCATATGAAGAAAATGAACCTTAGGCCAATCACGTGCAAGTACAAGGGTTGGAGGGCCCAGAAGTCAATTGAAACCGACTTAAAGTGGGGTCAAACCACCCTCAACCGCCTTAGGGGCCTACATGACAACCTCTGGAAGAAAGGTGGTGGAGAGTGTGGGTCCTAAGGGTCGGCCGAACCACCATTGGCTCCCCTCATCTCCACGTTCCACGTGTACGCTCTTGATAGCTTCCCAACGATGGTTACAGTGGTACCAAACTTCCAAACCAACGTACAACCGTCATACTCAAGCAATAAAAGGAGGAGGCTTCTCACACTTCAACACACACAACTTTGATTAAGTAGAGTGCAACTCACTTGTGAGCTTCATTTTTAGTATGTTGGTTTTGTAGAGAGTGAGGGGAAGCTCCAGAAGGAGTGCCCCGAAATATTGGAGTTTTCTCTGAGAATTTTACGGAGGAAAACCTGGTTGTCGACGTTCTTCCAACGGAGTTTCGAAGGGAAGCTGGGATTGTCAGACTTCTTATCTCGCTTGTACCTCGGAGGATGCTTCCTTTTATAAAGTAAGTATTCGAGTTTTCTTATGTTATTTAATTAATTACATTAAGTGAAATATATCCTCATTGGTGTGGGTTCATCACTAGTGAGCAGCTAAGTGCTCTAGTACTAGGACTCTGGATAAAGAAGGAAGTTCCTACGCAAGGCTAGAGTAGTAATTACTAACTTAGACGTGGTATCTAGGTTAGAAATTATCTTCGTTTGTTGTGTGCTCCACGAAATGTGAGATAGGCGGCAGGTGGTGACAACCCTTTTCGTCCTTTGTATTCCTCCACGTTTGGGTGCATCATAGAGCTCAAGGTCGGACTAAGCTTGGTAGACCTTAGGGGAGGGCCGGTGCCCGAAGCATGCGATAGAGTTTTACCTTTAACTTAACTTAATTAATTAAAAGACATAGGAATCCTCTCTAGCCAACTATAGGTTGTTGTGTCCTTCGGTCGAATTCTAGTTAGTAGATATACACACACGTTCGTTGTGTCCGATACCCTTTGGTCACCCTAAGGGGAAATGCTCTAAGGTATCCATGCACTTGCGAATTTATCTGTGAACGTAAGAAATATCAATAGTTCTTCACAGGCCAAAAAGAACTGTAAGGCACACAACGAGCTAAAGAGGACGGCTTGGCTTGTGAAGGCCATGCAAGCTAAAATGGATATGCCTCCCTCACCTCCTGGCTATGAGGTGGAAGAGGAAGAGGCCGAGTATGAGAAGATTGAGGATCCCTGTGCCGGTCTCCCTCAAGACTTTGATTTTGGCTTTGGCTACCCTCCTCCTCCTCCGCAAGATCCTTGTCAAGCTCCTTTTTTTTGGTGTCTTGATGCCAAAGGGGGAGAATTATCTTTCTCTATAGTTGGTCGAACAATTTTAAATTTGGATATATGAGACTATGTTTCCCATTATTTGTGTTAGATTCGTGTCATTTACGTGTATGCTTTCATGAGACTTTTGGATGTTCTTGTTTGAGACTATGTGATGTAATGTTATTTATCCGTTTAGTCTAATGGTGTGGATGATGTATGCCATATGCATTGTTGATTCAATTTGATTATGAATCTTGTATGAGCTTATTGGTGGGTGCAAAGTTTTAGGGGGAACTATCTACTTGCCTGTAATGCATACCTTAAGGGAGCCATTCTACTAAAACTTTGAAACTGAATCTCTATTTTATACAATCTCTATTGTGTCTAATAGTATAGTCATCAATCACCAACAAGGGTGAGATTGAAAGTGCATCTACGCCCTTAATTTTTTTGGTGATTAATAACAATGCAATTAGACAGAACTAACAACTTATTTGAGTATGAGTGAAGGAATGTTAGTTCTCGGTGAAGCGATGTGCCAAGGATATTGCTTTGATATCCAGGGATGAGAAAAGTGCTGAAAAGTCTTTGTTGAAGTGGTTCAATTCCTTAGATTTATGTACTTGTGTTTTTCAAAGTTTTCTAAAATCAACTTCTGAATTTTCTGAAGTACATTTGCCTTCGAAGAAAGGTACCGATGCTTTTTGGATATTTCCGAAGGCCTCTTCAAAAATTTCTGAAACTTGCAATTTCAGTACTGATCTTTTTCGGAAGTTTTCGAATGAGTTTTGAAAATTTATGAACTGTGTTGAAAAGTTTGCTTTCAGTACTAGTGATCTTTGGACTTTTCCGAAGTGAGGTTCGGATATTTTCAAAGTTGCAAGTTTGGTACCGGTGGTTTTCCAAATTTTCCGAAAGTGCTTTGAAAGTATCCGAACAGTGCTTCAAGTTGGATTTCTGTACTGGTGTTTTTTGGAAGTTTTCGAAAGCACTTTGGAATTTTCCGTAAAAGGGAATCTTTGTCCACCAATGGGTAGAATTGAGTGGGTGGCTATAAATACCCCCTCCCCCTCCAATTCAATGCTGCTGGCTCTATTGCATACTTTTGCACTTGGCTTGCTTTGCATTCGAGATCCACTTTTAGCCTTGCTCTCTCATTTCTCTTCTCCACCAATCTTCAAGTCTGGACTTCATGTGTGTGTGAGAGCTATGGATTTGAGTTCATGTGAGTGCTTGGTGTTTACTTCATGAAGATTTGTTGAGCACCAGTTTCATCCCTAAGAGTTTATTGCTTAATCTTTTACTCTTGGAGGTTGAGGACTCTTAGACGGCTAGGTGTCACTCTTGAACCACCGATCTACTTGTGGTTGGCCGGGAGAAGTTTGTGAAGGTCGGATCTCACCTCCGAAAGGGAAGAGATACTACTAGTGGAAGGAGGAGTGCTTTGTGCAACCTCTTGAGGAAAGGGTTAGCGAAGATATGGCTCTTTGTGAGCTCCTCAACGGAGACTAGAATCCCCTCAAGGATTCAAACTTCAGGAAAACAACTCATCCTACAAGAACCTCGGTAATAACCCTTCCTCTAGCTTTGTATGCTTGTGCCGCAATAGGTTTAGCTACTGGTTGTGCTTGCTATTATTGATTGTGCCTGCTAGATCCACTTTCTTGTTGTGCTCGTTGCTGCTCTTCCATTTTCGTAAATATCCTATGCCTTTTGGATATATCCAAAAATTTTAGCTTCCGTATTTACTTAAATTTTAAATTAGCCTATTCAGCCCCCCTCTAGGCCCTAAGTGAGCCTTTCATCAACTTGATCAAACTTTTATTCTTGTCAATTGGCTTGTGCATAATAAGAAGAAGAATTCATCAACTTAATTCCCATACCATTGGCAAATCTTGTAAAATCATCAACCACAAATATAGATCTCTGATCGGTTGTTATTATCTGTGGTATCCCAAAACGTAGATAATATGCTCTTTGATAAACTCAATTGCATCCTTGGCATCAACATTCTTTAGAGGGATTGCTTCAACCCACTTTGTGAAGTAATTAGCTGCCACTAGTATATATTTATGTCCTTTAGTCGATATTCGATAATTTGGCCGACAATATCAATTCCCCAACCTCTGAATGGCCAAGGCTTTATTATTGGATTCATAGTCGGTGCTAGTGCCCTCTGAATTGCCCAAAACTTCTGAAAATCCTAACATCCTTTATAATACTTGAAACAATCTTCCATCATCGTAGGCCAGTAACATCTAACTCTGTGCAACAACCATCTCATCTTATGGGCCGATTGATGTGTTCCAACTATGTCTTCCTCTAGATTTAAGCATTTGAGCAATATACCATCAATCGTTTGATAATATAAATCATCATTGAGCAAAACATATTTAAGAGCCTTGTATGTCAATTTTCTTGACGCCAATTGAGATGGATCCTTTAGATACTTAACAATCTTAGTCCTTCAATCATCAGCATCAACATTAGAAATCTCTATCTCCTCGTGTTTTAACATCGGTTTATAACCTGATGCCCCTTGAGCAAGATCATTGGCTTCAACATTTTGTTCCCTAGGAATATGCTTCGTTGAAACTAAATTAAAATTTTCCATCAATTGGCTTCATTGAAACCCGTAAGATTTCATCCCTGCATTCATACTCCTCAGCTAACTGATTAATCACCAACAATAAATCCACAATGATCTCCATAGCATCAGCCTCAACTTCCTTTAGCAATTGAAGTCTTTTGAGTACTGCCTCATATTCTATTTGATTGTTGATATAATATGGCTTGATTGTAAATGCAAACTCAATACTTGCCCCCCGAAGCGAAATAATTACCAATCCGATGCCACATCCATGTGTACATATTGAACCATCAGAAAAACAAAGTCCATAGCATTGGCTCAATTTTTAGGCATAAATCCACTTTCCGATCCTCCCTTTTAATACTGGAGCTGATAAAATATATCATATTACATCGGCCTTGCAAACAACTGCGCACTCATTTGACAATATATAATGCCTCAACTTTGTAAATGAAAAATGTATGCACAAACATAACTTCTCCACCAGGGTATACCTCACTTAAGCATCAAGAAGTTGTCTGCTAAGATAGCATATAACCCTTTCTTTGCTATCCAACTCCTGCATAAGAACTGATCTGATAGACTTCTCGTCGACCGATAGATATAATTTGAACGAAGCGCCTTTCTGAGGTGGCACCAAAACTGGAGGAGAAATTAAATAATTCTTAATTTCATTCAACGCCTTCTATTGTTTATCTCTCCTTACAAATTCTTGATCAGCTTTCAATCACAATAATAGAATAAATGGCTCTTTTCTTCCTGACAAATTTGAAATAAAACACCTTACAAAATTAATCTTACCAATCAAAGACTATAACTTTGTTTTGTCAGTTGGCGGCTCTGTATTTTTTATAGCGTTATTGCTTCACTTACTAATCTCAATTCCCCTTTCATGAACAATAAAACCCAAGAACTGTCCAGTCAAAACACCAAAAGCATACTTGTTTGAATTCATCTTCAACCTGTATTTTCTTGTTATCTCCGATACTTTACGCAAATCGGCCAAATGTCCATCATTATTCTTGGATTTCACAATCACATCATCAATATATATTTCAACAAATAAACTGATGAGATCAGGAAACATATAATTCAGAGCCCTCTGATATGTAGCATCAACGCTTTTACGTCCAAATGTCATAACAACCTACTCATACAAGCTGATGGCCCCAGGACACCTAATAGTGGTCTATTGAATATCTTCTTTAGCCATAAAAATTTGATTATATCCTGCATTGCAATCCATAAAACTGATAATTTTATGTCCAGAAGCTGCATCAACTAATAAATCAACAATCGACATTGGGTATTTATCCTTTGGAGTAGCTTTGTTCAAATTCCAAAAGTCGGTACAAACTCTTAGCTTCCCATTTTTCGTCATAACAGGCACTATATTACAAATTCACTTAGCATATTATCTAATAAATTTGGCATCATAAAGTCTAGTAATCTCTTCCTTAATATCTTCATACATTTTTGGTTCAAATCGTCTTAGAGGCTGTTTAAAATGCCGATAACCTGGTTTAATTGGTAGCAGAGTTCTACAATTGATCGGCTTAATCCTGGCATCATGATACTCCCAAGCAAAGCAATCTCTATATTCTCTTAATAATTTTACTAACTAATTTTTATAATCATCAGGTAACTTGGCCCTCATATACATCGGCCTAGGTCTATTTCCTTGTCCAATATCAACTTCTTCTAACTCATTGGCCGACGTAAACCCTTATCCTAACTTACCCTCAATATCATCCATGGTGCCCTCGGAGTAATAACTTGGCCTCTCCATCGTTGATCGGCTGTATATTACAATTCGAAACTTCTAAGAGATTACCTTCCCAAATCTTGCCAGATAAACAATCCATCCCTTCCATTTTCCAAATAGACAAACGGTTGTAGCAACATTGACTGAGCTATCGGCTGCCACGATTTTTATTTGATCTCCCTGCCATCGAACCAGACTTTGATGCATAGTAGATGGAATACAACAATTGGCATGAATCCAATCCCGTCCAAGCAATATACTATAATATCCCATTCCATCAACCACAAAGAAGGTAGTAGGAATAGTTTTGTTGCCAACCGTTAACTCCACATTCAATACTCCCTAACTTCCGATCAATTCCCACAAAAATATTTTAAAATCATATTTGTCTTGATGAGGTCTTCTGGTGTCTTTCCAAGCTTACGATAAGTAGTAAATGGCATCAAATTAACTGTTGCACCACCATCAACCAACATCTTTGACATCGGCTTAACATTGACAAAACTCTTTATATACAGAGGCCTAAGATGTCAATGCTCTGACTCCTCTGGTTTTTCAAATATAGCTTGTTGTGGATTCAAAACCAATTGTGCCATTCATTCTTCAAATTCTTCATCATTGGATATAGGCGCTTTATATTCTGTGGGCGGCATAAACACCATATTGACATGAGTCGAAGGTCCTGCTTCATCGACTCTGATAGACTTGCCATTAATATCCACTTACTCTGAACATTTTGCTTCATCGGCTTTAACAATCTTACTTTTAATATGCCACTACGTCCTGGTTCACTTTAGCCAATGATTAATTTCTTCTTCAACTTCTTCCATTTGTTCACTACTTCTTAATCATTGTACTCCCCTCTTTTGATTCTTAGTAAAAATTCCACTTGGGAACCATTGAGGATTTTTTACTTGTTTATTTTGGTCTTGCTGCTCTTTGAAATAATCTTGGTGAATCAGCCCTAAGTGTTGATAAACTGAAGTTCTCCTTTCAAGCCGATTTTGCATTCCCTAATAATATCTTGAACCTTCTGAACAATCTTCAATTGATGGCAGCCTAATCCCTTGATTCCAACAAAATCGAAAAAACTCGCAATCCCAGTACAGATTATATCTATTTTCTTCTCCATTATGATATTCTTGAACTTTCTTCTCTTGCCTCTTCTGATACTTTTTGATTAGATCCGATGCACTAGATCTAGAAGCTTCATGATTCGATTGTCCCATATAAACCATGTTTACTAGAAAACGATGCCCATCAAATTTCATCGACTTCTTTCCATCATCGAACTCTATTCT
The DNA here is from genome assembly GCA_008326285.1 of Oryza officinalis. Taxonomy (NCBI): domain Eukaryota; kingdom Viridiplantae; phylum Streptophyta; class Magnoliopsida; order Poales; family Poaceae; genus Oryza; species Oryza officinalis. The sequence continues at coordinate 16,718,075 of BDMV01000011.1, read as the reverse complement.
TCCTTGTTCAATGGCTGATTGAATTTGCTGGCTAAACACCTTGCACTCATTCATATGATGAGAAGTTGAATTATGCCACTTGTAGTATTTTCTTTTCTTCAACTAATCAGACAAAGAAATAACATGATTTTAAGGCAACTAAATTTGTTTCTCTTGGAGAAGGAGATCAAAAATTCTATCCGCTTTGTTGATGTCAAAATCATATTTTTCTTCTTTACCAGTATCTTTAACCCATTAACAAACTACCACCTTTTTGTTCCTTGACCACTTTGCCAAGCCAATCTCTTGATATTCATCTTCTTGGTGTGAATCTAAGATATAATTGCTGACATTGGCTAGCTTCTTAACGAATCTATCTTTTCTTAATTATTGGAATAGTTGTTCATGAGCTGATACCTTCTGTAATAAATGAGAAAGCAAGAATATGGATCGGTGAATATGGATCGTTGTTCGTCTTATAATCGGCCTCCATATCCTTCTGACCATTGTTCATCTTATACTCGGCCTTCATATCCTTCTAATCGGTGAACATGGAGGCTGATACATATAAGTTTGTTCCATGGGCTTCACACCAAATTGTTTTCACATGATTTCAGCAATCTTACCGGTCCACTCTCTATTTCTATTTCTCTCATACTGCTGTTGCAATGGTCCTTGTGCATATTGATTTTCTTGAGGTTGATACTGATCATGCCCTTCCTACCGATACTGACATTGATCTTGTGATCCTTGTTGATATGAATAATATTGATTTTGCTCTTCATATCGGTATGGTTCACTATGCCCCCAAAGTAAGCTACCTTAGGATTTCCAATTGGCACCTTGGGAGTATGGACCTCATTAGGATATAATGGCCCCACATCCTTTGTCATACCATGATTTGGTTCTTGAAATTCTATCTTTATCTGCTTATAACGATAGGGTGATGTGTTTTTAGGAAAAGGAAAAATTTGCTATGGGACACTCAAAAAATGTGTAATAAGCTTTGGGACACCGCAAAGACATAAATTTACTCAAGGACACTTCAAAAATGTGGTAATTTGTTGTAGGACACTGAACACATTAAAATATAATATCCACCCAATTGATGAGAGAGAAACCACACAAAATGACAATTTTACCCTTACCTTCTTCTCCCTTCTTTTGGTCTTGTTCCGACGCTCACTTGCAATGAGCTCGATTGGCTTGCACATGGCAGACAAACGCTCGGTGCAGTCGACGGCGCGGTCGTGTGGCATGCCGCTAGCTCTAGCCTCGTCCCTACCCCCAGCCCCGTGTTGACCGCGCGCGGATCACTAAGCTCGTCTCAGGCCTTCGTGGCGCCACAAGCTCTGCTAGTAGCCGCCGTCGGCGTTGGCCGCTAGCTTGACGGACGACGGCAGCGGGCTGCGTAGCGGCGAGCGCAGTGGCTGCGACTGCTCCAGGCGCCACCCCTTGGCATCGTAATAGATCACATCGTAGAAATCCAGCGGCTGGCACCGCTCCCCCATCAGTATCTCCTTCCTCCATACCCCGTCCGCCACGCAGAAGCTCAGCCCTGCTTCGGCCTTCCTCCTCGTCCTTGACGACGACGAGATAGCCTTCTTGCCGCCGCTGCCTCGACCGCCCAGGAATGGCACGATGGCGCGTGATGAGAAGGACGCTGCAATCCCCGCCCACGGCCGCAGATGCAGCCACTGCGCCGCTCGCGACAGCCGCCTCGTGCATGTGCCCATCAGCCTACTACGCACACAAAGCCTCTACTATGCCCCTGCCTCTGTCTATGTTGTGCCTGCGCCCCTGGCCACTTGCCACTGCTTGCTAGCTCACCGCCTACCACATCGCCGCCCAGGAACCCAACGGTCATGCCCCTCCTAGCCTCCGCCTGGCCTCCTGCTTGCGGCACATCGGCTCTAGGCTCCACAGCAGCCACCGTTCGCCTATGGGGTGATGGGGATTGGGGTCAGCCTGTCAGGGATGGATTGGGGAATCGATGGAGGATTGGGGAGAAGAATAGGGCAAAATTGCATTTTGTATGGTTTCGCTCTCATCAATTGGGTGGATATTATATTTTAATGTGTCCAGTGTTCTATAGCAAATTACCACACTTTTGGAGTGTTCTCGGGCAAATTCACGTCTTTGTGATGTCCCACAGCTAATTATACATTTTTTGAGTATCCTGTAGCAAATTTTGCCTCAGGAAAATAAGTAGGTCCTGTAGCTTGTTCTCGAGAAATAGTTCCATTAACCACTTTAATAATAAGATTTTGCATTGTGTTCACTAAAACCCTAGATTGATTTACCAAACCTCTGCTCATAGATTCATCTACTGTATCATGAAAAGTTTGAATAGAAATCTTTGGGGAACTTTCTTCTCCTTCAATCATCGGTTTTGGGAATTTAATCTTTTGAAGAAGTCCTTGTTGAGTCATGCTGTATGATTCCAAATGCAGCTTCTGAAATTCTTGAGTAACCTCTTCCGACTGTGCTAATTTGTCTATCGTGACTGGAATGATATCATCTTTGTTGACTTCCTTAGCCATGATGGTTCAAAGATTATCGTCCCACCAAGCATGCCAAAAGCATGTTGATGCAAAATTCGTTGCATACACGAAGACCTAAGAGATTTGCTTACTCTATTGTAGGTCCTATCAAATTCAGGTTCAGGGCGTTTGATCCTGCAACTCACAAGAATAAACAAGGAATATTAGATCAATGGGCCAATTGACCAAGGGGGCGTTATAATTTGGTTTGCCTAAGCTGATGCCAATGGAATGTCAGAACGATCAGCTATAACCGATAGAGTTTAAATATGAAAAGGGTAGAACATCATCGGTGGAAACAATGACATAATATACCTACTAATTTCCTCCACCTAATTACAATCAATCTTGATAAATCAGACCCAACCGAGACAGTTTAAGACAAAAAGTAATAAAATCAAAGTTTTAGGCGAGTATACGTTATCTTGGAATATAAGTCGATGTGTTAAATATTAAAAGCTTATCGAGAACTCTATATAAAGCAACTTAACCAATATCTATCAAGGCAAGCTAAAATATAAGTTACTAGAACCTTGCAATTATTTATCACAATCTAGATAGATCGGACTCAACCGAGATAGTATTAAATTGAAAGTAATAATTACAGGAACTAGCTGATTATAGTTATCTTGCAAGCTTAACCGATACAATAAGTTATGCTGTAATAAGCACATAATTCATTGGCTGCAATTCTGATGAAACAATGACTAGCATCTATCGACTTAAGTAAATTTAACCAATAAATTATAACCCAGAAGATTGGACTGAACCAAGACAGATCTACATTAATAGCAAACTGGTTAAATTTAATATAGTTGATTGATGTTTTCAAAGTGGTTGATATATTAGATCTGTCAAACCCTGAAGTTTCCCCTTTCTAGCCTTAAATCATTAAATAAATTGCACAACAGAAATTATTTAAATTAACCTAGAGTAAATCCCTAATTAATAATCTCATTTAATAAGAGGAAAAGGCTTGGTCAGATTTTTCTTGAGTTCTGCTTGCTAAAATATAGTAATTAGATAAAATATAGTAACTGGATTTTTAGTGGAATTTTCAGAGCATCCAAAACAATTTTAATAACTAAAATATGATTTTGGGAATTAAATAAAATCTAAATCCTTATTCTTTGTATTTTTCGGCCATTGGGCCGCTTCCGGCCCAACTCCTTCGGCCGGCCCGCTCCTGCTCACCCACGCCTTCCTGTGTCTACCCCGCTGCTGGGTCGGCCGAAGGCCGTGGCACAGCAAGGCTGTTCTGCGCCGCTCCTCCCTAGGACGCTAACAAGGGGGGCCCACCTGTCAGCTTCGTGCCAAACATTCGGCCGAAGAAGGCGGGGCTGACGTCAGCCACACTGCCGGCTTCTTCGCGCCTCCTGCGCCCGTTCCACACCTCTTTTACTCCTCTCCTTGCCACTCACCAATGAATCCCCCTCGGATTCGAGTTCAAAATCCTGCCACCCTCTGTCTTTCTCCCTCTCCTAATTGTTTAGCGGTTTCGCCCTATCCTCGGTCACATCAAAACCCCTCTGACCCTATAAATTCCTTTCCGAGCTCCCTCTCACTTTTTCCCCACTTCCCGCCATCTCCCGCATCTCCTACCACTCCCGTACCTCTCAACCCAAGCATCGCCCCCTTCCACTGCCTCCTCTTGGTGGGATAATTACATGATCACCCATCCAGCCGAAACAGAGGTCACTTGGGCAGAGTTCTCCTGTAGCTTTAGTAAGGCATAAGTTCCCGATGGCATAGTGGCACAGAAAAAAAGAGAGTTTCATGCACTACACTAGGGAAACAAGATAGTGACAGAGTACCTGCACAAGTTCAACTGCCTCGTGCGCTACACCCCGGAAGATGTGCACACCGATGCCAAGAGGCAGGAAAAAGTTTCTGTCTGGTCTTGATGATGAATTGACCGACCAGCTGATTGTTGGGATACGCATAGGCTACGATAGCATAAATCAAAATTTTTCTTTTGCGTAAACCAGGAACCATGTAAGTATGAGATCATAGATCGTTACCACTCGACGTGCTCTGCAGCGAAGGTAGGTGCTAAGAAGCCGAAAAAACGTTGGCGACGTAGCGCGCATCGATGTAGAGGAAGTAGTAGATCGTAGCAACCCGATCGTCTCCTCCTCGTGCGTGTGCCCCGCCATGCTCTCACGTCGATCAGCACAGCAGACCAGCGGCGCCTTACCAGTATCCACACATCCAGGGATGGAACATGTCGCACGGTCATGCTAGCACCCATATACATCTAGGGTTTTCCTCGGGAGGGGAGTGAAGGCTAGGGTTTCTCTATCTCGACCGGCCTCATCACCTGAAGGATATATATAGGATCCATAACCTGGCCTCCTAGGCCCAAAAGAGTCCTACTCGGATCTCTATCCGAATTGAGAAAATATTGGATCTCCATCCAATCCCTTTGTTCCGGCCCGTTAAGTGTGCGACCCTGTAAGTTCATGTATACTTGGCTGCAACCCAAAAACTCCTTTTCAGTCTACATGTCAACAGCGGCCCCTAGCAAAACATGTTGACCCACCGGGCAGACATAAAGATCATATCGGCTGAACCTGTAATGTATACTTGTATGAACCCCTTTGCCTCACAATATCGATTAAGCTCAAGACTAGATATGTGCCATCCTTTAATAGCTCAATCATTCACTCGATCCTGTAATAGATTATTTAACCTACGATTGACTCATCAATCACTTTTGGCATGACCATGCACTTCCATAATCTATAATATCGAGGGGCCCAGAGATATCTCTCCAAGGGAGGGGCAAATCCCATCTTGATTATTCATATCCCACTACATGTTTTATAGCATGCCCGAAGACTACTTTTATAACTACCCAGTTACGGAGTAGTGTTTGGCAGCCTCTACGTAAGCTACTACACATGTTGGGAACCATGATAATCTCAAGTCTAAGGATTCTACACCAACACTAATATCAGACCACTCATGGCACATCACATATAGCTCTTGCAGTGTCTCATGTTGGGTCTATCCAACAACATGTTCTCCAACATGTGTCCACATTATTAATTTGGTATCTTCATACCATGATCCATGAGACATGATTATCAATCAATGAATGTGCTAATCATTGAACCATATTTGTTCCATATATGGTATTTGATCAGGGATCCTTTAGAAATAGTAACATACAACATAAATAGTCTCATGAATGAATCACATATTCATTGATCAATAATAAGTTATTTATTTCAAGGAACACCGTATAGTAAAGATGTAAACATAGTATGTGATACAATCATCTCTATGATTACCTCTAGGGCATATCACCAACACTGATCTCTAGGGATTATGCTGACTTTGAGAATCCAGTCGACAAGGCTATCAGTTAGGAAGATCAGCGCAACAAGATGGACCAAAGGAGAAAAGCAGCTCAATTCAAAGAACACCAGGGGAGTAATCAGAAGCCACGCTTCATGTCCGGGTAGCAGGGTGGGCCTTCCACCATGGTTGTCCGCTAGCATCGTCCGTACTATCCGGATAACTTCAATAGCAACAACAATGGCAGCAACAATAGTGGTGGGCAGCACAACCGCAACCCAGCTCCACACCCGCCAGTGGCTCCAGCTCAACCAACTCAACCTAGGGAGTTTGGAGGAAAGCTGAGAGTCTGCTTCAACTGCAACGAGCCCAGTCAGTTCATCGACTTGTGCCCGAAGCCGAAGCGCTGTGGCCTAAGTTTGTGCAGGCCCGCGTCAACCATGTGTTCGTAGAGGAGGCACGGGCAGCACCAGAGGTGGTACTGGGTACGTTTCTACCTATGCTAGTTTCTACCTCGGGGAATAGTATGACTTCTGCCAGCTACAACCCCTTAGTGATAATAGAAATTCGAAGATCATCATTTCTAGCCAATCTCATCCTTCATGAATCAAAAGATCTAGATATCATTCTTGGGATGGATTGGTTGACAAGACATAAAGGTGTGACTAACTGCGCCAGCCGTACCAATAGTTTGACCAACAAGAAGAGGGATGTAATAACCTTCCAATCTCCGACACCTCAACAGTAGAGAATGAGTTTGACTCAAGCTACCGGTGAAGAGCAGACAACAGCAGTGGAGAAAAGTTCTAGGAAGTTGGAGGATATTCTCATCATCAGAGAGTATCCCGAGGTCTTCCCAAAGGATTTAACAACTATGCCACCAAAAAGAGAGATTGAGTTCCGGATTGATTTGGCACCTGAAACAGCCCCAATATACAAGAGACCCTACAGAATGGCAACCAATGAGATGGACGAAGTCAAAAAGTAAGTTGATGAGCAGCTATAGAAGGGGTACATTCGCCCGAGCATGTCGCCTTTTGGTGCTGCAGTTATCTTCGTGGAGAAGAAAGATTAATCTAAGAGGATGTGTGTTGACTATCACGCACTCAATGAGGTCATTATCAAGAATAAGTATCCCTTGCCAAGAATTGATGATGTGTTTGATCGGTTGAAGGGAGCTAAGGTATTCTCCAAAGTAGATCTGTGATCAGGCTATCATCAGTTGAGAATCCGAGAGGATGATATTCCAAGGACGACCTTCACGACTCAGTATGGGTTGTTTGAGTGCAATGTTATGACTTTCGGGCTCAGCAATGCACCGGCCTTCTTTATGAACCTTGAAGAACAAGGTGTTTATGGAATTCTTGGACTAGTTCATAGTGGTATTCATTGACGACATATTCATTTACACAAAGTCCGAGGAAGAACACGAGCAACATCTTTAAATAGTTCTTGACAAGTTGAAGGAACACCAACTGTACGCCAAGTTCAGCAAGTGTGACTTCTGGCTAGAGGAAGTCAAGTTCCTCAGTCACGTCATCAATAGCTAGGGTATGGGAGTAGACCCTTTAAATGTGGTGTCAGTCATCATGTGTACCAAAGATAGTCCCTCAGATTTGGAGTTCTCTTGGACTCATGGGGTATTATCGTTGGTTCATAAGAATTTCACAAAGATTGCTAAGCCAATAACACAGATATTGAAGAAGGACAAAAAATTCAAGTGGCCAGTGGAATGCAACAAAAGTTTTGACGAGCTCAATAAGAAGTTGGTGACTGCACTACTTCAAGGTGTATTGTGATGCATCCCGCCAAGGACTAGGGTGTGCGTTGATACAAGAAGGCAAAGTGGTTGCATATGCCTCTCCCCAGCTGCGACTGCATGAAAACAACTACCTGACTCATGATTTGGAGTTAGCAGCTGTGGTCCATGCTTTAAAAATCTAGCGGCGCTAACTCATCTGTAACCACTGTGAGGTATATACAGTTCACAAGAGTCTGAAGTACATCTTCGCCCAACCTAACTTGAATATCCAATAGTGAAAATGGTTGGAGTTAATCAAATACAATGATATGGGAATACATTACCATCCCGGCAAAGCCAATGTGGTGGTAGACACCTTGAGCAGGAAGAGGCACTGCAATGTCGCATGTGTAGAGGAACTATGTGGCGAAGTCCAACAGGACATGGAATGCCTAAATTTGGGTATAGTGGAGCACAGATTCATGGCTAATCTTGAGGCACAACCCACGCTCGTGGAACAAGTCCGAGCAGCCTAGGCAAATGATCCTGAGATAGAAGAACTCAAAAGGAATATGAGGGTTGGTAAAGACCGAGACATCATTGAAGATGAACATGGGACAACCTGGATGGGAGAAAGATTGTGTGTGCCTGAGAATAAGGAATTGATAGATCTTATACTCAGGGAAGCTCATAAGGCTAGTTCTATCCACCCTGACAGTACCAAGATGTACCAAGACCTCAAGGAAAAATTCTGGTGGGTAAGCATGAGGAGAGAAATAGCTAAGTTCGTCGCGCTCTGTGATGTTGGTCAGCGAGTGAAGGCACAGCACTTGAGGCCAGCATGGTTGCTACAACTTCTTCAAATTTCCATCTGGGTTATCGTGGACCGGCTCAGAAAGGTTGCTCACTTTATTCTTACTCGGGAAGAAGTTAATGGAGCTTTACTTGGCAAGAATCATGTGCTTAAATGGGGTACCTAAGAAGATCATGTCTGATCGAGGAAGCCAGTTCTCCTTAAAGTTTCGACAGAAGCTGCAGGAATAATTGGGGACCTGCCTGAATTTTAGCACAACCTATCATCCTCAGACCGATGGTCTAACCGAGAGGGTCAATCAAATACTGGAAGATATGTACAGAGCTTTTGCGCTCGACTTTGGTGGAGCTTGGGACAAAATCCCGCCGTATGCCAAGTTCTCATGTAGAAACAATTACCAGGCCAGTTTGCAGATGGCACTGTTTGAAGCAATATACGGCTGATGGAGAAGTTGCTTACCAACTCAAGCTTCCCTACAACATGGCTGGTATCCATGATGCATTTCACATATCTCACTTGAAAAAATGTTTGAGAGTACCTGAGAAGCAGGCGAGCTCAGACCGGATTGATATTCAAGAAGATCTGACTTTTGTGGAGAAACCAACTCGCATCCTAGAAACCAGTGAGAGAAGAAACAGAAATCGAGTAACCAGGATCTGGAGAGTACAATGGAGCCACCATTTCGAGGAGGCCACTTAGGAAAGAGAAGATGAGCAAAAGACAGCCCATCCTCACCTCTTCGCCAGCGCCTCTGAATCTCAGAGTCGAGATTCAGTTTAAGAGGGATAGGTTTGCCACACCATAAAGTTTCCCAATCTAGCCTTAAATCATTAAATAAATTGCTCAAAAAAATTTGTTTAAATTAACTATGAGTTAATCATTCATTAACAATCTCATGTAATCAGAGGAAAAGGCTTGGTGGGATTTTTCTTGAGTTCCCCTTGCTAAAATACATTAACTAGATTTTTAGTGGAATTTTCAGAGCATCAGAAACAATTTTAATTATTAAAATACGATAATCGGATGGCCCTACTCCTCTCGCTGGCCTGCTCCCACTCGCCCTTGCCCACCCGCGCCTGCCTCGCTGCTCGGCTGGCCAAAGGCCGCGGCCCAGCAAGGTCGTTCCGCGCCGCTCCTTCCCAAGGACACTGACAGGTGGGGCCAACCTATGAGCTTCATCCCCATCATCCGGTCGAAGAAGGTGGGGCTGACGTCAGCCATGCCGCCACCTTCCCCACGCCTCCCACGCCTGTTCCGCAGCACCCGAACACAAAGGTCCACTCTCCTACTCCTCTCCGTGCCACCCGCCCACGAATCCCCCCATATTCAAGTTCAAAATCCGGCCACCCTCCCCCCTCTCTCTCCCCCACTTCGCCGGTGGCTTTGCCCTCTCACTGGGCACACCCAAACCCCTCCGACCCTATAAAATCCTTCCCGAGCTCCCCTCTCTCTTTTTCTCAACTTGTCACCCTCTCCCGCATCTCCTACCGATCGCACGCCACTCAACCCTAGCGCCGCCATGTTCCACCACCTCCAGCCACCGCTAGGTGCCGCTAGATCCACCACCAAGCCTTGTCATCACCTCTGTCGCGTTCGCGGGGCCAAGACACCCCTCGATCGCCACTTCTCACCATTGGTTTGCCGTCGGAGCCCCGTTCCCCAGTGCGCCAATGAGCTCCTACATCCCCATTGCCTCCGGCCGACAATGCCGCTCGCCGTGCACCGCCTTTACCAATTTAGTCTCTCCCGTTATCTCTCCTAGGTCATGCCGGAGCCCATCCGCAGTCTCTGCCATCCACCTAGTCAACGGCTCGTCGCCGTCGATATCACCCAAAGCCATCGCCACCGTTCGTGCGGCTTTCTCTGTCACCGTGGGTCCTCGATGCGGCTTTCTTCGCTGCCGCAGGTCTCAATCCTTTTCTCTCCGCCGCTGCTCACCTCGCCCGCCATTGCACTGGATGGTCACCATCAGCGACCATCGGGTCGTGCGCGCCATCGCTCCCAGCCGTCCGATTTGCCTCTTTGCAGGTCGGGACCACCCATTCGGCCGCCTGTGTGGATGCCACGTCAGCGCCACATGTGCGCCACATGGCACCCCCATCCTCGACCTGGTCGACTTGGTCCACCGTGTGCCATCCTCCTTGTGCCACTGACAGGTGAGGCTCGCTTGCCGGCGCTGGGCTCCCCTCGATAATGTCAGCTCTCGGGCTTTAATGTGCAATAAATTATTAAAGACTTTTCTGTTGATAGTAAAAACACAGTGAATTTTCTAAAATTCATAGAAAACTCATCCGAGCTCCGTTTAAGGCCATTCAAATTGTAGTAAATTCATAAAAATGCATAAAATCCAATGAAAATGGTTTTGTTTCCTGTCTTACTAGTCTAATAGCCTGTTTTGCTTGTATGCTTTGTTTGTCATGTAGATTTTGGCAGTTGCGACGCTTCAGTTTACTTCGAAGTTGTTGCAGAGGTTGCCACAGCACCGGAGCAAGGCAAGTCATGCATTCACATTGAACATATTTTACCTATTCTGCTAATGTCTTGCTTTCTATTGAATTGCATTATTTTATAATGTCATGTGGGATGTTTCCTATTGACATGAGCCCTAGCTTGTCTATCTTACCTCATTGATAGCATGGGATTCAATATCACTAGATGTTGGTTTAGGTGCTGAGCCACTCCTAAATCAACTAGCTCATTACAGGAATCTAATTAATACCTTATATCCTTCATTAATGATGAAAATTATGGACATGTACAACCATGGTATTAATGTAACTAAAATATGGCCTAATGGTGGGTTGTGGGCACATACTTTTGATAGACACGCCTATGGCATTTAAGGACCAATTCATGGGAAACCCTGGAAGAATTACCGTGCGTACCGCAAGCCAGAATGGGCAATGGCTAGGCTAGTAGTGTAGCCTTTTCCTTTCTGACGTACCCAGGCAAGGGTAAGCATGATGGAGTTTAGATGGGCCCTGCAACGGTCTATGCCACTTCCAGGTTCACCTAGGCACAAGGTGGCTGCCTACCTTAGTTTTAAGGATAGGGGTGAAACCTAAAGTGTAGTGCGGTTGGTTAGGGAGGATTATGCGAAGGGTCATGTCACTGTTCCATTCTGGTATGTCGTGGTGGCATGCTAGCGCACGAAAACGTGTTGTGGGGCTGTGTCATGTGGGTACAGAAGTACACCTATTACCAGAGTAAAACTATTCGAATATTCGTGCCCGCCGTTATGGGCATTCAACCATATTCACCATGATTAGTCTCATCATTAATAATTTGACTTAATGGAACTAGTGTAGTTCAGGTGGATGGTTGGGCAGTAATAATTAATATTGCTTAATTACATTCAATAATTTCACTACTTTCAACTACTGCTTTTAAATATCTGCTTTTTGCAAAAGAACCCCTATCCTCCCTTGGAAATACTTGCATCATATTCTCTCTTGATATAACTTGCTGAGTACAGTAGGTAGTACTCAGTCTTGTTGTGTCTTACCCACACCAGAGTTGGAGTACTTGGATGGAGGTTACTCGGAGGAGTAGGCATTGTCGCTACCATCAAGGGTACCCATGGAGTGGAGTCACGATGCTGCGAGCGTCAAGTCTTTAGTTTCAGCTTGCTTTACTTTTTCGCTACATTTGTAAGACTTTTACTATGTTTGTAAGACATGGATCTATATATCAACTTGTCGTCTGTGTACCCTAGCTGGTCCTAGACAGGGATATTAATACACATTCTGCTTGAAATCCTGGTTTGTGAATTTCTGGACGTGACAAGATCTAACTTCAGATAGAAAAAGTAATCCAAGGAAAAGCCAATATATCAGATAAGCAATGCATCCACAGACTAAATCAGTATATCGACCCTAATTCTGACGATACTTACTTCCTTGCTGGAGATCAAAACCAATGCAGCCCAACTCAAAACTAAGAACTCACCGAGAGTGATAGGGTGGAGATACGCCAAAAGTTGTATATTGAATTGTTGTTAATTTACAAAGAGTCTGGGTGTACATATTTAAACCCATAAGCTAAACTAAGTCCGACTCTAACACGATCGGATCAATACGGCACTCTACCTCTAAAATAAGGAAACTTTGACAAACTCTGACTCAGACATGACTCCAATCAGCTAACAAAACAAATGAAACTATCTAAGTCCAATTATAACACGACTCCATCAGCCTAGGATTCTACCAACAGAAAATCAAAAATTAAGATACACCTTCCTTAACTTGGAAGCTTGCCAAAACTTGACTAAAACTTGCCAACCGAAACTTCTAAAATCATGGCGTGACCTCTGTCCATTAATTTTGTCTTGACTAACAGAAATTGCCAAATTTCGCTGTTAACAGTCATTGATGTTATTATCAAAACCAAGCAGAAGATGACTTGATTACAAATTTAGAAGAAACCTTTAAGAACATCCGGGCCTTCAGGATGAAGCTAAACCGGGAGAACTGCAACTTCGGAGTACCCTCAAGGAATCTTCCTGGATTTGTTGTGTCGCATCGTGGCGTCTAACCCAACCCAGAGAAGATCAACATTGTACAAAACATGCAACTGCCGAGCACTCAGAAGGATGTCCAAAAACTCACTGGGTGCATGATGGCCCTTAGTCAGTTTGTTTCTAGGCTTGGAGAGTGAGATATGCCCTTCTTCAAGTTGGTAAAGACGACTGACAATTTCCAATGAACACTCGAAGCCCAGCAAGCCTTCAAAGACTTGAAGAGATTCGTCATCATGATTCCCATGTTGGCTTCACCTTTCCCGCAGGAGCCTTTGCTACTCTATGTTTCAGCAACTTCCTAGGTGGATAGCACAATGTTGGTAGTTAAGCATGAGGTGGAGGGATACATTCAGAAAGTTCAAAAGCCTATCTATTTCGTCAGCGAAGTTTTAGCTGACTCCAAGATGCATTATCCACAAGTCCAGAAGCTATTATATGGAGTACTGACGGAAACTAGTGCATTATTTCCAAAGCCACCCGCTCACTATGGTTATGTCTTTTCCACTCAACGATGTTCTTCACAACCGCGAAGCTATCGGGCGTATTGCAAAGTGGGCGCTAGACTTAATGGCATTTTATATAGTCTTCAAAGCTCGAACTTCAATCAAATCCCAAGTGTTCGCAGATTTTGTTACCGAGTGGAGAAAAATTTAAGAAGGGACGCTAAGGGAGAAGCTGGAGTATTGAACTATGTATTTCGATGGGTCTAAAAGAGTAGCAGGCACTGGAGCTAGGGTTGCTCTTATTTCCCCGACTAGGAAGCGGATAGATATGTTCTTCAAATTCACTTTTCGGTGCCTTGCTGTAGCTTTAGGAATATGCCGGATGATAGTGTCAGTGTTATCAATAAAGCATACCTCCTTTACATGGGTTTGTGGTATATAGAAATACCATATACCTAATAGTATAAGAGAAGGTAACCTTTGGTTAAGAAAATACGACGGATAAAGAGAGAAAATTTCTTCCGATAATAGAAGGTGTTCCGGATAAGGAAGGGAAACCAGAGTCCTTCTTGGGCACTACAAGGACTAGTCGGATCGTATCCATGCCACCAAACCGACGTCAACTAGATTAGATCATCCCAAATATTGTACTCGTGTGATACTGATATATAAATGCAACATCGGCTTCTGCCAATAGGAGTAGAGATATTACCTATTAGTGAAGGGGCCCAAACCTATATAAAAATCCTTGTCTTCTGCCTATTTTACCTTAATCTCGCGTATACCCTGCTTCCAACGATCCCCATACTCTACAACCATGGTCGGCGTATAGCCCATCAATAGTGACGCGCTAGATAGGGGGCTTGGTGCTTCAAGGTTTCGACGAGATGTGTTCAAAAGTAAGATTTTTTGATGACGCCTAGGAGATCCAACCTAGCCGGTGTTCACTTATGTCCAGGTTGGAACCATCATCTTCCCGGTGTTTACTACCATCTTGATCTCAACCCCCTTGGCTTACGCCGAGAACGAGGCCATGATGACGGAAAAAGCGAACTTGATTCCTACAACTGTCATCTCTCCAGCAAATACCGAGAATGAGGTGCCGACAACCAAGTCTACCAGCGGATCTTCTGACAAAACACTCTTTGATGACTTCGGACCTAGAAGATATGGCCTCAACGGAGTGCGTTCTGCCATGGAGAGGGACCCTCGTCATCTCAATCTTTGTCAAGACATCACCACTGTGGATTTTTTTGATGAGGGATATTCCAACGACTTTGGCCCTGGGAAATCTGACCCGACCAGAGTTTGTTTCCTGACCAGATCGAAATCATTGCCGCCAACAATTCTATCTATCAAGATCAACCAAGCTTCAATACGCCGCCGCTTCTGTGGAGGACATCAACCCAATGTTGTGAACCACAAGACCACGATCTACACTGACTACTTCCAAACCGATATCACTGCCAAAATTCAACCGATCAATGGAACGCACTGACAAGATCGTTGATCTACAACGCTGTATCGGGTTTACCATTCTAATTTTATATGAATAGATTATTATTGTTTACTATAGCATCTAATTTGTTGATTGCTAATGATGGATCGATCTATGATATTCGTTTGCATGAACGATCCAACCTAGTACAATTCTAACGGCATGCACCTCCAAGCTCCAATTAGCGCTGCACTTCTTCACCTGATCAGTCCAGCTTGGACACGATGATGGGAGAACCTGAAGTACGTATAGATGTAGTGTGGCTAACAAAAACACATGCAGCCAACCGGACATACAATGTGTACAGTGTACAGAACCAACTACCACAAAAACATGTTCACATTCATGCTTCCCTCACAAAAGCCAATTACCTAATTAATCTAGTAATTTTGTTGATATATCCGGCATATATCTACACATGTACGCAATATTTTGACTACAATTTACCGTACCTATTTCCATATCAGTAATTTATTATGTTTACCCCAATCATATTTTTTATACAATATCTATTGTACGAGTGTTCCTCTATTAGGCCAACTACGGTCTAATACTGGGGCCTCACTCTGTTCCTTCTGTATAAATCATGCTTGTTTATGGTTTACATAGCACCCAATATTTAATTTGAATCTATTCATTATGTCTTGATAATAGTAGAAGATTTATACAATTTTCTGAATACATGCTCGATATTATCTTCTATATATCTTGCCCTCTAGAAAATATTTTTAAGACTAATCGAGCAATCTAGTAGGCAGCGGTCGAGTACGCCCCATCATCGAGAACGTTCTCAGAAAAATGAGAAGTTGTCGGACCAAACCTACCCACAAAGACCGGTGCCCTATCTCACATCTAGCACCGGTCACAACCCAGTCTATTTGAGAAAAGTTTGCCACATACAATCCCCTCGCAAACTTTGTCGGCTTGATCACCCGACATAATTGCAAAAGGACATCCGATATGCTTATAAGTTGGGTATGTGACTCATGCTGGCCACATGAGATACACATGTAATAACCAACTCAAGCGCCCCTAAAAAGTGGTAGAGGTACGACTACACTTGGTCCTCGGCCAGCGGTTGTAGTGATTCTTCCACTATTTCTACGAGTGGTCGAGGTATGACTGCACCTTGTCCTCGACTAGCGTGGTAGCAATCCCGCCAGCTCTCCAAATCTTCTACGAGTGGTCAAGGTACGACTACACTTGGTCCTCGACCAGCGTGGCAGCAATCACACCACCTCTCCAAGTTCTACATGAGTGGTCGAGTAGGACTACACATTTGGTTCTCAACCAATGTGGCAGCCATCTCGCTAACTCTACAAATCTTCTACGAGTGGTCGAGGTACAACTACACCTGGTCCTCCACCAGCATGGCAGTGATCCCACCACCTCTTCGAATCTTCTACGAGTGATCGAGGTACGACTACATGGTCCTCGACCCATCTGGTAGCGATCCCACCACCTCCCCAAGTTCTCTATGAGTAGTTGAGTATGACTACCCACCTGGTTCTCTATCTCGCCAATTCTCCAAATCTTCTGCGAGTGGTCTAGTACGACTACACACCTGGTTCTCAACCAGCGTGGTAGCGATCTCGCCAACTCTCCAAATCTTCTGCGAGTGGCCGAGTACGACAACACACCTAGTTCTCAATTAGCGTGGTAGCGATCTTGCGAGCTCTCCAAATCTTCTACGAGTGGTCAAGTACGACTACCCACCTGGTTCTCAACCAGCATGGTAGCATTCTTTCCGATTCTCCAAATCTTCTGTGAGTGGTTGAGTACGACTACACACCAGGTTCTCAAACAATATGGTAGCTATCTTGCCAACTGTCCAAATCTTCTACGAGTGGTCGAGTACGACTACACACCTAGTTCTCGACCAACATTGTAGCGATCTCCTCAGCTCTCCAAATCTTCTACAAGTGGTTGAGGTACGACTACACCTAGTCCTCAACCAGTGTGATAGCGATCCCACCACCTCTGAGTTCCCTACGAGTGGTTGGGATACGACTACACCTAGTCCTCGGCCAAGGTAGTAGTGATCACACCAATTCTTCGAATCATCTACGAGTGGTCGAGGTACGACTACACTTAATACTCGACCAGCATGGTAGCAAGCCCACTACCTCTCCAAGTTTTCTATGAGTAGTCGAGGTATGACTACACCTGGTCCTCGACCTGTGTGGTTGGGATCCCACCACCTCTTCGAGTTTTCTATGAGTGGTCGAGTACGACTACCCACCTGGCTCTCGACCAGCGTGGTAGTGATCTTGCCAATTCTCCAAATCTTCTGCGGGTGATCAAGTACGACTACAAACCTGGTTCACAACAAGCGTGGTAACAATATCGCCAACTCTCCAAAAATTCTGTGAGTGGTCAAGGTACGACTACACTTTGTCCTCAACTAGTGTGGTAGCGATCCCACCACCTCTCTGAGTTCTCTATGAGTGATCGGGGTACAACTACACCTGGTCCTTGGCCAGCGTGGTTGCGATCCCACCACTTCTCTGAATCTCCTACGACTGATCGAGGTACGACTATACCTGATCCTCGACCAACATTGTAGCGATTCCACCATCTCACCGAGTTTTCTACGACTGGTCGAGGTAGGACTACACCTGGTCCTCGACTAGCGTGGTAGTGATAACACAACCTTTCTGAATCTTCTACGAGTGGTCGAGATACTACTACACCTAGTCCTCGACCAGCATGGTAGCAATCCCACACCCTTTATGAGTTCTCTATAAGTGGTCGAGTATGACTACCCACCTTGTTCTCGACCAACGTGGTAGCGATCTCGCCAATTCTTCAAATCTTCTGTGAGTGGTCAAGTACGACTACACACCTGGTTCTCAACCAGCGTGGTAGCAATCTCACGAACTCTCCAAATCTTCCGCGTGAAGTCGAGACTTCACACCTTGTTCTCTACTAGCGTTGTAGCGATCTCACCAACTCTACAAATCTTTTACGAGCGGTCGAGTATGACTACATATCTGGTCCTCAACCAGTATTGTAATGATTCTCCCACCATCTCTGCGAGTCGTCGAGTACGGCTGCACACCTGGTTCTCGACCTGTGTTGTAACGATCCTCCCACCAGCTCTGCAAGTGGTCGAGTACGACAACGCACCTTGTTCTCGACTAGTACGTGTGGCGTTCCTACCATCTTCATGCATCAATTTATGTAAGTTTCTAGTACAAATGCAATGTGTAATATTTATGCGTTGATCCTCTTTTCTCATATCGCTACTGGTTGGAGTCGTTTCTTATCAACCTATTACGTTAAGTCTGACTAGTCACCGGGTCTTAGCTCCTCGGCTGGGGACGCCTGATACTATTGGGCTAGTTGGATGCTAAGGGTCAAACAGCCATGTCAGAATTGGTCATGTTAGAGTACCACTATAATGTATAAATTACCCATGTAATTAGGAATTGTTTTTTCCAACTTCATGATTGGGGGCTAGGAATTCACTTCTTCACCTTAGTTTGTTATGAGATTCAAGCTGCTTTTGTGGAAAACTTTCCATAAAAACAACTAGGGGATAGGGAGAGTATCTAACTTCATTCAGTTAAGGACAGCTCTGGTGAGAGTACTCATTTATTGCCACACGTACATATAATTTATTTTTAATATTTTCAATTTATATCATCTTACTCCCAAGCTTTTGCTCGAGGGCTTTTTTATCTAACAATTTTTTCTAAGAATCCATTTCAGGAAAAATAGATATCAGAGCAATTGGTTTTCTTGAGTAACAGAGACTAGTTGGAGGCTTTATAGTAGTCGACATCTTGTCTAGATTTATAAAGCTCAAACCGGCAATTTTTGTACTCAATTAATAGACATATACTGATCCTAGGGCACATAGTAGTCAAAATTTATTTCTAGCTAGATGGATGTCGTATTAGTGGATTCAAGTTCAAGTCAAGTTCTCTGTGCAGGAGAAGAGAAGGACTTTATCGCCTACTCTGCACCTACTCAGCTGTCAATATATGGTTGGATGAGTTCGACAAGGGTTATTTATAGGATATTTGATCATAAACATTATAGCATGGTCACATATTTTTTGACCTCAATCCAAATTCAACAATGGTCACGTTCTCTATCATGACCAAGAAAGATGACTTGTTGGCAATTTTATGCCAACTCGGTATTCCGAAAACAGACAAGTAATTCTGACAATGATGGATCTTCGGGCTACATGGTCGAGAATGCTAGTCTGATCATTTGCACTGAGGTCTAGGGCTACTATCAGTGTTATCAATAACATATACCTCCTTTACATGGGTTCGTGATATACAGAAATACCATATACCTAATAGTATACGAGAAGGCATCCTTTGTTTATGGAAACACGGTGGATAAAGAGGGAAATTATCTTCCCATAATAGAAGGTGTTCCAGATAAGTTAAGAGAAGCGGAGTCCTACTCGGGCACTACAAGGACTACTTGGATCGTATTCATACTTGTCATCCTAGTTCTACTTGGACAAGGGGACATCTGTGGGTATAAATATAAGACCTCCTAGGAGAAGAGGGGACACACCACCAGAGGCCAACACATGCCAAGTCAAAATACAAGTCAACACAGATCCACACAAACCCAATCTAGAGCCACGAAGGCTGACATATGGGATCTAGAGCTACCTCCAAATCTCATTGAGTTAATATTCAAGGAAGAAGACTACGCTAGCTATTGACTACGTGTTCGAGCTCCATGCCACCAAGCTGACGTCGACTAGATTAGGTTATACCAAATATTATACTCGTGTGATATTGATATGTAAAAGCAACACCAGCTTCAGCCAATAAGAGTAGGGCTATTACCTATCAGCGAAGGGGTCTGAACCTGTATAATATCCCTATCTCCCGTGTCTTTTACCTCAATCTTGCGTATACCCTGATTCCAACGATCCTATACTCTACAAATACCGTGGTGGGCGTATAGCCCGTCAACAAATAGTGTGTGGGGACTCTCAGTTGGTTGTCAATCAAGTTATGAAGGACAGGTCTTGCCTGAATGACACTATGGCCACTTAATTATCAAGAAGTTCGCAAGTTAGAAGACAAATTTGATGGCTTGGAGTTGTCTCATGTGCTAAGGCATCACAATGAAGGTGCTGTTGAGTTGGCAAACTTCGGGTCTAAAAGAAAGGCTACGCCTATAGACGTTTTCGTTAAACACCTTCATGCGCCGACTGTTTCAAAGAAGGAAGTTTCCGAAGAAGATGCTTCAAGACAAGTCTCAATAGAAGATACCGACTAGAGGATGTCTTTCATCAAGTTTCTAACTAAACAATAATTGCCTCATGACCGAAACGAAGCTGAACATATTCGTCATCGCAGTCAGTGTTATGTGTTTTCGGAAGGAGAGTTATACAAGTGCAGCCTGTCTGCTATTCTACTACGAAGTGTTTTGCTTAAAGAGGGGTAACAGTTACTGCAAGATATCCACTCGGGTATATTTGGTAGTCATACCATAGCTCGCATTTTGGTCACCAAGGCATACGGACAGGGATTTTTCTGGCTCACGGCAGTTACTGATGTAGAGAAGATTGTTCGAACTTGTGAGGGCTCCCTATTTTTCGTGAGACAACTTCATGTTCCGGCTCAAGAGTTGCAAGCAATACCGCTCTCATGGTCTTTTGCTGTTTGGGGGTTGGATATGGTGGAACCTTTCAAAAGGGCTCAAGGCGGTTTCACACACATATTTGTTGCAATCGATAAAATCTCCAAGTGGATTGAGGCTAAGCCGGTCGCTGCAATTACAGCTGATAGGGCCGGTTTGGAGTGTCTAATATGATAATTACTGAGAATGGTACTCAGTTCACAGGTGGAGTTTTTAACAATTTTTGTGAATATTTTGGGATCAATATATGTTATGCCTCATTTGCATACCCGAAGAGCAATGAGCAAGTTGAACGTACAAATGGGATGATTCTTCAAGAAGTTAAAGCTTGTGTTTTTGATAGATTGCGTCCCTATGCCAGTCGATGGGTAGAAGAGTTGCTTTTGGTCCTTTGGTCATTACGGACTACATCCAGTCAGGCCACTGGTCAATCTACCTTTCTGGTATATGAAACTGAAGCTATGCTGCCGAGTGAAATGGAGTTTGAACCTCTTTGGGTCCATAGTTTTGATGAAGACAAAAGTGATCAAGATCGAGTAGAAGACTTAAATCGGCTGGAGGAAGCTCGTGATATTGCTATTATTCAGTTGGCAAGGTTTCTCCAAGGACATCGATGGTATCATAATTGCAATGTTTGATCCAGGCCATTCATTGTTGGAGATATGGTCCTGCGGAAGATCCAAACAACCAAGGACATACATATGTTGTTGCCCCTTTGGGAAGGGCCTTTTATTGTTTCAGAAGTTATTCGCCCAGGGTTTTATCGGCAAAAGCATGAAGATGGATAGCTGGTTATGAATTCCTGGAATATTGATCATTTGCGTCGTTTTTATACTTAAAATCATTCTTATGTATCTTTTCTCTCCCAACTGCCTACGTCAAGTATGTTGCCCTCTTGAGTTGCTAGTTAGGGGCTATCAGTAATAATGGAGCATCATATTTCTTCAAATCAGATCTTATCCTTTATTTTTAGCATATCATTGGTTTGTTTTAGTTGTATGATGTTGCTAAAGATTGAAATTTTTTGACCATTAACTAAGTTTTAGGCTTAGTACAGTCAGAAGAGAAATCTTCAACCTTTATACATATATTATAGTTCAAGCAAGATTATAAATGACTTAGACAGTTATATCTTTCAAGACAGATAGAGTTATCAATTACAAGAAGATGCTTAGCCTTGGAAGCTTTGTAATACATCTGTAGCTATCTTCTGAGCGGAGTCTTGATCTTCATTTATCAACTCTATCACATGGTCATCGGAAGTGCCATATGTGAATCCATCCCCGACTGTTGTTTTATCTATTCGGGGATATAGGGACTTCATCATCGCAAGAGCCTGCTTGCTCCCATGGTGGCCACTTCATTGATGTTCTTAAAGTATTTGTCTGACATATTCCTCGGGTTGATCTCGGTGGCATCCTCCGAGTTGGAGCCTAGGCCATTTTGGAAGATGGCATTCAGAACTAGAGTAGCGGCGTTGGCTATCTCGTCACACACGGCTTCTGCTCTCTCGACCCGTTGAGCAAAGGCTTCATATTGCGCTTTGGTTTTTGCTTTATGGGCTAAATAACATAATTGACATTGTGTTAGATTTATTCAAAGCAAAAGCAAAAGAAAGAAAGTTACAGAGTTTACCTTCCAGCTCTTCTTTGGCTTTGGTTTTACCTTTTTCAAGCTTGGCGATCTTTTCCTCAGCCTTCTTCAGTCGGGCAGTCGAAGTTTCAATTTGGAAAGATTAAGCTGGATTAAGAACACTGATCAAGAATCATGGTTGAAAGGATTTTTTGGATTTATAGATGGAAAAGATTATTACCTCCAACTGAACCCCGGTATTCCAGAGTGATATCTCTTAGCTGGCGAATTTCATCCCTCAGTTGGTTTTCTCTTGTCTTGATAGCATCCTAAGAATCCTTTAATTTTTATTTGATAGAGTCTAGTGTCTCAATATGAGACACTAGATTGTCGAGATATCCTCTTCACAAATACAGAAAATGTTAGACAAATCAAGCTTTACGGAGACTGAAGGAGGTTGTTATAAACTCACATTCAGTAGTCTGGTGGACTTGAAGAGGTTCCTCACTAGAAGATCACGCTCTTCGGCTTCTTTTTGCTTGTTGAAGATGATCCCTGAGCTATACCTTCAGCGTCACGCCATTGGATGTTTATAGGAGGAAGGGAGTCTTTGGCATACTTGATGCACAATATTTCCTCATCCTCCCCAACCATGTGCTCTAACAATAGAGTTTGGAGACTTAGCACAAAAGATTGGGATTAGAATTTGGGAGTGATATGACTTGTACCAGTTATAATTTCAGGTAGCTTGCTTGAACGACCTTGGGCTTCTTTGGTTTGATCAGCACCTGGAGCAGCTTCAGTTATAGGTTCTTCCTTGTTTTCATCTCCAATCGGTGTCGATTCATATTTGGTTGGGGGCTCTTAGACGGTGGTTGTCACGTCATATTCAGTCGACTAGTTTCCAGTCAGGGGCCTCTGATTGGCAGTCGGATTTTTGATTCCGCCCGGCTGGTCCCCAATCAGGGCTTTAATGGTCGGTTGTGCGGTATCCTGACTAGCGCTTTCTGCATTCGATGGTTGAGCTTCTGAGCGGCCAGTTGGATCGACGTCCTGTGGTTTCCTACCAATACAAGACAAGATACAAGACCAAATTCTCGAACTTGCTCAGTTGATGTCAATCACATTCAATCACATGATATCATAGATTGAGGTATAAGTGGTTACCTCGAGGAGGTCCTGATCATAGGACCTGTTTTCCTTGGAGGAGATGTCGCTTGGCATCCTCCTAGAGCAGTGTCAACGTTTGGGGCTGGGTCTTCATCCTTGTCAGAAGAGCTTAAGACCATTTTTCGTTATCTCTTCTCGGCTGATGTGGCTCAATTGTTGGCCCTCAACTGGCCTGACTAGTGCCGCTTGGAGCTTTTCGTGGTGATTGATGAATGGTAGCTGGCGGGTTGGACACCAAAAATTGGTTTTCTTGTGACAAATACATAGTTATCAAATTCTTCATTGTCAGGAGAATATTGTCAGCTTATTTGATTAATTCTAAAGCTAAGTGAGAACGATAATTGAGTACCGGAGGAGCAGGTCGATGCAGACTGAATGGAGTGACTGGAAGCTTGTGCGAGTAATCCACAATGATTCCAGCAGAGAAGACTTTATACATCTTCGAGCACTTGATCTGTTAATCCAGTGACTCGGGATCTTTGCGGTTTGGGTCCATTTGGCCTTCGTACTCGAATGATGGCTTTGATGTTTCCTTGATGGGAGAGAGTCGGCATTTGAGGAAATGTCAAGTGACATGTTCCCCTTTTATACCGACTTCTTTGATCTCGGTAAGCCTAAGCAGGAGGGTGTTGGCATCAATTAGGCCTTGACGTACTTGCTGGGAGTATGAAGCTAGTGAACGGGAGGAAGATCGATGAAGTTGGGAAGGAAGGAGCCGAGTTTGGGACGTAGAACCAGGAAAAATGTCAGCCTTGTTGGAAGATTTCAGATGAAGTGAGAAATAACTTTTGCGGAGATCACTACGCAATTGGAAATCGGAACCTCCGATGACACAAGGGTTTACTTTAGTCGATTGAGCTTTCAAGTAAAACATGCAACAAAAGAGAATGAAATGCGGATGAATTCCAAGAAAAGCTTCACATGGATGAATAAAGATTGCAATATGGAGAATGGAATTAGGGTTAAGATGATAAATTTTAATCCCATAGAAATCAAAAAGACCACGGAAGAAATCAGACGTTGGGAGGCCAAAACCGCTATAGAAGACGAGAGTGAATACCGCGATTTCACTGGTGATGGGTGTTGGAAATTCTTCACCGCAAGCCAGTCGCCTGTCAATGATTTCCTTGGCTGGGAGCACACCATCTTTCACCATATCCTTCAGATTCGTCTCGTTGACATTCAAAACAACCCACTGGTCAAAGGAATTTCTTTTTCCTCCGCCATGAGTGGAGTGTGGAAAAGTTCGGGTTGGTGTTTTCTTTGGGATTTTGGAGCGGAAAGAGCAAGGGAATGGGTGGCGCTTGCGTATGGCAGATGCGGTGTTGATTTGGCGGCCGAGCAGATGCGAAAGCTTAACCCTAGCTTTGGCGGCGGTGGCTGATGAACAAGAGCACGAGGAGGAAGTTTTGAGAAGACGAAGTGGCAAAGAAGACGATAGATTGTATCGCGTTGATTCTAAGGGTATCAGTGAATGGTTATTTGGGCCAAAGCCCATTAAACGTTTGCAGCCCATTTTTAGGTGTGACCTGCCATTTGTCTTTAGGGACCTAACCATATTTGCTTTTGCAATATGCACATGGAAAGTGCCCAATATCTTTAAAACCCTCATTTCTCGCTGTAACACAACTATTGTTTAACAAAGTTGGTACGATGTAATTTAAAAGGGATGACAAACAGTGTGCTTCGTAGCTCATATATTATTTTTTTATAAAAGTTAAGCACAGTTTAACATATGTTTTACAATGTAGTTATTCAAGTGCTATGTTATCACTTGTTATAAGGCCACATATGTGTGTAATTTTTTAAGACCAATATCTCTGGCATCTTATGATATTTTTTTGGTCATTAATAGATGGTTGACAAATCTGTTTTGAGTATTATTAACTCGGATTTGACATCACGTACGACATAATTTCTAATAAAACCACTCAGCTGGTTGATTTATTTATTCTTTGACTATATGTTTAGTTTTATTCAACTAATCACATAGTTAGGGACTACACCTTACACCTAATTAGGTGCATTTAGTTGATGCACCTAAATATATATTCTTTATTACTTTTCGATTTTTTGCGCCCTCCACAGCCTCATGTTTGGGATGAAAGTACTTGGGAGACTACGGCAAAGATGTTGAAGCACTTAGCTTATTATTAGAAGAGTTCGAGAAAAGATTATGTTTCGACTTTGAAGGTCTCAGCGGCTGCTGTGGAGATTATGGGTACCATATACCCGCATGGACAGCTTATCTGACTAAAGATCGGAGGTGGGCCAGATCCATACATTATGTAATAGATTAGGACTTAGGAGTTACCTTACCTTGTTTCCTACGGTAAGGTCGTAGTCTTAGTTAGATACGATTATGTAAAGAGATAAGAAAACATATGTCATCTCCGACTGAGTTCTCCTACTTATAACCCTGTCTTCGAACCTATATAAGGAGAGTAGGGAGCCCCCTGAGGGCATAACCACAACTTGATTATTATATTAAATAGACTCGGCGGATACAATCCCCGAAACAGGAGTACGGTATTACTTCTCATTGAGAAGGTCTAAACCTGTCTAAACCTTGTCCCCTTCACTCACCCACTTTAGACCTAGTGCCCTACCCTTTTCTTCTCGAAATTCCTATTTTGCACATACGCGCCAGAAATCCATGTCGCGTGCAATTTCCTTTCCTTTTTTTCTCATTCTTCATTTTTCTTTTTCTGTCGTTCTTTTTTCTCTTTGTCACGATCTTTTTTCTTTTCTTTTTTCTCTCACGCCCTCCTGTTTTTCATTTATTATTTCTTCTCAACTTTTAGTGGGCCTCCACACTGCTGTGCATTCTTTTATGTATAATATATTTTAAATAAATTAGAAATTAAAAATTCCAAGTTAACTTTCTAATAAAGTTAAAAACTTTCAACTCAATATTTCAAGACTATAACCTCAATATTTGAAGACTTTTAAGATAGATTTGAAAACTTTCAAGTCAAGTTTTGAAACATTCAACTCAGATTTGAAAACTTTCATGTCAAGTTTTTGAAACTTTTAACTCAGATTTAAAACTTTGAACTCTAAATTTGAAAACCTTCAAGTCAAATTTAAAAACATTTAAGTCAAAATATAAAACATTCAACTAAATTATTGAAATATCCTATTTCAAATTTAAAACATTCAATCAAAAAATTAAAAACATTCAACTCGTGTATTAAATCTTCCAAATCCAAACTTAAAACTTTCAACCCATATTTTAAAATCAATTGTATATTTTTATTGTTTTACTGTTAAGAATTAAAAAAATACTAAGCAAGATTCGCTCGCTTAGTGGTGATGATGCGCGAGGCTGCGCGAGATTGGTTCGCGGCGCATATGTGCTAACTAGCAGCCCCCTTTTCTTGTTACCGATTTCTAGAATCGACATCTTGGCTCCATCATGGATGAGAATGGAGATAAGGGCAATTGTGGACTAAGATATTTTCCATTAGAAAAGGAAACTTTGTGGTATACATGAGAAGTTTTGATGTTTCTAGATACTTATTATACCGTCGATTTTTTAAGATATTTTTTGATTTTGGCCCATTTTGTAGTACAGATTTGAGTTTTCTCAACATAAAAAGAGTCGGCTCCATCTACTCAGGGCCAACCCTAGGTGGGGGGGGGGGCGAAAGGTGCGGCCGCCTTGGCCCCCAAATCTTAGGGGCCCCACCTCGCCTCACCTCCCGCGGCCGAACACTCTCCAACAGGCGCAGCCACGATCGCGTGGAGAAGGTGAGAAGCCGAACAGAAGATCGTGAGAAGCCGAACAAAAGATCACGAACAGAAGCTGTACAGGCGCCGCCATTGTCCTCACCCTTCCTCACGCGAGATCGTGCAAATCCTCCAGGGCCAACGCAAGGCCACTGCCGCTGCTTCTTGCAATCTTGTGCACTGATGTTTGCCACCATCGAGTACTGCTGTACTAGACCGCTGGACGATGAGGAGGACGAACAGGATTCACTATTCAGGACTGCCGTAGGTTTTCTGTTGGGTGAGTCAGTTTCCCAATTGCCATCGCCAAGCCCATGTGAAAAATTGATTCATTTGCTGTTGTTTGCATAGTTGCTTTCGTTGTTGTTGCCATTATCCCATAGGACTGGATGTTAGGATAATTAATTCAGTTGCTCTGTTGTCCCCAGAGTTGGACGAAACCGACGAAGTCCCTGGCTGCACTAGTATGTTTCTGACTCATTTGACGTGCGCATCTAGATGCTTGCAATCAATTAATTGGTAAGATTTTAAATTTAGATTTGTAATTTTGTAGTGTAATTTATATGAGTTAAATAAGTATAATAATGTTATCTTTTTTTACAGTTATCAGGCTATGTCATCAAGAAAGTATGCATTGGGTAGCGAGAAAAGGAAAAAAAGAAAAAGGGTGGATGAGTTAGTAGAATTCCAAAAGAGGGCAATGGACAAATTTTTAAGGGGTAACACAGGCACGTCAAGGAATCCGAATGAGTTGGCTATAGTTATTGTAAAGGAAGCAAGTCACATGAACATGGAAGATGAGAGCCTCTATATTTTTCGCACCGAGGCTTGAAAAGTCAGGACCAAGCCCTGCATCTACTTATATTGTTCAAACGGTTGATGAGACCTCACATTGTCTGAGTTGGAGTGATCCAAGAGCTTTCGTTGCAACCGAAAATTCAGTTCCAATATTTAAATTTTTTGAAGTTCCATAAGCTACTTCTTCATTCCAATTAAATTAGCTGAAACTTGAATAGATGGACTAGCTTGCTTGCAATGCTAGCATCGGTGTGAAAATTGTTATGATCCATCTATGTATGTAATACTGATGACAAATTTTAATGAAGTTTAAAATATTGCTGGATATTCATCTATTTACCTACAAAATTAAGTCAACAAATTAGATGCACACACAGGAAGAATTAAATAAAATCGGTCTGTCCTAGACAGTGAACACTATCTGCACAGTTGACATGCGAAGTTTTTCTTGTAATGCAGTTAGTCCAAAATTTTTTTTAGAAAGTCCACAAATTTTTTGGATGATAGATATGCAGTTATATGCTTATTGTCAATTTGTTTTGTAAGCATACACTATCAGCGGCCGAGCCAGCTCCCGGACATGTCGGACGGCTGCTTGAGCTCCACCACTGATGTTTTCACTACCGAAAATGTCGACACCTATATCACTGGCAGTGGCGGAGACATGGGACGCCCAGTGACCTGGCCCCTCCATCATTTTTTTTTCACACATAATCACCTAACTAATTAGATAATTAACTTATGTATTAGGTCTCCCTCGGCTGTGTTCCGGCACATAAAATGATGTAACATTAACGCATGATTAATTAAGTTATAGCTAAAATTTTTTTGAAAAACGGATTAATATGATTTTTTAAAACAACTTTTGTATAAATTTTTTTTCAAAAAATACATCGTTTAATAGTTTGAAAAACGTGCACACGAAAAATGAGAGAAACGTGCACTCGAAAAAGAGAAAGATGAGTTAGGAAAATGAACAAAAAGAACTCAGCCTAAGACTTTTTCATGTCTAAATCTTGAGTTCGGCCAACGAACTTGAGAAGTTTTCACGAAATTTCGTTTCAATTATTTGTGAAAGGATATCAATTGCTAGAACCTTAGAAAGGGATGTTGTGTATGTATCACTCACCTATTCTTTCGAATTATACGTATCCACACGATTAATTTTTGGTTTCGATATGCAAAAGCAAACCATATTTTATTGGAAACATTCTTATAATGCATTTCTTACAAACCTTTATAATAAATAGAATGTATTAAATTGTGATCAATCAAATATTGTCAAGTCCTGATATTTACTATCGCTCGAAATTAGACCATAAAGAAATTTCTATTTACATCATGACTATAATATTGTATTGGAGAGGAAGATCCGTCACTTATCTGTACCGAAAAATACGGAAAACGTTATTAATCATCTCTGGGTTTAGATGATGAAATACACATATTATATTTGTTAAAAGTAAAAGTGTATACGGAGGAAGACGCGGAACACGCTTTGTCCTGGCATCCGATCGATCGAGTCTTGAGTAACGTGAAACATGGATTGATAACGTGCTAGCATGTGCATGCAAACCGTTTATCACGTGCTCGTGGATCGAGACAGTAAAACCAAGAACGACATGAGCCAAACAGAGGCAAGGCGAGTCCATTTGAACGCCATCGACTAAACTAATAAAGCATCGGTCTGACGCGTCCGAATTGAAACCAACAAAGAGCTAGCGCTCTAATTAATGGAGTCAGACCATCGCACTCAGGCATTCAACTCGATCTGAATGATCTCTGATGCATACACCCTCCGTATCAGAAAAAACCATCATCTTCTAGAAACTAATTATTTATCTAAATTAATTTAGAAGTTATTTTTTACGAAAGGAGTAGGTATCATGTCATTTATTTACTTTGTAGGAGGGTAGCTAGAACTGCCCGTTACTTTCTTCCACCGGGTGTGTGTGGCCATGTTTGCAAAAGTAATTCAACATGCGTCCAATTTAGTAGCAAATTTGACACATGTTTTATGTGATTTGCACAAGAAAACAAGATGAGTGATTTGCTTGAGCATTTTACGAGATGCCTAACTAAATTGCATTCATATTGCAAGTTATGGTACCACCGATATATTTTACTCTCGGTTTAATGTGTCACTCGAGTTCCAACTTGCAAATGACGCAGCATCAGTGGTGACATGGTTGCCCATGGTTATGAGAATTATGCATTTAGGTACCTTTGCTACAATATGCCCCTAAAATCCACTCCTACCACCTCAAATCAACAATGATGCATTTTTCAGCATCGAGGGAAATTTATAGTTTAAGTCATGCACAAAACGATTCGGGAATGGTGAGAGCTGACTTGAAGGTATACTGTAACATGGGACCTAAATACAATTGTTTTGCCACGTGGACAGGCACATCATCGCCAAGTTGTGTTATTTGCACTTTGGACCTTTGATAATTTTTGCCACGTGGACAGTCACCTCTTTCTCTTCTCCCCACCTTTCTATCCTCACTGTCTCCTCCTCACCTTTTTCTCTCCTCCTCTTGAGGCCTCTTCTGCACCCAGCATGCCGCCTCCTCTCTCCACCACATCCCCCCAGCCGGCTGCCACCTCTCTCCAACGCCTTCACCCCAACCGCACTGTCTTTCATTGCCATCGCGCATCACCCTACCCCTCTCCAGCAATGAACGGCAACAAGCACAGCAGTCATCACGGCCCTAGATCCAGTGGCAGGAAAGCTAGATCGGACAGTGGGGAGGTTGGATCTGATGACTGAGAGGCTGGACCAACCCCCATCAGCCGACATGGACAGGTAGAGGCACGGAGGGCTTCTTTCTCGTCCTTCATCATGCGGCGGCGTGGCAGGATTCAAGGCGGAACAGCGAGGAGGCTTTCCCTCTTCCCTTTCTTCGTGCGGCGGAGCGGTGAGCTTTGTTCGGTGGCGTGGTAGGGTTTGTGCGACGGCAGGAAGGGCTTCATGCGGCGGATCTACCACCTACAGGCCCTGGAGCGGCGGATCCTCTGACGACAGCCTCAGGAGGGCCTTCTTGTGGCGATGGCGGGCTTCGTGCGTCAACAGCCACAGTATTGCCAGTTCCGCCACATGTGGCCATTAGTACGGCGCATCCGCCCTTCTCGAGGGTTGCGATGATGGCGGCCGGCTGCGACAACTAGGATTTCTGATTTTTTTTTTCTTTTTTTATTTTGGGAAAAATAGTTGTGGTCTGATGACTTAACATGCCTGTCTGCAAAAATCGGTTTTCACAGACAGGCTCCTAAGGAGGGCTGCATGCGAAATTTTGGGAAAAATAGTTGTGGTCTGATGACTTAACATGCCTGTCTGCGAAAATCGGTTTTCATAGACAGGCTCCTAAGGAGGGCTGCATGCGAAAATTGGTTTTCGCATATGGTTGTGACACCCGCACGTGAATTTCGTGATCTTTACAGACACTTGGAGCGTGGCAGTCGGCTTGCCCGCTTCTAAAACTAGTTTTGACCGTTTGGGAGGATAATTTCTGTAGTAGTGACATGCCGTCTTGGGCATGGTTGAAGCCATATCTGTAAACCATTAAAGACCATCTTCGGTTTTGAATAATATTTCCACGGATAAATCCAACAAGCTGATAGAACAATATATATATATATATAAGGTGGTTGTTCTATCAGCTTGTTGGACTAGCTAGTCCTCAAAGTTACACATTAAAGAATGTCGATATGAAAATTCCGTGGTTTAATTGGTGACCACAAAGAGTACCAAGAATCACATTAATTATTTTGTGACTCGCCGCAATTAATGGCTCGATCGTCTCTACAAGACGTGGACTGTTCATTTAAATAATTCTATTATAAATTTCAAGACTGATCAAAACATTAACACCTTTTAGTTAGTTCTATTGCTGTTCTCAGCAATATCTATTTTGGTGACGTGCTGTTTGATAATCCTTATGAATTAACCTCTTTTGGGTAATTTCTTTACAAACAACTAGCCACAATTTTTTTACTGAAAAAAATAATTTAGAAATTATGTATTCGAAATGCCTAAAAGAATAATATTTCGATCTTTATAGCAGTTGATGTGGAATTACAACTGTTAGATGGTTATGATAAATATGAAAGGGATACAACAGATATGATTTTTGTAGGTGATATTTTTCAATGAATATTGAGTTGTAAACGCACTTATGCACATGACAATTAATGGATGCTTGTGATCAAAGTGTGGGAGGGATCCAAAGGCTATAATTTTTTTAGATGATTGTGCTGAGTTCCAGCAATACACAGCTCAACAGGTTGATTAGATCGATCACTGTCAGGAGTTATACTAACAAGACATCTTTCCTTTGCAACCAAAAATTCAAATATATTTAACTCTCTAGTTTACATCATTCCTATTAAACTAGTTGATTTTTCTTGTCACTGATAAATCTAGGAGAGATTTCGTCCGGTTCTCACGTCATATGCCAGACTCTCCAAGTTTAATTAGTTCTCAGCGAATGAGACTATATATGAAGAATGCATGCAAACTCAGGATTTCTTGGATTTAACGGAAAAAATAGTAATTAGCTAACATGCGTTACATATATATCCTTCCGTGTATATGTTTTCCTCTCTTGCGTGTTTGAAACTTGCTTATTGGGATGTAATCCTTAAGCCGATTGTGTAATTATTTTGTTAAACTGTTGGTTCTATGCACATATTAGTATTTTGTTTGGTCGTGTGCATTCATCTTAGGATGAAGAGGCCGGGCATTGCTCATTATCTACAAAATATATTCATGCAAGGTCAAATTTGATAAAAAGAATAATTCGACTAGAATAATTCGGAATATATACATGCCCATTATCCGTTGGAAGTTGTTAGGAATTTGATGCTGCACGCGCGTACGGCACTGAGGATATACATGTGTAACTGTGTATATATATATGAATGGTATCGTGCAGCTGTCCCACCACCACCATCGTTCACCTTAGTTAACCCTGCAGCTGCATATAATATGGCTTTCTCCACACTCGTTTCTGTATCATTCTCCTTGTTGGTACCAGCTGCCCTTCTATACCTCCTCGCAAAATGCCTAAGGCGATATCACTCGTCGTCCTACAACCTCCCCCCCGGCGAGCTTGGCGTCCCGGTCATCGGCCAGACCATGTCCCTCCTCGACGCCCTGCGCCGCAACGCCGATGACCAGTGGTTCAGGGCGCGGGTCAGGAGGCACGGGCCGGTGTCCAAGATGTCCGTGCTGGGCTCGCCGACGGTGCTACTGGCCGGGCCGGAGGCCAACCGCTTCATCTTCGGCGGCGGCAGCGGCGGCGGCGGCCTCGTGCTGACGCAGACTAGCGCGCTGAGGGCGCTCGTCGGCCGGTCGGTGCTGACGTTCGCCGGCGACGAGCTGAGGCAGGTGCGCGGCGCGCTGCAGGGGTACCTGAGACCGGAGATGGTGCGGAGGTACGTGTGCAAGATGGACGGCGAGGTCAGGAGGCACATCGACGTCAACTGGGCTGGCCGAACACGAGTCACCGTACGTTGTGCAAAACCCCTGATATAGATGCTAATTAATTAGGAAAAGATGCGTCTAAAATTCATGGGTGAAAAGTCGTGTGTGAGCCACATTTAACTTCGAATGTGACCTGCACAATAGAGAGGTGGCCCTGGCCTCTGGTTGTGCAAATTTCCTTGCGTGCGCATGAGATTTCACATAGTTATTTCCGATCCATATCCCTATGTTTCATCAATCATGGCCCTCTCGTGTCCCTAGGTTTTCATTTTATACATCCTCTGCTCATTCTTTCGTTTTATTCCAACTATTATATTACCTGTTAGACCCACAACCATGCATGTATTATATATACCATACTCAAATATCCTGTACTATCTTCATTTTTTAATATATAATGTCATTGACTCTTTATATATATTTAATAAGATGAATTATCAAACATATTTTAAAAAATCAACGACATATTTTAATAAGATGATTTTCTCTGCCTCTGCTCTACCGCCGGGCAGGGTGCCGCTTTTGAGGTAGGCAAGTAGCGGCGTGCGCCAGTCATCGTTGACCGACAATACTTGGTCGGATGTGGTCTTAGCTTTGAGGATGGACGGCTTCCTGAGTATTTCTAGAAAGACTCGAGGGGGGGATGGTTCGCGCTTGGAGCCTAATCGGCCCAAGGAATCAGCGTCGGTGTTGTCGTCACGTGCCATGTGGATCAGTTCCATGCCGTCGAATTTGTCTTCGAGCTTGTGGACTTCCTGGCAGTAGGCTGCCATTTTTTTGTTCGAGCAGTCCCAGTCTTTCATCACTTGGCATACCACAAGCTGTAAATCTCCTCATACCACGATTCAGCGGATGCCAAGTGATATGGCAACGCATAAGCCGTGCAAGAGTGCTTCATACTTGGCGATGTTGTTTGACGAGGGAAAGTGAAGCAGGAGAATGTAGCGTAGCTTTTCTCCCTTGGGGGAGATCAGTAATGTAGCTGCACCCGCACCGTTCTTCATGAAGGAGCCGTCGAAGTAGAGTAACTAGTGTGGTAGGTCTGTCAAGGTACCTGGCCATTGCTCTTCTGTCCATTCTGCGACAAAGTCGGCGAGTGACTGGGATTTGATGGCTACTCAAGGGTGGAAGGTGATGTCGAATGCCATTAGCTCTAGCATCCATTTGGCAATACGTCCAATGGCCTCTTTCTTAAACATAATGTTCCGAAGGGGGTAAGTTGTGACGACTGAAATCGGATGCGCTTGAAAATAATGAGTGAGCTTGCTGACCATGATGAAGATGGCGTACAACAACTTCTGTATTTGAGTGTAGTGCGTCTTTGAGTCGTTGAGGACCTTGCTGATGAAGTACGCAGGACGTTGGGTCTTTTGCACTGAGCCATCTTCATCTCTTTCAACAACTAGGACTGTGCAGACGACACTTGTTGTAGTAGCGATATATAGGAGCTTGTGGTCTTCTAGTAGAGATGTGATGATGAGAGGACTTGTCAGGTATCGCTTGAAATAGTCAAAGACAGCTAGGGCCTCATCCGTCCAGGCGAATTTGTCCGACTTCTTGAGCAACTTGAAGAAGAGCATGCCACGTTTGCCTAGTCGGGAGGTGAAGCGGGTGAGTGATGCCATGCATCCGGTTAACTTCTATAACTTCTTCAACTCGCTGGGTGGCTCCATGGAGTGGATGGCTGCTATTTTGCCCGGGTTAGCCTTGATGCCATGGTGGGATATCATGAAGTCAAGTAACTTTTTGGATGTTACGCCAAAAGTGCATTTCTTCGGGTTGAGTTTCATTTTGATGGCGTGGAAGGTATTGAATGTCTCTGCCAAGTTGTGATGTAACAATAGGCGCTGAATGGAGTAATGAAGGAGGTCTTGAGGCAGTCGTTCTTTTTGAGAGCAATCTATTGATATCCCGAGTAAGCGTCGAGGAAGGAAAGCAACTCGCATCCGGCCATGAAATCTACCACTTGATCAATGCGAAGAAACCGAATAGATCTTTGGGGCAAGCCTTATTGAGATCGATATAGTCAATACACATATGCCACTATTTATTCTTTTTTCTAACGAGCACCAGTTTGGTGAGCCATTTCGAGTGGTACACCCCTTTTATGAAACCAGCAGCTAATAACTGATCTCTACTCTAATGGTCTCCCTTCTGTCAGGTGCAAAGCAATGCAGTCTTTGTTTGATGGGCTTCGCGTCTGGGCAAACATGAAGAGAGTGCTTGGCAACCTCCCTCGGGACACCAGGCATGTTGTAGGGTTTCCAGGCAAAGATGTCTTTATTGGCCTGGAGGAAGGTGACGAGCGTGTCTTCCTATTTGGGGTCGAGGTTGCCCCCTATGACGGCAGTCTTTGATGGACTGGACTCATCAAGGACTATATTCTTGACCGGCACTTCGGCCGGCTCTAGACTTGTTTTGGAGATCTTGGTAGCCGGGAGCTCAGCCTCATCAACTTGCCGAGTAAGAGTGTCGCGGCGGATGGCTGCTTGGTGAAATGTAGCCTCTTGGCTTTGAGCCATCTCGTAGCTCCCCTTGTCGCAAATGTTTCACCATAGCCTCTTGGCTTGAGCCATGTCGTAGCTCTCCTTGTCACAAATGAAAGACTGCTTGATGTCGGCGCAGAGAGAGATGACGCCTTGTAGTTGTAACAGCCCACCCTCCAGAAACACGTAGCCAGCCCATCCGACAGGCGGACCCACTTACACATACACCTCCCTCAAAGGACCTGACGTCCCCATCGGTCCAACTCACCCACATAGCCACACAGGCACGTAGGCAAATGCCCAGGAACACAACTCCTCTTAGCGCATGTCCGTACATTCAGTGCAGATGCCATATGCCATGCCATGTGCCTCACACGGAGCCCACATGTGCCATATGCCAGCACACTGACCCATACGTGCTGCCGCGAGGGTCGGCTCTGATACCATCTTGTAACAGCCCACTCCCTCAAAGGACCTGACGTCCCCGTCGGTCCAACTCACCCACATAGCCACATAGGTACATAGGCAAATGCCCAGGAACACAACTCC
The DNA here is from genome assembly GCA_008326285.1 of Oryza officinalis. Classification (NCBI taxonomy): domain Eukaryota; kingdom Viridiplantae; phylum Streptophyta; class Magnoliopsida; order Poales; family Poaceae; genus Oryza; species Oryza officinalis. The sequence goes on along the minus strand of BDMV01000011.1, from coordinate 16,681,815 downwards.
TCTTAGCGCATGTCCGTACATTCAGTGCAGATGCCATATGCCATGCCATGTGCCTCACACAGAGCCCACATGTGCCATATGCCAGCACACTAACCCATACGTGCTGCCGCGAGGGTCAGCTCTGATAACATCTTGTAACAGCCCACCCTCTAGAACCGCGTAGCTAGCCCATCTGATGGGCGGACCCACTTGCACATACCACCCCACTTACACTTTTGTCCTCGCTTCGTGTAAAAGGGTTAACCCGTGAATGATATGGTTGGAGCAAAGAGGACTTATAAGTTGGTTCCACCCTTGCTAAACTAGCAAGGTGGTACTAAACGTGCGCACACAGCTCTCATGGGCCACATAGGCCAAATCTCAATTGGGCTAGGATGTCACATACACCCCCTTAAAGGACCCGACGTCCCCGTCGGTCCCACTCACACACATAGCCACATAGGCATATAGGCAAATGCCCAAGAACACAATCCCTCTTAGCACATGTCCGTACGTTCAGTGTTGGCGCCATATGCCATGCCATGTGCCTCACACAGAGCCCACATGTGCCATGCGCCATATGCCCGCACACTGACCCGTACATGCAACCGCGAGGGTTGGCTCTCATACCATCTTGTAATAGCCCACCCTCCAGAACCGCGCAGCCAACCCATCCGATGGGCGGACCGACTTATACATACCACCCCACTTACACTTTCGTCCATGCTTTGTGTCAAAGGGTTAACCCGTGAGTGATATGGTTGGAGGGAAGAGACCTTATAAGTTGGTTCCACCCTTGCTAAACTAGCTAGTTGGTACTAAACGTGCGCACACAACTGTCATGGGCCACATAGGCCAAATTCCAATTGGGCCAGGATGTCACAGCGATCCAGGCATCATCATCATGGTGTAGGCGTAGTGCGGGACTGCCATGAATTTAGTCATGTCCAGTCAGCCGAAGATGGTGTGGTATGCAATTTCAATGTCAGCAACCTCAAATACGGTGTTCTCCGTCCTGAAGTTACTTGGGTTGCCAAAAATGATATGGAGAGTGAGTTGCTTGAGTAGGGTGGAAGAATTACCGGGGATGCTGCTGTGGGATGGTGATTTACTCGGACGAAGCAGAGAGCGGGAGAGTCTGTCACGCCCGGAAATTTTCCCAAATTTCCAGACCATTTTGTGTATTAAGTCCCTGTCCAGGCATCAACCAGGGTACACAAAACGACAAATCTTGCTTTAAATTTTTAATAAATTTCTGGAAAATGTATTATTAGGTAATTTTTAATCCCGATCGAAAATCGGGGCGTGACAGAGTCCCATGTCCTTGAAAGTTTACTCGAACGACGGCTGATATTTCTCTCTCAGTGAGCTTTTGCTTTTGCTTGGATTCGTACGCGTCTAGGCCTATGTAGATATGATTGAGCTCGGTGTGAGGATATGGGAAGCCGGGAGGTGCGTGGCGGCGGCTTGAGTTGATAGGGGTGCCTCCTTGTTGGTTGGTTTCTCGGCGAGCTGCTGTGCATACTGCTTGAAAAGCTAGAAATCTTTTGCCAAGTTGTTCGACTTCGGATGATGAAGGCATGGCCCTTCCATGAGCTTGTTAAAATCGTCGGAGCGGGGCACTCTAAGGCGCCGGTTGTTGTAGTTTCCCGCTCGGCGACTTTGACAGCTTCGTCACCCTTCCATTTTATGCCCTTGTTCTTGGAGGACTCGGGGTTGTCCCTTTTGGAGAAAGAGTGTGATCGCTTCTCGAGCTAAGCTGCCACCGCCAACTATGAATTGGCGTCCATGTTAGCTCTATTGAACACCTGGCGAACGCTTGTAAGAGTCTTTCGAACCCACCACTTGATGAAGTCTTCATTCTTGCAGCCTTGATAGAAGGCCACCATGATGTCAGTGTCCTTGACGTGAGGTATGGTGTTGCGATTCTCCATGTACTGCCTGATGTAGTCAGAGAAGCATTCGTTGTCGCCCTAGGCTATTTGGCAGTCCCCGGGGGTTCCAGTACATGGGAACGTGCCCTGAAAGTTGGCTTTGAATTGAGCCGTGAGCTCAGCCCATGAATCAATGGTATTCTTTGGGAGGCTGGTTAGCCAGGCCCGAGTTATCGAAGTCAACATGATCAAGAGGTAGTTTGCCATCGCTAGCTGGTCGTCCCCAGTGGCTTGAATGGCAGTAGAGTAGACTGACAGCTAGGAGGCGGGGTCAGATTCCCCATCATACTTGTCGATCACCATCGCCTTGAAGTTGGCCGGTCATCTTACTTGGCGAAGAGTGTTTGTGAAAGCTAGTACGTCATCGGTTGGGTCCACATGACGAGAACAATACTCGGGTACTTCATCCGAGTGTATTCGAGACAGGAGATGCACCATGAGGCGTCCATTTGGCATGTACTCGGCCCGTCTTGGCCTCCTTCAGCGTGGGCCTCATGGATCTAAGCCCGCTCCGTGTCGTGTTGGTGACAACGCTCGTTCATGACGTTGCGGAGGTCAGAATTCATTCGGCGGTTGGCCTCGATCTTCTCGCGCAAGTTGTTGGAGCATATGGCCGACCGTGAGCTAGCGGCCTAAAAAGGTTGGTGATGAGGCCGGGCACCTTGCTGACGGGATGGCCACCTAGAGGACTCGGCAGCCTTGTTGGTGACGATGGGAGCCATCTCTTCATGCTTTACGGTGGCTGCCTCAACCATTGCCATCACCTGAGCTATGGTGGAGTTGATGGCGTGATCTTTAGGCAACTTTCCCTAAATAGTATCAAGCAGGGCTTTGGACACCATGATGTTGAGTTGTGGCATCATGAACACATCGTGTTCCCATCTTGGTTTGGAGGATTGCGTCATTGGTGATTCGGCCGAGCCTGTGATGTTCTTCCTGACATTTCTCAAGCTCCTCTTGTTGTTGCTTTATACGTTGCTCTTCGGCTTCACGCTCTCAGGCTTCGATCTCGATCTTCTCCACGGTTCTACGATGAAAACAGCGTGGGGAGAAGCCGGGGTTTTCTCAGAAGCGCTCCTGAAAATTTCTAGGCCGAAGTCTGAGAGCTAGATAGTTTCGCCATGGAAACATACCCATCGAGAGCCAAGTTTGAGAGGTACTCTGGCTTGGTGGTAAATGACTCGGTGGGGCCAAGTGATGTTGGAGGATGGAGCATCAGATCCGCCTTGGCCGGCAAGGCACTCCGTGGGCCCTTGAGGTGGGTCATGCTGATTCCGATAATGGCCATCTTCTCCTTGATCAAGCGCCCCCCACTTGGTGCGCCAACTGTCGATTCTAAAGATCGGCAACAATACTTATGTGGTGCACTAGATATAGGAGAGATGGTGCCCTCAGTAAGAGGTAATACCCTAATCTAATCCAATTGCGTAGATTGTATCTGTGTAGAAGGTTTCGCAATACGGCATTATATGAGCGCATAGCGATCCCCTCGTTAGGGTTTCTGGATCCCCTTATATAGACCTAGGGGACCGGCTAAGGATGGTACGGTATCCCTTATAACCCGGGTACCTGCCATCTATTTAGGGTGTGTTCGGTACTTGTGGATGGGATCTAATCCCTCACGCGCGTAAAACGAAACGACTGTTTAGCGCATTTTTAATTAAGTATTAATCCATTTTTTTTGAAAATGGATTAATATGCTTTTTTAAAGCAACTTTCGTATAATTTTTTTTTTTGAAAAAAACGCATCGTTTAGTAGTTTGAAAAACGTGCGCGCAAAAAAAGAGAGAGGTGAGTTGGGAAAGCTTAAAAATGAACTCAGCCTTGGATGAGATAAGATTTATATCTTTGTCTTTAATTCCTTTATTACTTTACATGTTAAGTTGACCGGATGTGCCTAGGTACTCGGCTCACCCTATACCATCGATTGTAAGGCCTACTATGAGACACCCGGGTATTATAATTGTTCCCCAAAGCCTACTAGCAGATCGCATGTTGACATACCAAATTAAATATTAAATATTTTAATAGTATTTAAACCTCATGTTTCAATTATTATTACCATTTACAGGTTTTAAATTGTGCGTCCTAGATGCAGAGGTTAGGGTGTAATTTATATCTTATCTAAAAGTTTACATCTTCTAGTTTAATGTTTTCTTTTTATTGGACCTGACATGTTGTAAGTTCAGTCATACGTACATGCCTTCCCAAACCCAAATGGTCTTCAATTTGTTATATTTCAGAGCTCATCATATATGCATGTCAAGTCATCATCCCTCACATCATTTTAATATTTTAACATATATCTATTCATCGTTTCTATATTATTTAATATGTATTTATCCATCCATATATTCTGTAGCAAAGCACGAGACATCTATTTTTTTCATGCATGTACTGAGATGGTTCACCACTAACATGCATTTGGTTTGTACTAAACCACAAGATTTCATTGGTTTCTGATATTGAAACTGTTATATGATGCAAATTAATGGACGAAATTCTATAAACGTAATTAAATAACTTACGTAAATGTAAAAAAGGTTTAGAAAAAAGCTAATATATTCCTATTGCTCTTGATAATCAAAGTTGCTGCCAAACCATGAATTTATTTCCAGGTTCTGCCATTGGCGAGGAGCCTTTCATTTGGAATCATCTGCTCCGTAGTCTTCGGCAAAGACGCAGCGCTCGTCAGGGACACCCTCAGCGATGACTTCGTTGCTCTAGGAAAGGCCGTCATGTCGTTCCCGGTCAGGCTGCCCTTCACGAGGTTCAGCAAGGGCATGGATGCCAGCGCCAGGATACGGAAAGCCATCACGGAGATCTTCCGTAGGAAGGAGGAGTGGTTGCTGCAGGGACCATCAGCACCGTGCCATGGCACCAGCGATGATACTGACTTCATCACCTACATGCTCAGCCTCCGGTCTCAGGGCAGCCACACCCTCCCACTGGAGGACATTGTGGACAATGCCATGGGTCTCGTCATCGGCGCACACGGGACGACGTCGGTTCTTATCACCTTCATGATCCGGTACCTCGCGAACGAGCCGGATGTCCTTGACAAGGTCACAAGAGGTGTGTTGGATTAATTTAGTTTGTTTGTTGTTATGGTATGCTTTAGAATCTGAAGATTGGTTGCTAGCTAGCTAGCTAGGTTTTATAGTTTCTGCGAAAGGGATAGTGATCTGATTATTTCATGCGTGTTTCGATCAATTTTCAGAGCAAGATGAGATTGCAGCCAACAAAGGATCAGATGATACCCTTACCTGGGATGACGTTGCGAGGATGAAGTATACATGGAGAGTGGCAATGGAGACACTGAGGATAGTTCCTCCGGTGTTTGGGAGCTTCCGAACAGCTACCAAAGATCTTGAGTACCAGGGCTACCACATCCCTAAAGGCTGGAAGGTGAGTGCCTCAATTACGATCTCAATGTTCACTGCTACAGAAACCATCTTCCCAAATGGCTAAAAGGCTGGAAGGTGTAGCAACAGCCTGACCCAAGATGTTTGTAAAAATCAAGATTTTTCTTGGCGGGCTGCATGACCGCACGCAAAAATGGGATTTTCGCAGGCGCGCAATTATACATGCAAAAAGAATTTTCTGTCAAAAACTAAAAATTCTAAAAAAATAATCCAGAAAGCATAGTTCGATTCCCATCAAAAGATATTGGCACCGCCGCTATCCGCTGTGATAGCTACTGGTCCCAAGGTGACCGATATCGTTGCCGTAGCTCCTTAGGCCAACAACAATGGATCCATCACTCCTAAGGCCGCAACTGCTCCTGAGGCCCTAATTATCATCATCATGGTCACACCTCCCTGTCATCGTCATGGTCGCGCACCCTAGCCACCGTCGTCATGATCACTTCTCGCTGCCATGCTAGATCTGACGCCTCCACTGTTGCCAACCATCCTCTTTGCTGCTGCCACCTCCCATTCCCTCTCCTTAGCCATCGCCGCCAAATCCCACACTCCCGAGTGACCCCTTGCCGGATCCAGCGCCTCCACTGCCACCGTCCCTTTCCTCCCCTTAGTCGCCGCTGCCAGATCTGGCGCTCCCGACCAATGCTACTCCAGATCCAATGCCTCCACCACCGCCCACTCTCTTCCCCTTCACCGCTGCCGTTGGATCCAACGCTACCGAGCAACCCCGCATTGGATCCAATGCCTCCTGCACCGTTGCTCATCCTCTTTGTCGCTGTTGCCGCCTCTTCCCTCTTAGCCGCCACCACTAGATCCGTCGCCTCCACCGCTGACCCTCCCCTCCATCGCTATCATCGCGCTATCTACTAGAAATGAGAGGGAGGAGAAGAGGAGAGACTGAGAGAGGTGGGAGAGAGATGAGAAAATGCAGGACAATAATAAATGGGAGAGGAGAGTAGAGATGGAAAGGGGTTGTGAAGAGGAATATGGATCGAGTAGAATAACGTGGAGATGACGGAGAGTCATGGTCGGCTATTTTTCCAGGCATTCAGCAGTGGGGCCGTATGGGAAAATCGGATTTTCAGAGTCACCTCACTAGGAGGTTTTTCGTAGGCCATCATCTTAAAAGGCCCGCCAGTAAAAATAGAATTATTAGGGGCTTTTAAGATGATGGATTACTAAAATTAATTTTTACAAGCGGGCTTTTTAAGATGATAGCCTGTGTAAATTGACAAGTGAACCTTAACCAGAGGAGTCTGATGTAATCTTACGGGCAGATGTTCTTTTAGCCCGTATGTAAAAATAAAGAGATGTGTGAAAATGGTTTTTCTAGTAGTTGTTTAATAACAAAAATCCTTAGAACATTAGACCGGAGACACCGGACACATCTCCTGATATAGACTGTAGAGATTTCCATTATCAAACGAATTTGATCAGAATATAACAAATTCTATCCTGTAAAATTGCAGGTATTTGCGGCGCAGAGCATTACGCACATGAATGACAACTTCTTCCATGAGCCCACCAAATTTGATCCTGCCCGGTTTGAGAAATCTGTGCCGCCTTATTGCTTCATGCCATTTGGGGGAGGGCCAAGGATGTGCCCGGGAAATGAGTTTGCAAGAGTGGAAACGATGGTGGTTATGCACTACCTAGTGAGGCAGTTCAGGTGGAAGCTCTGCTGGAAAGAAGAAGCATACAACAGGGATCCAAAGCCGGTACCTGTTCATGGACTCCCTATCGAACTCAAGCAGCGAAAGACCTGATGTATGTTTGAACTGCAACTTAAAGTTATTTGAAGTGAATAATCGAAGCATCTTGAATAAGGAGGACGTATAATTATCTTACTATTAGTAGTCATGAACCTGTGTGTTGCATAGATATTTTTATTGATATTGATATTTAAATATAAAAAAAGAGATATTTTAGATTTAATGTATATATACCTATTTAAAAAGAGGTAAGGCTTCAATACGGGTTTTTGTCCGTCGTCCATCACTCCGACTCTGTCCGCGTCGCTTTCCATCCTCACTTAATTTTTTTATGTAGCCAACAACACGGTCGACGTCCGATTCGAAATAGACACAAAATCGGATCAGATTCTGGGTCCAAACCAGGACCATGGGCTATTTCCATGGATTCTGCTTTGTTGATCGAGCCCACGAGGCAAGGACTAGACCCACAAGGCTGATTTCCAATTTATGCAAGGAGCCCGATTCCCAGTTTCTACTCTGTAATAAACAGACGAAATCAGATCAGATTCAATAAAAACAAAAATCAGAAAAAAATTTGACCGGCTCGCTTTCACAGCCCGTATTTTCAATTATGAGTCGAATTATATTCTTTATTTTCCAGCCATGTTAAATTGTTTTTTATTTATTAAATTAGTTTTAGCACTATTTGAGCCATTATAAAAATTACTTAAAATCGAGATAAATTTAGTTAAATATTTTTTTATGGTGCAGAATTATTTTTCTAAACAAAGTTGAGTGTAATTTCATGCCATTATTTTAATGACACAAATGTAAATAAGTTGTATCAATTTCCAACATGGTCCTTAACATAGATCACAAAAATATATCTTTTCAAATTCATGTAACGTTTAACATGAGTTTAGATTTTTCCCGTTGCAACACATGTGCACTATTTTCTAATAATTCTGAAAACTGTAATTACTAAACATCGAGTTGCAGTTGATTTCACTAGTACAGATCCTCTTATCTCTGACGGGCCCTCACATGCCTGGACTATTGGGCCGTCAGAATCAAGTTATCTCAATCGGGTCTAAATTTGCGCCGTTGTAGATGTACTCGTCCAGTCATACTCTAGGTCCAAGTACACATAGCCTGTCACCGATAACACTCATCTGTGACGGGCTCAGCTTTAGGCCCGATTGAGATGACCTAGCATATCTCAATCGGGCTCGTCTACAGAGCCCGTCAGAGATACGAGTCATCGGTGACGGGCTCCAAATATGGCCCGATTGAGATGGCTTTAAAGCCCGTCACCGATGACTCGTATCTCAATCGGGCCCTTCTAGAGAGCCCGTCAGAGATATGAGTCATCGGTGACGGGCTACAAATATGGCCCGATTGAGATGTGCTTTAAAGCCCGTCACCGATGACTCATATCTGTGTCGGGCTTTTTGTTGATGCCCGTTAGAGATAACTGTGCGCCCGTTAGAGATGTCGGTTCATTGGTCCGATTGAGATATATTTTGCGCACTATAAATAGACCACCCGACTGTTGTCTGAAGTTATCCCACTATTCACTATTTCGGTGGGAGGTTGAAGGGGGCAAATTTTTGTTATTTTTTTCCAAAGCAAAACAAAAAAATCTTAGAAGTAAATAAAAAGGTAGTAATAATTTTTTTTAATTTAGTAGTATGTTAACTAATATTTTATTAAATTTTGTAGCGATGGATTGAAGTTAGATGAATGCGACAACTTTGAAACGTCATTGCAAGGAGTATAGAGATGGCGTTTTAAGTTTTATGAATGTTGCGGAGGAGGATAGGAGAAGAAGAAATAGCAAATACATGTGTTGTCCATCTAGAGATTGCAAGAATGATATTATGTTTAGCGGAGAGGAGGTACACTCTCACTTCATACAACGGGGATTCATGAAGGGCTACACATGTTGGGTGAAGCATGGAGAGCAAGAATCCGGTAGTGGTGCAGCTGCAGACAGAAGTGGTGCAGACAATCATGAAGATGAAGATGAGCATGACATGTTTATACCATCTCAATTGGGCGATGAAATGGTTGATGTGGATCCTGATATGCTGCAAGAGATGTTACGTGACGTTGAGGAGCAAGCTCACAACGAGAGAGATTCCATGAAGTTCAACAGGTTGGTCAGTGACTCCGAGACACCTCTATACGCCGGATGCAAGGCAAAGCATACCAAATTGTCAGCTACCTTGGACCTAATGAAGCTGAAGGCAAGTAGTGGATGGACAGACAAGAGTTTTACGGAACTTTGGGAATATTGAAGGTCATGCTTCCTGAAGAGAACACATTGCCCGAGACGACATATGAAGCAAAGCAGGTTCTGTGTCCGCTGGGGTTAGAGGTCCGTAGAATTCACGCTTGTCCAAACGACTGCATATTGTACCACAAGCAATATGCGGACCTAGATGCTTGTCCTGTGTGCAAGGCTTTTCGATACAAGCGAAAGAAAAGTGCGGGGGAGGGAAAGAAGTCAAAGCGGGGTGGTCCGGCGAAGGTTGTGTGGTATCTACCTATCATTGATCGCTTCAAGAGAATATTTGCCAACCCCAAGGAAGCAAAGTTAGTGCGTTGGCATGCCGAAGATTGAAGGAACGACGGTTTGCTAAGGCACCCTGCGGATTCGATTCAATGGAGGAATATCGATCGAATGCACAAAGACTTTGCTGCTGATCCCAGAAACATAAGGATATGTCTGTGTACGGATGGCATAAATCCTTTCAGAGATATGAGCAGTTCTTACAGCACTTGGCCAGTTCTTATTGCGAACTATAACCTCCCACCATGGTTGTGCTTCAAAAGAAAATATATTATGTTGTGCTTGTTAATCCAAGGTCCAAAACAACCGGGCAATGATATCGATGTGTTCTTGGAGCCTGTTATCGATGATCTTGAGATTCTTTGGAAAGAAGGTGTCGAAACCTGGGATGCATACGGTCAGGATAACTTCAAGCTACGAGTTCTATTGTTCTGCACCATTAACGACTATCCTGCACTAGGTAATCTATCCGGACAAACCGTGAAAGGAAAGAAGGCTTGCTCTGACTGTATGGAACATACACGCAGTAGGTGGCTGAAGAAATCAAGAAAGATGGTTTACATGGGTCATAGGAGATGGCTCCCGCTACGCCACGCCTTTAGAAGAAAGAAGAAAATTTTCAACGGTCGGAGAGAACTTGGAATTGCTCCTAAGGATTTGTCTGGAGACGCAGTCCACGACATGGTCAAAGACATAACTAACGAGTTTGGAAAGAAAAGAAAACGTGGCAAGGGAAATGATAAGGGTATGTGGAAGAAAAAATCCATATTTTGGCGGCTACCATACTGGAAAGACCTTGAGGTCCGGCATTGCATTGATCTAATGCATGTAGAGAAGAATTGCTGCGATAGTTTGCTCGGGCTACTACTTAATATGCCTGGAAAGACAAAGGACGGGTTGAATGCTCGCCTAGATCTGTAGGAATTGAATATTCGCAGTGAGCTTCAGCCTGTTACGGACGAAGAGACAGGCAGAGTGTACCTCCCACCAGCTTGCCACACATTGTCGAAGGATGAGAAGATCGCAATGCTATCATGCCTGGCTGATATTAAGGTTCCTTCGGGCTATTCAATAAGGATCAGTAAGTACGTTAATTTGGAGGATCTAAAACTGGTTGGAATGAAATCTCACGATTGCCACGTGCTAATCACACAGATCTTGCCAGTTGCTATCAGAGGCATTCTACCACCCAAAGTCCGTCACACGATCCAACGGCTCTGTGCTTTTCTTCAATGCAATCGGTCAGAAGATTATAGATCCCGAAGATCTAGATAAGATGCAGACTGATATTGTCAATACCTTGTGTCACTTGGAGATGTATTTTCCACTGTCTTTCTTCGATATCATCGTTCATCTCCCTGTTCATCTAGTGAAGCAAACAAAACTATGTGGTCCAGCTTTTCTAAGGGAGATGTACCCGTTTGAGAGGTATATGGGAGTTCTTAAGTCGTACGTTCGAAATAGAGCAAAACCGGTGGGAAGCATTATTGAAGGGTACACGACAGAGGAGGTTATTGAGTTCTGCATCGATTACATGGCTGAGACTGATCCTATCGGAGTTCCTGCGTCTCACCACAAAGGAAGGTTGGCAGGCCTTGGCACAACAGGCAGAAAAAAAATTGTACCCGATCAGGCATCCTATGCACAGGCTCATTTCGCTGTGCTACAACATATGGCCGAAGTAACTCCATACTTTGAGGAGCATCTAGCGAAGGTCCGACAGGAGAACATGGGTCGATCAGATACGTGGATCAACAGAAAACATAGTACTCGCTTCAACGAATGGTTCAAGAATCGTATCGCACGGAGTACCGATGGCCCAAGTGAGATAATACGAAGGTTGGCAAGGGGCCCAAGCTGGGATGTCGACACATGGCAAGGGTACGATATCAATGGATACACATTCTACACCGTCAAAAAAGATGACAAAAGTACAGTGCAGAACAGTGGAGTCCGTATAGATGCATATCAGGATCAAGCTGGATCGAACACATACTATGGCCGCATAGAGCAGATCTGGGAGATGAACTACAGGAGCTTCAAAGTCCCTTTGTTTCGTTGCAGTTGGGTGAATATCTGCACTGGAGTAAAAGTCGACAGGGAAGGATTCACTTTAGTGGACCTGGCCAAGGTTGGATACGCGGACGAACCGTTCGTCCTAGCGAAGCAGGTCGAGCAGATTTTCTATATACAAGACCCCGCTAACAAGAAGCTGCACGTCATTAGGGATGGCAAACGAAGAATTGTTGGGGTTGACAACGTCGTCGATGAGGAAGAATATAACCAGAATCTTCATGTGAGACCTCAGATCAACCTTGACGATGATCCTGAAGACGAAGTGGCATACGCTCGTTCTGACCATTCGGAAGGCATATCCTTGTAAACAGAGTCTTCGTAGTATTGTAAATTGCAAATAGATATAAGTAATGAAGCATTTTGTACCGGCGCCTAATGATCTGCATATTTTAAATTCATGTGTGTTTTAAAATTTAATAGCAAATTTACACTGTTTAAATAAGGCATAGGTTAATTATAATAATTTTTTAAAATTTAATGGCAATTTTAAACTAATTTTATAAGGCATATTTTAATTTAACAGAAATTTTACACAATCTAAAAATGTAATAGCAATTTTAAATCGGGTACAAGTTAATTATAAATGATTTTATAACTTAAATATCATTATTAAATACAACTGATTAGGAATATTTTAATTCTATAGTGGGATGAGCTTATCTCTATCGGGCATATAAATAATGCCCGTCAGAGATGAGCTTATCTCTATCAGGCGTATTAGCTCTGCCCGTCACGGATGATTGTCATCCGTATCGGGCTTATTGGTTGTGCCCGTCACGGATGATTGTCATCCATATCGGGCTTCTTTCTTATGCCCATCACGGATGATTGTCATCCGTATCGGGCTTATTTCTTGTGCCCGTCACGGATGATTGTCATCCGTATCGGGCTTAGTGCTTGTGCCCGATGGTGATGACGTACGACTAGGTTTTCTACCGATCCAGATATGACTCTGGATCGGTAGAAAACCTAAGTTTTTCCTAAGCGCCTCACCGACTAAGTTCACTCCTCACCAACAACTGCCTCCTCCCTCGAAGCGCCTCCTGACCGCCGCCGCCGCCTCCTCCCTCCAAGCGCCTCCCGACCCCGCCGCTGCCTCCTGGACGCCGCCGCCTCCTCGCCCACCCTGCCCGCAGCATCTCCGGTAACATCCACCGCTGCCACACTGCCGGCCGTCCAGATCTGGTGAGACCCCACTGCTCCACTTCTTGTTGATCTCTAGCCCCCGAAAGTGCAAATTAGTGTACATACATATTGATCTGCTTAGGAGGATTGTAGTTTTACATTTTGATTTTCATATATTGCTATTTTGTTGTTTTATTTTCATACATATTGATCTATTAGTGTAGATACAAATTTGTTGTTATTTATCTATATGTATCATGCTGACATATAACTTGTATTAATGAAATTTGTTGTACTGACATATAACTTGTACTGACATAGATATAACTATTTTCATACATATTGATCTATTAGTGTACATACAAATTTGTTGTTATTTATCTATATGTATCATGCTGACATATAACTTGTATTGATGAAATTTGTTGTGCTGACATCATACATATAATTATTTTCATACATATTGATCTATTAGTGTACATACAAATTTGTTGTACATACAAATTTGTTGTTATTTAACTAATTCATAGTATTTTATAATATATTACAATTAGTATATTAGTATTAATATAGTATACAATAAATTATTAATTTATACTATAGTACATTGTATATTAGGACATTGTATGAATTAGTACTATAGTATATTAGTATATTAGTATTAATACTACGAATTAGTATTTCTTGATAAATGGCCAGTGATGAATGCTCAAAAAACAGACCATAAGAACAGACCATCTACACTTGTTCTTTTTTTGGGGGGCACTACACTTGCTCTTTTTTGCATAAGAACAGACCATCTACACTTGTTCTTTTTTTGGGGGCACTACACTTGCTCTTTTTTGCATAAGAACAGACCATCTACACTTGTTATTTTTTTTAAGGAAGTACACTTGCAAATGATTGTAATTGATGCACAATTTCTAAGCAAAACTGAGGCCATATCTTAACCTTAGCATAAGTTATATACACAACCAAAATAAGTTTTTCTATACATTTTTTTAACTTTCTCTCCGTACAATAGTTGTATAGAAAATGTCGCAGCAAGGCGAACCCATGTCAGCGACTGCTAGTGGGACAACATCGAGCCGAGCTACTAGGACCCAGAATAAGATCCCTAAGGAAGTGTACACCATAACAGAGGTGGACGATCTGGGATTTCTGACGGCTCCTGCGAAAGCTGTCAAAAAGTTCGCCACAATATGCGGAATCCTCGGGAGGCGGAACTTCACCATATTGAAGGACCACATCGATTTGGTCCCACAAGAAGAAAAAGATGAGGCCTGGAAGTAGTTCAAGGAAAGCTTCGAATACCCCCAGAGGCCGAGGCAAGACTGAAGCGGCAGGCTATCCGCAAGATGGGCAACTTGTGGAAAAATTTCAAGACCACGTTGGTCACCGACTACGTCCTCAACGCCGCCCAGCCAAAACCATTTGGGAAGTACCCGTTCATCTCACAGGTCGTGTGGGAAGAGTTCCATGCCGCAAAGTCAACCCCTGAGTCTTGGGAAAAAAGCGAGGCCTATAGGAGGTTGCAGGCAAAAAATGTTCACCCGCACCGGCTTGGCACCGGAGGCTACGCCGGGAAGTAGCACGAATGGGTCAAGGAGGATGAAGCTGCTGCTGAATCTAACACGCCGCCAGTACTTGGTGATATCCCGACCACCCGAGCAAGGAACTGGGCAAGGGCGATGGTGAAGAAGAATAGTGATGGAACACTAACGTTCCCAAATCTCGAAGATCAAGCGGTGTACCAGAAAATCGTAAGTACTACGCGTAGATTATGTTTCGGTAGGTTGTATCGTACTCTTGAATAAATTCGTCCTAACTGCATCGCAGGTCGACCTGACTGCTGAGAGATAGTCCTCCCAAGAGGTATGCTCACAAAGACGCGAGGATGACGTCCTCACGAAAGCGTTGGGAAGCGAAGAACACCGTGGACGGACAAGGGGCATTGGCTCCAATGTTCCATGGAAGCTTGGGTTTCCCCAATACGCGTGGTAGTACAGGAAGCACAGGCTTTCAAAGGTGCAGAAAGATGCACGCCTGAAGGCACAACTTCGGGACGAGATTAGAAATGAGCTCCGAGAAGAGTTCGATTCCAAGTTGTTACAAGTGGAGGCTCGGGTGGAGGCACGCCTCAGGGAAAGCGAGCCTGCTGCCGCTCCCATAGTAGAAACGAGCCCCACACAGAGGCGTAGCAGCTGCGCTTCTACTGGGGCGGCGGCACAAGAAACACCAGCCCCCAATGTGGTGGACCACATAACGGAAAAAACAACACAAAACGTATATGTTCTCCCCTAACCACAGTACATTATAACATATTATAAAGATACGTATGAATCTAATGCAGGGACCCACATCGTGCACCCTAGTCGTTAGGGTGACAAAGGACTTTGCAATTCCTGTCGCAGAGGGTCTTGCGTTCAAGCCCACACTGGAGACCCGAGTGCATGGGGGGCAGCTGCTAGCCGACCATGCAAAAGTTCAAGTGGACATGGTGAAGCCCGACTGGGTTGGCTTCACTCTCCCGCTCCCACCAAATGACGAGGTTCTGACCCTTGGAGCTGCACGCGGGACCTTTATCCAATGGCCCAAGCAAAACATTCAGATAAATTTAACTCCTAGGCCAGCACCAAGTGCTTGTCCGGCGCCGCCGCCGCCACGTCCTCCTGCAGCTCTTGTATCTGCCCCTCCTACCGTTGAAAAAGGAGATCAAGATCTCCAATTGCAGTATGATACAGATTTTGGGGATGACGGACAAGAGGTCAGCAGCAGTGCATTCCTTCCCCTAGTCTCCACAAAAAGAAAGAGGGCGGCATCTTCTCCACCCAAGCTTGGATCATGCAAAAAAGCTGCTGGAAGGGGGAGAAGAAGAGGAAATGTGGAAGGGCCGCTTCTGGCTCCAAAGAAGCTAGATGTTGGCAAGGCGCCATCAGCTCCTAAAGAATTCACATTAGGCATGCCATTGGTCGGAGACGACGCCTTATCAAAGATGGGCCCTGCATGCAAGGAGTTGCATGGGTACTATATGGAGAGGTCCAACGCAAGGAGGAAGCATAGAGAGACCTCCATGACGGGCCAGCACGATTAACAGCCGTTCCTCGGCCCTGAAGCCTTTATCGCCGTAGACTTTCAAGATCTATGGGACCTCTACAGGGTGCGAGCGGTCGACACCAACCTCCTTAAGTGCTACTCCTTGTGAGTATTCTTGCATACGAGATATGGTAATAACTATCCTTGTATTACGCTTACCCTAATTCTTGTCTTGCTTCTAGGTTAACATGGAAGCATGTTCATCGTAATGCTCCCCATGTTGCTTTGCTCGATCCAAGTGTCGTCAACAAGACAACTATGAATTACGATCGAGCCAGCATGGTAGAATATATCCAGGACTGCTTATGGTCCCGCCAAGACAAGGACTTCATTATGTGTGCCTACTCTGAACAGTATGCGTGTTCCCTACTTACAATCAAACCTGCGACACGTATAGCTTTAGTATTTAACTTGCAATTTATTAATGTCGCAGTCGTCATTGGATTCTCCTGGCCATAGTGCCGAAGTGGAGTTTGGTATACTACCTTAACTCCAATATCAAAAAAGAAATATACGATTGGTCGGCGATCGAGGCTGCCTTGAACGATGCCTGGGACCAATACGTGGCAATAGGCAGGAGGCTTAAGGAAGGGCATCCCACACTCGGTCACAAAAAGGACTTTCCAGTACGTCAACAAGTTGGCGACCAGTGTGGGTTCCACGTCTGCTATAACATGAGGACCCTCGCAGACAAGGTGACATTGCTCGACCTTGAGGTGTGTGCTTCAGTTATTTATATACATTAGAGAGGAGATAGCACGATTCATACTAACTTTCCAATTATGTAGACTAACTTGACGCCTCGCATGCAGGAAAAACTTTCGGCGATTCCGGAAATCAACTTCAATATCATTAGAGAGGAGATAACACAATTCATACTAGATGACCTCTTGTCGCCAAAAGGAATGTTTAGAGTCAAGTCCAAGCGGAAACAAATGATTTTGCGACAAACATTTGATTTTTGTAAATATTCTTTGTAATACAATTATGCACGTTCTTCTGTATATATTTGCATTTCTTAATTACATATATACTTGTTCCAATTTATAACTCAGTTTTACAGGTTTTGATGTATGTTGGCGGTTTTGTGAATTGGCTGTGAATTGGCTGAGAATTCTGTGAATTGGCTGTGAATTTTGTGAATTGGCTGTGAATTCTGTGAATTGGCTGTGAATCAGGAATGCTGGGAATGGGGTTGCTGGGATTGTCATTTTTTGCAGCGGGCATGATTAGCAAAGGCCTGAGGCTAGCCACAAAAAAGAATTTTATTTTTTTTGCTGACATAGTCATCCCTGACGGGCATTTTAGTAATGCCCGAAAGAGATAATCATCCGTGACGGGCTCCTAAGAAAGCCCGATAGGGATATAGTCATCCCTGACGGGCTCCTAATATAAGCCCGATAGAGATAAGTCATCCGAACCAGGAATATTTTGACTCAACAAGTGGGGTCAAACCTATCAGTGACGGGCTCTTTGGTAAAGCCCGTTAGTGATGCTAGTCATCGGTGATGGGCTGAGTATTTTGCCCGATTGAGATTAGTCATCCGTGACGGGCTCTACCCAACCTGGTTTGACTTGTATTTCTTGGTCAATCTTATCTGTGACGGGCTGTATTGTTAGACCCGATTGAGATAACGTTTATCTGTGACGGCCTTGTGCCCGATTGAGATAGTTTCTCACATCACTGACCTTTGGTCAGTGACGGGGGCCCTACCCGATAGTGATGAGGGTTAATGCCCGTTAGAGATAGCCGATCCCACGCTAGTGTTTGCAATGGTTTTCAGTTTGGAGTCTTGATTCCTACAATATGTAGTAGATTGGTTTTTAACATAGCTCAAGATGATAAATTCATATATGTGGTCATGATAATATGGTCAATCTAATCAACGGAATTAACATAGAAGTTCTTTCAAAGTGCCCAGTTAGAATAGTACATATGGATAATAATATTTTTTGAGTCAAGATGAGAACCATTGCGGTTACCATTTATTTAGACCAGATCTCAATACGAATTCAGGTGGGCAAGATTATATCATTCGGACGCAAAAACTCAAAATCAATTTCTTCTTTCAACGAATTTGGGTTGTCGAATATTTTTTATAATGAGTACCCAGCTTGCGCCTCTGCCTATTACAAAAGTTTGATCAAATTTTATCCTAAATATTAAATATTTCTTAAGGATTATTCCCTCCATTGGTGTGGCCATGATACAAGTACTAATTATCCTTGTAGTGATGGAGAAACCCTTGAAATATCGGGATGCATGTCCGGTAGTGCCATGGAAAAAACAAAACAGTCCAAAGCCATCTATATATATAAAAAAGAACTCCAGGGAACATAACAAGAGAGAAAAAAACTTATAAATATATCATGATACACCTTGTAATCAATTATATACTTTTACCATATTTTATCTTATTATATTTACGGTGTTTAGAAAAATACATAAGTTGCATTATCCATGTTCATATTACTGGCGCCACAAATGAGAGGCATCGAGTTTCATCTGCCTTCCCACGCTATTATACAGTCACCCAGTACTACAGATTTGATTTTTCTGTACGAGTCCCCTGTTAGATTATAGGCCGGCGTCTGCAAAAACCGTTTTCCTGGGGCCGGTTCAAAAACCACACACGATAATGCATTATCACGTGCAGTCACTTAAGCCGCCCGCACGCGATAATAGGCGTATTATCGCGTGTAGACCTCTTAAGGCACCACATGAGACATTGGATGTGGTCGCTTAAGAGGCCCGCATGCTATAGTATGCTCATTATTGCGTGCGGACGACTTAAGTGGATCACATGCGATGATCGGTGCCATATTAGATCCCTAGCCCGAGTTGCAACCATTCAAACCCGACGTTTCTCTCTTCAAAACTAGCAAAAAAAGAGAGAGGTTTTCAACTTCAAAACTTTACTTGGCATCCATATAAAAGGCTACATGCTTAATTTCCTCTTTCATTTGCCTCTATTTATTTAAATTTTTATCGGTGAAATGTGACGAATTTTGCACTTCTGCAAAATGGATTTTTGTAGGCTATTTTTCTATTTTTAGCTTGAATATATTGTTTGCATGGCACAATTTTACAAGTATTTACTAGTGCATATTAAAAATGTTGGTTTAGTTTGCCTCTATTTATTTCAATTTTCATTGGTGAAATGTAAAGAATTTTGCACTTTTACAAATGGACAATCGTAGGTTTTTTTAGCTTAAATATATTTTTGCATGGCAAAATTTGAAAAGTATTTACTAGTGCATAGTACTTTAATTTAATATTGGTTTAGTTTGCCACTATTTATTTCAAATATCTTCGGTGAAATGCGACAAATATTGCAGTTTTCAAAATGGACTATTGTAGGAAATTTTTTCTATTTTTTTTATATTATGCAATAAGACTCATTAGCCATGTTTTTTAGGAGATGGATCAGGCATGGATGTACGAGACACGAAGAACTCATCCGGCGTTCATGAAGAAAGCATCTAAATTTGTTGATCCGGAAAAGGCACATGCTATGAGGGAGAACAGAAGGGACTTTTTTGTCCATGCTTTAATTGCAAGAAAGAGAAAATGTTGAAAGACCCGAAGAAAATTTTAGGGCACATAGTGGAGCGTGGATTTTAGGATGATTACAAGCTATGGACCTATCATGGGGAAGTCGCCATTCCTGATGAAGAGACTGTTGATATTTGCTTCGATGAGGCAGAAAATTTTATAATTGAAGACATGTCCCATGAAATGATGCCGAAATTTGGTGGCTCTGTGTAGCACCCTAAATATTTTTGGTTTATTTAAAACCTTTCAAAAAAAATTGGAGTTTAAATTTGGATTTTATTTGATTTTGTACCAAGTAGATCTCAAATCGCCCTTTGACATCCCTTAAATTTCTATCAAATCCGTGGTCAAAATTCAAATTCAAATCTCCCAACATTTCCCTCAAAATTCAACTCTGAAAGTCCCTGAGAAATTGTGAAATGTCAGTATTCAAATTGGGCCTTCTTTCCCCTTTTCTTTCCCCCGGCCCAACTCCCTCTCTCTCTCTCTTTCCCGAGCGGGCCGGTCCATCTTTTCGTCCCTCTCTCTCTCGGCCCATGCTGTTCTTCCCCTACCTCCGGCCGGCCGCACGTGCACGCCACGTGCTCGATGGAATGCCGAGCCGCACCGCACCACGCCGCCTCGCGCCCCACGCCACGCCGCGCGCACGTCCCGTTGCCGCGCCCGCGTCCCATCCCGCTTCGAGCCCCGCGTTGTCGCGTCGCCACTCCCACGTCCCATCGCCACTCAGCGCCGCGCCCGCGTCCCAACCCGCCTTGAGCCCCGCGCCACCGTGTCGCCGCTCGTCCCTCCCCTCGCCGCGCCCCGCCACACTCGCCGTTTATAAAAGAGGTCAAGCCCCTCCCCCGCTCCCGCCACCATCGCTGCCCCCTTTCTCTCCCCCGGTGCCATCGCACCCTCGCCGCCGCGCTCCCTTCTCCCTCTCTCCCTGGCCGCCGCCGCCTCCCTCGGCCACCGCCGCTTCTCCCCGGCTGCCTCGCCGCCGCGACGCCCGTCGGCCCGAGCCGGGCAAGCAAGGGGAGGAAGAAATCCCTCCCCAAGCCGCCGACAGGTGGGCCCCGCCCCCTCTCTCCCGTTCAAAAATAATTCCCAAAAATTCCAGAAAATCCTTTAATCTTTGAAAATTCGTAGAAATTCAACCGTAACTCCGTTTGACCTTGTTCAACTTTCCAAATTTTTCTAAAAATGAGATCTACCTAGTGGCACACTTGTTTCTTTGATTTGAGCAAGTTTTATTGCCTTTTGTTTATTCGTTCTCCTTTTCGCGTATACAGCACGTGTACGAGGACGCTCCGGACACCGTTTTCGAAAGAGAAGACCCGCATCTTGTGCAAGGCAAGCCTCTTTGATCACATTGCCCCTATATTTGCAAGTTATTTTGTTTTAAAAGATGCATTGCTTAGTGTGCACGATAATCTTGTTTAGGCCTCGGATTGTTTATGCAACCGACGGACCGACCTAGTAGTTGCACTCACTTTACTTTGGATATTGTTAAACCTTTCTCTTTGGTAACTCCACTCATGTTTGCGCCGGTATCACTATCCAGTGGGTACGATTACCGAGGTAGTTTGCTTAGCCATGCTTACGTTGTACTGTCATGTGGGAAAACTTGGGTTATTCTAAACTTTATGCTTAAAAATCCGGTATGTGGTACCGATGTGTTTTTAAATAAAATGAGTTGTGAAAATGATGATGACGCGAGGCCATTTCTTTGTGGTTTGGTCACGTATTATCGTTAAGGACTGATTCCTTTGGGAAATCTATCCAAACACATTACCGTGCGACCCCACGGGTATTCATGGTATGCCTCTGGCTAAGTAAATTGTTATCACGTGGAAGTTTGGTATGCCAATGGTTGTTGGATGCCGAGGATGAGGAGACGAAGTTTTCGATCACTATAGCCCTTTTGGGTGTTCTAATGCCTCTAAAGTGGCACACGGTACCAAGTAGGAGTAGGAGGCATCCTCGGTATTCCTGAGTGAATGACGGTTGATCTTGCCTAATACTCGGCTAAGAGACTTGGCCCCACTAGGTGGTATGCGATTTTCATGGGTTAGCTTTGGAAAGGCCTTGTCACGAACTTCCATTGCCGACGAGTACACGGTGTCAGTTTCGTGTCGTGTGGGTAAAGCGTACAACCTCTCCAGAGCTTAATGAACTGTTCGAAGAGCCGTGCCCACGGTCAAGGGCGAGTGTAAGGTGTTTCTCATAGCATAGATTGGATTGGCAAAGGTTTGATGAAAATGGTTGGTGAGAAGGGATTCGTTCCCAGAGTTCGCCTGTGTGGCAGATGGCTAACCTTCGTGGTTAGGAACATTTCTTTGTGACCTACGGTGTCGTTTTACACCAAGGTGTTGTTAGGGTCGAGAAGGCGTTGTTGTGCTGAGAAAGCTAGGTTAACTATGTGGAATAGTGTTGTTTGGTTTGAACTAAGTTGCTGTGAAACTGAAAAGAAACTAATAGAGAAAACCAGTTAATTATTGTTTGTTATTCTTGTGACAAGTTGTTGCGAAGCAACTTGTGGAATGGGACGAGGCGTGAGCCTTCTCCCGACAACTAAAATTCTGACTTACTAGAGTTCTTGTGAAATAAAACCCTAGCCTCCCTAGTTAAGCCAACATGTCATTCTTTTCTCCTGACTACTGAGTACATAAAGTACTCACCCTTGCTATATATACCTATAGAGCTTGGAGATGAAGACGTCGACCCTACCACCGAGGAGTGTCTCCAGGAGCAAGCCGAGTACGAGGACTTCTAGAAGATTCGTGCCTAGCCCCAAGCCTCGCCTGTGGAATAAGTTAGTTGCCTAGGCATGTTGCCTAGTGCTTAGTTGCTTAGCTTCTCGCCGCTTCTAGCTTCCGCTCTGTTGATTTTTGTATTGCTGTGTTGCTCATCTATGGGCCTGTCCATGATGGCAACTTTTGTAAGGACTAATTCCAGTGATGTAATAAAGTAGTTTACTTTGATTCCATGATTATTCTTTTGTACCAGCTAGTGTATCCTGAGACTGGTACTATCTCACAGTTAATGCCTAACACCTCAGCATGAGTTAGCTGATGTTTACGGTTAATGAGTGTCGGGGCGTTACAACGGTAGTATCAGAGCATAGGTTTGGCCCTAGGACGAAAGCTTCGTTTAGCTGAGACCCTAAGGACTATTTTTAAAACTTATATCTAGTTGCAAAAGTTAGATAATGCTTATACTCTTCTCTTTACTAAAGGTTTCTTTTCAAACTAGTCACTAATCCCGTTTATTTAAAACTTTAGACGGATCATGCTACGATTGACTCCACCAAACTTTCAGCCCAAGTTCTTAGAAGTATAGTGGTTGTTGTGCGTCAGACCTGTGGTATCGTTGCCAACTCATTAGGAGTTGTGGCACTTAGTGTTCGCTAAGGACGTTTTCCAAACTCCTTCGGGTGTTTGTTAAACTAGCGTGTGGTGGGTTATGTATTGTTGGTTTGTTTCTTGATGTGCGTCCAGCTAACCTTGGCTAAGCTTTGGGCTGGCCATGTCCCTGTCTTTTGGAACTTCCCTGATTTGTGAAAGCAATTTTGTCTATGAAATGCCCTCCTCTTCACTCCACGCTTTCAAATAAACCAGATGGCAGGACGCCCTCGTCGTAATGCTCGTACCCCAGCTCGCTTTGGTTATGAGGAACAAATGCGGAATGACAACAACGCAGCTCGGAACGCGGAAGTTCAGGAAGTAGAGCAAGCTGATGACCAAGTGTTAGAGAATGAACCTGCCGCCACCCAAGGAACTGATGCAGCCACAGCCACCGCCCAAGGAGAAATGCCTCCACCTCTACCCCTCATTTGGATCCGCAGCAAATCATGGCCACCCAAACTTAGATCCTGCAAGGCATTGCTTAGAACCTTGCTGCTTTGAACCCCCAGCACCACCCAGCTCCATATTACAATGGCCGCTCCAAGTTGACCGACTTCTTGAGGACCCATCCGCCAGAATTCTCACTGACCTCCGAGCCTGTCGAAGCTGATGATTGGCTGAAAGACATAGAGAGGAAGCTTGATCTTGTGCAGTGCTCCCTCAAAGAGAAGGCTCTGTACGCTGCACATCAGCTTAGAGGACCTGCCGCTAATTGGTGGGAAAACTATTGTGCTTCTCACCGAGATGCCGCTACAATTGTCTGGACAGAATTCGCAGAAGCTTTTAGAGCTGCTTATGTCCCAGAGAGTATCTATGATATCAAGAGAGAAGAATTCAATAATCTCAAGCAGGGAAACTCCAGTATCAATGAGTATCTTAGCAAGTTCAATCACCTGGCCCGTTATGCCACAGATGAGGGAGACACTAACAAGAAGAAGATCAGAAAGTTCCTGAAGGGAATGAATGTGCGAATAAAACTTCAGCTTGTTGCTCATGTTTTCCCTACTTTCCAAGACATGATCAATAGGGCTTTAATAGTTGAAGACGCCAGAAAGGAACTGGAAGTCTTTCGCAAGCGCAAGATGGCTCAGTCTGGAATCCAGCCTCAAGGTGGTCCCCGCCCCAGGACCAACCCACCCCCTCAGTATCACTAGCAGGCCCCACAACAGAACCAAGGATTCCCTACCCGCTCAGTTCCTTCTCACCCATTTGCACCAGCTCAACCAAGAGCCTATAGTGGCAACACAGGAGGAAGTAAGCCGGCATCTTTCAATACTCAGCTAAGGAAGCTCCAGAATGCAGCCGGAGTGACATGTTACCGCTGCAATGAAGTCAGACACTTTGCCAGGGAATGTCCTCAGAAGAAAGGCCCCGCTACCTCAGGTGCCTCCAACATCAGTACTACTAGAGTACCTGCATCAGGGCAAGCGAGAGCCACTACCCAGGCTAGTGGTCAGGCCTCCCGTACTACTCCAAACTTCAGACGAGGCCGTGTCAACCATGTTCAGGCAGAATCAGCCCAGGAAGCTTCAGATGTTGTGATAGGTATGTTTCTCGTTAATAATGTACCTGCTGTTGTCTTGTTTGATTCGGGAGCTTCGCATACTTTCATTTCTCGAGCTTTTGTGGAACAACATGGTTTGGCTTCTAAGGATCTAAGGGTACTAATGATCATTCACTCCCCAGGAAAGGAGACTAGGTCTAATCGATCATGTACGAAGGTTAGCCTAGTTATAGAAGACGTTAAATTTATGGCTAGCCCCATTATCCTAGAGTCGCAAGGTCTGGACCTGATTCTAGGCATGGACTGGTTAGCTAAGTATAAAGGTCAAATAAATTGTGCCACAAGGACTATCACGGTGAAAGGACCATCTGGAAGTGAAGTAAGGTTTACTCCGTCAAAGAACCCTAGAGGTCGACCCATGTTGAACTGCATCGAAGTTAGCCCTTTAGAAGAAGTGCCTGTAGTCAATGAATATCTAGACGTCTTCCCAGATGAATTACCCGGAATGCCACCAAATAGAGAAATAGAGTTCTCCATAGAACTTGCACCTGGCACAGCTCCAATAGCCAAGAGACCCTACAGAATGGCCGCTAACGAATTGGCCGAAGTAAAAAGATAGATAGAAGAATTAGAAGCAAATGGTTTTGTGCGACCCAGTACGTCACCATGGGGAACTCCAGTGCTCCTAGTTGAAAAGAAGGACAAAACAGAGAGAATATGTGTGGATTACAGAGCTTTAAATGAAGCCACCATCAAGAACAAGTATCCGTTACCATGGATTGATGACTTGTTTGACCAGTTACAAGGAGCCTCAGTCTTCTCCAAGATTGATTTAAGGTCTGGATACCATCAGTTGAAGATCAGGCCTGAAGACATACCAAAGAAAGCATTCTCAACTCGTTATGGTCTATATGAGTATACGGTCATGTCCTTCGGACTCACAAATGCTTCAACATTCTTTATGAATCTCATGAACAAAGTGTTCATGGAATGCCTCGACAAGTTTATCATAGTATTCATAGATGACATTCTCATCTACTCCAATGACGAACAAACACATGTGGAACATTTGAGGTTGGTTTTGGGAAAGTTGCGAGAACATCAGCTCTATGCAAAACACTCCAAGTGTGAATTTTGGTTAGACCGAGTTGCATTCCTAGGCCATGTGATTTCATCTCGTGGAGTAGAAGTGGATCCATGGAAAGTAAGAGATGTGCTTTCATGGAAATCTCCAACCGCGGTTACCGAGATCAGGAGTTTTCTTGGTTTGGCAGGATACTACAGCAGGTTTATTGAGGGTTTCTCAAAAATCGCCAAGCCCATGACAGAATTACTTAAGAAAGAGAAGAAGTTTGTTTGGACCGAATCATGTGAAAAGAGATTTCAAGAGCTAAAGAAGAGGCTAACGACTTCTCCAGTCTTAATACTACCAGACATAAGGAAAGATTTTGAAATCTTTTGCGATGCATCCAGGCAGTGTTTAGGGTGTGGACTTATGAAAGAAGGAAAAGTTGTTGCATATGCCTCACGGCAGTTAAGGCCACATGAAGTGAACTACCCTACCCATGATCTTGAGTTAGCCGCAGTTGTTCATGCCCTCAAGATTTGGAGACATTACTTGATTGGTAACAGATGTGAAGTATACACTGATCATAAGAGCCTGAAGTATATCTTCACCCAAACAGAGCTCAACCTCAGACAAAGAAGATGGCTTGAACTAATCAAAGATTACGATGTTGGAATACATTATCATCCTGGAAAGACGAATGTTGTTGCAGACGCCCTGAGCCGAAAGGTACACTGTAATGTTCTTTTGACCTCACCACATCATCCAGTATTATTCAAGGAAATGGAAAGGCTAAGAATAATATGGTTAAGCCAGGAACTTTAGCAACCCTAGTGGTGCAACCAACTCTAGAGGATCAAATCCGTGAAGCCCAAGAAGGCGACGAAGAAATTATGGATATAAAGGAATTGATAAAGAAAGACAAAGCCTCAGAATATTCCATAGATGATAAAGGAATTGTCTGGTTTGGAAAGCGTATCTATGTGCCCAACAAAAAGGAGTTAAGGAACCTGATACTGCAAGAAGCTCATGAGTCTGCTTATTCTATCTACCCAGGAAGTACCAAGATGTACCAAGATATCAAGAGCCATTATTGGTGGTCTGGAATGAAGCAAGATATTTCCAAGTATGTTGCCCTTTGTGACATATGTCAAAGAGTAAAGGCTGAACATCAGAAGCCCGCAGGTTTACTACAGCCGTTAAAGATTCCAGAATGGAAGTGGGAAGAAATAGGAATGGACTTCATAACAGGATTTCCAAAGACATCTTCGGGTTATGATTCCATTTGGGTGATTATGGATCGACTAACTAAGGTTTCCTACTTTATCCCAGTAAAGACTACCTACTCTGGCAAGAAGTTAGCAGAGCTATACATGACAAAAGTGGTTTGTCGACATGGTGTCCTGAAGAAGATCATGCCAGATAGAGGTACGCAGTTCACCTCCCATTTTTGGAAGAAGTTACATGAAGCCATGGGTACCAATCTCAACTTCAGTACAGCTTACCATCCTCAGACCGATGGACAGACAGAAAGAGTGAATCAGATTCAAGAAGACATGTTGAGAGCTTGCGCTCTGGATTTTGCCGGTACTTGGGATTTGTGCCTACCCTACGTAGAGTTCTCCTACAACAACAGCTATCAAGCAAGCATACAAATGGCCTCAAACGAAGCCTTGTATGGGCAAAAGTGTTAAACGCCACTCTGTTGGACGGACATTGGAGAAAAGAAAATTTTTGGACCTGATGTTCTGAAAGAAGCTGAAGAACAGGTGAAAGTAATTAGAGAACGTTTGAAAGTAGCCCAGTCTAGGCAGAGAAATTATGCAGACAATCGACGAAGAGATCTAGTGTTTAAAGTTGGAGATCATGTATACCTGCGAGTATCACCTTTACGCAGAATGAAGAGATTTGGAATGACAGGAAAGTTAGCGCCACGATTTATCGGACCCTATCCTATCACCGCACGTCGTGGAGAAGTTGCCTATCAGCTTGAGTTACCTGCCGAGCTCGCCGGTGTACACAACGTGTTCCATGTGTCTCAGTTAAAGAAATGTCTTCGAGTTCTGGAAGAGCAAGTTCCACTTGAGATAATCAATGTGCAAGAGAATCTGACCTACGAAGAACGACCGATTCGGATTCTTGATGAAAAGGAACGAAGCACTAGACGGAAAGTGATCAAGTTTTTCAAGGTTCAGTGGAGTAACCACTTCGAGGAAGAAGCTACTTGGGAGCAAGAGGATCATCTTCGAGCCGAGCACCCTGAGTTGTTCGCATAATCAGGGAATCTTGGGACGAGATTCTTTTAAGGGGGGTAGGTTTGTAGCACCCTAAATCTCTTTGGTTTATTTAAAACCTTTCACAAACAAATTTGTAGTTTAAATTTGGATTTTATTTGATTTTGTGCCAAGTAGATCTCAAATTGTCCGTTGACGTCCCTTAAATTTCTATCAAAACTGTTGTCAAAATTCAAATTCAAATCACCCAAAATTTCCCTCAAAATTCAACTCTGAAAGTCCGTGAGAAATTGTGAAATGCCACTGTTCAAATTGGGCCTTCTTTCTCCTTTTCCTTCCCCCGGCCCAACTCCATCTCTCTCTTTTTCCCGAGCGGGCCGGCCCATCTTTTCCTCCCTCTCTCTCGGCCCACGGCTTGGCCCGGCCCACCACTGTTCTTCCCCTACCTCCGGCCGGCCGCACGTGCACGCCACATGCTCGACGGAATGCCGAGCCGCACCTCACCACGCTGCCTCGAGGCTTGCGTCGCGCCGCGCATCCCGTTGCCGCGTGCACGTCCCGTTGCCGCGCGCACGTCCCGTTGCCGCGCGCACGTCCCGTCGCCACGCCCACGTCCCATCCCGCCTCGAGCCCCACGCCGCAGCGTCGCCGTCCCGTCGCCGCTCGTCCCTCCCCCTCGCCGCCTATAAAAGGGGCCGAGCCCCTCACCCGATCCCGCCACAATCGCCATCCCCTCTCTCTCCCCTCTCCCTCTCTCCCCGGTCACCGCCGCCTCCCCCCGACCGCCACCGCTTCTCTGTGGTGCCAAGGTGTTGTTAGAGTCGAGAAGGCGTTGTTGTGTTGAGAAAGCTGGGTTAACTATGTGGAATAGTGTTGTTTGGTTTGAACTAAGTTGCTGTGAAAGTGAAAAGAAACTAATAGAGAAAACCAGTTAATTATTGTTTGTTACTCTTGTGACAAGTTGTTGCGAAGCAACTTGTGGAATGGGACGAGGCATGAGCCTTCTCCCGACAACTAAAATTTTGACTCACTAGAGTTCTTGTGAAATAAATCATTTTCGCCAAAAAGGCTGCTTTCGCAAATAAAACCCTAGGCTCCCTAGTTAAGCCAACATGTCATTCTTTTCTCCTGGCTTGCTGAGTACATAAAGTACTCACCCTTGCTATATATACCTATAGAGCTTGGAGATGAAGACGTCAACCCTACCGCCGAGGAATGTCTCCAGGAGCAAGCCGAGTACGAGGACTTCTAAAAGATTCATGCCTAGCCCCAAGCCTCGCCTGTGGAATAAGTTAGTTGCCTAGGCATGTTGCCTAGTGCTTAGTCGCTTAGCTTCTCACCGCTTCTAGCTTCCGCTCTGTTGATTTTTGTATTGCTGTGTTGCTCATCTATGGGCCTGTCCATTATGGCAACTTTTGTAAGGACTAATTCCAGTGATCTAATAAAGTAGTTTACTTTGATTCCATGATTATTCTGTGTGTACCAGCTAGTGTATCCTGGGACAAGTACTATCTCACAGGTAATGCGTAACACCTCGGCATGAGTTAGCTGATGTTTACGGTTAACGAGTGTCAGGGCGTTACTCTCTGCAGGATATGTTGTGGCACGTTGAACCAGTGCTCCTAACTGGTACAACTTGAGGGTTGAACAATTGGGAAGCATTGCAAAAATCAACGAAGGACCTTCTTTATGATGAATCCAAGGGATGTGACAAGGATTATACGGTGCTGTGTTCTGTGCTTGAACTTCTCAGATTGAAGGCCAGGCACGGATGGTCGAACACTGGCTTCAATGATTTGATGGATCTCTTGAGAGTTATGCTTCCTAAGCCTAACTTGTTGCCGTCCTACACGTATCAAGCGAAGAAACTGATATGTTCATTATCTCTAGGTCATCAAAAGATCCATGCATGTGTAAATCATTGTATATTGTACCGCAAGGAATACGCTAATTTGGAAAGTTGTCCAACATGTGGGACGAGTCGGTACAAAACGGGCAATGGGGCCTCTGATAGTGAGGTTGTCGACCAAGAGTCATCAATGGATAGAAGCCAGTGGTGATATGGTACCTGCCAGTGAAAGATCGCATGAAGCGGCTGTTTTCAAATTGTACCAATGCCGAGTTGATGAGATGGGATCAAGAGAACCGGAAGACGGATGATATGATTCGACATCCCACTGATGCTCGATAGTGGAAAACCTTTGATGCACTACATTCGGAATTTGCAAAAGATCCGAGAAATATAAGGTTTAATTTGAGCACGGACGGAATGAACCCATTCCGTGACCTAAGCAGCTCACACAGCACCTGGCCAGTTCTACTCACCATGTACAACCTTTCTACATGGATTTGTTAGAAGCGAAGGTATATTTTGTTGACTATCCTTATATAAGGGCCAAGACAACCTGGGATCGACATAGATGTGTTTCTTGAACCTTTGACGGAGGACATGAAAAATATATGGAAAGAAGGGCTACGAGTGTGGGATGAATACCGCAGGGAATACTTTACTCTACGTGCCATCATATTCGTTACTATCAACAACCTACCGATGAACTTTTTGCTATCAGGCCAGATTAAAGGGAAGACTGGATGTCTCATCTATCCCAACAACACGTCGTACAAGTACCTGATGTCCTCAAGCAAGATAGTGTACATGCATCATCATCGGTTCTTACCACAAAGACAAAAGTACCAGGCGATGGCCAGATTATTTGATCAGACAGTAGAGAACGATGTTGCCCCTCAAACACGAAGTGGTACTACGGTCTTCGACATGACAA
This sequence comes from Oryza officinalis, assembly GCA_008326285.1. NCBI lineage: Eukaryota > Viridiplantae > Streptophyta > Magnoliopsida > Poales > Poaceae > Oryza > Oryza officinalis. The sequence continues at coordinate 16,651,379 of BDMV01000011.1, read as the reverse complement.
AGAATATTAAGGTCGTGTTCGGGAAGGGAAAGAAGAAGGTCGGGAAGAGAAGAAAGCAAATGATCAGGATAATACTTTGCCTTTTAAGAAGCAATCAATCCTTTTCAAGTATCGGCCATACTGGAAAGGCCTGGAGATTCGTTATGCCATTGACGTAATGCATCTTGAGAAGAATGTGTTCAACGACACCATTGGCACTTTACTAGACATCCCGAGTAAGACTAAAGATGGATTGAAGTCAAGTACCAACCTGGTGAAATTGAACATAAGGCATGGCCTTCACCCAAAAGAGTTGGCAAATGGGAAGATCGAGATTCCACCGGCATGCTACTCAATGACACCAGAAGAGAAAAAGGTTTTCTGTAGATTCTTGCATGGTTTAAAAGACCCTATTAGTTTCTCATCAAACATCAGGAAACTTATATCAATGAAAGATTGGACTATCTCTGGATACAATGTTCATGACTGTCATAAAATGTTAACTGTCTTTCTCCCTATTGCTATGAGAGCAATCAAGCCAGTTCACACTAAGGTAGTGGTAACAAAGTTGTGCTACTTTTCCAATCGAATTTCATAGAAGGTTTTTGATTCATAGGAATTAGGACCCCTTTTGGCATTCGCAGTCGAGACAGCGTGCCAGCTAGAGATGTATTTTTCTCCATCTTAATTCGATATGATGGAGCATCTGATTGTCCACATCGTTCCTCAGATTATCGATCTTGGTCCCCTATACCTACATCAAATATGGGCGTACGAGAGATACATGTTGGTTCTGAAAGGGTATGTCCGTAATCATGCTCATCCAGAGAGATCAATGATAGAGGGATACACAACTGAAGAGGTGGTTGAGTGCTATATATATTACATGAAGGATGTCACTTCCATCGGGATACCCCTGGTTCTATACGTGGGGAGGTTAACTGGGAAGGGGACCACAGGCAAGAAACATTTCTATGATAACGACTACAAAGCTGTAGTGGATGCACATAGCAGCGTGCTGCAAAAGCTCACCAACGTAAAGCCATACATTGAACAACACATGAACGAGATCAGAGCCTGCAACCCTGGACGACCCACTGCTTGGATCTCAAAAGAACATCAACACAAATTTTCTCACTGGTTAAAGGATCAAAACTTGTCGTTTGGTGAATCCCTTGAGGAAATAACTTTGTAGAGGCTGGCAACTGGCCCATCTAGCCTTGTGACCTCATGGCAAGGGTACGACATCGGTGGATATACATTTTATATGATAAGTAAGGATAAGAAAAGCGTAGCTCAGAATAGTGGAGTTCGTGTCAAAGCGTTCGACACAACAGGTGAGAAGAAGTCATACTACAGGATCATACAAGAAATTGGGGAACTTGACTATGGACTAAACATCCAGATTCCTGTGCTTTGATGCCATTGGCTGAAAGACACAACAGACATATCCCTGGATTACTACAGCCTTACGGTTGTGGAACGTAGTAAACTAGGCCACAAGGATGATCCTTGAGTCCTTGCTGAGCGTATTGCATAGGTTTTCTATGTGAAGGACCCTTCTGACGAGAGGATGGACATTACTATACCTGGAAAGCAACACATCCTTGGCATTGACAACATTGAAGACGCGTCTGATTACAACCAATACGATGACATACCATTATTCACCGATCTTCCTAGCCGAATGAAACGCATAGAGCGAACCCTTAACGAAGAGAACTTTTCGCATGTGCAGATGGTGTTGTGAAAAGTGCGAAATGTTAGTTTGTTTTTGTATTGATTTTGTTTGGGAAACGTATGTATAACATGATGTATTCCGTCTTGGAGGGACATGTCACTTCCTGTTAGGTTGTGGTCTATTGAGTTGACATGTACTAATTTTGTGTTGGATTAAAAATTAGTTAAAAATTGTATTTAAAGAGTGTATCAAAAGTCCCAAGGCAAATCTTATACTTTTTTTATAAACAAATTGTTCAAAATAAAAATAAGGAGAGAAGAAAATTTACAAAGAAAGAAGGAGAGAGGGAAAAAAATAAAGAAAGATAAAGAAAAAACAAAAAACATGTCAAATTTTTGATAAATAACTGCACAAACATTTTTTATTTGAATTTTAAAATGTAATATTTAAAATTTTGTACTATTAAAAAGAAATTTGAGAATTATTTTTGCATTCGGTCCCATTAATTGGTCCGCACGAAAAAATCTAATAAGCGTGCGGCCCCTTAAGCTGACCGCACAAAAAGACGTCATCGCGAGCGGGCGGTTTTATTGTGCGGGTGTTTATGTTGCCCGCACACGATGATGTGGTAGGCTACATAAGGCACATGCGGGACTTGGAAATTTTCCAGGTCCTGAAGGACAAGCCCTAGCGCTGCCAGGCTGCCAAAATCCGTCGCTGCATCTAGATCCTCACCGACGGCCTCCCTCCTCATCCACCGCCGACGCCGACGCCGACGCCACAGGGCGCGCCTAGATCCATCACCTCCGCCTTCCTCTCCATTCGATGCGCGCTGAGCCTCCACCGCCGCGACCGTCAACCTCTCCAAGCTAACGGCGAAACGTCAACGGAACCAGCGACACTGACGAAGCTTCTCTACCACCGCCGTCGACCTCCCTACCGTCCTCTGCCGCCGGCCTCACCGCCGACTCTACCGTCACCGCCGATGCCGCAGCTCGCTCCGGCCCCCTGCCGCACCCCAGCACCGGTATTTTCTAAAAATTATTTTGTGAGATGTGCAAAATTGTGTGATGTGATGATATGAAAATTATCCATGTGATGTCAAATTTTTTAGACATATATTTGTTTAGACATATATTTGATTTTGATTTTACACATCTCACATAAACATGTCATATTTTAATTTTGACTTTTTAAAACAAATTTGTAATGTGCTAATTAAATTTGAGATGCGAAATTTTCACATGTGAGATGTGCAAAATTGTGTGATGTGATGATGTGAAAATTATTGATGTGAGATGTGCAAATTTTTTAGACATGTATTTGTAGATATCTTATGCTAAAAACATGTTGTATTTTAATTTTAATGACTTAAAACAAATTTTTAATGTGCTAATTAAATTTGACATGCGAAATTTTCACATGTGAGATGTGCAAAATTTTGTGATGTGATGATGTGAAAATTATGGTTGTGAGATGTGCAAAGTTTTTAGACATATATTTGTAGATAAGTTACGTTAAAAACATGTCGTATTTTAATTTTGATGACTTAAAACAAATTTGTAATGTGCTAATTTTGAGATGCAAAATTTTCACAAGTGAAGAATGACCATACAACAAATGTCAAACAACAAAGTTCCTCCGAGGCACTCGTAGCAAATGCCGGAAATGAGGCGGCATCTAGCGAGGATTCATGGCGCACCCCTAGTGACCCTTTTGCAGTAGAAATAGTGCAAATGTTCCCCGCTCCCGAGGAAAACTCCGACTATATACCTATCGAGCAGGAAGTAAGTTTAGAAGTTTGGCATCCCAATTTTTATAATTATCAAGATCATAGGCGTCTAATTGTGTGGTCGTGCAGATGGCTCATCGGCGTCGCTCAAAACAAAAGGCTGCCCAGACTGTTGCCATAGCTGCAGTAGAGATGGACATAGCCATGTCGGGCCTAGAGCGTACGGACACGTCTGCAAGTGCAGGACGACGTGCAAATAAAAGACGCAGTGAGAGAAGTAAGAACCAGTTGCTGAAGGAAACGTACTACTTATTCGCTCTCAAAGCAGATGGGAAGCCCATCGAAGCAAGACACGTGATGGCCAAGTTTAGCAACACATCTGGGACTGTGGCTAGACTTAACGGGCCACTAAACATTGAGAAGTAGGAGCAGGTGGACCCAAATATTAAGACTCTAATGTGGAACGAGCTGCAAAAGTACCTAGTCTATCCGCCTGGTTCAGAGGTTCTAGGAAGGGCGTATGCCTTGAAGAAAATGTCTCATCAGTGGAGATAGTGGAAGTCAGATATGAACACGTACTTCGTTCAGTAGAACAAGTCTCCATTCAAAGAGTACGGCAATATCTCGTAGGTCGGATGGGATAAGTTTGTCGCGAAGATGACAACACCAGAAGCATTGGCAAGGAGGAAAAAGATGTCCGACCTAGTGAAGAAAAATAAATTTCTGCACCGATTGGGGTCAAGCGGATACGATGGTCACGTCGACCAATGGTGAGCTATAGAAGAAAAGTTTGCAGCTCAAGGCAAACCATTGTTGGTCGAACCTCTAGAGGAAAGGAACAAAAACTGGGTATGGGCACGAAGCACGGGGCGAGTCATGGAGATGGGTGAGATGCTTTTCGGGACTCCAGATATCAAGCGGGTGACCTCGTCTCTACAACAGATCGTTGAGAAGGAGAAAACAGGGGAGTTTGTCACCAAAAGAGAGAACGACCAACTCACAGTAGCATTGGGCAACCCAGATCACTTCGGGAGGGTCAGAGGTAAATCGTCAAGGACAAGTTGGAAGGTAGGATTTCCACAGGAAGCCAAAAGTTACAGGAAGCGGGACAAGTACAAAGAGAAGATGCGAGAAGACATAGCCGCACAAGTGACGCAACATTTCTACTCTCTAGCGGCTCAAAATCCCACAGCCTTTCCAAACATATTTCCTCAATCAAAGCAGACTGTGCAGATGCCGAGCAGTGTCGGGTCAGTTGAGAAAACTCCCTAGGCAGAGCTGGTCCAACACCGTGCATTCTTGTCGTTCCGATAGGCAGAGCTGGGAAGACAGAAGATGTTGGAATTGGAATGGCGATACCAGGAAGACAGTTCCACAACACTCAAATTTCGGACGACTACGCAAGGGTGCAAGTGGCAAAGGTTCATGCCAAGCATAGCTTGTTGGAGCTAGACATCCCAACACCAAAGGGGATAGAACTCCTCAGAGATGCAGTGAACCAGTACATACTGTGGCATCATCGAGATACCATCCTAACCGGACAGCCACCATCAACGACCCCAACTCCATCGGCACCACTGACAGCTGCCCCTCCAGCACCGCCATCCCCGCCAAGATCACCTACCCCACCAAGAGCACCTTCTCCACCAACACCGCTATCCCTTAACTCCAGTGATATCACCACATCGTCTGGAATCCCCACATCCGTCTCTTGCTCAAGTTCACCCTCCTCTTGAAAAAACTGATCCTATTCATGAATCTCCTCCTGCACCATAATCAGATCTCGCGCAACCAGTTCCACCTCCCCAGCAAGCTACTTTTGTCCCAATTACTCCTACCCTTGAACCCCATCGGCTCATACCACAGATGGTTTCCACGTATAATCCCAAGGAAATGGTAGTTTATGAAGTGAGATTAGCGTTTCAAACTTTTAGGGGGAGAGGTCTGATAAAGAAAGATGAACCTCAACAGTTGTCGGATTCGTAAAAATCCGTAGTAGGTCATGTGGACGACATGCAATCTTGGCTATCTTTTGACATGCCAAAGGAATATGAATATGACAAGCCATTCTTACCATACAACGTCATGCAAGATCTAACATTGCAGATGAGACTGATGCATGATTGGTACCTTAAAGCAGCTAAAAAGGGCCTCAGTTTCATTGGTGTCAAGGTCCCGGAAGAAGCTTTCTTTAGTGGACCCAATGGGTTCTTGGTCATCGATTTCAAGGACCTACACGCCTTCTTCAAGATGGATAAAATGGACATCAATCTCATTGCTGCGTGGTGCCTATAGGTGCTTACTCTTGTTTGTTGTTAGTGAATGCGTGACAAAAATTTTCATCTCATTTAACCTGCATTCGGTAGGTTACAATTCACTGACGCGGTAAGAACGAGGACCTCAATAGGCTATGTCAACCCAATGAGGGTTTGCCAGACACAACATAATGTGATGCTAGATCCGGATAGTCCAGAACTAAAGGATAAGACACTGGAGGAAAATAAAGCATATATCAAACTTTGCACAAGCAAAAGAGGGTTGAGGTAGCAACTTACTTGGGGAAAGCTATGCTCTCGCACCAAGACAAGAATGTCTTAATGGTCCTATACGGTTTAACGTAAGCAACATCTCTTCCATTTTGTTAATGTTTTCGTAGTACAACAAATTAACTACCAAATGCCGTATGTAATTCATATACCTTGTTTGCAGTGACCACTACATATTATTCCTCTTATATCCAAAGGACCACTTGGTCATAGTGTTTGATCTGGCAAACTACGATGAGAGTGCGTTCATGGAGTTTCTTGTTTTGTTGAATTTGTAAATATTAAATATACCCCCTGAATACCATATTACTTTTTTGCAATTTTAAATTAACTCAAACAAATATTTTATCGTTGTAGAGGACACTACTATTACGTAAGACATAACGGGCCAGTAAAGGATCTGCACAAAAAAAGGACATAACGGGCCAGTAAAGGATCCGCAAAAAAAAAGCTTCTCGTGAAAACACATTGGCTGGTCAGAACGTATGTCGTTGACTTAATCATGTGATTGTTAGTTTTTAATAGTGACGGGTGTAATGTTTTTACGTTGTGTTACAAGCGACCCCCCGGCACTAACCTACGTAGATATTATGTATGCGAGATGCTTAGAGCCAATGGGAGGTACACAACAATGTTTTCAGATATAAATCCAAAGAACATTCTCTATACGAACTATTTCGTCTAATTTCATTTCATAACTTTCATTTTGTCTTTTTTTTTAATAGCTCCCGCAAGTTCTAGTTGTAGCAAACTGGTTTGACAAAAAAACACTTCTTAACTTTTGCGCGGATCTGTGCCACTTCCTCCGTTGTGATGTCTACAATTGATTAGGGAAATCTGCGATAATGAAAGTCAACTTGCACTAGGGAACAAATTCAAACCCCTAATAGAGTGGGAGAAATAACATATGTAGATCTAAAAAACGTATATTTGTGTTCAATTGTAACATTTGTGTTCATTTGTAATATAAATATTTTCATATGTGTATGCACATATGTATATTACATTTTCTATGTAACAATGTTTGTGTTCACTTCTAATATCTTTATCTTTTAATCAATCAAGTTTGTACTATGCGTGAATAACGGCAACTAAATGAGCTCGTACGTGTACCATTCGAAAACTCAATGATTAATAGCGGGAAATATTTTGGTATATAGCGTACGACAACTTCCCAAATGACTAGGTATTGCACGGCCGTTTGGGAAAAATAATCTTCCCAGACGGGCCGCGTAATGCGACCGCATGCGAAAATCGATTTTTCCGTGGGGCCTAGTTAAGCGGTCTATCTGCGCAGATCCATTTTTGCGTGTGGTTGGGCCGCCCGCACGCAAAGTTTTTGATCTTCGCAGATATCTAGGGGCACAAGGGTTGAGCAATCGCACGCGAAAATGTGTTTTGGCTGTCTGGAAGAACCTATTCTCCACTAGTGACCATTTGGTTATGTGCATCCTACAAGATATGGAGGATGGGGATGCAACCTTACTTGTGTTCGGCTAAATAAGCTGAAAACTAATCTCTCTCGTGCAGGTGAAATAAAACGACTTGCTAACACATGATTAATTAAGTATTTGCTATTTTTTTAAAACTATGTATATTAATATGATTTTTTAAACAACCTTCTTATATATTTTTTTAAAAACATATTATTTAACGGTTTGAAAATCAATGCACGCAGAAAAAACGAGGGAGTAGGAAGGTTGGGATAGTTAAAGCCTAACAGATATTATTATCACAATTCACCAACCTAGTGGGCTTATGGAATATATTGACGTCCAGTAATTTTCCTTGTCTCCATTAGGCTCCAAGTGTCGTCGTCCAGCACATTGTCGTAGTCGTAGTCCTAGCGAACAGTCTGCAATTTCGGCTCCACATTTCCAAAATTTTCGAACACCCAACAAAAAACTATTTCGTACAAAAAAATTAATTTTTAATTTATAGTATATGTTATAAAAGCTGATCAATATAGCATGACAATGACTAACATTCTTAATCTCTTAATTCTTAATCTCTTAAGTCATTGATTACCCAAGCCATGACAAATGATATATAGGAACATACGATACGATATTTGTTGACGAAGTTCATCCGATGTTTACATCTTTGAGGCTGTGATTATAGACATTCCTTCCAAATCAACATAGTGCCTAGCCGCCATGAGTCCATAGCCTAGCCGTCATAATCTCCTTGTGTGTCTACGCTATAGTATACTCACCATAGTTATATTGTAATGTCCCACTCTCTAATTATTGGGTTATAGAGTCCGACTCTAACTTCACCTCCTACCACTTATTAAATTCCAGGTCGAACTGCAACCAAATAGAAATAGTGTATTTCGACACTTATTTTAATAGCATATTTAGAGAAAAATATTCAAAATCAATCAAAATTTTTCCAAATTCCAATTTTTCTTTCCAAATATTACGAAATTTCTAAAGTTTTGAAATTTTCATTTGCGTGATACTTCCTTCTCTTCATATTATAAGTCGATTTGACTTTTTTTATAATTAAACTTTTTAAACTTTTTCAAGTTTGTCAAATAATATAACAATATGTCCAACACAAAACAAACATATTATCAATATATATTCAATGTTATATTTGATTAAATTAATTTTGTGTTATAGATATTGCAAAATTTTTCTATAAAATTTTGGTCAAATGTAAAGAAGTTTGACTTACCAAGGTCAAAGCGACTTATAATATAAATAATATAAAATAGAGGGAGTAGCTTTGTTCTCACAGAAATTTTAAACCCTTGCCACCATCTCTCTGGTTTGTCTCCATGTCTTCAGGATTTCCGCAGCTACCGGCCGGTGGTGACCACGTTTCAGCGGTGGTTGGTTTCATTTTGTTGCCTCCAGAACACGGCGGTATTACTATACGATGGAAAACTAGATGATATCCCGTATGTTGCCGTGGAATATTAATGTGTATAGTATAGTTGTAGAATTACAATACGTACATAAATATCATAAATGTCACTAAGAAATAACTTATATAATCGTATGACAACTGACTTTGAAAGATATAAATCTCATATTGCATCGATTGGGTTCGACCTATAGGATTGATTCTGTTAAGGAAAACTTGTTTATGATTATATCTAACCTAAATCTAGCTTATGAGTAACAACCTTCACCTTACAGCTGATTCAACTTATGCATCAGCTAGGTTACTACGATATATCATCGGTCCACCAGCCGATCGGCTATCGTTTACTTAACATTATTTTCTTTTATATCTTGTTGGTTGCAGTATCAAACCACCTGGCATGCCCTAAACCCGAAAGCAAGATTTGGACCTGCACTGTAGCTAAGCAGAACTCCCAGGCTGCTGTGTTTTCTCATAACACGCTTTTGGCACGCCCAGCGGGACATATTTCAAGACTTTCATCATACCTGCTGAACTTACAGAAAAAAATATTATTCCAGTTACTGTCAAACAACTATCAAAGGAACAGAAGGCAGAGATGGAACAACTAATTCAAGATTTTCAAAAGTTGTACTTGGAATTCTTTAGTGTTACTCGGCAAAGGAAAGTGATACAAAAAGGAAAAGTGATATTCCCAAAGCCTGAAGCGAAAACCAGTGCACAAGGAGAAGTCAAAGCAAAGGTTGAAGATCAAACGATTGATGACAAGATGTCCTTACAAGATAGAATTGACTATGTAGTACACCATGTTTTGATTAATCAGTCAAATCTGTTAGTTAATACATTAACTAATGTGGTCAAGAAGATGGTGGATGAGACTATAGTTGAAGAGAAAGCCAAAGGAAAAATATACTTACCAAATAATGTATTCCCACCTTATAGAATTATCAAGACTGAGATTCCAACTTCTTTATTGGGAATGCAACAACACCCAATGCAAGGGGGCCAAATATCTCATCAAATGACATAGAATCCGGCTTCACAGTGAACAAGGGGCACACAACCACCATCAGCTGAGATATTTTAAAATTTACAGCTGATAGGGGAACTAACAGTTTAGCAGCTCGTTTAGCAGCCAATTTTGTCACAACCACCGATTGGACCACAATACATGCATGAGGTACCACATAATTTCCAACATCAACCACATCAGGCATATTTGGGTCAAAATATAAGTTCTCAGTATCAACCAATCTCACCGCATCAATATTGGCCAGAACCAGTTCCATAGTTTCAATATCAACCTCAATACAATAACTATGAACAAGCACCATAGTATGAAGGTAATGGACAACAGCAACAATAGGCCAATATGTTTGTAGAAGCAATGAGAGAACAATTTGGACTCAAACCCAAGGATAATGGGACCATGTATCGGTATCCATACCCAGAACATTTTGTTAGGGTTCCTTTGCCAAACCGATACAAGATTCTAGATTTCTCAAAGCTTTCAGGTAAGGATAATGTTTCAACATATGAGCATATCGGCCGATTCTTAGCACAATGTGAGGAGGCATCGGCCATTGAAGCTTTGAGGGTTATACTTTTTCGATTGTCCTTATCTGGATCAGCATTTACCTGGTTTTCTTCTTTGCCTTATAATTCTGTCAGAGGATGGACCGATCTAGAAAAACAATTTCATAAATATTTTTTCAATGGGGTTCAAGAGATGAAGCTGTCGGGCCTGACATCTCTATGACAGAGATCTGATGAATCGGTTCCAGATTATATTCAGATGTTCAAAGATATGAGAAATAGATGCTATAGTCTTAATCTAACCGATTCATAGCTTGCTGACTTAGATTTCCAGGGATTGCTTGGGCTGATAAGGGAGAGATTTTCTTCACAGGACTTTAAAAGCCAAGCTCATTTAGCTCAAAAAGTATTGGCGCGTGAACAACGATTCCAGGAGACAAAAAGATTTGTCAAAAAGAGTAATAATGTCAGCAATGTTTACAATTATATTACTGATTCAGAAGACGAAGACCCAGAGATTGGCTTGGTAGAATGGTCAAGAAATAGAAAGACTGTCATTTGTCAATGGGTTAAGGATAATAGAAAAGAAGAGAAGTATGATTTTGATATTAACAAAGCCGATATGATATTTGATTTGCTGCTACAGGAGAAACAGATTCAACTTATAGAAGGTCATGTGATTCATATTGCAAATGGCATCATATAGGATCTCATCATACCAAAGAGTACAAGGTGTTCAGGCAACAAATTCAATCGCTATTGAACAAGGTAGAATTAAGTTTGATGTTGGCAAGAAGCTGATAAAGATTGATGGCTACCCTTTTCTTGTAAGTATGGTCCATACGACAGCGGGTGAAGACGATAAGGGGAATTATTGGACTTATTAGTGAAATAAATTCAATTCCACAAAATTGATTAGCACGTACGTGAAGAAATAGGACAAACAAGTTCAGAAGTATTATTAAGATAATAGAGTTTGTTTTGATCCTCACTGGAATTGTGAGTTCTTTAGGTTTTGCTGGAATGAAGGGATGAGATTGCCATCAATTGAGGATTGAATAGGATGTAGAAATGCAGATATAAGATACCATGGTAGTTCTCATCAATCAAGCTGTTCAAGATGTCAGAATCGGCCCATACAGAAGAGGCCGTTAGTACATCAACATTTAGGGCCGATTCATCCAGATTATTTTGAAGATGAAGTTAAGGAAGAGCAAGAAGAGCAAGTTCAGAATCCTCAATGGTGTCCAACTGGAATTTTCACAAAATAAAATTAGAAAATAAGAGTACAATTGTTGAGAAACAGGGAGCAGATGCAGGAAATTGTAGAAGAAATCGATCATCGGTTGAAAAGCACAAAGAAGGAGTGGCATGTTAAATCCAAAGTTGTGCCGGCCAATGAGGTTAAAGCCAACAAGAGCAAAAATTTAGCATCTGCCAAGGGTAAAGCTATAGCTTCATCTTAAATCAATATGGTGTTACCAGCAGAATATAGCATATATTCAGCTGATGAGGAAATTGAAGAATCATTTGCAAAGTTAACATTGTCACCAGAAGAAGTTGTTTTTGAGAAACCCAAAGACAATGAGCATCGACATCTTAGACCATTATACATTAAAGGATTTGTCAATGGGAAGCTGATGTCTAAAATGTTAGTTGATGGAGAAGCAGCTATAAACTTGGTGCCTTATACTACATTCAGGAAGTTTGGTAAAACTCCAGAAGACTTGATTAAGACCAACATGGTGTTAAAGGACTTTGGACGCAATTCTTTTGAGATAAAAGGAGTTCTGAATGTTGAATAGTAGACAACAAGACAATTCCAACTACATTTTTTGTCATTGATGGAAAAGGATCATATAGTTTGCTATTGGGAAGGGATTGGATACATGCTAATTGTTGCATTCCTTCATCAATGCACCAAAGTTTGATTCAATGGCAAGGAGGCTAGGTAGAAATCATGCAAGCCGATAGGTCGGTAAACGTTACTATTGTCGATTTATCTATTTGAGAGATGGAAGGAGTTGATTGTTTGCCCGGAAAAGTTTGGGAAGAGGATTATTTAAGTGTCCGATTGTAATATACAGCCAATCGGTGATGGAGAACCTCAACTTTTTGTGGGGACACCCCGGATTAGATATTATGTAAGCTACCTGAAATGATAACGTGGAATATTTAGTTGGATGGGTTCTAACAATAATCAAATAAGCAGTAACCATCCAACCTTATCGCTGCCCTATCATGTCAAATAACATACATAGTATAGATCCCGAAGCGCTGAGTAGAGAGCATAGGGCATATTGCTGGGACTTTAGCATGCCAGCCAACATCAGCCTAAGACATGCCTGTCAAACCACACGAAGGTGGCGACCAGATATGTTACATATCTCAGGAGACTTGACAAAATTCGCAAAAGATCTACGACATCCCAAATGCTCAATACTCATATCGGTGTAGAACTAGATCCCAGGATAAACTCTAGTTCTACACTTTTATCTAAGCAATGAAGATCAGAAAAATAAGGAGTAAACACAAATAAACTTTACACTATATCTTAAATTAAATACATAGGCCAATTGGTCGATTAGTTACTGATCTGCGAAGACTTGGCTACCCAAAACCACAAGCTGCCGACTAGGGGTAACCCATATAGATCCAACCTAGAAGAAAAACAACGATTCCCGAATCACTCAAATCAAATTAAGTCTAATACCTGCTAAAAAAAGTTAGATATACATGGCAAGAGTCAGTACATTAATCGAATTAATGTATTGGCAAGTACAAAACAATCCTAACTTACTATATGCATGGCATATAATCAAGGAAGACTATTTGTAGCTCATTTTAGCATAAAGCAAGTTTTGGTTCACAAACATTTGTAAAGGAGTTGACAATTCAATTAACAAAATATTAGCATAGATATAACATAATGTTCACCATAATAGTATCATAAACATACCCTTCCTGCTCATACCGGCAACAAGTCATAACCTCATCATATCAATATTCTTGATGCCCACCCACCATCAAGTCTCACATTCATCATCATTATACCATATCCAGCATATATCAACACATGTTTTCCATTTTCAAAACCCATAGTTCACAAAACATAATTTGAAAACATAAATCTATACTCATGACACTTCACCAAGTCGCTCATACCGTGAGCATGGCTAATCGATTAGTTTTAAGAACTCTGCAGAGTTTGTACAACTTTACCCACATGATATGAACACTATAGTTTGTTTCATGCTCGCGAGGCACTACCACACTCTTTATGGTAAATGTGGTCTAGAGGTCACAACGAAGCCTTTACATTACTTATCGCCTAGCCTTGCACCAGCAGAACAAGTGTGAATGCACCCTGGGAATGACCCAAAGATGCTAGGTGGTGGGCCCACGCCTTAAACCTAACGCCGTGGCAGTGAACACATCCATTTTTCCATGAGGCACTTAACCGTTGAATTGGATAGACTCAGACGCCTAAACTACCCATAATAAAAGGTGGGGTAAATAGGTAGTTCCTATGAATCATCGCTCAAACTAATTCATTCTTTCCCAACCTACCAAAATGCACGGCTAGACTTTAAGTAACTTGATTAGCTATGGCCACCCCATAAATAGCATATGTGGATGTACGGTATACTTAAGTTGGTGACACGAAGTTCAGTCCTTAAATAACCCAAGCGAACACTCCCCCTATCAGTGTGCAACTACCACCATATGCACACCACTTGTAGCCCAAGTCTAAAATCATTTCATATTCATTTTGGTTCACAAATACTTAGCATTTTCATTTTCTGTAAGTATGCAAAATCCCATTTATAAAATCATAAGGGTGGTTACTTGCATAACTCTAGACATGGCTAAGCAAATGGTGGTGTAATAAGATTGGATAATCCCAAATGAGCACAAGCAAAGTACTCTACCCATTACTAAGGTTACAATCAGCATGGGAAGACCTATTTTAAGGGTTCATATCTACCTTTAACCATGTTTCAAATACCATTATAATCAAATATCTATGCATTTTGCAAACAACACTTTTCATCTCCCAAAACATGGGTTTCAATGTATTCAAAGGAGAGGGGAGGAAGTAACTTGCCTTGATTTCAAATATAGTGGACAACATTTAATTCACTTCTTCACCATCAACGTTATAATTTACACAAAATGCATGGTATGCAAATAGATATGAAATATGCGAAAAATATAAAATGCTCTAAAATGCATGATCTGTGCACAGTGGGTTGTTTCTGTCCTTGGTTGAATTTAGATGAAAGAATTCCTATTTTATCTCTTTTCATTTGCGAGTTATGAATTTTCAAAGTTTGTATTGACATATAGTATTATTTACTTATGTAACGTTGTGAAACATTTTCAATATGTGATTTTGATAAAGTTAACCTTACTGGGATGAAGAGGACTATTTTCTAAGACTACTGGTATGAAGAGGACTATTTTATAAGACTACTGGGATGAAGAAGACTAATACAATTAGTTTCATAATTTTTAGAACTAGAATGAATTTCTTATGCATTTTACAAGTTGTAACGTGTCCTATGTTGATGGTTTCCTATATATGGTTTTAGATGAAATTTAAGCTCAAGTTCTGTGAGGGTTCAGATCACTGCAGTGAATATTATGTTTTCTTGAGTTCAACAAAATTTAGTTCACAATTTTTAGAGTTAGCATGAATATATAATGGATTCTACAAGTTATAAGCCATTTGTAGTATTTATTTGCTTTACAAAATTTTGGTCGCATATTTATTACAGTATGTGCCTTATTTCAATTCACAGTAAATAATATCATGAGATTATGAATCTAACAAAACTAGAATCATCTTATTTGAAGTTAGAACCAATTTCTTACAAATTTTAGAAGTTCTCCTTTTAATTTTGATCATTTGCAATTATTTAAAAGTGAATGCATTTTTTTATACTAGTTGCTTCAGATCTTAATCCATCTAAATAAGGTTCATCACTTTTGATTCTAACCAATCCTAGTTCAACTTATTTGGAGCTAAAATTAATTTTTTACAAATTTTACAAGTTAGAGCATGTTTTATGTTAATTATTTTTTGTATAAAATCTTAAATATAAATATCATACTGTAAGTATAGGTTTTTATTCTACAGCATTAAAGTTCACCACTTTATAAACCTACTGAAGATGATTTCACCTCAAAATGAGTTATATTTGATTTTATATGAATTTCACAATTTTGGCATAACTTTTAGTTGAATAGATATTACTTTAGCTATTTTAAAAAATATTTTTCGAATTATAAACACATGGGGTCCATGGGTCAGACTCAGGTAAATATGCAAAACGACCATTGAGGTTTTCAGAAATAGATCCCGTGGTCCAAACACGTGTTCTATACAATTATCATTAAGAGTCCTCGTTGTTATTAGTTTTTACTAATAGGTCCTTGGTCCACATGTCATACTAAAGAATTTTACACTTAGAACCTTGCAAGATTTAAACATTTGCTAAGCTGGATCCCTACACGCTAATGAGCATGGGCCCACACGTCAGCGGCTCAACGCGAGGAGAAGCAGACGCAACGGTGCTCTGGCGAGCTTCTAGCCAGCGCTTGCAGCGAACGGTGGCTGATCTCGGCGAGCGGCCAAAAGAGAAAATGGAGAGGGGTTCCTAGCGAAGCCAACAATGGTGGTCTTGCAAGCTGCAGTGGCCAGAATCCATGGCGATGTTGGCTTTTGGGTTGCTCATGCATGTCGCGCTCTGGTTTCAATCCGTGTGAACTAATGCATGCATGTGTGTCTACTGGAGTCTTAGGTACTCACCGATGTGCGCTCGATATCCAGGATGGCCTAGATGTCGGCACCGGCTCGCGGGATCCCTTGGCAGCGGCATAGAGCTCTGGGAAGACGGTGATGGCTCGATCTGGCGCATGCAAGGCAAGGGTGAGGTATGCAAGAGATTGAAAACCTCCTAGTGGCGTTAGATGTACAATGAATTGGACCGTTGTTAACAGCAGATTTTTGTAATCTACTCAGAGAGGAAAAGGAAAACCGACGCAGAGAAGGTGGCTAAGTTGGAGTCAGACCAAGTCTCGTATCGGACTCGGTAAGCGTATCGGACTGGAAGAAGTGCTAGCAGGAAGAGCATATCGGCCGATACGGATTCAATATGGCTATTGACTGATAGAGCCAGAGAGTTGATAGAGTTAACATGGGCTTGGTCTGGGCTTGAGATAAGCTTCAAGGAAGTTGCCAAATAGAGATAAGGCTCGGTTTTAGGCAACTATATCTTGTAAATCAAGTAGGTTTAGATCTAATCTGCCGCAAAGACTTGTTTGTTAAGTTGTAGATAAGATCGTGTCCTATCTGGACAATGTTGTAATCTCGGGTATAAATATCCCGGTAGTATGTACATAGAAACTCTCTCACGACAATACAATACACAAATCAATCTACTCTCGGCATATCGCCAACCCTCGCAAGAGGTTAATCTCGACGAGTTCTTGCTTCCCCAGAGCAGAGGTAAGAACTCGTGCCCGACGATCTACATTGTCGGGGCTAGCGTGTCGCTTTAGGCACGTTAAGCCTTGATGATGTGATCGTCGTTTATCATGCTTTGGATGATTTTCATCAGTGTATTAATTATGCTTCGCCAGCGATCTACTCGTTTTAGGGTTTATTGCCGACGGCGGTTTAATTATTATGCTTAGTTAAATCTTTCGATGCATCTACCATCCCCAAAAGCGATCGATGACTTGATTTTCTTTGTGTTAAGTCTCAATTCACACTTTGAGTTGCTATCGACCTTAGTCCTATTTTGAGTTCTAACCCAAAGCCTATTTTCGATTGTAATTAAGGATTGCGCTGGGGTTTCAGCCGGTTTTGTCTAATACATGTAATTACTATAATGTTTTTTTATGTATTTGCCACTTGTATGAGTAGATTAACAAATATAAATGCATTTGTTATAGGTTATTCTTTAGGGTTTACCTGTGATCGATATATTTATATAAGTTGATTGGTTCATACAAGTCTGCATTAGAGTGCTAGCTAGTGCACTTATCTCTTTTATCCCTCATCGGCCGATGCCGCTAATTGACATGAACATGTTGATGAAGGCCGATGAGATTAGATCTATATTCTGATTTTATTTTATCACAATTACAAGTGAGCCGATATAGCTTTGCCCTATCGGCTAGGTCATGACAATGCGACATCGGCCTATTGGCCGATCGGCCATTGTTTACTTACATGGTTTGCTTGTTTATCTTATTGATTGCAGATCAAATCAACTGGCACGCTCTATACACACCTAGGCAAGCCTTTGGACCTGCACTGGAGCTAAGCAAATCTCCCAGGCCGCCGTGGAAACGTGGAACCCGTTTGGTCGTGAGGCGGGTCTAAATTCTACACCAACACGCTTTTGGCATGCCTAGTGAGACCACAAGAACGCAAGCTTCGCGACAACAAGAAGACCACCGCAGGATGTCAAAGCAGAGTGAGATCTCCAAGGAGAACGTTGTCTCTGTGACCGTCGACCAGCTCAATGAAGAGCAGAGAGCTGAGATGGACAAGCTGGTCGAGCAGTTCCAAAATATGTACCTGCAGACATACTCTAGGACTCGGCAAGGCACCCTCATTCAGAAATCTAAGGTGGTAATGCCGAGCCCTGGAGATGGAGCCAGTACGTCGGCGGCGGCACACGACCACACCATCAAGAACGAAGAAAACGCTGCGCCGATGTTGCAAGACCGCATCGGCTCCGTAGTTCATTCTGCGCTAGTCAACCAGTCTGGGATTGTTGGCGTAGAATTTAGACCCGCCTCGCAACAAAACGGGTTCCACGTTTCCATGGCGGCCTGGGAGGTCTGCTTAGCTCCAGTGCAGGTCCAATGGCTTGCCTAGGTGCGTGTAGGTCGTGCCAGTTGATTTGATCTGCAATCAACAAGAATAAACAAGTAAACCATGTGAGAAACGATGGCCGATCGGCCAATAGGCCGATGCTGCATCGTGGAGGCCTGGCCGATAGGGCAAAGCTATATCGGCTTACTTGAGGTAATAATATGATGTAACTGATAAAACATATCTAATCCCATCGGCCCATGTTAATATGTTTATAGCGAATAACTGGAATCGGCCGATGAGGGTTGCAAAAAGATAAATACACTAGCTAATACACTAGTGCGAACTTATACAAGCCAATCGGCCAATATAAATATACCAATCACAGAGAGATCCTAAGAATACCCTGTAACCGATATGCTTATATTCACCAATCCGTTTGCATAAGTGGCAAACACATGCAAGGACATAGCCGATCACATGCATTAGATAAGTCCGGCTGAAACCCCGGTGCTATCCTTAATTACGATCGGAAAACAGGCTTTGGGTTAAACCTCGAAACACGACTAAGGTCGATAGCAACTCAGAGTGTAGATCGAGAGTTAACACAAAGAAAATCAAGTCGTCGATCGTTTTTGGGGATGGTAGAAGCCTTAGATAATCTAGACGAGCAAGCTAATTCGACCATCGTCGGCAATAAACCCTAAAACGAGTTAGCCGCTGGCGAGATAGAATTAGGAAACCACATCAAGATTAGCTAACACACGATAAACGACGATCACATCGCCAGGGCTTAACATGCCTAAAGCGACACGCTAGCCCCGACGATGTAGATCATCGGGTACGAGTTCTTACCTCTGCTCTGGTGAAGCAAGAACTCGTCGGGAGTTAACCTCTTGCGAGGGTTGGCGATGCACCGAAGGTAGATTAAACTTGGTTGATTGTGTGATTGATTGAGAGAGTTTCTATGTACAAACTACCGGGATATTTATACCCGAGATTACAACACGATCCGTGTAGGACATGATCTTATCTCTAATTAACAAACAAGTCTTTGTGGCAGACCCTTGCCAAAAATTAGATCTAAACCTACTTGATTTACAAGATACAATTGCCTAAAACCGAGCCTTATCTCTATTTGGCAACCACCTTGAAGTTTATCACGAGCCTAGACGAAGCCCACGCTGACTCCGTCAATTTCCAGCCTCTATCGGCCAATGACCATATTGAATCCGTATCGGCTGATACGCTCTTCCTGGTAACACCTCTCCCAGTCCGATACGCCTACCGAGTCCGATATGAAAACTGGTCTGACTCCAATCCAGCCCTTCTCTCCGCGTCGGTTTCTTCTCCCTTCTGCGGGCCGATTACGAAAATTTGCTATTAACACATGCCCCCCAATTCCGCTTCATTATATAATGTTGCGGAATTAGCTCCGAAGAACCCATCGACTTCTTTGCTAGGGTTCGTCTGAAAACCGCGCAGATCCAGATTCGCAACCCTCCGCCGCCGATTTAGTAACCACTCGCGTTCTTCAACTCCGGCGACCCCACGGCATCCCATTGGCATCAACCCCCTCAACGGCGACCTCTTCGACAACAACAATGGCTTCCGCTCCATTTTATGCCTCCGAGATCCCTGTGGTAAGTTAGCCCCTTCGCATTTTCATTTTCTCGCCGAGTTCTTCAAATTAAGGTTCCTGCTCTTGCCCCCCGGGTCTCATTCTTCATCGTTGTTCTTATGACATAGGTCTTCAAAAATCAAATTTTGATCCCCACCAACGACAAATCATACCGATTCCTGCTAGGCCCCATGGGCAATTGCGACCCAACCTGGCTGATAAACGCCGAGACAAACAGAGTCTCCTTCCAACAAGCCAAGCCCAGCGTTTCTTCGTGGAAACACACTTTCAGATCCTGGCCGTCGAAATTCAATGGGTACAGAACCTGGCACAAGAGGATTGCTGCATCCAAACAGGTTCACTGGGACGAAATAGGAATTGGCCAATGCATTACCTTATCCCTGGCCGATACCAAGAAAAACGAACCACTTATGTCAGCGGCCACCTACTTCTGGTCCAGCACCTTGAACGCTTTCCTGTTCAAGCAAGGTCCGATGACCCCAACTTTGATTGACGTCAAGCTGCTAACAGGACTAGATATCCAGTCCGAGATCAATCCCTTGAACCTCCTGGCAAACCGCGGCCATAAATTGAAAACCAAGAAAATTGGAGGCTGGTCTGAATATATCTCTGAGCATATGGAACAAGGATCAGTCTCAGAGAGAGAACACGTGGCCTTCCTGACGCTATGGTTGGAAAGATTTGTTTTCTGTGGATCAACCTGCGGCCCCACTCTAAATTGCCAACACTTGGCGCAAGCTTTGGTTGATAAGAAACAAATCCCCCTTGGCCGATATCTCCTGGGAGCCGTCTATCGGCTGCTTCACTCTGCCACCCAAGATCTGATGCTGAAGCACACGGTGGCGCATGGAGGACCATGGTGGTTTGTCCAACTCTGGTTAATTATTCACACCAACACCATAGTCGATCGGCCTCCACTATCAGACTCTTGCTTCCCCTCAAAGTACACCGATCACGAAGAACCCAGAACCAGAAGATGCATGTCTTTTGGAGAAGCGGCCTCTGTTTATCCTGGAGCAGATCAATTGGCCGAAGACATGTCCACATGGTTCATCCGATTCTACACCGGTCCCCCATCAGTTAAAATGGACATGTTTATCTACACCTCAGACCAGGATTTCGAACTCCCCGATGACCTTCACTTGGACCTGGTGAATGACGATATGGAGTCACGGGAATCGTTCATGATCGGCATCACCCCATGCCTGCTCCCAGTAGGCATATTCCAAGGAAGAAGCACCAGCCTATCCTATGAATTCTACAATCCCATGGTGGTTGCTAGACAGTGCGGGCTTGGACAACTTCCCATCAATTTATATTTCCATAAACTCCTAGAGAGCAGAGGCACAGTTTCATCAGCGCTGGTCATGAGCAAAGCACTAGAGATTGATGTCCCAAATCTGGGTGACTATGACCGATTGCATCTGAGCGCCTTCATCCATATCAGCTTTCAGGCATGGTGGCAAGAATGGGCTGCTCATATCTTCCATCAATCGGCTAGATTTCACTTAACAGAGCTCATCCAAGATATCAGCCCTCAAGTCCCCGATGGTCCGATTCCATCTGTAAGCAACAGTGGACAAAAGATATCATACGCAATGGTCTTGGCTCCATTGGGTAACTCTGTCATGGAATCGACTATCGGCCTTACTGCCCCAAAGGTCTCATCACTGCTCCAGGGGCCGATAGCCAAAGAAGCCACCAAAAAGAAGGCGCCAGCAAGGGACAAGCCCCACAAACCTGTGAAAATGTCCAAGGCTGCCGACCAGGCCGATCCCGTAGAACTGGACCCCTTCGTAGAAGAATTACTCGATGAACAAGTAATGGAGGAGGAGGTCGATGCAGCTGCTGCCGATCTAGCTGAAGAAGAAAATCAATCGGCTGAAACCGCTAAAGAATCATCGGCCAAGACCACTACAATCCCATCGGCCGATGACCAAGTCATTGCTGCCCAACCAAGGAAAACCAGACATGCAATCTGCAAGGTTAGCGCATTTCCTTTACTGAATCTACGCAATCCCCTTCTGTTGGTATGCTATAATTTGATATCCTTTTCAGGCTACCGCGTCATCTGTGCTCAAGGAGAGGACTCAATCGGCCCCTTTAAGAACTAAGAAAACAACCTTGCAAAGGCATGAACAAACCAAGGCCCGATTAAGAACTCCTTCTCCTTCTCCACCATCCTCTCCGATTGCTTCGGTAAGAGTTGATCCTTTTTGTTTTATTCTTTTAATGATAGAAATCTGATCGTCCTTGCTCATCCATCTTTAGCCGTGTGCTCCATCGCCCGCACCACATCGGCCCATGCCTTCACCCACCGTTTCAAGACAGCAAAAGGGAGCCGATGCAAGCACAGCCGATGCTCCAACACAGGTAAACCAGATCACTTCAAATCCCTTGCCAATTTTTATTTGACCGAGCTAACCCCGCCCCATCTTGTTGTTCGTAGTACTTAGCCGATATGTTCTCTTTTGACATTGGCCAATTTCTTGATGACGAGGACCAAGAGCCACCTGTCACGGCCAAGGCGTCAATCTCTGACGATCTGAAGAACCGGCTGTCCGATATCGTCAAGCGGCTGGAGTCATCATTGGAGTACTTGGTGGAGGACTGCGATCCCATCAGGAGCAGAGTACAAGAAATTGAAAATCAATTGCTTGAAAACCTGATGGAAATCCTAACATCGGCCATCTTCTTGGAACAATATCGCTTCAAGCTTCAGAAGGCTAAAGAAAGAATCGCGGAGAGGCGCGAACGTGAGAGCTTGGAATCGGCCTTAACCGCTAGCAAAGCTCAAGTCAATTCTGATAAGACCAAGCTAGACGAGCTAGCCGTTGAGCCAATTGTCTTGAACAACAGACTCGAAGAACTTCACCACCTCAAAGCAGACCTCGTGTCCAAGCTGGAAACAACTCGCAAAGAAATCCAAGAAGTCAAGGCTGGGATAGCTGCAGCACCAAAGGCCATAGAGGACCAGACGGCGAAACTGAAGGCATCGGCCAAGTACTTGGCAACCCTGAGCAAATCCTTAAAACCGATTCCAGAGTCGATGGCCGATGACGCCCAAGCCATAGAAGACATTGATCAAATCCGTCGTAGGGCCATTGTAGCTATTGAAAACTTCATAGGGTGATGTAATATATTTTGTGTCCTTCTTGTAAACTGATAACCTTTTGCCTTGACTAACATAAATCTTATCGGCCAATCAGCCGAATCTGATCTGAACAAATCTGAAGAAATCCAAACTCAGGTAAATCATATATTGCATCGGCCAATCAGCCGAACTTAACGTGAACAGACCTGAAATAACCCAAGCTTGAAAAAGTTTTTTAAAGTCCATAAACTTGAACCAATCTTGATAAACTTGAAGAATTTTGTGATTTTGTGCCTGTATATATAGATGCCCCCCAAATTTTGGAAGATGAGGACTGATGTTGTAAAATTTGAACTAAGGGCGATAATGCATATCGGCCATCTAAAGACGATGTATACCACATCGGCTATTATCATAAATCGGCTGGAAGGCCGATCATGAGTCGATCCATACGCTTGGATAATATTTCTTTAAGTATTTGTCATTAAGAGCTCTGCCATAAACTTCTCCATCTAATCCTCTGAGCAGATAAGCATTACGGGGAACACATTGATGAATCTGAAAAGGACCTTCCCAATTAGGGTGACCACTTGCCGAATTTATTATCTCTAGAACCAATCGGCATTATTAATTTCGAAACAAGATCCCCTTCTTCAAACGACTTGGCAACAACTTTTTTATTATAATGACGAGCAACTCGATCTTTATCGCGCTTTATTTTCTCCAATGTCCTCAATCGGACATGTGCCAAGTCATCCAGCTCATCGACCATAAGATTATGGTACTCATCGGCTGTCAAGTCGTCTTGCAAGGCAATCTTCCTTGAGCCGATGTTGGTCTCCCACGGCAGCACAACTTCATGCCCATAAACCAGTTGATAAGGCGGCACCTGAGTTGCACCATGACAAGTCATCCGATACGCCCAAAGGGAATCGGCCAGCGTGGTATGCCACCGTCTCGACCGTTCATCAATTTTTCTCTTGATTAACTTGACTAAAGTCTTGTTGGAAGCTTCTGCCTGCCTATTAGCTTGCGCATAATATGGAGAAGAATTCAATAGCTTGATACCCATGCTTTCAGCAAACTCGACAAACTCATCGAACACGAAGATTGATCCCTGATCTATAGTCAATGTCTGTGGTAGTCCAAACCGATATATTATATGCTCTTTGACAAATTGAATTGCATTCTTGGAATCAACCTTCTTAAGGGGAACGGCCTCAACCCACTTTGTGAAGTAATCTGTAGCCACTAGTATATATCTGTGTCCCTTACTTGATGGCGGGTTTATCTGGCCGATCATATCTATTCCCCATCCACGAAACGGCCACGGCCTTATGATTGGATGCATAGCCGATGCCGGTGCTCTCTGAATTGCTCCAAATTTCTGGCAATCTTGACATCCTTTATAATACCTGAAACAATCCTCTAGCATTGTCGGCCAAAAATATCCAACGCGCTTTAAAAGCCATCTCATTTTATGGGCCGATTGATGTGTCCCGCAAATCCCTTCATGGACCTCGCTCATAACTACTTTGGCTTCTTCGAGACTCAAGCATTTGAGCAAGACACCATCAATCGTCCGATAATATAGATCATCGTCCAATAAGACATAATGTAGAACTTTATACTTCATTCTTTGTGACGCTGATTGAGAAGGGTTTCTCAAATACTCGATGACATCAAACCTCCAGTCATCAGCATCCATGGTGTACACTTCAATCAAAGAGCCAATAAGATCATGAAAAATATAATTCATGGCCCTCTGATAAGTAGCCCCAGCATTTTTCAAACCGAAGGTCATAACAACCCATTCATACAGGCCGATTGCCCCCGGACACCGGAAGGCTGTCTTGTGGATATCTTCCTCGGCTATGAAAAACTAGTTATAGCCTGCGTTCTCATCCATGAAGCTGATAACCTTGTGTCCAGACGCAGCATCAACTAGCAAATCGGCCAACGGCATAGGGTACTCGTCCTTTGGTGTTGCTTTGTTTAGATCTCTGAAATCGATACACACCCTGAGCTTGCCATTTTTCTTCATCACTAGAACTATGTTGGAGACCCACTCCGTGTATCGGCAGGGTCTGATAAAGTTGGCATCGTAAAGTCTTGTGATTTCTGCCTTGATAGCTTCGTGCATATCGGCCTTAAATCTCCTAGGAGCTTGTTTAAATGGCCGATACGCTGGTTTGATAGGCAACCGATGTTCTACGATCGATCGGCTTAATCCTAGCATCTCATGGTATTCCCATGCAAAACAATCCATGAATTCTTTCAAAAGATTTATCAAATTATTCTTATATTCCCTTGGCAGGTTAGCACTTACATACGTCGGCCTAGGCCTATCACTTATTCCTATGTCAACCTCTTCACGTTCATCGGCCGACGTAAAGCCTTGTCCCAACTTCCCGTCTAGCTCATCCACCGCGTCGTCTGTGTAGGGACTAGCTTGCTCATCTTGAACAGTGGATGGCGCATCTTTTTTAAAGCAACTGCTTGTCTTGATCTTCAATCGTCTCGATATCACAATCAGTTACTTTGAGGAAATCGGCGTCCCAAACTCGCCCGGACAAGCAGTTGATTCCCTCCATCTCCCAAACTGCGAGATCGGCATTGGCCACGTGTACTGACCGATCGGCCTGCACGATCTCGACCTGGTCCCCTTGCCATTGTATAAGGCATTGGTGCATTGTTGAGGGGACGCAACAGTTTGCGTGGATCCAATCCCGTCCCAACAACAAGCTGTAGAAACCCTTTCCATCGAAGACGAAGAAGGTGGTGGGTATCGTCTTGTTGCCCATGGTGAGTTCCATGTTTAGTACCCCTTCGCCTCAGACACGTTGCCACC
The DNA here is from genome assembly GCA_008326285.1 of Oryza officinalis. Lineage (NCBI taxonomy): Eukaryota > Viridiplantae > Streptophyta > Magnoliopsida > Poales > Poaceae > Oryza > Oryza officinalis. Next base: position 16,625,610 of record BDMV01000011.1, on the reverse strand, counting down.
AAAGTCTTTCAGCACCATGTTGGTCTTGATGAGGTCTTCAGGTACTTTTCCAAGCTTCCTGAAGGTTGTGTACGGCATTAAGTTTACCGCCGCGCCACCATCGACCAGCATCTTCGTCATCGGCCGCCCATTAACGAACCCTTTGATGTACAATGGCCAGAGGTGCTTGTAGCTGGCGTTGACTGGCTTGTCGAACACGGCTTGATCAGGTGACAACTGTAGTTTAACCGAGGACTGCTCATCATCGGCTACCACTTCATCGGCCGTCTGCACGCTGTACTCCGCTGGCAATATGAAAACCATATTAACAGAAGCCGATGCTACGCCTTTACCTTTCGCGGACACAGGAGCTTGAGCTAATTTGGAGGTGCCCTCATCGGCCTTAACCACCGCAGATTTTATTCTCCACTCCTTCCTGGTCTTGGCGGGCCGATGGACTATTGTCGCCTGTTGCTCTTGGATCTGCTCCTTCCTCCTTAGCCTCTGAACCCGCCGTTTTTGTGTCTTACTAAACAGGTCACTTGGGCACCACTGGGGGTTCTGGACTTGCTCCTCGTCCTTGGTCTGACGATCATGGCGCATCGGCCCTAGCCTCTCGTGTACAAACTTTCTCTGCTTGCTTGGCCGATGCACTTGCTTGCTCGAGCTGCCCTGATAGGAGTTTTCTACATCATTACATGCAGGGCACTCTTGGATGGATGGCAACCTCATTCCTTCATTCCAGCAAAAACAGAAAAATTCGCACTCCCAATGAGGGTCATAGGAGTTGTCTTGATCGGCGTAATCCTGTGCTTGTTCCTCCCGCCTTCGCTGATATTTTCTAATCAGGCCCTCGGAGGTCTGATGAGGTCGCTTGCCGGTCCGATGGCCATCGCCGTCGGCCCTGTCCGCCCGCACCATGTTGACTAGGAACGGGTGTCCTTCTATCTTCATCGGCCGCTTGGCATCATCGATCTTAATCCTACCTTGTTCGATGGCCGATTGTATCTGTTGTCGGAAGATTTTGCATTCGTTGGTATGATGGGAATATGTGTTGTGCCATTTGCAATACCTTCTCTTCTTGATTTCTTCGGCCAATGGCAGTACATGACCCACTAGCAGCTGGATCTGCTTCTCTTGCAGGAGTAGGTCAAATATTTTGTCGGCCTTGTTGATGTTGAAGTCATATTTATCCTCTTTGTCACCCTTCTTGGCCCACTGGCATGCTGTCAGCTTCTTCATCCGGGCCCACTCGCCCAGGTCGACATCGGCGTCTTCTTCATCATCTTCGTCGGAGGCGTACTGATAGACTGTATTGATTTTCTTCGCGAACTTCTTTGCCTCCTGGAATCGTTGCTTGTGGGCCGATACTCGTTGGGCTAGCTGTGCTAGGCTGTCGAATTCCTAAGAGGGAACCTTTCTCGTATCGGCCCAGTAATCCTTGAAACGCCAAGTCGGCGAGCTGTGAATCGGTCAAACTGAGGCTGTAACACCTATTCCTTATGTCCCTAAATCTTTGAATGTACTCTAGGACCGATTCATCAACCCGTTGCCTGATGGCAGTAAGATCAGACAGTTTCATCTCTTGCACGCCGTTATAAAAGCATATGTGAAACTGCTTTTCTAGATCTATCCATCCTCTGATGGAATTGCAGGGTAAAGATGAAAACCATGTAAATGCTGACCCTGACAAAGACAGAGGGAAAAACCTCACCATCAACGCCTCTATGGCCGATGCCTCCCCACACTGTGCTAGGAATCGGCTCACGTGCTCGTATGTAGAGACGTTGTCCTGCCCGGAAAACTTGGAGAAGTCTGGAATTTTGTATCGGCCTGGCAATGGCACTCTGTCGAACTCCTCGGGGTACGGGTGCCGATACACCATAGAACTCTCCTTGGGCTTCAAACTGAACTGGTCTCGCATCACCTCGGCTATCATGTCGGCCCAGTATCCTGCGGGCCGATGCGGGAGGTCTTGCTGGTAAGATTGCTGCAGGCCCTCTGCTTGATATTGCCTGGGGGAGTACGGTAGGTAGTGGTGATTCAGGTTCTGTGCGTCGTACTGCCCTGCGGTGTACTACTGGTAGCCTTGCGGCGCGTTGTATGCAGCTGGTTGCGGAGGGTTGCCAGACATGGGGATCTGAGGTTGTCTGGCCGATGGCGGGTTGAGTGGAACTTGCTGCATCGGCTCGATCACTGGTTGTTTCCCCTTCGTCCATTGTGCATACTGTTCCTCCGTGATGTGTTGAGGGCTTCCTCCCGTTTTCCTGGTGAGGACCAGCGGCAAGGTTTATGTCGGTTGCGCCGATGGAGATGGCATCGGCGCCGTCGGCTGTGGAGCCATGCTTAGGTCGTTCCTCAAGGTCCGATAAGCAGGGAACTTATTTTCTGGCAAGAAAATCGGTCCTTGAGGCTTGTACTGGTGAATTGAACCATCTAGGATCGACTTGACCGTATTGGTTAATGTGTTCACTAGGATCCCCGACTGGTTGACTAGCGCAGAATGAACTGCGGAGTCGATTCTATTTTGCAACGTCGGCGCAGCGTTTTCTTCGGTCTTGACGGTGTGGTCGTGTGCCGCCGCCGACGTGTTGGCTCCATCTCCAAGGCTCGGCATTATCACCTTAGATTTTTGGATAAGAGTGCCTTGCCGAGTCCTAGAGTATGTCTGCAGGTACATGTTTTGGAACTGCTCGACCAGCTTTTCCATCTCGGCTTTCTGCTCTTCATTGAGCTGGTCGACGGTCATGGAGAGGACGTTCTCCTCAGAGATCTCAGCCTGCTTTGACATCTTGCAGTGGTCTTCTTGTTGTTGCGAAGCTTGCGTTCTTCTGGTCCCACTGGGCGTGCTAAAAGTGTGTTGGGGTAGAATTTAGACCCGCCTCGCAACAAAACGGGTTCCACGTTTCCACGGCGGCCTGGGAGGTCTGCTTAGCTCCAGTGCAGGTCCAATGGCTTGCCTAGGTGCGTGTAGGGCGTGCTAGTTGATTTGATCTGCAATCAATAAGAATAAACAAGTAAACCATGTGAGAAACGATGGCCGATCGACCGATAGGCCGATGCTGCATCGTGGAGGCCTGGCCGATAGGGCAAAGCTATATCGGCTTACTTGAGGTAATAATATGATGTAACTAATAAAACAAATCTAATCCCATCGGCCCATGTTAATATGTTTATAGCGAATCACTGGAATCGGCCGATGAGGGTTGCAAAAAGATAAATACACTAGCTAATACTCTAGTACGAACTTGTACAAGCCAATCGGCCAATATAAATATACCATTCACAGAGAGATCCTAAGCATACACTGTAACCGATATGCTTATATTCACCAATCCGTTTGCATAAGTGGCAAACACATGCAAGGACATAGCCGATCACATGCATTAGATAAGACCAGCTGAAACCCCGGTGCTATCCTTAATTACGATCGGAAAACAGGCTTTGGGTTAAACCTCGAAACACGACTAAGGTCGATAGCAACTCAGAGTGTAGATCGAGAGTTAACACAAAGAAAATCAAGTCGTCGATCGCTTTTGGGGATGGTAGATGCCTTAGATAATCTAGACGAGCAAGCTAATTCGACCATCGTCGGCAATAAACCCTAAAACGAGTTAGCCGCTGGTGAGATAGAATTAGGAAACCGCATCAAGAATAGCTAACACACGATAAACGACGATCACATCGCCAGGGCTTAACGTGCCTAAAGCGACACGCTAGCCCCGACGATGTAGATCGTCGGGTACGAGTTCTTACCTCTGCTCTGGGAAGCAAGAACTCGTCGGGAGTTAACCTCTTGCGAGGGTTGGCGATGCGCCGAAGGTAGATTAAACTTGGTTGATTGTGTGATTGATTGAGAGAGTTTCTATGTACAAACTACCGGGATATTTATACCCGAGATTACAACACGGTCCGTGTAGGACACGATCTTATCTCTAATTAACAAACAAGTCTTTGCGGCAGACCCTTGCCAAAAATTAGATCTAAACCTACTTGATTTACAAGATACAATTGCCTAAAACCGAGCCTTATCTCTATTTGGCAACCACCTTGAAGTTTATCACGAGCCCAGACCAAGCCCACGCTGACTCTGTCAATTTCCAGCCTCTATCGGCCGATGACCATATTGAATCCGTATCGGCCGATACGCTCTTCCTGGTAACGCCTCTCCCAGTCCAATACGCCTACCGAGTCCGATATGAAACCTGGTCTGACTCCAATCCAGCACTTCTCTCCGCGTCGGTTTCTTCTCCCTTCTCCGGGCCGATTACGAAAATCTGCTGTTAACAGGGATCTTGGTGAACACATGGACCAATACGGTCAAATCAATCTTAGATGGTTCTATTCATCGGTACAAACCTCAAGGGCCAATTTTCTTGCCAGAAAACAAGTTCCCTGCTTATTGGACTTTGAGGACCGATCTGAGCACGGCTCCACAGCCGACGACGCTGATCCCACCTCCATTGACCCAACCAGCATCAACCTTGCCGCTGGTCCTCACCAGGCAAACGGGAGGAAACCCCCAGCACACCACGGAGGAACAGTATGCACAGTGGATGAAGGGGAAACAACCGGTGGTCGAGCCGATGCAGCAAGTTCCAGTCAACCCGTCATCGGCCAGACAACCTCAATTCCCCATGTCTAGCAACCCTCCGCAACCAGCTACTTACAACGCGCCGCAAGGCTACCAGCAGTACACCGCAGGGTAGTACGACGTGCAAAATTTAAATCATCACTTCCAACCGTACTCCCCCAGGCAATATCGGGCAGAGGGCCTACAGCAGTTTTACCACCAGGACCTCCCACATCAGCTTGCAGGATACTGGGCCGACATGATAGCCGAGGTGATGCGAGATCAGTTCGGCTTGAAGCCCAAGGAGAGTTCTATAGTGTATCGGCACCCGTATCCCGAGGAGTTCGACAGAGTGCCACTGCCGAACCGATACAAGATCCCGGACTTCTCCAAATTTTCGGGGCAAGACAACGTCTCTACATACGAGCACGTAAGCCGATTCCTAGCACAGTGTGGGGAGGCATCGGCCATAGAGGCGTTGAGGGTGAGATTTTTCCCTCTGTCTTTGTCAGGGTCAGCGTTTACATGGTTTTCCTCTTTACCCTACAATTCCATCAGAGGATGGATAGATCGAGAGAAGCAGTTTCACAGATACTTTTACAACGGCGTACAAGAGATGAAACTGTCTGATCTCACTGCCATCCGGCAACGGGTTGATGAATCGGTTCCAGGATACATCCAAAGATTCAGGGACATAAGAAATAGGTGTTACAGCCTCAGTTTAACTGATTCTCAACTGGCCGATTTGGCGTTCCAAGGATTATTGGGGCCGATACGAGAGAGGTTCTCATCTCAGGAATTCGACAGCCTAGCTCAGCTAGCGCAATGGGTATCGGCCCATGAACAAAGATTCCAGGAGGCGAAGAAGTTCGCAAAAAAGATGAATACAGTCTATCAGTACGCCTTCGATGAAGATGATGAAGAAGATGCCGATGTCGATCTGGCCGAATGGGCCCGGATGAAGAAGCAGACAACATGCTAGTGGGCCAAGAAGGGCGACAAGGACGATAAGTACGACTTCAACATCAACAAGGCCGACAAGATATTTGACTTACTCCTACATGAAAAGCAGATTCAGCTGCCAGTAGGTCATATACTGCCATCGGCTGAGGAAATCAAGAAGAGAAGATATTGCAAGTGGCATAACACATATTCCCATCACACCAATGAATGCAAGATCTTCCGACAACAGATTCAATCGGCCATCGAGCAAGGCAGGATCAAGATTGATGAAGCCAAGCGGCCGATGAAGATAGAAGGACACCCGTTCCCAGTCAACATGGTGCGGGCAGACAGGGCTGACGACAATAGCCATCGGACCGGCAAGCGACCTCATCAGACCTCGGAGGGCCTGATCAGAAAATACCAGCGACGGCGGGAAGAACAAGCACAAGACCATGCCGATCATGACGACTCTTACGACCCTCATTGGGAGTGCGAGTATTTCCGGTTCTGTTGGAACGAAGGGATGAGGTTGCCATCAATCCAAGAGTGCCTTGCATGTAATGATGTAGAAGACTCTCACCAGGGTGTAGGATCGAATCCCGAATACCAAGCCAACCAGAGGGGGGTGAATGGTTGTAACACCAAAAACCGAAAACTTTAAGCGGAAATAAAGTTACCCTCTTTTCGATGTAGATCGCCGCCGCCGCCGCTGCTGTCAAAACGCTGCCGGTCTGACCGAGCCTAAGCCTCTGGTCTGACCGCCCAAGCACGCCGGTCTGATCGGTGTGGTGTCGCCGGTTGGACCGCTGCCTCTCGCCGGTTAGACCGCCCGTAGTACTTCGGTCTGAACATCAAGATCCAGAACAACGCCGGTAGAAAAACACACGAAGATGTAGATCAAAACTCTTGACTTTATTGCATCAACAAGTGTTTACAAAGTGCAACCACATCACTCCTCTCCACAATTTCGACTAATATCAAAACCCTAACTCAAAGCTCTAAAAGCTTGATCTAAAACTCGATATAACTCCCACCGAGAGACAACACCCTGCCCCTCTATTTATACCTTCATCATGGCTGCCCCTAGCCACGAATCCTACTCATACAAGAAGTCCTAATCTCATAGGAAACCTCCCATACAAGCAACAAACTCAACACTATCCAAATTTGGACTCCTACCAAATTTGACTCCGCTTTCCATGCACATACAACACTACGTGTACGCCATGTGGAAACCTTTACCTCCACATGCATTGTTCTCTAGCCTGAGCATCCCGCGTGATATCCTCAACCGTCTGGACCTCAACTTCTCCCAAGCCTAGTCCCGATCCATCACCGGCTATACTCCCATGGCCTCAAGCAACACCTGCACATGAACAACAAAGAAACTCCATATCCGAGTGCAAGTTATCCCCAACTTGACTCACATTAGCATAACACCAGTATCCACACGTATAGAAGTCAAATCCACGAAGGAAACATCCAAATCCGAAACCGACAAGAAGTCGGCTGCCTCTGCCAGTCAGACCGCGTGACGGCCGGTCTGACCGCTCGCACACCTCCGGTCTGACCGGCCGCCTTAGCCCGGTCTGACCGGTACACAACCGTCAGCACAAACACTATTCATCGACTGAAAACATATCTCCGTATTTTCACAAACACTTACCTTTGACAATTGTTCATCACCAAGATCATTACATGATCCAACAATCTCCCCCTTGATGAACACATTGGCAACATCTTCAAAATGCAATTTAGTGTTTTTGAGAAACAAAAAACAAAAACGAATCAAAAAGCTCAGACGGCTCAAAAATCACAAACATGACGAAAAGAAAACTCTCCCCCTTCCCATATTTGTAATCCAAAACTTCAAAATCAACTATTTTAAAATGGAAGCAAATCAATTCTCTCCCTTTCAAGAAGCATGCATTTTGTATATTTCTCCCCCTTTGACAATGATTTCATCAAGAACGTAAAAGAGAAATAATAACAAATATAGCACAAATGCAATGATATCATGAATTACTCTTGTCATAACCAACATGAATTTTTTATTTTCTATTTTCTATTTTTTCATCGAGAGCTTTAAAGTATACCAAAAGCAATTCATGATCATGTTTTGCAACACAGGGAGATAAATTTATTAACTAGTTAACAAGCATGCATTATAGTATAAACATGAATCAAAGATATTACAATTAAGTTCAAATCAACAATAAAGATTCATGATTTCCAATGATTTAGAATGCAACATATTCACAAGCACATAGGTTGAAAAATAAACATCTATACATATACACCTATTGCATTTATCACTCTTTCTCAAATAAGCTTTAACACAAAACAATCAAGAAAATTTTTAACTTTTATTTGAGCTTCTTTTTGCTCATATTTTTTTCTCTCAATTATTCTGGGTACGTCCTTGTCGTCAAGACTGTTTCCAAGGATTCGGCACCCATTATTTTTGCTCACATCGAATACGTCCTTGTCGTCAAGACTGTTTCCAAGGATTCGGTATTCATTTTTTTCACTCATAAATATTTTTTTATTCTCTTGTACAATGAGCATTTAAAAGCTATTTGAGGAATAACAAATCAATAAAGCATATATATATAAACATTCATCATTCAATCAATATGCTAGCATCAATATTGCATATTTTCTTAATTCAAGTAAAAGAATTAGTGTCATGCATCATCTCACTTAAAAGCAATGCTTAAGCTTCATGAAAAGACTAAAATGCATACAAGCTAACAAAGCAATAAATAAACCTCAACTATTTTGCTAGCATGCACAAGAATATACTAGAGGTATAAAACAAAGCTCTCTTTTTATCATTATATTTATTTTCATATTTATAAACAAATGCATAAAAAATAAACATGAATCCATGAAAAAGCACAAACTCCCCCTCAAATTAACCTCCAATTTCCCTCGAAGAAAAATCAAGAAGAAATCAAAGATTTTGAAAAAAACATCCTATTGCCAATGATATCACCAAGGTTCTCCTGAATTGATATATATTCATTTGAATTAACCAAAACTACTATCTCACAAACTAGCACATGAAAAGCTAATAATTGAGAAAGTAGAACAAAATTATGTCAATCCAAAATTACCTTGATGTTACCTTGAAAAGCAACCGTCGTCTCAACGTTGAACACTCATGGGGAGTATGCCCAAAAATACCTACGAACGAGAAAATGTTGAGGCCTCCGTGTTGGGATTAGAAATAAGAAATTTTGGAATTCAACACTGAGTCACACGACCAATAGAACCAGTAGGTACATATGCACGAACAAAATCAGAATCAGACTTACCTGAAAACTTACGTTGATGCATCACAAAAGTCATATTTAAATTACGTGCAAAATTGCCCTGTGGCCGGTCTGACCGTCGCTGTCCCTGCGGTCTGACCGGACCTGGCTGCCAGTCTGACCGGCGGTACACTTGCGGTCTGACAACTGGCCGTGGCCGGTCTGACCGACTGGTCAGTGTCGATCTAACCTAGCTCCTTGATCCAAAACCCGATTTTTGCCACCGTTGTTTAGCAAAAGCAATTTCTCTTTCTTTTTTCTGTTTACGAGCAAGTCTAAAACAAAAACCAACCAAATGTCCATCTTTTCCACAAAAAGAACAAGTATACTTCTCACGACAAGAAGTTTTTGAAGTAGATGGTTTTGAAATAGATAGTTGTGCAAAAGACTTTTTCTCTTGAATCATTGAAGGAAGAGAAGCCAAAATTTCACCGGATTTAAAAATCGTTTTCTTTTGTTCGGGTTTTGTCAAAACATCACTTTTTTCAGTTATGCTCAAAACAGCAGGTTGGTGATTTGTAAAATAGGCATTAGTATTAAAACCTACACCACGATTGAAAGTGCTCACTTTTGATTGATCCAAAATCATGTTAAGTTTCTTTTTACCATCTGAAAACTTTTCCAAAGAACTTCTTAAATAAGAAACTTCTTTTTCCAAATTAACACAATTTTTACAATCAACCAAAACACCTTTATTTTTGTGACACTTAGAACAAGAAAGCACTTCATCTTGCTTTACAATAGTTTCCATGTATTCAACACGTCCTAAAGCATCTTTCAATTTCATTTCATTCAAAAAGCACTTTGAGCAATTTTGAGACATCAAAACATCCTTGTGTTGTTTAATCTTTTTCGCACACAAAACATTGAACAAAGAACTTGCACATAAAGCAGTTTTATATTTTTTCAAAATATTCTTTGTCAACATTAATTCATCAACAACACGAGCATGCAAAGCAAATCCAAGTGCAAAAGAAGACTCAAGCTTTTTGGTATTTTCAATCTCAGATTCCAATTTCAAGCAATTAACAGAATTAACATCTCGTAAAGCATTAACTTCAGAAAATAAAACTTCACAAGATTTACAATCATCATCATTAGGAATTAGAGATTTTAATCTACCAAATTCAGCATTTAGAATCTCAATAGTGTGATCCCTGTTATCAAGCATATTAGAATATGTTTTAAGTTTCTCCGCAAATTTGAAAGCAGCATGTTCTAATTGATCATAGCTAAGTTTTTCTTCAGTATCACTATCAGATTCATCCACATCAGAACTTGCATTGCGAGCAACAAAGGCTAAATCAACAACATGCTTACCTTTGCCATTGCTCTCTTTTTTTGGGTCTAATTCGTCTGCACAAGCTTCTAAAAGTTCTCGAATTAGCATCTACACGCAACTTCTCTTTTTCTCCGATTTGAAATTCTTGAACTCCTTCTTGTCTTCTTCTTTCTCCTTGTTCGCCTTCTTGCAGTTAGGACAATTGAACTTGATATGATTTAACTCTCCGCATTCAAAGCATCGAATGGGTCCTCCACGCTTCCTGTTCTTGACATTATTCATAGCTCGAGACAACTTGTTAATAGCCAAAGCCAAGTCCTCCTCCTCGAATAGTTCGAGTTGATCATCGGACATGACATTAATAGAAGCAAGAGCAGTAGAAGTTGACGAAGAAGCACCAAGATCCGATGAACTCGAGGGAGAAACCAAAGCATTAGGATCAATTTTTCGAGAAAGAATATTCATCTCATGAGTTTTGAGTTTAGTGTAAAGTGAATCCAAGGTCAAATAAGACATATCAACAGATTCTTGAATTGATGTAACTTTCATCTCCCAAATAGACATGTCAAGACCATTCAAAAAGTGGCGAGAAACTTCAGATTGAGAATAATTAATTTCATAAGCCGAATCAACAGATCGAAGATTACTTAAAATTTTGTTGAACCTAGCAAGATAGTCATCTAAAGCTTCTCCAGGTTTCATCTCAAATTTTATATAATCCTTTTTGAAAAGATCTTTACGCAATTCTTTAATGTTGGAAGTTCCTTGATGAAAATTACGCAAAGCGTTCCAAATCTCACTGGCAGTTTTAAAATGCGACACACGATCAAAATCCGAACGAGAAATCCCACTCAATAAAATATTTCGAGCTTTGCAATTATTTTCAAATTCAGTTTTCAAAGCAGCAGTATTAATTTGTTCAGGAATCTCATAGGGATGAGCAACCTTAAGCCAAATATCATAATCTTGAGCCATAATGTAAGATTGCATCTTGTCACACCAATAAGGAAAGTTGACACTATCGAAAACATGTGGCTTGGTTGAAAACTTGTCAGCCATGGCTTAAAAAACTTTAGATCGATAAAAATCCAAAGAAGAAAACGAGGCTCTGATACCAATTGTAGGATCGAATCCCAAATACCAAGCCAACCAGAGGGGGGGGTGAATGGTTGTAACACCAAAAACCAAAAACTTTAAGCGGAAATTAAAGTTACCCTCTTTTCGATGTAGATCGCCGCCGCCGTCGCTGCTGTCAAAACGCTGCCGGTCTGACCAAGCCTAAGCCTCCGGTCTGACCGCCCAAGCACGCCGGTCTGATCGGTGTAGTGTCGCCGGTTGGACCGCTGCCTCTCGCCGGTTAGACCGCCCGTAGTACTTTGGTCTGACCGTCAAGATCCAGAACAACGCCGGTAGAAAAACACACGAAGATGTAGATCAAAACTCTTGACTTTATTGCATCAACAAGTGTTTACAAAGTGCAACCACAGCACTCCTCTCCACAATTTCGACTAATATCAAAACCCTAACTCAAAGCTCTAAAAGCTTGATCTAAAACTCGATATAACTCCCACCGAGAGACAATACCCTGCCCCTCTATTTATACCCTCATCATGGCTACCCCTAGCCACGAATCCTACTCATACAAGAAGTCCTAATCTCATAGGAAACCTCCCATACAAGCAACAAACTCAACACTATCCAAATTTGGACTCCTACCAAATTTCATTCCGCTTTCCATATGCATACAACACCACGTGTAAGCCATATGGAAACCTTTACCTCCACATGCATTGTTCTCTAGCGTGAGCATCCCGCGTGATATCTTCGACCGTCTGGACCTTAACTTCTCGCAAGCCTTGTCCCGATTCATCACCGGCTATACTCCCATGGCCTCAAGCAACACCTGCACATGAACAACAAAGAAACTCCGTATCCGAGTGCAAGTTATCCCCAACTTGACTCACATTAGCATAACACCAGTATCCACACGTATCGAAACCATCTATAAGTCAAATCCACGAAGGAAACATCCAAATCCAAAACCGACAAGAAGTTGGCTGCCTCTTCCAGTCAGACCGTGTGACGGCCGGTCTGACCGCTCGCACACCTCCGGTCTGACCGGCGGCCTTAGCCCGGTCTGACCGGTACACAACCGTCGGCACAAACACTATTCACCGACTGAAAACATATCTCCGTATTTTCACAAACACTTACCTTTGACAATTGTTCATCACCAAGATCATCACATGATCCAACACAGGGTAGCTCGAGCAAACAAGTGCATCGGCCGCACAAGCAGAGAAAGTCTGTACATGAAAGACTAGGGCCGATGCACCATGATCGTTGGACTAAGCACGACGAGCAAATCCAGAACCCCAAATGGTGCCCAAGCTATTGAGAAGGAAGAAGCAGATCCAGGAGCAGCAGGCGACAATAGCCTATCGGCCCACCAAGACCAAGAAGGAGTGGAGAATAAAATCCACAGTTGTCAAGGCCGATGAGGGCACCTCCAAGTCAATTCGAGCTCCTGCGTCTGCAAAAGGTAAAGGTGTAGCTTCGGCTTCTATTAATATGGTTTTCATATTGCCAGCAAAATACAGCGTGCAGACGGCCGATGAAGCGGTAGCCGACGATGAGCAGTCCTCGGCTAAACTACAGTTGTCACCAGATCAAGCCATGTTCGACAAGCCAGTCGACACCAGCCACAGGCACCTCCAGCCATCATACATCAAGGGATTCGTCAATGGGCGGCCGATGACGAAGATGCTGGTCGATGGCAGCGCAGCAGTGAACTTAATGCCGTATGCAACCTTCAGGAAGCTTGGAAAAGTACCTGAAGACCTCATCAAGACCAACATGGTGCTCAAAGACTTTGGCGGCAACGCATCCAAGGTGAAGGGGGTGCTAAACGTGGAGCTCACCGTGGGCAACAAGACGATACCCACCACCTTTTTTGTCTTTGATGGAAAGGGTTCCTATAGCCTGTTGTTGGGACGAGATTGGATCCACGCAAACTGTTGTGTCCCGTCAACAATGCATCAGTGCCTCATACAGTGGCAAGGGGACCAAGTCGAGATCGTGCAGGCTGATCGGTCAGTCCACGTAGCCAATGCCGATCTCGTAGTTTGGGAGATGGAGGGAATCGATTGCCTGTCTGGACAAGTTTGGGAGGCCAATTTCCTCAAAGTAACTGATTGCGACATCAAGATGATAGACGATCAACACAAACAGTTGCTTTAACAAAGATGTGCCATCCACTGCCCAAGATGCGCAAGCTAGTCCCTACACAGATGATGCGGTGGATGAATTAGATGGAAAATTGGGACAAGGCTTTACATCGGCCGATCAACTCGAGGAGGTTGATATAGGATCAGGTGATGAACATAGGCCGACGTATGTAAGTGCTAACCTGTCAAGGGAATATAAGAACGATTTGATAAATCTTTTGAAAGAATTCATAGACTGTTTTGCATGGGAGTATAATGAGATGCCTGGGTTAAGCCGATCGATTGTAGAACATCAGTTACCTATCAAACCAGGCTATCGGCCGTTTAAACAAGCTCCTAGGAGGTTTAAGGCCAATATGCACTAAGCTATCAAAGCAGAGATTACAAGACTTTACGACGCCAATTTCATCAGACCCTACCGGTACGCAGAGTAGGTGTCTAATATAGCTCCAGTGTTGAAAAAAACAGCAAACTGAGGGTGTGTATCAACTTCAGTGACTTGAACAAGGCGACACCAAAGGATGAGTACCCTATGCCGTTAGCCGATTTGTTGGTAGATGACGCGTCTGGACATAAGATCATCAGCTTTATGGATGGAAACGCATGCTACAACTAGATTTTCATGGCCGAAGAAAACATCCACAAGACAGCTTTCAGATGCCCGGGGGCAATCGGCCTATACGAATGGGTTGTTATGACCTTTGGTTTGAAAAATGCTGGAGCTACCTATCAGAGAGCTATGAATTATATTTTTCATGATCTTATTGGCTCGCTGATTGAGGTTTACATCGATGACGTCGTCGTGAAGTCCAAAGAGTATGATATGCACTTGGCCGATTTACGCAAAGTAGTAGAACGAGCAAGGAAATATGGTTTAAAGATCAACCCTAACAAATGTGCCTTTGGCGTATCGGCCGGTCAGTTTTTAGGTTTCTTGGTCCATGAAAGAGGATTTGAGATTACACAGAAGAACATTGATGCTATAAAAAATATCAAGCCTCCAACTAACAAGACCAAGTTACAATCTCTGCTCGGCAAGATCAACTTTGTTCGACGTTTTATATCAAACCTGTCAGGCAGGATAGAGCCGTTCACTCCATTGTTGAAGATAAAGGACGATCAAGAGTTTGTATAGGCTGATAAGCAACAAAAAGCGTTGGACGACATCAAAGAATATTTAAGTTCCCCTCCAGGTCTAATCCCTCCGCAGAAAGGGGTTCCATTCAGGTTGTACCTATCGGCCGATGAGAAGTCTATCGGCTCAGTTTTAGTTCAAGACATTGATGGCAAAGAAAGAGTTGTTTTTTACCTCAGTAGGAGGTTGTTAGATGCTGAAACAAGGTACACGCCAGTGGAGAAATTATGTCTATGCTTATATCTTTCATGTACTAAATTAAGGCATTATTTACTTTCCAATGAGTGCATTGTGGTAAGCAAGGCTGATGTGATGAAATACATGTTATCGGCCTCCGTTTTAAAAGGGAGAATTGGGAAGTGGATTTTTGCCTTAACAGAGTTTGACCTCAGATATGAATCGGCCAAAGCAATTAAAGGACAAGCCCTGGCCGATTTCATTGTTCAACACAGAGACGATTCAATTGCATATGCAAACATTGTGCCATGGACACTGTATTTTGATGGATCTGTTTGCAGACATGGATGCGGTATCGTCCTGGTTATAATATCCCCTTGGGGGGTAAGCTTTGAGTTCGCTTTTACTATCAAGCCCTATTATATTAACAATCAAGCAGAGTATGAAGCGGTTCTTAAAGGTTTGCAATTATTACAAGAGGTCGAGGCTGATTCCGTGGAGATCATTGGTGATTCACAGCTGGTAATCAATCAACTTTCCGAGGAGTATGAATGCAAGAATGATATTCTCAGAGTTTACAATGAAGAGTGCAAGGAGTTGCTACAGGTTTTCAAGATTGTGACGATGAGGCATATACCTAGGAAGCAGAATTTCGAAGCCAATGATTTAGCTCAGGGGGCATCAGGATACAGGCCGATGGCCAAAGATGTTCCAATTGCTACCGTGGATGCCGACGAATGGAGGTTTGCTATCATTGATTATTTAAAAAACCCTTCCTAGTCGGCGTCGCGACAGATGAAATACAAAGTCTTGCATTATGTCTTGTTAGATGATGATCTATACTACCGGACGATTGATGGTGTCTTGCTTAAGTGCCTAGGTCTAGAGGAGGCCAAAGTTGTTATGAGTGAGCTATATGAAGGGATTTGTGGAACCCATCAATCGGCCCATAAAATGAGATGGCTTTTGAAACGCGTTGGGTATTTTTGGCCAACCATGCTTCAGGATTGTTTCAAATATTACAAAGGATGTCAAGATTGCGAAAAGTTTGGAGCAATCCAGAGAGCACCGGCATCGGCTATGCATCCAATCATAAAGCCGTGGTTGTTTCGAGGATGGGGTATAGACATGATCGGACAAATCAATCCACCATCAAGTAAAGGACACAAGTATATCCTAGTGGCTACAGACTACTTCACCAAGTGGGTCGAGGCCATCCCTCTTAAGAAGGTTGATTCCAAGGATGCAATTCAGTTTGTCAAAGAGCATATTAGATATCGGTTTGGGTTACCACAAACATTGACTACAGATCAGGGATCAATTTTTGTGTCCGATGAGTTTCTGCAGTTTGCCGACAGCATGGGCATCAAGCTACTAAATTCTTCTCCATATTATGCACAAGCTAATGGGCAAGCAGAAGCTTCTAATAAGACTTTAATTAAGTTGATCAAGAGAAAAATCGATGAACAGCCAAGGCAGTGGCACACCACGCTGGCCGATTCCCTTTGGGCGTATCGGATGGCTTGTCATGGTGCAATTCAAGTGCCGCCGTACCAGTTGGTTTATGGACATGAAGCTATGCTGTCATGGGAAACCAACATCGGCTCAAGAAGGATTGCTTTGCAAGATGACTTGACAGCCGATGAGTACCACAATCTTATGGTTGATGAGTTAGATGATTTGGCACACGTACGATTGCGGGCCTTAGAGAATATCAAGCAAGATAAAGATAGAGTTGCTCGTCATTATAACAAAAAAGTTGTTGCTAAGTCATTTCAAGAGGGGGATCTTGTTTGGAAATTGATACTGCCGATTGGTTCCAGAGATAATAAATTCGACAAGTGGTCACCTAATTGGGAAGGTCCTTTTCAGATTCATCAATGTGCTCCTCGCAATGCTTATCTGCTCAAAGGATTAGACGGGGAAATTTATGGAAGAGCCCTTAATGGAAAATACTTAAAGAAATATTATCCTAGCGTCTGGATCGATTCATGATCGACTTGCCAGCCGATTTATGGTAATAGCCGATGCGGTACACATCGTCTTTAGATGGCCGATATGCATTATCGCCCTTAGTTCAAATTTTACAACATGAGCCCTCATCTTCCAAAATTTGGGGGGCATACATATATATATACAAGCAAAGTTATCTTTCAAGATTCCTCAAGATTACTATATCAAAATTTTCATATTAGTCGAACAGGAAGTTATTTTCCTACAAGAAGAACAGAAACATATAATACATCAGCTTATAAATTTCTCGATAGCTGCAATGGCCTTACAACGAATCTGATCAATGTCCTCTATTACTTGGGCATCATCGGCCGTCGACCCTGGGATCGGCTTCAAAGACTTACTCAGTGTCGTGAGGTATTTGGCCAATGCCTTCAGTTTTGCTGTCTGATCTTCTATGGCCTTCGGTGATATAGCTATCCCAGCCTCGACTTCTTGGATCTTCTTACGAGTTGCTTCCAGCTTTGACGCTAGGTCTGCTTCGAGGTGGCGGAGTTCTTCGAGTCTTCTCTTTAAGACAATCGGCTCAACAGCCAGCTCATCCAACCTGGTTTTGTCAGAATTGACTTGAGCTTTACTAGCGGTCAAGGCCGATTCCAAGCTTTCACGCTCCCGCCTCTCCGCGATCCTTTCTTTGGCTCTATGAAGCTTGAAGTTGTATTGTTCCAAGAAGATGGCTGGCGTCAAGACTTTCATCAGATCTTCAGGGAGTTGGTCCTGGATTTCTTGAACCCTGCTCCTGACAGGATTGCAGTTCTCCACCAGCGACTCCAAAGATGCTTCTAGCCGATTAGTGATATCAGACAACTGGTTCTTCAATTCGTCAGAGATTGACGCCTTGGCGGTGATGGGTGGTTCTTTGTCCTCGTCATCAAGAAACTGGCCGATATCGAAAGAAAACATATCGGCTAGGTTCTGCAAACATCAGCATAGGGCAAGGTTAGCTCAGTCAAGCAAGAATCGGCAAAGGGAGCAAAGTGATCTGGTTTGCCTGTGATGGGACATCGACTGAGCTTGCATCGGCCTTCTCTTGTTGTCTTGAGACAGTAGGTGAGGGGGTTGACTGATGTGGTGCGGGTGATGGAGCTCGCGGCTGAAGAAAGGCAAGAGAATGGTGATCAGATCTATGTTACCAGAGGGGCAATATAAAAATTGATTCTTACCGAAACAATCGGAGAGGGTGGTGGAGAAGGAGATGGTGTCCTCAATCGGGCCTTGGCTTGTTCTCGCCTTTGTAAGGTTGCCTTCTTAGTTCTTGCCAAAGGGGCCGATTGAGTTCTCTCTTTCAATAAAGACGATGCAACGACCTGATAAGAATATCAAGTTATAGCATACCAGCAGAAGGAGATAACATAAATTCAGAGAAGGGATTGTACTAACCTTGCGGATTGCATGTCTGGTTCTCCTTGGTTGAGTAACATCGGCTTGGTCATCGGTTGGTTGAATCTTTGTGGTTGCAGCCGATGGGTCCTTCGTGGACTTGGCCGATGGCTCTTTAGCAATTTGGGCCAATTGATCTTGTTCTTCGGATAGATCGGCGGCTGCTGCGTCAACTTCTTCCTCCATAACTTGGTCATCAAGGAATGCTTCCATGAAGGGGTCTAGCTCATCTAGATCGGCCTGATCATCAGTCCTAGGTTTTTTGCCAGTTTTGTGGATCTTTTCTTTTGCCGGCGCCTTCCTTTTAGGAGTTTCTTTGCTTATCAGCCCTTGGAGTAGTGATGATACTTTTGGGGCAGTAAGGCTGATAATCGACTCCAGAATAGTGCTCCCTGATGGAGCTAGGGCTTGAGCATAAGATATTTTCCGCCCACTATTGCTGACTGTTGGTAGTGGGGCATCAGGGACCTGGGGACTGATGTTGTCGATAAGTTCTGTCAGATAATACCTGGCCGATTGATGGAAGAGGTGAGTAGTCCATTCCTGCCACCATGATTGGAAGTTAATATGGATGAAGGGACTCAGCCATAATCGGTCACAGTCGCCCAAGTTTGGTGCTTTGATTTCTAGGGCTTTACTCATTATCAAGGCCGATGGGACTGTACTCCTGCTTTCTAGGAGCCGATGAAAGTGTAGGCCGATTGGGATTTGTCCCAACCCACATTGCCTGGCAACTACAATAGGGTTGTAGAACTCGTATGATAAGCTGGTGCTTCTGCCTTGAAATATGCCTACTGGGAGCAGGCAGGGAGTGATGCCGATCATGAAGATCTCCCTGGAAACCATGTCGTCGTTCAGCTGGCTCAGGGTTAGATCGGCAGGGAGCTCGAATTCGGCATCCGAAGGATAGACGAACATGTCCATCTTGGCTGTTGGAGGGTCAGTATAGAGCCGGATAAACCAAGTGGATATGTCTTCAGCCGATTGCTCTGCTCCAGGGTAAACTGAAGCTGCTTCTCCAAAGGACATGCATCTCCTTGTCAAGGGATCCTCGTTGTCAGTATAGTCCGATAGGAAGGCAGAGTCTGATAATGGAGGCTGATTGACCATGGTGTTGGTGTAGATTGTTAACCATAGCTGGATGAACCACCAAGGGCATCCATGAGCCACTGTTTGCTTCAGCATCAGATCTTGAGTGGCAATCTGTAGTAGCCAATATGTAGCCCCATGTGGAGATTCTGGGTACCGGATACCCTCACGACTAGCTTATCCAACTTACCATAGGGGATAGGTTAGGATTCATGATTATGTAAATCGGCTTATGACTTGGGTATTACGTTACCATTGTAATAAGGTAACGGCTCATAGTCCATTGTTGGTAAGATTGAGGAGTCCAACATAGAGTATGATAGGGTCTCCGATTTGTAAGCCTACCCTCCGAGACTATATAAGGAGGGTAGGGCATCCCTTGAGGGGCAGAGACTATAAGACGAATATAGAGAATTAGCGCGAAAACTCACGAGAGCATAGATTGAAAGAGATCAAGAGATCAATAAACCACTCGGTGGATCGAATCCCCGAAACAGGAGTAGGGTATTACCTCTTGTTAGAGAGGACCTGAACCTGTCTAAACCTCTTTGCATGCTAACCCATCGTGTTTGGCGCTTGACTGCTACCCCAGATTGTTATTACCGAAACCAAGTTTCGACAGTTGGCGCGCCAGGTAGGGGCTCTGCATTAAGTTTTCTTCTTCATCTTGCCGACTAGCGCGATGGGATCTTCATCAGGCATCGACAACTGCGCCTTCGCCCTTAGGCAGGCGTTCCGCTCCGGCAGCCTCGACTTCATCACCGACAAATTTGGCAAGACCTCTCTCCTTGACTCGGATTCGAACCAGTCGTGAGGGGGAAACCTCACGGCGCTGTTTGGGTTACCAAACGACGCTAAGACCTACCACAATATTCTATCTTCCGAGTTGGAATCGATCCACTTTGGAGAATCTTCTTCATTATCACGCCGCGGTCCGAGCTCCAGAGAAATCACCGTCATGATTCAACCACTCGAATCGCGCTCATCTACCGAGATCACGGACTACCTCAACTCTTCCGACTTCGACGACCTCTACGACATCCCCACGAAAGACCTCTACGACTCCGACTTCGACTACGATTACACTCCGTTGTTCTTCAACGTCCTCATGGCCAAAGTTGCTGAGACCAACTCAGCCATGGCCCACAGGATTGCAGAAGAGAAACGAGCCAAGACCGACATCGTCTTAGCCGTCGGCTGTCCTCGTCATCGCCGACTGGTTTCTTTGCCTCCACAGTTGGTGTGCTCCGCCGCCGTTGTTGATGGCGACATCGCCTTCACCGTCGGTCGTCTTCATTGTCGCTGACTAGTTTCTTCGCCTCCACGCTGCTTTTTTGGTCAGTGTCTTCGTCGCCATTGATGGACGACATTGTCCCTAGGTCGGTCACCTCTGCCGACACCGGTGGAAATACCAAAAAGCTAAGTCATCATTAATTTTTTTTATATTATATTTTATTTTTCCTCTGCCTCACTACATCAACTGATCCTCCGTTGAGCAGTGAGTCGGGGGCTACAGATGTTATATCATATTTTTGAGTCAATTTTTATAATGTTTATCTCGATTGTCTGCGAAATAATCCGAGTAAAAAAGTACCCATCGAGTTATGAAACTCTATTTCCCTATGCTTTCCGTTTGGTTTGTCAATGGATAGTTGCCCTTGGGCCAAATCCTAGCACCCGGGAGCTCGTTGGATGGAGTGTATAACGTAAGGTGCTAAGTATTACTCGGAGGCAATCAAAAGCATAGAGATAAAATAATTTGTTTTCTGCTCTAAACAATTACGAAAGTACCCGAGTAGTAAATTCCGATATGTGAAACTTTGTTCCATTAATGATGAATTCATGTCAATGACTAGTCGGGCAAGGTGTTTAAACGTGAGGAGTCATCTACTCGGGGAAATCAAAACCAACAAGAGGAGAAATACATACTTATAAATATTTTAAAATACTTGAATTTTCCTCAAGCACTATGTTTGCATAAGATACTACTCATCCAACGTGTTTATACTGCAGGATCGATCAACTATACCTCATCATCGGCCTACCTTCGCCGCCGCCGACTGGTGTTTCCGCCTACACGGTTGATTGGTGACATCACCGTTGTTGGGCGTCTATGACTTCATCGTCGGCCTGCCATCGCTGCCGACGACTGATGTTTCCGCCTACACGGTTGATTGGTGACATCACTGTTGTTGGGCGTCTACGACTTCATCATCGGCCTGCCTTCGCCGCCGTCGACTGGTGTTTCCGCCTACACGGTTGGTTTTCACGCCATCGTTGTTGGGTGTCTACGACTTCATCGTCGGCTTGCCTTCGCCGCCGCCGACTGGTGTTTTCGCCTACACAGTTCGTTTTCACGCCACCGTTGTTCGGCGTCTATGACTTCATCGTCAGATTGCCTTCACCGCAATCGACTGGTGTTTCCGTTTACACGGTTGATTGGTGACATCACCGTTGTTGGGAATCTACGACCTCATCGTCGGCCTGCCTTCGCCGCCGCTGACTGGTGTTTCTGCCTACACGGTTGATTGGTGACATCACCGTCGTTTGGCGTCTACGACCTCATCGTCGGCCTGCCTTCGCCGCCGTCGACTGGTGTTTCCGCCTACAAGGTTGGTTTTCACGCCACCATTGTTGGGCGTCTACGACTTCATCGTCGGCTTGCCTTCGCCGCCACCGACTGGTGTTTTCGCCTACACGACTGATTGATGACATCACCTTTATTGGGCGTCTTCGACTTCATCGTCGGCCTGCCTTTGCCGCCGCCGACTGGTGTTTCCGCCTACACGGTTGATTGGTGACATCACCATTGTTGGGCATCTGCGACTTCATCGTCGGCCTGCCTTCACCGCCGCTGACTGGTGTTTCTGCGTAAACGGTTGATTGGTGCCATCACCATTGTTGGGCGTCTACGACGTCATCGTCGGCCAGCCTTCGCCGCCACCGACTGGTGTTTTCGCCTACACGATTGATTGGTGACATCACCTTTATTGGGCGTCTTCGACTTCATCGTCGGCCTGCCTTCGCCGCCGCCGACTGGTGTTTCCGCCTACACGGTTGACTGGTGACATCACCGTTGTTGGGTGTCTACGACGTCATCGTCGTCCTGCCTTCGCCGCCGCCGGCTGGTGTTTCCGCTTACACGGTTGATTGGTGACATCACCATTGTTGGGCGTCTACGACCTCATCGTCGGCCCGCCTTCGCAGCCACCGACTGTTGTTTCCGCCTACACGGTTAATTGGTGACATCACCGTTGTTGGGCGTCTATGACTTCATCGTCGGCTTGCCATCGCTGCCGGCGACTGATGTTTCCACCTACACGGTTGATTGGTGACATCACTGTTGTTGGGCGTCTACGACTTCATCGTCGGCCTGCCTTCGCTGCCGTTGACTGGTGTTTTCACCTACACGGTTGGTTTTCACGCCATCGTTGTTGGGTGTCGACGACTTCATCGTCGGCCTGCCTTCGCCGCCGCCGACTGGTGTTTCCGCCTACACGGTTCGTTTTAACGCCACCGTTGTTGGGCGTCTATGACTTCATTGTCAGATTGCCTTTGCCGCAGTCGACTGGTGTTTCCGTTTACACGGTTGATTGGTGACATCACCGTTGTTGGGCACCTACGACCTCATCGTCGGCCTGCCTTCGCCGTCGTTGACTGGTGTTTCCGCCTACAAGGTTGGTTTTCACGCCACCATTGTTGGGCGTCTACGACTTCATCGTCGGCTTGCCTTCGCCGCCGCCGACTGGTGTTTCCACCCACACGATTGATTGGTGACATCACCTTTATTGGGCGTCTTCGACTTCATCGTCGGCCTGCCTTCGTCGCCGCCGACTGCTGTTTCCACCTACACGGTTGATTGGTGACATCACCGTTGTTGGGCATCTACGACTTCATCGTCGGCCTGCCTTCGCCGCCGCTGACTGGTGTCTTCCGTCTACACGATTGATTGGTGACATCACCGTTGTTGGGCATCTACGACTTCATCGTCGGCCTGCCTTCGCCGCCGCCGACTGGTGTTTTCCGTCTACAGGGTTGATTGGTGACATCACCGTTGTTGGGCGTCTACGACTTCAACGTCGGCCTGCCTTTGCCGCCGCCGACTGGTGTTTCCGCCTACACGGTTGATTGGTGACATCACCGTTGTTGGGCGTCTACGATGTCATCGTCGGCCTGCCTTCGCCGTCGCCGACTGGTGTTTTCCGTCTACACGGTTGATTGGTGACATCACCGTTGTTGGGCGTCTGTGACTTCATCGTCGGCCTGCCTTTGCCGCCGCCGACTGGTGTTTCCGCGTAAACGGTTGATTGGTGACATCACCATTGTTGGGCGTCTACGACTTCATCGTCGGCCCACCTTCGCCGCCGCTACCTGGTGTTTTCGCCTACACGGTTGATTGGTGACATCACCGTTGTTGGGCGTCTGCGACTTCATCGTCGGCCTGCCTTCGTCGCTGCCGACTGGTGTTTCCTCCTACACGGATGATTGGTCACATCACCATTGTTGGGCGTCTACGACTTCATCGTCGGCTCGTGTTCACCGCCGTCGACTGGTGTTTCTGCCAACACCGTTGATTGGTGACATCACCGTTCTTGGTCGTGTGCAACTTCATCGTCGGCCTTCACCGCCGCCAACTGGTGTTTTCTGTCTACACGGTTGATTGGTGACAACACCGTTGTTAGACGTCTACGGCTTCATCGTCGGCCCGCCTTCGCCGCCGTCGACTGGTGTTTCCGCCTACACGGTTGATTAGTGACATCACCGTTGTTGGGCGTCTGTGACTTCATCGTCGGCCTGCCTTCGCCGCCGCCGACTGGTGTTTTCCACCTACACGGTTGATTGGTGACATCACCGTTGTTGGGCGTCTACGACCTCATCGTCAGCCTGCCTTCACCGCCGCCGACTGGTGTGTCCGCTTACACGGTTCATTGGTGACATCACCGTTGTTGGGCGTCTACGACCTCATCGTCGGCCCGCCTTCGCAGCCACCGACTGTTGTTTCCGCCTACACGGTCATCATCGTCAGCCTGCCTTCGTCGCCGCCGATTGGTGTTTCCGCCTACATGGATGATTGGTCACATCACTGTTGTTGGGCGTCTGCGACTTCATCGTCGGCTCGTCTTCACCGCCGCCGACTGGTGTTTCCGTCTACACCATTGATTGGTGACATCACCGTTGTTGGGCGTCTGCGACTTCATCGTCAGCCTTCGCCGCCGCCGACTTGTGTTTTCCGCCTACACGGTTGATTAGTGACATCACCGTTGTTGAGCGTCTGCGACTTCATCGTTGGCCTGCCTTCACTGCTGCCAACTGGTGATTTTCACCTACACGGTTGATTGGTGACATCACCGTTGTTGGGCGTCTACGACGTCATCGTCGGCCTGCCTTCGCCGCCGCCGACTGGTGTTTCCGCCTACACGGATGATTACGGTGATGTCACAATCAACCGTGTAGCGGAAAACTACCAGTCGGCGGCGGCGAAGGCAGGCCGACGATGAAGTCGTAGACGACCAACAATGGTGGCGTGAAAACCACCCTTGTAGGCAGAAACACCAGTCGGCCGCGGCGAAGGCAGGCCGACGATGAGGTCGTAGACGCCCAACAACGGTGATGCCACCAATCAACCGTGTAGACGGAAACACCAGTCGGCTGCGGCGAAGGCAATCCAACGATGAAGTCGTAGAAACACAACAACAGTGGCATGAAAACCAACCGTGTAGGCGGAAACACCAGTCGAGGGCGGTGAAGGCAAGCCGACGATGAAGTCGTAGACACCCAACAACGGTGGTGTGAAAACCAACCGTGTAGGGAGAAACACCAGTCGACGGCGGGGAAGGCAGGACGACGATGAAGTCGTAGACGCCCAACAACGGTGATGTCACCAATCAACCATGTAGGCGGAAAACACCAGAAGGCGGCAACGAAGACAGGCCGACGATGAAGTCGCAGACGCCCAACAACGGTGATGTCACTAATCAACCGTGTAGGTGGAAACACCAGTCGGCGGCGGCGAAGGCGGGCCGATGATGAAGTTGTAGACGTCTAATAATGGTGATGTCACCAATCAATCGTGTAGACGGAAAACACCAGTCGGCGGCGGCGAAGGCCGACGATGAAGTCGCAGACGACCAACAATGGTGATGTCACCAATCAACGGTGTAGGTGGAAACACCACTCGCGGCGGTGAACACGAGCCGACGATGAAGTCGCAGCCGCCCAACAATGGTGATGTGGCCAATCATCCGTGTAGGCGGAAACACCAGTCGGCGGCGGCGAAGGCAGGCCGACGATGACGTCGTAGACGCCCAACAACGGTGATGTCACCAATCAACCGTGTAGGTGAAAATCACCAGTCGGGCAGCAGTGAAGGCAGGCCAACGATGAAGTCGCAGACGCTCAACAACGGTGATGTCACTAATCAACCGTGTAGGCGGAAAACACAAGTCGGCGGCAGCGAAGGCGGGCCGACGATAAAGTCGTAGACGCCCAACAATGGTGATGTCACCAATCAACCGTGTAGGCGGCGGCGAAGGCAGGCCGACGATGAAGTCGCAGATGCCCAACAACGGTGATGTCACTAATCAACCGTGTAGACGGAAAACACCAGTCGGCGGCGGCGAAGGCAGGCCGACGATGAAGTCATAGACGACCAACAATGGTGGCGTGAAAACCACCCTTGTAGGCAGAAACACCAGTCGGCCGCGGCGAAGGCAGGCCGACGATGAGGTCGTAGACGCCCAACAACGGTGATGCCACCAATCAACCGTGTAGACGGAAACACCAGTCGGCTGCGGCGAAGGCAAACCAACGATGAAGTCGTAGAAACACAACAACAGTGGCATGAAAACCAACCGTGTAGGCGGAAACACCAGTCGAGGGCGGCGAAGGCAAGCCGACGATGAAGTCGTAGACACCCAACAACGGTGGTGTGAAAACCAACCGTGTAGGGAGAAACACCAGTCGACGGCGNGTTTTCACACCACCGTTGTTGGGTGTCTACGACTTCATCGTCGGCTTGCCTTCACCGCCCTCGACTGGTGTTTCCGCCTACACGGTTGGTTTTCATGCCACTGTTGTTGTGTTTCTACGACTTCATCGTTGGTTTGCCTTCGCCGCAGCCGACTGGTGTTTCCGTCTACACGGTTGATTGGTGGCATCACCGTTGTTGGGCGTCTACGACCTCATCGTCGGCCTGCCTTCGCCGCGGCCGACTGGTGTTTCTGCCTACAAGGGTGGTTTTCACGCCACCATTGTTGGTCGTCTATGACTTCATCGTCGGCCTGCCTTCGCCGCCGCCGACTGGTGTTTTCCGTCTACACGGTTGATTAGTGACATCACCGTTGTTGGGCATCTGCGACTTCATCGTCGGCCTGCCTTCGCCGCCGCCTACACGGTTGATTGGTGACATCACCATTGTTGGGCGTCTACGACTTTATCGTCGGCCCGCCTTCGCTGCCGCTGACTGGTGTCTTCCGTCTACACGGTTGATTGGTGACATCACCGTTGTCGGGCATCTACGACTTCATCGTCGGCCTGCCTTCGCCGCCGCCGACTTGTGTTTTCCGTCTACAGGGTTGATTGGTGACATCACCGTTGTTGGGCGTCTACGACTTCAACGTCGGCCTGCCTTTGCCGCCGCCGACTGGTGTTTCCGCGTAAACGGTTGATTGGAGACATCACCATTGTTGGGCGTCTACGACTTCATCGTCGCCCCGCCTTCACCGCCGCTACCTGGTGTTTTCGCCTACACGGTTGATTGGTGACATCACCGTTGTTGGGCGTCTGCGACTTCATCGTCGGCCTGTCTTCGTCGCCGCTGACTGGAGTTTCCTCCTACACGGATGATTGGTCACATCACCATTGTTGGGCCTCTACGACTTCATCGTCGGCTCATGTTCACCGCCGCCGACTAGTGTTTCCGCCTACACCGTTGATTGGTGACATCACCGTTGTTGGTCGTGTGCAACTTCATCGTCGGCCTTCGCCGCCGCCGACTGGTGTTTTCCGTCTACACGGTTGATTGGTGACAACACTGTTGTTAGACGTCTACGACTTCATCGTCGGCCCGCCTTCGCCGCCGCCGACTGGTGTTTCCGCCTACACGGTTGATTAGTGACATCTCCGTTGTTGGGCGTCTGTGACTTCATCGTCGGCCTGTCTTCGCTACCGCCGACTGGTGTTTTCCGCCTACACGGTTGATTGGTGACATCACCGTTGTTGGGCGTCTACGACTTCATCGTCGTCCTGCCTTCCCCGCCGTTGACTAGTGTTTTTGCCTACACGGTTGGTTTTCACACCACCGTTGTTGGGTGTCTACGACTTCATCGTTGCCTTGCCTTCACCGCCGTGGACTGGTGTTTCCGCCTACACGGTTGGTTTTCACGCCACCGTTGTTGGGTTTCTATGACTTCATCGTCGGATTGCCTTCGCCGCAGCCGACTGGTGTTTCCGTCTACACGGTTGATTGGTGACATCACCGTTGTTGGGCGTCTACGGCCTCATCGTCGGCCTGCCTTCGCCGCCGCCGACTGGTGTTTCCGCCTACAAGGTTGGTTTTCACGCCACCATTGTTGGTCGTCTACGACTTCATCGTCGGCCTGCCTTCGCCGCCGCCGACTGGAGTTTTCCGCCTACACGGTTGATTGGTGACATCACCGTTGTTGGGCGTCTACGACTTCATCGTCGTCCTGCCTTCCCCGCCGTCGACTGGTGTTTCTGCCTACACGGTTGGTTTTCACACCACCGTTGTTGGGTGTCTACGACTTCATCGTCGCCTTGCCTTCGCCACCGTCGGCTGGTGTTTCCGCCTACTCGGTTGGTTTTCACGCCACTGTTGTTAGGTTTCTACGACTTCATCGTCGGATTGCCTTCGCCGCAGCCGACTGGTGTTTCCGTCTACACGGTTGATTGGTGACATCACCGTTGTTGGGCGTCTATGGCCTCATCGTCGGCCTGCCTTCGCCGCCGCCGACTGGTGTTTCCGCCTACAAGGTTGGTTTTCAAGCCACCATTGTTGGTCGTCTACAACTTCATCGTCGGCCTGCCTTCGCCGCCGCCGACTGGTGTTTTCCGTCTACACGGTTGATTAGTGACATCACCGTTGTTGGGCATCTGCGACTTCATCGTCGGCCTGCCTTCGCCGCCGCCTACAAGGTCGATTGATGACATCACCATTGTTGGGCGTCTACGACTTTATCGTCGGCCCGCCTTCGCTGCCGCCAACTGGTGTTTCCGCCTACACGGTTGATTGGTGACATCACCGTTGTTGGGCGTCTGCGACTTCAAAGTCGGCCCGCCTTCGCCGCCGCCGACTGGTGTTTCCGCCTACACGGTTGATTAGTGACATCACCGTTGTTGGGCGTCTGTGACTTCATCGTCGGCCTGCCTTCGCTGCCGCCGACTGGTGTTTTCCCCCTACACGGTTGATTGGTGACATCACCGTTGTTGGGCGTCTACGAGCTCATTGTCGGCCTGCCTTCGCCGCCGCCGACTGGTTTTTCCGCCTACACGGTTGATTGGTGACATCACCGTTGTTGGGCATCTACGACCTCATCGTCGGCCCGCCTTCGCCATCGCCGACTGTTGTTTCCGCCTACATGGTCTTCATCGTCAGCCTGCCTTTGTCGCCGCCGACTGGTGTTTCCGTCTACACGGATGATTGGTCACATCACCGTTGTTGGGCGTCTACGACTTCATCGTCGGCCCGTCTTCACCGCCGCCGACTGGTGTTTCCGCCTACACCGTTGATTGGTGACATCACGTTGTTGGGCGTCTGCGACTTCATCGTCGGCCTTCGCCACCGCTGACTGGTGTTTTCCGTCTACATGGTTGATTGGTGACTGTCGAAACTTGGTTTCAGCAATATCAATCTGGGGGTAGCAGTCAAGTGTCAAACACAATGGGTTAGTCGGGACAAAGGTTTAGACTGGTTCAAGCCCTCTCTAACGAGAGGTAATACCCTACTCCTGTTTAGGGGATTCGATCCGCCGAGTGTTTATTGATCTCTTGATCTCTTTCAATAGGGGCTCTCGCAAGTTTTCTGTTTGTCTGTGTGTTTTTTCTTATGCCCCTCAAGGGACGCCCTACCCTCCTTATATAGTCCCGGAGGGCGGGTTTACATGTCGGAGACCTATTATATTCTAAGTCAGACTCCTCAACCTTACCAACTATAGACTATGGGCTGTTACCTTATCTCAATGGCAACGTAATACCCAAGTCATAGCCGGTTTACATAATCATGGAGCATAACCTATCCCCTATGGTAAGTCGGATAAGCTAGCCGTGAGGGTATCCGGTACCCATAATCTCCACAGTAGCCCCTGAGACCTTCGCAGTCGATGAGATAACTTTGCCTCGATCTTGAATAACACGCGGCCGAGTGACTTCTTAACCGAGTACTTCCTCTGCCGAGTGCCTCCATTATCCCTGCCTGAGTCTCCCGAGTGCTTCATCATCCAAGAAGGACTGTGAAGGGCTGAAATCAATTCAAAAAATTTCAAACATAGATGCACCTAATTAGGTGTAGCCCCCGACTATGTGTTTAGTTAAATAAACTAAGCATATAGTCAAGAACTATAATAATCAGACTCTCCTGAGTTAAATAAATGCCTAGCCTAAGCTAAAAGCAATCATAAAAAATCATATAACACATAACCTCATAATCAAGGCATAGTGCTTTAAACTCGGCTAGCTCATGCTCATCCGAGTCTTTTTGCCTGAGTTATCTCAGAGCAGAGCCGACCCTCATGGGTAAAATATCATTTGTCACCTTCCAAATTGCATCGTATCAACCTTCAACAAGTTGTGTAACTGCTGTTATGAAAGGATTTTTAAATCATCGGGCAATGAGACATATGCATATTGCTAGAGCAAATTTGCTTAAGTCCTCATGGACATACGTCAAGTCATACTCATAAGATGGGCCACAAGTTTCTCATGGGCTCGGCCCAAATACGAGAAAACCCAGCAAAAAACCCTAAAATCTTTCTCAAAGCGCCAGCATCGTCCCTGCCGCTTCATCTTCCCGAAATTTTTCCCCTTTTCACGCTCCTGTTCATCAGCCGCGCTAAGGAATTCGAGAACTTGTGCTCAGGCAAAATCATCCATCAAAGAACTCAAGTTCCACCACAATCCATCATCCGCATCCAACTGCCAACATCCCCTCAAAAAATCCCCATTTCCTGCGCTAGATCCAACTCCACTCAACTCGCATCCATGGCGGAAGAGAAAGAAATCCCTTTCGACCAATGGGCTACCTCGGATGTGAAAGAGTCGACCTTGCGCGAAATGGTGAAGAACAGAGTTCTTCCACCCAAAGAAATCATCGGCTGGCGTCCGGCGGCCGGCGAGGAGTTCCCCACTCCAAACACCGGTGACATTGTGGTCTTCACCTCTTTCTTCTATTGCGGATTTGGTCTTCCCACTTCCGATTTCTTTCGTGGTATTCTCAAATACTACGGCCTTCAAATCTATCATTTGAACCCCAATTCTGTCCTCCACATTGCAATATTTATCCATGTGTGCAAAGCATTTTTAGGCATTCTTCCCCCCTTCAATCTATTTCGCCGTATGTTTTATGTCAAGCCACACCCGACCAAAGATGACCCCTGCGTCGTCGGCGGTGCTGGCTTTCAACTCCGCGGGACTCTCCGCAGAGACTACTTCTCTCTCCCCTTGAAATCCTCCAACAAGGGCTGGCACGCAAACTGGTTCTATATCTCGAACCCCCATCCCAGTTTACCCGACTTCGTCGGCCTTCCACCGATCCAAAGAGCCAACTGGAGTGCAATGCCGGAAAACCAAGATTGGGTAGAAGCGAATAACCTCCTGGCTAACATTCTTGAAATGAAGAAGAAAGGCCTCCAAGGAGAACAAATTACCCAGCACTTTATCAAGAACCGATTGGCTCCCATCAAGGAAAGATCCAAGCCAGCGTTCGAGTATGAGGGTGAAAGCGACCCCAATCGGGAGGACCGCGATGCTCTGAGTTACCAGGCCTTGTGCACTCGCATGTACAAGATTTTCTCTTCTGGAATCACAGTAGATCGCAGCCATAAGATGTCGATTCCTCCGTTCAACTTGTTCCGACCTCCTCCTCCGGTAAGTCCACTCGGCTCTTCAAAACTCTTTCAATCTTGCACACATCCTTCAATATATCTCAAAAACTCTACTTGCAGGCAAACGCTCTTATTATTTCCAAGCCATACAAGGTGTATCATGACGATATGCCAACTCGGCCTGCTACCAAAAAACCAACCGGCGGCCCCAAAATCAAGGTTGAACCTCAAGAGAAGAGGGTTACCGCCGACGAAGATATCAGCAGGCGGGCGAGTAAAAGGAGACTGGTCGTTGATGACTCGGATGATGAAGAAGTCCAGATTCCATGATCTAACATAAGTCCTCCGAAACCAACAGCCAGGTCCACTCCTAAAATCAGGAGGTCCAATAGGTATCTCACATAACCAGAATCAGCTTTTGGTTAAAAATCTTTTTCACCTCCAACTCAATTGTCTTTATCTTCTTTCTTGCAGGAAACCTCAAGATATAGATCCCACCGGGCAGGCTGAAACCACAGATCCATCTACAGCGTCAAAAAAGCCAAGGCCTGCAAAACCAAAAACGCAAGACCCTGTCCCGAGTGAGGATGCTCCTGGGGTGGAATCCTTAGGCAAAAACGCTCCTGAGGCTGAGCCCCCGACTGCCAGCCAAGTCTTCCCAGCTGGAAACCAGTCAGCTGAAGAAGAACAGACCCCGACTGCCACTCAAGATGCCCCGACTGGAAACCAGCCGGACGAAAATCCACAGGGCCCGCGCAGTCAAGAAGCACCATCCGAGGATCCGGCTCCCAAAACAGGTAAATCTCTCAATAATCGTCAGACTCTTGTCTCCATCATATTTCTCACTTCTTTCTTCACTCATCTTCTCTAGATCAATCAGCCGAAGAGGAGGAAATCTCCCGACTGAAGTCTTCAACTGACTCGGTCCCTCCTATCAAGATCGAGTGGCGCGATGTCGAAGGCGTGAAGCAAGGCATCGTGTTAAATAAGCAAAAGGAAAATGAAGAACGCGACATGCTCGTGGCCAGCCTTAACGAAGCGACCCAGCTAATGAATGTAAGTGTATCTCCTCTTTGTCTTGTCATCGTCGTCTAATGTGGTTGACTATCTTCATCCCCTTATGCAGAGAATATATTGTCACTCAATGGCCAAATCAGACACTCTCGAGAAGCTGGTCCCCCATGTAAATTCTCTGGAAAACGTTCATCAAGACCTCAAGGCCGCCAGAGAAGAAGCTGCAGCTCGAGAGGTCGTCTTGCGGGCAGAAATCGCGAAGCTCTGAGATGAGAACTTGGAACTCCGTGGCTCAATCGGGGGTAAGCCAAATCATCTTTGTACTTGCTCTGTCTTCGCATATAATCTGTTTTGATCCTGATGCTTGCAAACCTTCATGTTGTAGCAAATTTATCCGAAATTGACTCGCTCAAGGCCCAGCTGAAGAAAACAAGCACCGATAAAGCCAAGCTGGAGTCTGACAATGAGAAAATCCTGGAAGAATTTGAAGGTAAGCCTTTTAAGATAGCACTCCATAACTTGCTCGGTCTTGAATATTTATGTAATCATATCCCTCTTGTAGCTTATAAGGTCAAATCCCAAGCACAATTTGATGTCTTCGCCGAAAGAGTCCGAAGAGCTGAAAGTGTAAGGGATGACATCGCCAACGCTGCCGCGCCAATCCTGTCAGCACTATATAAACATGGACTCGGGACGAGCTCATTGGATGCCGTAGAAATCTTTGATAAACTCAGGACGGCCCCGGCTAAATATATGGAGAATATCTCTGACGCAGCTTCGCTCTTGCGCAGACGAAATCACTCTATCCCCGGATAGATGTGGACTCTGTCGGAGATGGTTTTGCGGCTGGCACCTCAGATGAGCGAGCCCTGGAGCTCATAAGTGAAGCACAGGAGTCGGCGAAAAAGGTAGCTGGTGATGTAGCCGCAAACTTCCAGGAGTAGCTGACTTGTCTTGATGTATATGACTCACTGTAATGTTGACTTGTAAATATATAGCTTATTTATGTTAATGCCCTGATCCGAGTCTTCATATATAATTTCTTAAGAATTTTCGTCCGACTGTCACCAAACCTAAGCTTGATTAAGCCATCAAAAAGTTCTCAGTCCTTTTCTATTGGACTCGAACCAAAACACTAAACAATGATAAACTAAATATGAACAAGTTATCAAAGAAAATAATGCTTTATTGATATATGTATAGCCCCCGACTGACAACCCAAGAGGTCATCCTGCTTGAAGTTGGTAGTCGAGAAGAACATAGAGACAAAGAATGCCTAAGTATAATATCGACGAAGATGCTCAATGTTCCAGGAGTTCTCCACCATGGTCCCATCTTCACGCTTTAGACGATATGCTCCTGGCCGAGTCACCTCAGCGATTACGTAGGGCCCTTCCCATAGTGGAGATAGCTTGTGGCGACCTTTTGTAGTTTGAATCTTGCACAGAACCATGTCTCCAACAATGAAGGCTCGCGACCGAACATTGCGGTTGTGGTAGCGCCGAAGTCCTTGAAGATATCGTGCCAACTGAATCAATGCGGCTTCGCGGGCTTCCTCCAGTCGGGTGAGGTCATCAACTCTGTCTTGGTCGTAACGCTCGTTGTCGAAGCTACGAACACGAAGAGACTCGTACTCCATCTCACTCGGCAACATCGCTTCTGCTCCGTAAACCAAGAAGAAAGGAGATTGGCCGGTAGCCCGACTGGGTGTGGTCCGCAATGACCATAATACCGAAGGCAACTCTTCAACCCATCTTTCGGCGTACGGTCGTAGTCTGTCAAACACTCGGGCTTTGATACCTTGAAGAACCATACCATTAGCTCGTTCAACCTGTCCGTTGCTCTTAGGGTGCGCCACCGATGCATAAAAAATCTTAATACCGAAGTCTTCGCAGAACTCCTTAAAAACGCCTCCAGTGAATTGAGTCCCATTGTCAGTTATAATTCTATTCGGGACACCGAACCGATGCACAATGTTTAGAATAAAGTCTCGCGCCTTGTCCGCAGTTATCGTAGCAACCGGCTTAGCCTCGATCCACTTGGAAAACTTATCAACCGCGATGAACAGATGCGTGAATCCACCTGGCGCCTTCTTGAACGGACCCACCATGTCCAAGCCCCACACGGCGAAAGGCCATGATAAGGGAATTGTTTGAAGATCTTGAGTTGGAACTTGGCTCTGCCAAGCGAAGAATTGGCAACCTTCACACGTGCGGACCACCTTGTCTGCATCGGAGACCACCGTGAGCCAGAAGAATCCTTGTCTGTAAGCCTTGCCCACCAGAGTGCGCGCCGCGGCGTGACTGCTGCAGATGCCCGAGTGAATATCTTGCAATAGTTGTCGTCCTTCCTCTGGCGTGACGCATCTCATCAAAACTCCAGAGGGGCTTCTCTTGTATAGCTTTGAGTCAACCGTGACATAGCCTTGACTGCGACGTCGGACTCGTTCCGCATCATCCCGGTCACCTGGCAGCTCTTGCTGAGTTAAAAACTTGATGAACGGTGTCCTCCAATCAGCGTCGAGCATGGCGACCTGGCTGGTAACTCCTTCATCGGAGGTTAGTGCTTTGGCAACAGTCGGCTCATAGAGATGTTCCACGAAAACGTCAGTCGGGGCTGCTTCGCGCTTGGACCCAAACTGTGCCAACTGATCTGCCGCTTCGTTATTATGTCTCAAGACATGGGATAACTCCAATCCGTCAAACTTGTCTTCAAGCTTGCGAACTTCCTGTCGGTAAGCCTCCATGGTCTCATTCAAGCAGGACCAGTCCTTCATCACCTGGTTAACCACCAATTGGGAATCTCCTCGCACAATCATCCGTCGTATCCCGAGTGAAACAGCAAGTCGTAGGCCGTGAAGGAGGGCTTCATACTCGGCGACATTGTGTGAGGCGGGAAAGTGGATGTGAAGGACATACCGTAGCCTCTCCCTAGTTGGGGAAATCAGCACGACTCCCGCTCCCAAGCCGGTGACTCTTTTGGATCCGTCGAAGTGCATGGTCCAGTACTGCAAATCTTCTCTAGGTACATCTTCTTATTGTTCGGTCCACTCGGCTACGAAATCCACCAGGACTTGAGATTTTATAGACGTCCTCGCCTTGAAAGCTATGTCCAGCGGCATCAATTCCAGTGCCCACTTCGCGATGCGTCCAGTAATCTCCCGGTTGTGGATGACATCGCTGAGTGGAAAGGACGTGACGACAGTGACCGAGTGACCCTGAAAATAATGGGCTAGCTTCCTAGCAGTGATTAAGACTCCATATAACAATTTTTGTACCTGTGGATAGCGGGTTTTGGCTCCTGCCAGCACCTTGCTGACGAAGTAGATTGGCCGTTGAACCTTTTGGGTGCGGCCTTCTTCCTCACGCTCGACGACCAATACCGTGCTGACCACCTGGTGAGTTGCGGAGACGTAGAGCAACAGGGGTTCTTGAGGGTGTGGAGACGCCAACACGGTTGGTGTCGTGAGGAACTCCTTGAAGTCTTTGAAAGCTTTCTGGGCGTCGGTGGTCCATTGGAAATCATCGGTCTTCTTCAGTAACCTGAAAAAAGGCATACCTCGTTCGCCGAGTCTGGAGACAAAACGGCTCAATGCTGCCATACAGCCGGTGAGCTTCTGGACGTCCTTCTGGGTACTCAGGGGGCTTCATGCTCCGGATAGCGTTGATCTTCTCTGGATTTGCCTCAATGCCGCGATGTGATAGCATGAAACCGAGTAGCTTTCCTGATGGCACACCGAAGGTACACTTCTCCGGGTTTAACTTCATTTTGAAGGCCTGAATGTTCGCGAAGGTTTCTTCTAAGTCAGCGATCAGGTCTTCCTTGTGCTTGGTCTTGATGACGACATCGTCAACGTAGGCTTCCACGTTTCTCCCAATCTGGGTCTGAAGGCACCTCTGGATCATGCGCTGATAAGTAGCCCCGGCGTTCTTCAGGCCAAAGGGCATCGTGATGTAGCAATAGGCTCAAAACAGGGTGATAAATGATGTCTTCAGGCAGTCGGATTCCTTCAAGCTGATCTGGTGATAACCCAAGTAACAATCCAAAAAGCTCAGAAGCTCGCAGCCGGCTGTTGAGTCAACGACTTGGTCTATTCGAGGTAGCCCGAAAGGATCTTTGGGGCAAGCTTTGTTGAGATCGGTGTAGTCCACGCAGATGCGCCATTGCCCTGTCTTCTTCCGAACAAGAACTGGATTGGCTAGCCAGTCGGGATGGTAAACCTCTTTGATGAAACCAGCAGCCAAGAGCTTGACAAGTTCTTCCTTGATGGCATCTTTTCGGTCTTGAGCGAAACAGCGCAATCGTTGTTTTATAGGTTTAACATCATCTTTGACGTTTAAAGAGTGCTCGATCACCTCCCTAGGAATATCCGGCATGTCAGATAGTTTCCAAGCAAAAATATCTTTATTATTCTAAAGGAAGGTGACGAGCGCGCTTTCCTATTTAGGATCTAGCTCTGCACCTATTACAGCAGTTTTAGAGGGATCAGATGGATCAAGGGGTATTTTCTTAGTCTTGGCGTCGCCTTCTCCTGACTTGGCTATCTTTTTGGCGGGGACTTCTCCTTCTTCAGATGTTGATGCAGCCAGTCGGACCTCTAATTGGCCGCGTAATCTCTCGTGAGACTGGGCCATGTCGCAGCTTTCTTTGTCACAAGTGAAGGCTTGTTTGACGTCGCTGCGCAGGGTCATGACTCCATTGGGCCCGGGCATCTTCATGATGAGGTAGGTATAATGTGGTACCGCCATGAACTTAGCGAGCGCCGGTCTTCCGATGATCGCGTGGTAGGCCGCTTCGAAGTCGGCAACCTCAAAAGTGATGTTCTCTGTCCGGAAGTTCTCCCGAACCCCAAAGGTGACTGGAAGAGTAATGCGCCCGAGTGGCGTGGATGACAGCCCCGGGATGACTCCATGAAAGGGGGCTGAACTCGGCTTCAACTCGGATCTTGGAATCTGCATCTCGTCCAGCGTCTTGGCAAATAGGATGTTGAGAGCGTTGCCACCATCGATGAGGACGCGCTTGAGTTTGATGTTGTGAACCACCGGGTCTAGTACCAGGGGATACCGCCCCGGGGGAACCACTCGGTCAGGGTGATCTGAGTGGTTAAACGAGATAGCCACCTCCGACCATCGTAGATAATGCGGGACTTCAGGTTGCGCGGCGTTGACTTCGCGATCAGTCAGCTTTTGCTTCCTCTTGGACTCGTATGCCTGCGGTCCCCCGAAGATGTGGTTTAGCTCGCCCACGGGGTCTTGGAAGGGCTCTGTGCTGCTAGCCGGGTCGTTCCTCTTGGTGCCCGATGGGCCGGCTTCGTCAGCCGACTTTTGTCGTAGTTGTGCCGCGTATTGCTCAGCGAACTGTTTGTAGATGAAGCAATCCTTTGCCGCATTCTTATGGTTTGGATGGTGCGTGCACTGAGCGTTCATGATTTTGTCATAGGCGGCGACTTAGGGACGCTGTTGTTGGTAGTTTGATGTCGTGGCGACCAGATCCTCGGGCTTGCGCTTGCGATCTGTTTGGCCGCCGTTGTTGTTGTCGTTGTCCTTCTTAGGACGCCAGCTGCTTCCGGATGGCTTGTCGTCCCTCTTGTCGTGCCGGTCTTGTCGCGAGGCTTTGATTGCGTCATCAGATTTGGCGTAGGAGTTTGCCGTCTCGAACATTTGCTTGACCGTCTTCGGTGGCTTGCGACCAAACTTGCCGATAAGCAATTCGTCACGGACGCCTTTCTGGAATGCAGCAATGATGACGTCATCGGTGATGTTGGGAATCTTGTTCCGTTTCTCCGAAAAGCGTCGAATGTAGTCCTTCAGCGATTCGTCCAGCTTCTGGATAACGTTGTAGAGGTCAAAGTGGGTCCCGGGCCTTTTGAAAGTACCCTGGGTGTAACATACCCAAAATTCTAAATTTCAATCTTTGCATCTCAAATAGTAAAAATAATTTTTGTGAAGTACAAACACTAAAATTTTGCAACGAAAACCCTGGGCGAGTCTATTAATACTGGTTTTGATTTATAAATTCATGGGTAATTTAAAATTTTCTTGATAGCTCAAAGAAAGAACATAAAACATAGTGTGTGCATGTAATTGCATGATGTATTGTTGAGCTTGGAGTTCTTTTTCTTGTTTATGGATTTTTCTAGCATTTCATATTAGAACTCATGAGCATTAACTTAAAAACTTGAAGCAAATACTTAATGTATATTTACAAGGATGCATATATATGAAATACATGAAGTTGAGTAACTAAAAGTATAAATCCCTGCCCAACAACATCATATTAGGTCATGAATTATTTAAGTATAATTTTACAGCATTTAATTATATTTTATAATAGGAAACATATAAGTAAAGATAAGCTTATTGAATATTTAAAAATAATTGGAGCAATATAAAAATCATGGGGAAATTCATGTAGATACTATTCAATATATATATCTCACTAGAATTTTGGTATAATTTAATATGTACAATTGATACCCCAAATAATTAGGTCAAAGCAGTGAAACTATAGGTTAATCCTAAACCCTAATCGGCAAAATCGGTATACATCTTATATGTGCATTTTATCACATAAAAATGTATAGGGGATATAATTTATTCAAATACTAATATATTTATCATAAATTATTATAATTTTTCCAGAATTTATTTTGTAGTTTTTGACCTTCTAAAAATTCAAACCAATTTCAGCTAAACTAAATTTCTCTATTTTCCTGAGATTAAAATATAAATTATTTTTGGGTGGAACCAAAGAAAATGGAACCTAGGTATTTTTATATACCACCATAAAAATCCACATTAGTTTATCATGCCAAGAAATTAAGTTATAGAATGGTAAAGAAGAGAGGAAGAAAATAAATAGGGGAAAAACCCTCATACTCTAGTACTGTGTCCACCAGTTTTTGTACCAAACCTCCTCACCTTGCCTAGGTTTGCATCGTCTGGACCCGCTTGACAGTCTCATAGGCTAGCTCCAATTTGGTAGATATTTTTCTCCACCGCTTCAACACAGAGAGAGACAGAGAGCTGGAGAGACCGACGCCAGGTGTTCGACGCGTGTCCGATGGCGTGGCGATGCCGGGCTTCTCCCTTTTCTTCTCCCAACCACGTCGTCCATCTCCAATCGTCGATCCGAAGCTGTGAATACCGGGGGAGAGAAACCCTAGCCTCTCCGTCACCCTCGAACTCACTGTCGGCCGTGAGGAAGAAGAAGGCCACCAACGCTGATGAGCCACGGCCATCTCCATCTTTTCCACGTTCCATGCTCACCTCTCCATGCCGAGCAAGTTTCCTTTTCGCACTCTCCTGTTTAGCGCAGCCGACCGACGGGAACGCCGCCAGGCCGATGACGCTCTGGAGCGCGCCTCGGACTGCACCGCCGATGGCATCGTCATCGGGCAGCATAAATGGGACCATCGCAGGCCGAGCTACTGCGCCATCGTCACCACCATGAACTCCTCTGCAAAAGCCCTCAAGAATCCCCGAGGATCGTCCACCGACGAGGGAGATCGCCGTCATCTTCCCCAACTCCGGCTAACCGACGCCGTCGCTGATTTCCTCCCACTCCGGTGAGCTCCAAGCCAATTCCTTGCTTTTACTCCATCCTCTAGTGGTTCCTAACCTCGGGAATATTTTAGTTTGGAAGGTTGTTAGCCGGTTTGTTCTACCGTCATCGACCCGGAGTTTTTCCGCCGTTGCCGAGCCAATTCCGGAGTCGTTATCGCCATTCAAGCTTCGCCGACGCATGCGATATGTTGAGTAAGTGTCCAAGGATCCCATAGTCTCATTTGCGTCTATCAATTCGGCCGGATACGGTCGATAACCTAGTTGGCACTTGCAGCCCGAAAGCTGTCCCCGCTTGCACCGTTGCCGCCGTTGATTTCCACCATCACCGATGACAAGCCGACCACCGTCGGGTGCGCAAGTGGCAGGAGCATCTTTCTCCTTTTGGTTGCACCGGCCGAGGAACCGCCGTTCGCCGCTGATGCCATCCACCAGCCGCCGGTTGCCGCCTCAGTCTGCCTTGCGGCTGCTTTCTCTTCACCGAGCCTATGACAGGTGGGCCCCACTTCATCCTAAAGGCCAGGATTTGATTAGCAAGAGATTAAAACATATAAGGTTCTATTTATAAAATCTCTATGTATGACATGAGGACCCTAGGATTTACTTGCAAATAGGTTAAAACTCAAGAACTCTTAATAGAAATTGCTTTAGCACGTGTTAAGGACCTCGGGTTCTAATCCAGAAACTCCAGGGACTTTTGTGGATAAAGCCAGAGGCTGACCAGTGGACCCAGAGATTTTTGTTTTGGAAAAATTAAAGAAAATGAAGAAAGTTATATCTTTTCAATTGAAAATTTGTTCCAAACTTAAAATTCATATCAAATTAAATATAACTCCTTTTTAGATGAAACCAACTCCAGTAGGTCCATAAAATTGTAAACTTCAATATTGTATAATAATATCCTATGCTCACAGTTGAATGTATCTTTCTAAAATTTCAAATATGGAATAAAACTTGCAAAATTTGTAGTAGAAAATTCATTTTTACTCCAAGTGGAATGAAACAAATTTATATAGAACCAGTAAAGTATGAACTTTAATTTGGTAAAATAAAATATGGTACTTTCTGTACAGAAAATAAAACTAAAATTGTAAGTCGTATAAAAACACTTATTTTTCACATAGGACTTGTTTAATCTCTAGAAAATTAATAGTTATTCCCAAAATTATAAATTTGCTGTGGTTCATCTTTGAGTTATATACCTTTTGATTTGGATAAAAGGAATTTGACAAAACTACCTCCTAAAACAAATTTAATTAAGTAACTAATTCTCTTTTCATTAAATTTGTAAAATTCATAACTTACAAAATAGCAGTGATAAAATAGAAATTTCTTTACCTAAATTCATTTTAGAACATGACTAACCTACTGTGAGGAATGCATGCATTTTAGAGCATTTTGGATTCTTCGCATTATTTGGATGTTTATTTGTATCGTACGTTATTATTATTTAGATTCCGACGTTCCGGAGTATGTGGAGCAAGATCTTGAATTTGAGTGCGATTTCTCACAGCAGACAGGCAAGCATCTAAGCATATAGAATTCCTATTTTGCTAAAATGATTTGATTGCAAAACTATATATATGCATGTGTTGTTTATTACAAACTTATCGGTAATGATTAGAATTGGTTATACCTAATTGCTGCATATTCTTCCTTGTTTCGTTGTTGCCATTTATCTTTGTAACCTCGGGATAGAAATACTTGGGAATGTTTTATTATTTTACCGATGCTTAGCCATGCTTAGATCAGTAGTGTTCAAAATCGATGGATGGAGCTATCGATTGAACTTATTCACTATTTGTGATTTATGGGCATAAAATTTGACTACTTACACTAAATGGTTCATATGGGAAATATGATTAACTTGGACGAGTGATAGGGCGATGAAGGGATGGTGGTTTTCCCTGATGCAAGTAGCCTCGTCTGGGTTGTTAAGGACCGAACATGTTGTCATCTATTCAAGCACCTTACGTACTTCCACACGTCGGTATGGGACGGCTTAACTTAGTACTACGTTGCACTGTAATCATCTACGCTACGCTAGTCAATCGTGAGGATGGTTGTTCCTTTGGAGTTGCCCTGGGTGTGCCTGGTTTTGGCAGGGGGTTTCTCCCGCGATGGTGAGCCCGCCTTAGCCTCATCACACACGCACGTGGCTAAGTCGTTGGGGGCCTAGGCGGAGTTTAGGTGATTAGGGTGGGACTAGGAAAGGGCATGTTATGAGCTTGTGTCACTTGTGAGTCACACCTGTGTGGTGGTGAAAGAATTTGATTCTTGTTCATTTCGTGTGGGTAAAGATGTACCCCTCTGATCAGAGTAAAATTATTCGAATAGCCGTGTCCACGGTTACAGGACGACTGCTTGAGGTGTTAGCTCAACTATGTTAGCATGAAACTTGGGTTAAATGGGTTGGTTAGGCTTGGATATGTGATGGATATATTGATAAGCCATAGTTGGACAATGGTTGTCCATGGATGGTGATGAGAGCACGGGTTGTGCTTATACTTGGATGGTGATGAGAGCACAGGTAGTGCTTATACATGGATAGTGTTGAGAGCACGGGTTGTGCTTATTTGTGTTTAAATTTCAGATTATGCTAAGTTTGAAACTCTTTATTTGCAACTTGTTATTTGCTCAACTAAATTGGCTTTTATGCAAAACTTGAACCCTTATGCCATCTTCTAAGGTAGAAGCTTATATACTCCTTTGTTCTATATATATATATGAAAGAGTAAGTCTTGCGAGTATATTTTGTACTTAACCCGATGTCTGCAATTTCAGAAGAGGACGTTGAAGAACTTGCTTGTTCTTACTACCCTACCGAGGGCGGTGAGGGTGGTGAGTAGTCTTTTCAGCTTTACTCTTGCCCCAGTTGGTTGCCTTGCGGGTTGGTTGGCAAACCACGGGTTTTACTTTTGTTTATGTGAATTTATGAAACTTCCG
The DNA here is from genome assembly GCA_008326285.1 of Oryza officinalis. Lineage (NCBI taxonomy): Eukaryota > Viridiplantae > Streptophyta > Magnoliopsida > Poales > Poaceae > Oryza > Oryza officinalis. Next base: position 16,582,915 of record BDMV01000011.1, on the reverse strand, counting down.
CTGCTATAGTTTTGTGTTGTAAGATGGGCCTTAGAATCCCATTATGGTATATGTATATTGCTGTCCTTATATCCACCTTTATGCATTTGTGATGTTTATCAATTGCTTGCGATGAAAGTGCAAGGCTAGTCGCTTTTCCTAGGGACTAGCTAAGCATGATTATGAATTTTGAACAACTGAGATGTTGTAGAGCTCTCGCAATTTGAGTCAAGTCTCCTGAGATGTGTAACACATCTGGTCGCCGTCTTCGTGTGGTTTGACGGGCATGTCTCAGGCTGAAGTTGACTGGCATGCGAAGTCCCAGCAATATCTCTTTTGCTCATTATTCGGCATTATGGATTTTATATCGGATGGTGTTAATTTGTGATCATGGGCACATTGAGATATGAATGGCTATTTATGCATGTATGGATCCCACTCATTTAAAATTATGTGGTGATCACAAATTTTATTGGACGGTATAATTTCCGGGTGCCCACACTAGGAGCTGGCGATGAAGTGGTCCCGAAGCTCGCTCCACGAGTCAATCGAGCCTCTTGGCAAACTCGTGAGCCAATTCCTGGCTGAGTCGGCGATTGCGACGGGTAGGTAATTGGTCATAGCCTTGCTGTCTTCTCCTGCTGCGTGGATGGCGAGGGTGTACACAGTTAGCCAGGACTCGGGGTCGGTCTTGCCGTCGTACTTATCAATCCCGATAGGTTTAAAACCACTCAGCCAGTCCACTCGACGCTAGTTCATAGTGAAAACGGGCACTCCATCGTCGTAGTCGTCGGGTGATTTCCTTCTATCTTCAGAAGAGCGCCGTTCGCGTTCCCGGTAGCGTCGGTCGAGTACCTCCCGCAGATCACTCGGCGGGGGCCTTCGCGGGCTGCTTTGGTAGTTGGAGTTGTTGTAGCGACGATTCCGATCATGGACGGGTTGTCGGTTGTGTTCTCTCTCGTGAGAGTCAGCCGTTTGGCCTCGTGGCCTTCATACTGCCTCGTGGCGAGGGTCTTTAGATCTGACTGGTGTCTTGCTTTGCTCGGGTCTCTTGTAATCCTTGGACCATAGCGGCGGCAGTCGACTTCTGTCGGGTGTTTCTGCAACGGACTCGGTCGGCCTTCGTGCGGAGCTGGAAGGATGGCCATTGGCTGTAGCCGCGACAATGGTTTTGATCTTGTCCAGGAGCGGCGTCACCGCAGCCGGCGCTGCTTCGATGACGGTGTCGATGAGGGTGAGGGCAGCGACGGCGTTTTGTTGAGGCGTCTGGAAGATATTGGCATTGTCGACTCGTGTCTGCATTATGGCCTCGCGGGCTGAGCGCCCGGTCGTCCTCAGGTCTCGTTTCTTTTTGTCGGCTTCTTGTTTCTTCCTGAGCTCCTCCTCCTCCTTGCGCTTATTCTCCTCCTCCGCACGCTTGCGCTTTTGTTCCAGCTTGGCTCGTTCCTCCTCCACGCGCTTGCGCTCTTGCTCAAGCTTAGCCCGTTCCTCCTCCGCGATCCTTCGGGCCACGGCCGAGTCGGTCTCAGCTACTTCGGCCATGAGAACGTTGAGAAGGTCCGGATCGTAGTAGTCTTTGTCTGCGTCGTAGCTGTTGATTTCGTCTGTGGAGATGTCGTAAAGGTCGACGAAGTTGGTGGGGCTCATATGTTCGTCAATGTCCGTGGATGAGTACGACCCGAGTCGTTCGAGTATGACCGTGACCTCTCGTGAGGCCGGGGGACAGCATGAAGGCGATGAAGACTCAGAAGATTCAGAAGATTCTCCCGAGTGGATCAGATCCAACTCAGAAAATAGGTGGTTGTGATAGATTTTAGAGTCGTCCGGTAACCCGAGTGGCACCAAGGAATTTTCCCTCCCTGACTGGTTCGGATCCGAGTCGAGCAGAGAGAGCTTACCGAACTTGTCGGTGATGAAGTCGAGTCCGCCGAAGCGAAGCGCCTGCCCAGGGGCGAAGACGAAGTCGGCGAAGCTTGATGGAGATCCCATTGCGCTTGTCGGCGAGATGTTGAAGAAGAACTTGACGCGGAGCCCCTACCTGGCGCGCCAACTGTCGAAACTTGGTTTCGGCAATATCAATCTAGGGGTAGCAGTCAAGTGCCAAACACAATAGGTTAGTCGGGACAAAGGTTTAGACAGGTTCAGGCCCTCTCTAACGAGAGGTAATACCGTACTCCTGTTTCGGGGATTCGATTTGGCTTCTTGATCTCTTTCAATAGGGGCTCTCGCAAGTTTTCTGTTTGTCTGTGTGTTTTTTCTCATGCCCCTCAAGGGACGCCCTACCCTCCTTATATAATCTCGGAGGGCGGGTTTAAAAGTCGGAGACCTATTCTATTCTAAGTCGGACTCCTCAACCTTACCAACTATAGACTATGGGCCGTTACCTTATCTCAATGGCAACGTAATACCCAAGTCATAGCCGATTTACATAATCATGGAGCATAACCTATCCCCTATGGTAAGTCAGATAAGCTAGCCGTGAGGGTATCCGGTACCCATAATCTCCACAGTGACATCACCGTTGTTGGACATCCACGACTTGATCGTCGGCCCGCCTTCGCCGCCGCCGACTGGTGTTTCCGCCTACACGGTTGATTGGTGACATCAACGTTGTTGGGCATCTGCGACTTCATCGTCTGCCTGCCTTCGCTGCTGCTGACTGGTGTTTTCCACCTACACGGTTGATTGGTGACATCACTGTTGTTGGGCATCTACGACGTCATCGTCGGCCTGCCTTCGCCGCCACCGACTGGTGTTTCCGCCTACACGGTTGATTTATGACATCACTGTTGTTGGGCGTCTGCGACTTCATCGTCGGCCTGTCTTCGCTGCCACCGACTGGTGTTTTCCGCCTACAAGGTTGATTGGTGACATCACCGTTGTTGGGCGTCTACGACTTCATCGTCAGCCTGCCTTCGCCGCCGTCGACTGGTGTTTCTGCCTACACGGTTGGTTTTCACACCACCGTTGTTGGGTGTCTACGACTTCATCGTCGGCTTGCCTTCGCTGCAGCCGACTGGTGTTTCCGTCTACACGGTTGATTGGTGACATCACCGTTGTTGGGCGTCTACGACCTCATCGTCGGCCTGCCTTCGCTGCCGCCGACTGGTGTTTTCGCCTACAAGGTTGGTTTTCACGCCACCATTGTTGGGCGTCTACGACTTCATCGTCGGCTTGCCTTCGCCGTCGCCGACTGTTGTTTCCGCCTACACGGTTGACTGGTGGCATCACCGATGTTGGACGTCTACGACTTTATCGTCGGCCTGCCTTCGCTGCCGCCGACTGGTGTTTTCCGTCTACACGGTTGATTGGTGACATTACCGTTGTTGGGTGTCTACGACTTCATCGTCAGCCTGCCTTCACCGCCGCCGACTGGTGTTTTCGCATACACGGTTGATTGGTGACATCACCGTTGTTGGGCGTCTGCGACTTCATCGTCGGCCTGCCTTCGCCGCCGCCGACTGGTATCTCCGCCTACATGGTTGGTTTTTCACGTCACCGCTGTTGGATGTCTACGTTTTCATCGTCAACTAGTTCTATTGCCTCTACTTCGCAAGCTTCATCACTTCACCAGCAACGACGTCTCCAAGAGCCTCAACATGACATCCTCAATGTGTATCTTCACTCAAGCAATGGCTACTCAATGACAAGCTATAGTTCTTGACTCTATGATCAGTTGTTTCCCAACTAAGCATAGAGTCGGGGGCTACACAAATGCAAGACTCAAAATCTTCGCTCCAGATCAAGCTTTCTACTTTAGCGACTCCAATATTTTCACCGATAACTTTGGCTCTCAGTTGATGCTACAGTCTACTCCAAGTTTTTCAAATGTCAAGTTCAAGATTTCATTTATATATCATGGAGTTTGGAGTTCTTCGCCACACACATGCTAGCGTCAAGGAAACTTCTTGGGCTTCGATATCTTCTCAATAGTTTGATTGATTATTATCATCAGCACCTTCGTCATCGGCATCTTCATCCAACATCTTGCCATGTCTCTTTGGCCTTACCTATTTTTCTACTGTTGACAGACAACTTCGTCTCTACAACCGGTTGTTTTCTCCTGCTGCGGATCATCATCACCACCGGTTGCATCTGTCACAATTGATGGCCTATCACGCCACAATTGATTAGCATTTTCGTCTTCATCGTCCGGCTATCTCCGTCGTTGCTGACTGGTGGTCTAGCTGTCATCGCCGGCCTGCATCGTCGCTGCTGATGTGCGTCTTCACCTTCATCACCGACTTGCCTTGGTCGCCATCGATTGGTATTCTCTTCTTCAAGAAACTTCATCTTCATAGACGACCATCTCTGCTACCGTCAGTCGTCATTACTGCTGGTCACGTTTATCACCGTCGACTATTGTCTTCGTCTCCATGGTTGGTGGATTCCATCATCGCTGTTGATGGGCAACTATGTCTCCACCACCGATATCTTCGTTACCTTTGATGGGCAATTTTATCTTCATATTGGTGGTCTCGCTTCCATGCCGACTGCATCAGTTGCTACCAATAGATAACTTCGACTGCGACAGAAGGACAATTGACATGCTCAGGGGCTTACTAGCTCTAGCACGAGGATCATACCTTCAATTGGGACTTATTCTGGATATATGCAACATGAATACATGGCCGCGAGCTTATCTCCAATATTCATGGTTTGGATCAATCGTTATTTCCCATAAGGGTCACAAGCTGAGTTCTTGCGCCAGTCGGGATTCAATTATCAAATCTATTTTGGTGCATCCCATGAGGGATAACCATTCGGATCAGAAGATGAAGCGGCGGGGAAGACGCCGGCGCTTCAGAGATTTTAGGGTATCGTTAGGTTTTCTCGTGATTGGGCCGAGACCCATGAGAAGCTCATGGCCCATACTACAGGTGTGGCTTGATATGTGTCTCTATGGACTTAAGCAGATTTGCTCTGGCAATATGCGCATGTCTTATTGCCCAATGCCTTTAAAATCCTTTCATACAGCAGTTACACAACTTGTTGAAGGTAGGTACGATGCAACTTGGATGGTGACAAACAGTAAAGTTTTTTATAACTGTCCTGGTAACTTTTTTATAGGTTGCAGGAGCTGTTTGTTTTTTGCAAAGCATTTGATTTTATGATTATGTCAATGCTTTCTTTGTCACCTTGGTGTGCTCTTTTTGATTAAGACTGATATTATGGCTGGAGCTATTTAATATTTTGGTCATATTTTTCAGATGACTGATGAATTATTAACTCAGATTTTCTACCCATGAGGGTTGGCTGAGTTGTTTGTTCTGAGATGACTCGGGCAAAACGACTTGGATAAGCATGAGCTTGCCGAGTACTTGGAATTCATTATACACTATGCCTTGATTATGAGGTTATGTGTTATATGATTTTTTATGATTGCTTTTGGCTTAGGCTAGACATTTATTTAACTCAGGAGAGTATGATTATTATAGTTCTTGACTATATGCTTAGTTTGATTAACTAAACACATAGTCGGGGGCTACACCTAATTAGGTGCATCAGTCGATGCACCTAAATATCTATTCTTAAGAAATTTTTGAGATGTTTTCAACCCTTCACAGCCTTTCTATTGGATGATGCACTCGGGAGATTCAGGCAGAGATGATGGGAGCACTCGGCGATAGAAGCACTCGGCTAAGGAGGTACTCGGCTATATGTTATTCTGGTTCGAGGCAAAGTTATCTTGTCAACTGTGAAGGTCTCGGGGGCTACTGTGGAGATTATGGGTACCGGATACCCTCACGACTAGCTTATCCGACTTACCATAGGGGATAGGTTAGGATTCATGATTATGTAAACCGGCTTATGACTTGGGTATTACGTTACCATTGTAATAAGGTAATGGCTCATAGTTCATAGTTGGTAAGATTGAGGAGTCCAACATAAAGTATGATAGGGTCTCCGACTTGTAAGCCTACCCTCCAAGACTATATAAGGAGGGTAGGGCGTCCCTTGAGGGGCAGAGACTATAAGACGAATATAGAGAATTTGAGCGAAAACTCACGAGAGTATAGATTGAAAGAGATCAAGAGATCAATAAACCAGTCGGTGGATCGAATCCCAAAAATAGGAGTAGGGTATTACCTCTTGTTAGAGAGGGCCTGAACCTATCTAAACCTCTTTGCATGTTAACCCATCGTGTTTGGCGCTTGACTGCTACCCCCAGATTGTTATTGCCGAAACCAAGTTTCGACACCCCAAGAAGATATCGGCCTAGGGGAATTTGCTTCTTTTCAACAAGGGCCTGAGCTAAGTGTTGACAATTGGATGTAGGGCCACAGGTTGATCCGTAGAAGACGAATCTTTCTAACCAAAGAGTTAGGAAAGCCACGTGTTCTGTCTCTAAGATAGACCCCTGTTCCATGTGTTCGGTTATGTATCCAGACCAACCTCCAATTTTCTTGGTTTTCAGCTTGTGTTTGCTATTGATGAGGAGGTTGAAGGGGTTTATCTCGGAGTGAATATCTAGTCCTGTCAGCATCTTGACATCAATCAGCGTTGGGGTCATCGGACCTTGCCGAAATAAAAAAGCATTCACGGTGCTCGACCAGAAGTAGGTGGCTGCTGACATGAAAGGCTCGTTCTTCTTGGAATCGGCCAAGGATAAAGCAATGCACTGGCCGATTCCTATCTCATCCCAATGGACTTGTTTGGCCGCTGCAATCCTCTTGTACCAGGTCCTGTCGCCATTGAGCTTGGACGGCCAGGATCTGAAGGTATGCTTCCATGAAACGACATTGGGCTTTACTTCCTTAAAGGGGATTCTGTTGGTTTCTGCGTCTATCAACCAGGTTGGGTCAGAATTGCCCATGGGGCCTAACAGGAACCGGTGTGACTTGTCATTGGTGGGTATCAAGATCTGGTTTTTGAAGACCTATGATAAGAGAACAACGGTGAAAAATAAGATCCGGGGGGCAAGAGCAGAAACCCTAGTTTGAAGAACTCGGTGGGAAAACGAGAATGTGGAATTGGAAAGGATTGACTTACCACAGGGATCTCAGAAGCGTAGGACGCCAAGGAGGCCATTGATGAACTTGAGGAGGTCACCAATATGGGGGTTGATGCCGATGGGATGTCGAGGTGTCGCCTAGATTGAAAAGCGCAAAGTGGCTAGTGAAGAAGTGCGCGAGGAAATCGGCAGCGGAGGGCTGCGAATTTGGATCTGTGCGGTTTTCAGACAAACCCTAGCGAAGAAGTCGATGGGTTCCTCGGAGCTAATTCTGCCACATTATATAATGAAGCGGAATTGGGGGGCATGTGTTAACAGTAGATTTTTGTAATCTACTCGAAGAGGAAAAGGAAAACCGACGCAGAGAAGGTGGCTAAGTTGGAGTTGGACCAAGTCTCGTATCGGACTCGGTAAGCGTATCGGACTGGAAGAAGTGCTAGCAGGAAGAGCATATCGGCCGATACGAATTCAATATGGCTATTGACTGATAGAGCCAGGGAGTTGATAGAGTTAACATGGGCTTGGTTTGGGCTTGAGATAAGCTTCAAGGAAGTTGCCAAATAGAGATAAGGCTCGGTTTTAGGCAACTGTATCTTGTAAATCAAGTAGGTTTAGATCTAATCTGCCGCAAAGACTTGTTTGTTAAGTTGTAGATAAGATCGTGTCCTATCTGGACAATGTTGTAATCTCGGGTATTGTCACACCCGGAAAATAGAACTCTATATTCCGATTGTGAGTGCATAATTCCTTGTCCCAGGAGGCAAGGTACACATTACAAAGTTGATAAATATCAGAATAAACAAGCGGAAGCGTAGATAGAGTACTTTATTACATGGGCAACCAAAGGCCCAACACTGAAAGATAAACGAATAAAAGACGGTAGCTACAACGGACCACCACAGGCACTTCAACGTCAGGCCCGAGCTAGACACCAAAGTCTTCGACTTCAAAGTACTCCTCTGCTGGAAGGGGGAAAAAGGAGCAAGGCTGAGTACAACCACCGTACTCAGCTAGCCATGCCGGGAAAAATGCAAATATAATGCTAGGGAGTACAAAGGATTCATATATAGGGATATTTTGCATAAAACTAGCATTTCGAAACATTTAAATATTTAAAGGCATTTTAAATCAACACGAACCTATCTCTAATCAAATTATCATCAAGCCGCGCACCGACACGATCTTGCCTTATCCTAGGCCAACAGGTACTAACTCCAGTTATTTTAGTTTTAAACAGAATCAAATTCTAACTTGGGTACATTGCTCAGCTTGCCCATAACCGAGGGCGCGGCTATTCGAATAGTTTATACTCTGATCAGAGGTGTACATCTTTACCCACCAGACATGTCTTCCTCACGTGTTGCGATGTGCCACATGCCACCACGGCATACGGACGAAAGCCATGACATAACCTACCGCCTAGTATTGCCCTAAGCGAAAAAGACCGACATAGACTTTCCCCGCTAGGCGCCCTGGGTCGAGCAGACAGTCTATGCCCCCGGGCGTACTGCCAGAGACGTCAACCCCACGAAGGGCTTCATTCATCCCTATCCGTGTCTTTTTGCTCATGGCCGTCCTAGACGACAAGTTAAGCCTTACCCATTAGACAAGTGGTGGTATGGAATATGCCTTGCAACAGAGGCCCGAAGACCGGTCCTTCTGACGACCGAGGTGCGACTAACAAAACCAAGCACCTCGAGCCCAACCGAAAACAAGTTGGGGAAATTTTGAAGGCGAAACATCACTTCATGGCTAAACAGCCATTAAACCAAAATTACCATTATTTATAAATTATTCACAATTCTAATTATTAAAAATTAACTCTAACTATTTCTATGTAAGCAAGGCTAAGCATATTCCTAAAGTTTCTAGTAAGCACCACATAAATAAAGTCCTCACTAGTTTTATTTTTCCTAGGGTTATCAAGGATCATAATAATACAAATAGTAAGGTCGTAACAAGGGAAATCGGTAAGGCTAAATAAAACGGTAATAATCGCGGAATTTAATAAAGCGAAATGCAATAATTTAAATAAACATAATTTTGTAAACTGGGATAGCAATATGATCAAAATGACACGACTTGCCTTGCTCGCTACCAAAGTCTTCCGCGTCAACCTCGATGAAAGCGGCTCTTCCGGATCTGCAGCGTCGACACCGACATACGCAAAGGAAAAAGGCCAAAAATAAATAAAAACCATATAAGATGCATGAACAAAGATAAAAATAGGTTCTTTACTGTTTAGGGAAAAATTAGAAATTTGAACGGGTCAATTCCGAGTTCAAATAGTCAAGATAGACAATTTGAATTTTAAGTGTTGTTTGAATGGCATATTACGAATTTGCTAATTAATATTTTTTTCCTTCTTTTTTAACAGAACAGAACAGAAGAGACAGAGAGAGGGAGACAGTGAGGAGGGAGAAGGAGACAGAGAAAAGAGTAGGGAGGGAGAGGAGACAGAGAGGGGTGGAGAGTGAGGGGGCGGCAAGGCTCACCGGAGCTGCGGGAACGGCAGAGGGACGTCGACGACGAGTTGGCGGGAGGAACAGTGGCGGCCGGAGTTTGACGGCGATTGCGCAAGAGAACAGCGGCGCGGCGCTCGGGAGAGGGGAGAGGAGGGTGGCGGCTGTGGGGAGGAAGGAGGAGGCCAAGGGCTGCCTTTTATAGGCCGGTGGGGAGAGAGAAGGGCGCCGGGGAGGGAGATCGACGCCGGCCATGGTGGAGCTCACCATTGATGCAAACATTCAAAATCCACCACGAATTAATGCCGAATCGAGCGGGATTTGTTGGGGGAAATGATGAGGAGGAGTGAGGAATCCATTTTCCAGTTATTTCGGAGGGAAATCGATCGTGGAGGGAGATCAATCAGTGGCTTGCTGCACCTCTACGTTCACTGGAGAGAGAGTCGGTCTGGAGGTTGAAGACACCCCTGACAGGTGGGCCCCATGGCTAGGAAGGATGAGGGGGCGAGCTGGTGGGCTGGTAGCTCGGCTGGGCCGGGAGGGAGAAAGTGGCGGCGGGCTGGCGGGCTGGCGGCTTGGGCCGGGGGGAAAAGAGGCAGCGGCCTAGGCCGAGAGGGAGGGAAAGGAGGCTGGCAGCCTGGGCCGGGGGCGGGGGCCAGGAGGGGAGGGAAATGAGGCCTGGCGGCCTGGGCTGGGGAGGGAGTCGGCCGGAGTGGGCCGAGAATGGCCCAAGAGAGGGAGGCTTAGTTTAATTTTTTTTCTCTTTTCTTTAGAGAATATGAGAAGTGTTTTTGTTGCATTAAAAATATTTATAGTGCTCTGAAAATTCAACTAAAAATTGATTAAATATTTCGAAGCATGAGGAATTCAACAAAAATTCCCACATGCTGATTTCAGTTGAATCTTGGGGATTTTTAATTGTTGAAGGCTAAATTTGATTTTTTACAATTTCTAGGAATACATTAAAAGGTGAAATTTTAGGGTGATTTTCAGGGCGCGACAGGTGTAAATATCCCGGTAGTATGTACATAGAAACTCTCTCACGACAATACAATACACAAATCAATCTACTCTCGGCGCATCGCCAATCCTCGCAAGAGGTTAATCTCGACGAGTTCTTGCTTCCCCAGAGCAGAGGTAAGAACTCATGCCCGACGATCTACATCGTCGGGGCTAGCGTGTTGCTTTAGGCACGTTAAGCCTTGATGATGTGATCATCGTTTATCATGCTTTGGATGATTTTCATAAGTGTATTAATTATGTTTCGCCAGTGATCTACTTGATGAGGACATAACTAGCTCGGATATAACCATGACTACCTTGTGTATTAATCAGCCAAAGGTTAACCAGTTCTACATAAGATTTACTTGTTATATTTTTGAACATACATTGCTACACAATGAGTTTTGTTTGTTTTTCTTTGCAGAGGTACTTGCTTGGATGAAGGAAAAGAAGCCGAGCATAACGAATGCATGGAATATCAAAGAAGTTGATTGGGGACCAAACCAAGACTTCTCCAAGTCGACTTCGGGTGCAATTCGGAGTCCAGGACCAGTCTGCACTAAAACGGGCGCCCAGGTCGCATACGTGCTCGGATTGGGGCATTCTTTATATGGATGGAAAGCTAAGAAGATAACCTTTCCAATGGTTCTGGTCTCATGTCTAAGTTCATTACGAGTCATCGGGAATTGACTGAACAAATTGACGTTCAGAATCTGTCCCGGCGCTGCGACGCCGTATTTGGGCCTTTGGGCCGTGTATCGTGTTGGAGCCCATTAGGGTTCATCAAGGGGTGCTTGCACGACCCTAAACTCCATATATCAGTAGCCGTCGCTATCTTTAGGTTTTGGGTTTTGCTTAGATTAATCTGTCAAGAACAGTTTCGCCGCTAGATCGGTTTGTAAGACCCCAACTTGTGAGCTTAATCATTCATCTGCAATTTTGGTTGTATTCTATCTCGTTCTTGTTTGTGTTCTTCGATTGGCAAACAGGAATTAGCCTTCTCGGCGAGGTCACCCGCATTTCGACACGGGTGATAACCAGAGGAGACGTGGTGCTGCGATTGCGGGGCTCAAGAGCATGCGCGTTCAAGAAGCCAGATCGATTTGTGTCGCGACTCCGTCCAAATCGTTGTTTATCAGAACCTTTCGGAAGGTCGGGAACTCTAGTGCACATCACTACTCGTTTTAGGGTTTATTGCCGACGGTGATTTAATTATTATGCTTAGTTAAATCTTTCAATGCATCTACCATCCCCAAAAGCGATCGACGACTTGATTTTCTTTGTGTTAAGTCTCAATTCACACTTTGAGTTGCTATCGACCTTAGTCCTGTTTTGAGATCTAACCCAAAGCCTGTTTTCGATCGTAATTAAGGATAACGCCGGGGTTTCCGCCGGTTTTGTTTAATACATGTAATTACTATAATGTTTTTATATGTATTTGCCACTTGTATGAGTAGATTGACAAATATAAATGCATTTGTTATAGGTTATTCTTTAGGGTTTACTTGTCATCGATATATTTATATAAGTTGATTGGTTCATACAAGTCTGCATTAGAGTGTTAGCTAGTGCACTTATCTCTTTTATCCCTCATCGGCCGATGCTGCTAATTGACATGAACATGTTCATGAAGGTCGATGAGATTAGATCTATATTCTGATTTTATTTTACCACAATTACAAGTGAGCCGACATAGCTTTGCCCTATCGGCTAGGTCATGACAATGCGACATCGGCCTATCAGCTGATCGGCCATTGTTTACTTATATGGTTTGCTTGTTTATCTTGTTGATTGTAGATCAAATCAACTGGCACGCTCTATACACACCTAGGCAAGCCTTTGGACCTGCACTGGAGCTAAGCAGATCTCCCAGGCCGCCATGGAAACGTGGAACCTATTTGGTCGTGAGGCGGGTCTAAATTCTACGCCAACAACCGTGGCTCACCGGAGTGGCCGAAATCAACGATTACGCCAACGGCCAAAGTTGGGGAAGAAGGAGTGGATCTCTGGATTTACGGTGCCTTGGTTCGATTCCTCTGGTCAGTGAGCTCCTAGGATTGAGGTGATGATGAAAGCGGTTCTAATGCTTTAAGTTCGAGGCGATCTGCAAGTCTTTGCCTAGCTCTTTGGACCTTGAATTGGTGGGATTCAAGAAAAGCTGCTGGGGAGATGACATCAACTACTTCGTCAAGCAGCTGGTCTTGAATTTCTTTGATTCTACTTCTGATCGGCCCCTATTTGAAACTAAGACATCTAATGAAGCATTGAGTCGATCAACTATATCTTGCAGCCTAACCTTCAAGTCTCTAGAGATGAGAGATTTGGTTTCACTAGTAATCTCCTCGTCTTCTTCATCCAAAACTGTCTTATATCAAAGAAGAACATATCGGCTAGATTCTACAAAATAGAAGTTGATGTTAGAAAGATAAACAAGGTTAAGCTGATAGAAGGGTGTGTTTATACTTACTTGGGCCATCGGCATAGCAGCAGTGGTTTGTTCTTCTTCTCCATGATGACTGGCGATGGCGGAGGGTGTGTGTACACTAGATGCTGGTCGATGAGGAGAAGCCGATGGAGCTATTGGCTGAAAACATAACAAGTGTCAAATCATATTGTATTGGCTAATCATAGAGAGAAAGAGTAACAAAAATTTACCGATGCAACTGGAGAAGTTTGAGGACTTGGAGATAGGGGTGGCATAGGGAAATGTTTGTCCTTAGCAAGAGCTGATACAATCTTAGGCTGCAAGAAGACAAGTGTTAGCAAAATGTTAAAGGAGTTCAGATATGAGGCATTGTGACTTTTACCTTTGTGGATTATTCTGCGTCGACGTGGTGGAGATAAGGGTTGCTAGCCAGCCTCACTGCCTTGTTCCTCAGGACCAGCTATTTCAATATCAGCAGGGCTTTGATTGGCCGTATCTTGTTCTTTAGCAGTTGGGTCATCACTCATCCCAGCAGCAACTTTATCAATTTCTTCTTCTATGACTGCATCCTTTAGGTATTGCTCAACATTTGAATCAGTAGGTGGGAGATCATCGCCAGCCTTGTTGGAAGCAGCAATTTTGGGACTTTTGGTAGTCTTCTTGATATTTGGTTCCTTGCGTTTGCTTGTGACCTTGGAGATTGGTTCTCTGACTTGGCCATGGAGCAAGGAGCCTACTAGAGGGCCAGCAAAGCCGATGATGGATGGGGCTAGGTCTCCTGAAGGTAGTAAAGTTGGTGCATATACAATCGGCTGGTTACTTATACTTCTAGCAGAAGGAAGAGTACTGGCAGCTTGCAAAATAGATACATTAGTACTTGAAGAAAACAAAGGGTTCAAAAAATTTTTAGAAAGGAAAAAGGGACAATTTACCTAAGGACTGATGGAAGGAATGACGGTGGTCAAGTAGAAGTTGGCCGATAGATGAAAAAGATGTTTCTTCCATTCACTCCACCATCGGTCAAATAGCTAGCTTCGTAGAAGATGGATGTTGACATGTTCAAGGGAGCCCAAGATAGGACTTTCAAGATTCAACACTTTGTCCATTAAGTGAGCCGATGTTACAATGCCTCTGGTTTGGATCTTCCTTGCAAAATACAAGTCGATTGGGAGTTGACCCAAAGCTAGTTGCCTTGCTGCTATCATTGGATGATAAAACTCATAAGAAACTTGCACGTTTTGGCCTTGAGATACTCCAGTAGGCAGTATACAAGGTGATATAGCCGAGACAAAATTCTCTGTGGATGAGGGGTCCTTTTCGTCATTAAGATCATTTAGCCTCATATCGGTTGGGAGCTCATAATCAGTAAAACTATCATAAGGAAACCAAATTCTGGGTTCCGAGGAAATAATAACTAGGCTCCGTAAGAACAGGGATTGCAATCTGATTTCTCAAGTGCTATATTCATAAAAACAGAAGGAGAAAGAATCAGAGATGCAACAAAAGGGGATTTAGAGCAAAATTCGATCCAAGACGATATAGAGTGAACATGAACTGAGGAGATGAAGCATAGGTTGAAGGGAACTTACCTTAGGAATGTCGATGACAGTTACCATTAAGCCTGGAATATGGAATCACCGAGAATCACCGGAGCTGTCGCTGAAGAAGCTTGCGTCGTCAAGACGGTCGCCGGAGATTAGAGAGAAGTAGTGCACGGCTTAAGCAGTGGTTTAAGCGATGATAAAAGTTAATGCCATAAAGTTTGACACCGGGGCCGTTGTTATTTATAGCTTGTGCTTTCAACGGTCGAAATATGGAAACCCCAGATTTTTGTAGATCTGAGAGACAATTCTGCAGCACATTTATCTATACTATGAAATTGGGGGCATGTGTTAATAACAAAATTTGGCAAAGATACGCAAGGATAAAGATAGATTCAAAGCAGATTCGGACGAGATATGATTGTTTGGAAAAATAGAACAGCGCATCGGCTGGAAGCCGTATTGGCCGATATAGAATTGGACTTATTTAGCCGATACAAGTAATGCGATTTCATATCGGACTCGGGAGAAGATTTGAAGATATTGCCAAACAATGATTGAGTCCAGAAGAGGCAATTGTGTCTATTGATTAGGAGTAAAAGTTAGGTGTTTCCTTTATGGAATTCGTGATAACAGTCTGCCTAGAAACTTGTTTGTTATTTTGTAATTAGGAAAGTTTGAGTCGTGTCCGATATGGACAAGGTTTGTATGTTCGGGTATAAATATATGCCCAGGGTCTTGTAAGAACAAAATAATAGGTCAATACACACTCTCAGTGCATCGCCACCCTTTTACTTTTCAACGAGTTTTTATTTCGAGTTGGGCTGCATCGGCTTCGATCTCCAATAAGAGATATGGCTTGTTACATCGGTTTGTATCGGCGGATTAGCGCATCATTTTAGATGTTGTAATCTAATCTTGTACAATTGCTGGCTATCATATATCTTGGTTAATCTAACTTGATGGTTCAATATACTCTTATTGGCCAAACCTTTTCTAGGGGTTTTTTCGGTATCGGCTAAATTGTCTAATCCGCTTAGATTAGCTAAGGTATCCACCACTCTGAAAATCAGTCAAAGGCTTGATTATTTAGACTTTGTGCTTCTTTTCATACTTAGTACTGCATCAATTGGGTTTGACCTACTAAGTCGTGTTCAGAATCATATAAGCTAACCAGCTCATTCAGTGCCAATAAGGGTAAGTCGGGGTTTCAGCCATTTTGCATTTAAGTTTACATGCTTTAATTTGCTCGATGTGTTATATCTATCATCTTATACAATTATATCAATCCTTTAAATGTATTAAGCTTGTTTCAAACCTCATGCTACCATCGGTTAGGTCTGATCCATAGAGATTGAAACTTGTTTAGTGTATTTGATCAAGATTGATACTCTTCTATAAGGCTGTCTCAAAATTCTAGCTAGTACATTATCTGAAATACCTTAAAACATCTCATCGGCTATGATATAAGTTCATGTAATTATTGATTTATCTGATCTTGGTTATAAGCAATTAATACTGTCTTGGTTGGGTCCGATCTATCATAATTGCTTGCATCAAAGAGAAAGATTAAATAAGTAATTACATGTTACTTCTCTCTACGGCCGATCATGATTGTTTTGGGTCTAATCTTCAACATGTGGAGATTATGGGTACCGTATACCCACATGGCTAGCTTATCCGACTGACTATAGGGGATAGGTTATGATTCATGATTATGTAATCGGCTTAGGACTTAAGTATTATGTTACCTTGTGTAATAAGGAATAGCTTATAGTCTTGAGTCGGGAATATTATGGAGTCCTATATAGTATGTTGTTAGGTCTCTGACTTGTGAGCCTATCCTCTAAACCTATATAAGGAGGATAGGATGTCCCTTGAGACAAAGAAAAAAGGAGAAAGAGAGATAGAAACAATAGAAATTAGCTAGGTCTTCTTCATATACAGCCTGATCAAGAGATCAATAAACCACTCGGCGGATCTAATCCCCGAAACAGGAGTAGGGTATTACTTCTTTATAGAAGGCCTGAACCTGTCAAAGTCCTTTTGTCCACTAACCCATCATGTTTGGCACTTGATCGCTACCCCCAGTTTCTTATTGTCGAAATCAAGTTTCGACAGTTGGCGCGCTAGGTAGGGGCTGCGTCAAGTTTTCTTCTTCATCTCACCGACTAGCGCGAAGGGATCTTCATCAGGCATCGACGACCTCGCCTTTCCCCCTGGGCAGGTGTTCCACTTCGGCAGCCTCGACTTCATCACCGATAGATTCGGCAAGATTTCTCTCCTTGACTTGGATTCGAACCAGTCGGGAGGGGAAAACAACTCAATGTCGTTCGGGTTACCAAACGACGCTGAGATCTACTTCAATCTCTTATCTTCCAAGTTGGAATCAATCCACTCGGGAGAATCTTCTTCATCATCGTCATGCTGCGGTTCGAGTTCCAGGGAGATCGCCGTCATGATTCAACCACTCGGATCATGCTCATCTACTAAGATCGCTGACTACCTCAGCTCCTCCGACTTCGACGACCTCTACGACATCCCCACGAAGGAATTTGACGACTTCGACTTCGACAACGACTATGCTCCAATGTTCTTCAACGTCCTCATGGCTGAAGTAGCGAAGACCGACTCAGCCATGGCCCGTAGGATTGCAGAAGAGGAATGCACCAAGATCGAAGAGGAACGCAAGCGCAAGGAGGAGAAGCTCAAGCGAAAAGAAGAAGCTGACAAGAGAAAACGAGATCTGAGGGTGGCTGGACACTCCGCTCGCGAGGCCATACTCCAGACCCGAGTCGACAACGCCAACATCTTCCTCATGCCTCAACAGAACGCGGTCACCGCTCTCACCCTCATCGACACCATCATCGAAGTGGCACCCCCCGCCGTAACTCTAATTCTAGACAAAGTAAAGACTATCGTCGCAGCCAAAGCCACCGGCGCTCCCTCAGGCTCTGCTTGGAGAGCTACCGAGTCCATCGCCGAAACACCCGAAGGCAGCCGCCTTCTACCACCGATGCGATCTAAAGACTACTGGAGATCCAAAGACCCTCGTCATTACGCAACGTGGAAGCATCAAGATCAATCGGCTGACTCTCGTGAGAGAGTGTCACGCCCAGAAATTCACTACCAGAATTCCCAAAGCAAATTGTGTATTAAAATCCCTGTCCAGGACCAGCCAGGGTACACAAATGACAAAGTTGCCATACAGATCCACGTCTTACAATTCTTGTCCATTTCTTTCTGCTGGTTTTTCTCCTTCAGATGGTCAACACCAGGACAAGTGGTAACAACAACGGACAAGAGGGATCCCAGACTAATGGAACAAACACCAACGCTCCTCCTCCACCACCGGATAATCCCACTCTTGCTCAAGTGCTAGCTAGCCAGACGCAGATGATGATGCGGCTATGATGCAGCAAATGCAGCAGCAGCATCAACAAATGCAACAGCAAATGTTGCAACAGATGCAACAACAAGCTCAACAGCAGCAGCAGCAGGCCCAACAGAATCAACCACCACCCCAATCCAAGTTGCCAGAGTTTCTTCGTGTCAGACCGCCGGTTTTCTCAAGTACTACTAATCCCATGGAAGCGAATGATTGGCTTCATGTTATTGAGAAGAAGCTTAATCTACTCCAGTGCAATGATCAAGAGAAGGTCGCTTTCGCTACCCATCAATTGCAGGGTCCCGCTTCGGCTTGGTGGGATAACTATTTGGTTACCCGTCCACCCGGAACGGAGGTCACTTGGGCGGAGTTTTGCCGCAGTTTCAGGAAAGCCCAAATTCCTGACGGCATAGTAGCCCAGAAGAAGAGAGAGTTTAGGGCGCTCCACCAAGGTAATAGAACAGTGACGGAGTACCTTCATGAGTTTAACCGTCTCGCACGTTACGCTCCGGAGGATGTGCGCACTGATGCGGAAAGGCAGGAAAAGTTTCTTTCCGGCCTGGATGATGAATTGACCAACCAGCTAATCTCAGGGGATTATGCTGATTTCGAGAAGTTAGTGATAAGGCGATCCGTCAAGAGGATCAACGCAACAGGATGGATCGGAAGAGGAAAGCAGTTCAAGTTCAGGACGCAGCAGGGAAGTCAACAGAAGCCCCGGTTCACCGCCGGACAGCAGGGTGGACCTACTACAATGATTGTTCGTCAACATCGACCTTACCAGCCTGGTAATTTCAACAACAACAATTCCGGCAACCGCAACAACAACGGGGGACAGCCCAACCGCAACCCGGTTCCGCGCCCGCCAACGGCCGCAGCTCAGCCAGCTCCATCGACTCAACCCAGGAAGGAGTCCGGCGGAAAATCATTTGTCTGCTTCAACTGCAACGAGCCCGGACACTTCGCCGACAAGTGCCCGAAGCCAAGGCGTGCAGGACCCAAGTTTGTTCATGCCCGTGTCAACCATGCGTCAGCAGAAGAGGCACAGGCTGCACCAGAAGTGGTATTGGGTACGTTTCCTGTCAATTCAGTTCCAGCTATCACTCTTTTTGATTCTGGTGCTACACATTCCTTTTTATCAAAGCGCTTTGCTGGGACATATGGGTTGTCAGTAGTGAAACTTAGAACACCTATGTGGGTTCACACTCCTGGGAATGAGATGACCACAGCCCACGTTTGCCCCTCTGTGGAAATAGAAATCCAGGGTTCTAGATTTCTAGCCAATCTTATCCTTCTTGAGTCCAAGGACCTAGATGTCATTCTTGGGATGGATTGGTTAACAAGGCACAAGGGAGTTATCGATTGCGCTAGTCGCACTATCACTCTGGTTAATGAGAAAGGAGAAGTCGTGAAATTCCAGTCGCCGACACCCCCGAAGCAGAGAGTGTGCTTGAACCAAGTAGATGGAATGAAACAGATCGTAGAAGAAGGAAAAGATATTAAGAAGTTGGAGGATATTCCTGTTGCTAGAGAGTACCCTGAAGTCTTTCCTGATGACATAACCACAATGCCACCAAAGAGAGAAATTGAATTTCGGATTGATTTAGTACCGGGAACTGCCCCGATACACAAGAGACCCTATAGGATGGGAGCCAATGAACTGGCGGAAGTCAAGAAGCAAGTTGATGAGCAGTTGCAGAAAGGATATATTCGCCCGAGTACGTCACCTTGGAGTGCTCCGGTGATCTTTGTGGAGAAGAAAGATATGACCAAGAGGATGTGCGTCGACTATCGCGCCCTCAATGAGGTGACCGTCAAGAACAAATACCCGTTACCTCGGATTGATGATTTGTTTGATCAGCTAAAGGGAGCAACATGGTTCTCTAAGATAGACCTGCGATCAGGCTACCATCAATTGAGGATTAGAGAGGAGGACATTCCGAAGACGGCATTCACTACTCGTTATGGGTTGTTTGAGTGCACAGTCATGTCTTTTGGACTTACCAATGCACCGGCCTTTTTCATGAACTTGATGAATAAGGTGTTCATGGAATTTCTGGATAAGTTCGTCGTGGTTTTTATCGATGATATACTTGTTTACTCTAAGTCCAAGGAGGATCATGAGCAACATCTTCGCCTCGTACTTGAGAAATTAAAAGAACACCAGTTGTATGCCAAGTTTAGCAAGTGTGACTTTTGGCTCGAGGAGGTACAGTTCCTAGGCCACATCATCACAGCTCAAGGAGTGGCAGTAGACCCGTCGAATGTGGAGTCGGTTACCAAGTGGAAGCCTCCGCGCACGGTTTCGCAGATTAGGAGTTTTCTTGGACTTGCGGGTTACTACCGTCGGTTCATAGAGAATTTCTCCAAGATTGCCAAGCCAATGACACAATTACTGAAAAAAGGATGAGAAGTTCAAGTGGTCCGTAGAATGCAACAAAAGTTTTGAAGAACTTAAGAAGAAGTTGGTAACGGCACCAGTCTTAATTCTGCCAGATCAGACTAAAGATTTTCAGGTTTATTGCGATGCGTCTCGCCAAGGGCTAGGATGTGTATTGATGCAAGAAGGCAGAGTGGTTGCATACGCTTCGCGTCAACTGCGCCCACATGAGAATAATTACCCCACTCATGATCTGGAATTAGCAGCAGTGGTGCATGCCCTAAAGATCTGGAGACATTA